>OY747129.1:16775558-17975558 GCA_963556465.1 Berberis vulgaris | reverse complement strand
GAATCAGATCTGAAATTGTTCAAAAAGATTACACTAGCAGCATTGCTGAATTGAAAATCTTTTATGACATAAAGATGCAAAAATGTAAAGTAGCTCTAAAATTACAAAGAGTCTCTCTAAATTTTTAGAAATCCGAAACTTGCACAAATAGAACATAAAGCAATGCCAATCAATCCATCGAAACAAACACCGAAATTGCAGAGATTGAAACTAGAAAATGTAACAAAACAAGAATGAAGAAGGTGTTAGTTAAGCAAACCTAAGTTGTGTCTTCATTTCATTCAAGCTAACTAAAAATTAGTACAAAAAAGCAGAGAGAGAACTCAACGATTGATCGTTCAGAGCATAGATTGAACTACATTCACTTAATCGAAGCTAAAAATCACACACATTAGAGAGCTTAAGAAGGAAGATCTAAACAAGCAGATAGCGATCTTTCAAAGAAAACTTACGAAGTCTAGGGTCACAGATTGAAGAACCGATCCCTAGAAGAAGAAGCTCTCTCTGTCTCGCCTTCTACACTCTTCGTATTGCCTTCTCGACCGACTACTGCTCCTCCTCGACTTCTCCCTCTCTCTTTCCTTCTCCTTCTCCTTCTCTCTTTCCCTCTCCTTAGAAATTTTAGGGTTTGAAGCAAATTAAGGGCTGAAAATTGCAGAGTTGGGGGGAGATGGAGCAGGAACGCAAAGCGGGAAGCAATTTTTTTTCGCAAAATTTCGCCCGCGAGAAATCGACTTACTTCTCCACACGTCCCACTTTTGCAACGGTTATAAGCCGTTGGGCACTATAGCCACGATTTTTAGCCGTGGCAAACACACCAACGGTTTAGAACCGTGGCCAAGCCTTTTTTTAGCCACGGTTTTAAGCCGTTGGGCACTATAGCTACGGTTTTTAGCCGTGGCAAACACACCAACGGCTTAGAACCGTGGCCACCCCTGTGTAGCTAATCAGGCCTTTTGGTGTAGTGCATCCTGCACGTCAAGCTGGGAAAACCAGCAAAATTTCCCGTCCTATTTAACCTGAATCTCTTCAAAGGAAGGTTCCATCCAAATATTCCATGAATGAAGAACGCGAGGATTTGGAAGCACGAAGGAACCACCACCAACAGCTGGAAATGAAGACAGAACAGCAGAAAAGCCATCCTCACCCTCTCGCTGCGTAGTAATCGCAACAGAAGCAGAACGAGTGGTAGTCCCAACGAGTACAGAAGAACCTAAGAAGAAAGAAGAAGGCAGGACCTCCGCCACATTACCAACAGGAGAAGAAAGAGAACGTGGAAACTGCGCCTCGAGAGCTCGGTCATGACCACCAAGCTCCTTAGACTGAACAACTGCCAGTTGGAACATCTTATCATCGATGACCCTAGGATCATCATTGGAGCACTTGATAGCGTCAAGATCGCCATAAGCATAAATGAGCCTTTTTTTGCAATCATCCAACAGACGAATGGTCTCTTTTTCACTCATCTCCAATGCCAACTTCATCTTTTCAGCCTCTTGCAGAGATAAGCGATCCTTCCTCGTAGGTTCCCTATCAACATAACTCAAAAAAGGAAAAGCGCGACGAGTAGAATCGAGGAGCCGCTTTCTCTTCGGAACTCGGTCAGAACTTATAAACAACTGCTTTGACAGACTAACAGGCCTCAGAACCTTTCTCTTTTTGGAAGTTGGACCAGTAACGCCAACGCTAACAGGAACATCGAGATCCGTAACATCCAAGCTTACTTTCCCATCAACGATAGCATTACCACCATCAACAAGGGCAGTAAGGGCAACAATCTCCACAACCTACCTCTCAATCAGCAGAGCCCCTTCAGCTTCATTCATACCATACAAACCATTGCGCTCCACCATGACATCAGAAACGAGTGTCCAAAGGAACCCCAGGAAGCTGCAAAAAATGCTCGCTAATAATATGTTCCTTCGCATTCAATAGCAGACCCCTCCGCTTGTTGGGAACCCAAAAAAACCTCACTATTTGCTGACCTCGCAAATCGAAGTAGCCAGAATGGACATAAGCATAGAATCAAACCCGTGACCAACCCCTGATATCATCGTTTAGATTACCAAAACACGTAGGAGAACGAAGAAAACAAGTACTCTTGGTCACCAACAGACCGACCACTAAATACAAAATTCTAGGAGTCAAAGGAATACCAGATAGGATGGTTCTTGCATATGTGAAAACAATAACCCTCCAACCGTTAGGGCCCATCTGAGCAGGAGGAACACTCGAAAAGTCTAAATAAGCCCAAAATAACTTTGTGGAAATCGAAGGCCCGATTAAAACATACGTGAGTAAAGTGCAATATACCCCTTCCTCAAACGACAAAAGACTATCGTTCTGCCAAGGTAAAATGATCTCAAGGTCAGAAGGCGAAGAGTAGTCAAAACAGACGTTATCGAAAGTTGCCTAGGAAGCTTTCTTGAGAGAGAAATGAGCTTATCAAATAACAAGCTGCTCACCGTCCAGTAAGTCACCGACAAGTATCGCGAATAGGTAAGCAAAGAGGGAAGAAGACGACAAAAAGAAGAAACAACCCTAATATCAAATATGGCGTAAAAAAAGAAACAAACTCGTCACGATCACCTTTATAGAATTGAACAGTGAAGAGACTACTAGTGAGACGATGTGCAAAAAAAAATGGCGCGCGAAATTCCAAAAAATGTGCGCGAAAACGAATGGATAAGCAAGTTATTGAGATGACCGACCCATCGAAAGTTGCTAACAACATTAAAATTCAAGACAATAATAGAATTGGAATACCAACCGTCACGAAGTTAGTGGCCTCGTCAGCATACCCACTAACTAAAGGGGGAATAGCTGATAATACATCAAAATAGACCGACATCACAGCCATACATGTGACAGAAAACATCCATCACAAGGATCAGGCGTCCAATTTACTAGGCTAGTTCGTAAAACCCAATAAGGTTAAAACTAATCGCAAAGGCCCAAACAAGGCCCATTACAGGAAGACATAATCGAAGCCCAAATCAAGGCCTGCATGAATCAAAGCCCAAATCCAAGCCCGACATGAGTTTTCTCATAAAGAAGAAGAATGTTGAATAAAAAGAGTCGAGGAGGAAGTTACGCCTCCACGAACACATCTCCATAAAGGAGGAGACTGTTACGAGAAAAATCTCCTTCTGCTGCACCTCACATGCTTAATTCATGCAGAAAATTAACCACGATCATTATAAAAGGTAAAGGTATTTAACTTTAATTGAGTTTTGTCCAAATTTATTTCCTTCTTCAAACAAAGTTGCTGACTTAAGCATCGAAGTGCCTTTAGCCACCAAAAAAGTTGTCTTTGGCAGTCTAACATCTATTTTGCAATCAAACTCTTAGGAAGAAGAGAATTGGACGCATCATAACAATGAAAGCAGAAACATGGTTGATCGTGCTGAGAAACAATGAAAGCAGAAACATAACAAAGTACTTAAACAAATTCCAATACACTATTGGAAGAAAACTAATTAACTACAAAAATTTCTTCCAATGGATCCATGTGTTGAGAAGTAGTACACAAACATGCAACGCAAGAATTGGAAAGGAAATCAATAAGACACAACAAAAGAACTTGCACAGTACAAGCAATGCATATGCAGGTACCAATACCATCCACAATGGCTCAACTGGTATGAATATTGAACTATGATTGTATTGTACGCGCTGAAACTGTATAAAGAGATGTATAATAATTAACATGCCTGTCTAGTAGTTTAGTAGATTTGATCAAGAAGCGTAATCCACAACAATGGTATCCTATATATTTTGAATTTCAAGGACAAGCAGAAGAGTATTGAATTGTCGTTCCTTTCTAAATAGAACTAGAACGTAAGCTGTATGGTAATTTGTGCAATTTAATTAATAGATGAAGTATGAGACTAACCATGTACGTAGTTGACACTACAAGAAAAGTCCTCATTTATAGCATATGTTTATAGCATTTTGTCCAAAGTGCTATGATTGACTGAATTCATGGACAATTAAAATTGAAAACGATATATACCAAAGGCGCGCGTGGGAACTTAAAAAAGAAAGGTGCACTACGCCACAATTGCTTATTAAAAGCCCAAATTTTAATAGCGTTACAATAATAAAACGCTATGAAAGAGGAAGCGGGAAATAAAAAAATGAGTTCGCTCGATTCCACTTCAACTTTTAGAAAACCTCTTTCTGCATCTTTCTATGTCTTTCTCCCTCTCAGTTTCGCTCTCCTCCCCTGTCAATCGCAGCAGATCGGAGAGGCATTTTTCTTCTCCGCTGACCTCTCCTCCTCTTTGCCTTTCTCCCCATTTGCCCACAGCAGCTTCAAACCAAAGGCACGCCGCTCTACAAGCGAAAGTGAGAGAGATCCAGGGAGAGGGAAAGAGTGAGGGAAAGAGAAATCGAGAGATCAAGAAATAGAGATCTAGATCCAGGGAGATCGAGAGATAAAGATCTGATCTATGTGATTTTTGCAGGCCGCCGAGAAGAAGTTGTCAAAACCAATTAAGGAGATCAAGGTCCAGAAGCTCGCCCTCAACATCTCCGTCGGCAAGAGCGGAGATCGTCTTACCAAGGCCTCCAAGGTATGTATACTAAGTCTATCTCTCTCTTACCCCCTAAACCCCATTGCACATCTTTTCCTCCTAAACCCCCATCGTTTTTCACTGATTTTTATTTGTAGGTGTTGGAGTAGTTGAGTGGACAAACCCCAGTTTTCTCCAAAGGTATGTATGTATCTAACAAACAAAAAAGGTTTCTCTATTTTATGTTTTTTGTTCATTTTGATTTTACATTGATTTGGTTGATGGGGTTTATTTTTGTGTTAACAAAAATCTTTCAGAATCGGGTGTAATGAGAAGATTTCTTGCTATGTCACCGTCGAGGTGACAAGGTGATGCAACTTCTTAAGAGTGGATTGAAGGTGAAGGAGTACGAGCTGTTGAGGAGGAACTTTAGTAAGACTGGATGCTTTGGTTTCGGTATCCAAGAGCACATCGATCTTAGCAAGTAAATTATTATGCCTTTTATTTTTAGTTTTTATTCATTCAATTATTCAATACTATCTTCTATGGTGATTGTTTTCCAAAACCCCATTCAATTTCAATATTGTCTTCTATGGTGATTGTTTTATAAAACCCCCATGTTTAAATTCAGAGCCAATCTAAATGTCTATTTGTTCTAGTGAACAATGTTGAAAAATTTGTCCTCCCTAGTTGTTACAATCTGAAGAAAGTTGTGACAATCAAGACATTATTACTGACAGTCGCAAATTGATGCTCAAATTTTTTTTTTAATAATTGGTTATCTGTTTCTTCCCTTTTTCCCACAGCATGCAACACATACAATAGTCTTTTCCCAACTCAATATTCAAGGGAAGAATCGGGGGGTCCATGCATCCATAGCTCAAATTAGAGATTAATAAGAGAATGTATCCCCAAACATTCGTATATTGCAGACTGCGGTCATAAAACTGGACTGGATGGTGTTGATAATAGCTGTATTTACTTCTTTCATTTCCCAGCCCATTCTCATTTTAACTGCTTATAAATGCTTCTGAGTTCATCATGGTGCTGTTTTTATGTAAGGTTTGATAATATCTTAATCCCTCAAGAGTTTGTATTGGTGAGTTTTTTAGTCACCTGTGTCCAATATCCATGTACCCATGCCATTTTGAAATGGTTTTTATTAATTGATCAATGATGGGAATTTCTCCCTGAGAGAAGTGTCTTTTTAAACATGTGGTTATCGACTTTCATGTCTTGAGTTGTTGTTACCCTAGGTGTCATAAATTTTCTCTAACATCCAATTGACATGTTCAAGTGCTAAGATTGCATAGATCCAGAAATAATGTTGCTCTTTTGTATGTTAACAAATTGTCTAAAGTAGCTTGATCTGTGATCTGAATGTTTTGAGTCAGGTTAGTAAATCACTAATTGGAGAATATATAGGTGCTCAAAATAGGAAGAAGGCGTTTAAAGGTTTGGGATTAGAGCATATGAATGATGAATTATCCTTGCCCTGTTATTCCAACTCTAATCACAAACACTGTCACAAAGAGTACCCAATTTCAGGTGATAAACTTTAACTAGAGACTTATGTTAATAAATTATGCATTATACTTGTATTTGTGTGTTTGCATCATATTTTTGTGCTTTTTTTAGCATCCAACACTTCTTTTAATCAAGTTTACTTGTTTTTTATATATGTGTCAGAGTTCTATCTTCTGCTTGAGATAACGAGATATGTTGACCCGATTTGCGACTGAAGTATCAGAACATCAAGCGCGAGGAGAAAACAAAGAGTATGCATTCATCCTGGTAAGTGCTTTTGTTGAGCTATGATCACCTTGCCTTTTTTTTTTTCTGATTTAAAGTAGAAGGAATCTCAACTCTTACTTTTTATAGTTAAGTTTTTTTTTTTTTTTTTTTTTTTTTTTAATCTAATTTATGGTGAGAGTGAATCTCAACCAAAAGTTATAAACATAAATAAAGGAGTTGAAAAGTTAGAGTGGTGGCATGGAAAGTTATGTATATAAATTGTTGTACAAATGAGTGGTTGTTCACTACACTAGAAATCTAGAAATATGAGGGCCTACAATACTTGAAGATTGTTCAATTCAGATCAATGGGATCCATGGGTACTATAGCTTCATCACGCACGTAAAAAGCAGGTTCTTTGATTCATCAACTTTCTACATTTCTTGATGAATCTCTCTCAAATACGTTTGGTTTTTTTGTGATTCTTGCAGAAAGTTGTTTTCAACAAGGTGCCAAAGATAAATCTAACTAGCCCCTTTCATCAAGTGTGAATTAGAGTGGATGAATCGTAACTAGCCCCTTTATTCTTCTGATGTTGTTGTAGTTTCTTCCTATTAATTGCAAGTTTACTATGATTTGTCTAGGTTTCTATAAATTCAGTAGACCAACGAGCTGTGGAAGGGAAAGGCATAAACTCCATCAAACTTATTCTTCTAAGTTGTAGGGCAAACATTTTGCCTACGATGGGGAGAAAAGGTTGTACACAATTGGGCCACTTCAACAGAATAAGTTTGAATTTACTATCATCTTGGATGAATCTACTGTGAAGCAGTTGGTCTTTCTTTTATTTGTGTTGCTATTTTATTATCTAGTTATCATTATAGAATATACATACTTTCTCTTGTGATTTTTATGTTTGCAGTACTAGTAGACCTGGATTGATTGGGAGCCCAAATGAGGGTGATCGCAAGAGGGCGAAGCGTGCAATCATGTAAAAGCTTTTCATGTTGAGATTCGTCTTGCTGCGAAAATTCCAATGAATCCAATTGCTTTAGCTCTAAAAGGAGTTGATGCAGAGAACACATGCAATGCACTTAGAGTTATTGACATTATACTTTGACAACAAACAGCCAAAAGGTGTACATGTTTCGATATTTGAAGTAAGCATATACTCTATGAATCCCTTATAATATCGTTGTTGTGGCAAGGGATGCCTTCTCGTCACTTAAACTTGCAGGTTGTTAACACATATCGCTATGATGATGATTCAATGCTAAAACAATGTTGTATTTCTATTGAAAGGCGTTGTAGATGGTCGACTGGACTTTGTACTAAAATGCATGTTTACCATCCAAATGGGATTTGCCATGTTTATGTTGATAAATCGGCTAATATGGAAATGGCAAAGCGCATTGTCTTGGATGCAAAGATAGACTATTCAGCAGCCTGTAATGCTATGGTAATTCACCCTCTGTGAGCTACCGATTCTCTTGCTTTGTATTTGCAAATGCTTTTCATTAACTGTGCATATACTACAGTTTCTCAACGCTGATGTCCTAATTTCAGGAAACACTTCTTGTACACAAAGATTTGGTTGAGACTGCTCCACTCAATGAGCTTATGATGGAGCTACGCAGTGAAGGTATGCCTTTTTGTGTGATCAGTTCATCTTCACTAATAATTACCAAGCTCTTAATGTCATATCTTTTCATTATGTTAAACAATCTGAAGTTTCAGCGATTAAATGTCATGAAATTCGTTAGGCTAGGTTTTTTTTTTTTTTTTAAATTTCCTTTCAAGCTTCCAATCCAAATCAACATTTTTCATTGCATTTCCTGTAGAAATTGTTGCTTCTGTCTGCTATCTGGCTTAGGATTATTGTTTAGACGGCTCGTCATCTAGTTATGGTGGAGTCTCCAATACGATGTTAAAATTTAAAAGTACTAGACAATGCCTGAGTAGTTAAGCTGGCAACATTTGTTATTCACGACCTGTCAAAACTAATGCTTTGACACCATGTTAAATTGTTTGTTAGTCTAAAAGCTTAAGTTGTTAGAGAGAACATATCTATCATATATCAAGCCGAACCGATGGAAGTGTGACATATTTTTGATATACACTTTTTTTAATGGGCAAACAAATCAATCATCAGGTCCGTGAACAATAGAGTGGACTTCATTATTAGTGCAAATGTCAAGAATCTAAGTGTGCAATATTGAATCTCTGTGGACATAATAACTAGACTAGTGTTTTCTTTCCAAATTGTAGAATCAATTTATCATAATAAGCTAGGAAAGAGCTTAAATGAAATCCATTTCGCCACTGAAATCCTTCCTTTCCAGGTTGCGGTCAAGCTTGTGTTCAATTAGCCAAAGTTATGTCGAACATAAAGTCCAACGAAAATGTGATTAAGCTTGGTGTTTGTTAGATATCATCCCATTTGTCATTATAAGCTTGGAAAGTTTGGTTAGAGCTTAAACGAAATCCATTTGGTCACTCAATCTTTGTCCGTCAGGAATGCGCTCAAGATCTAAAGGCCTTCATTGACTTTTCCCTTATATAATATAATATGCATGTCACTTGGGTGAGTGTGACTTGATTATGTCTTGGGCGAGTCAAGACACCCTACTTTTTCTAGAAATTGGGGTACATTGGTGAATACGATTGGATATGCTCTATGTTCACGGTATACATGGTGAAAGATATATTCTTAGCTAATGCAGAGCAGATCATTTGTTGATCCAGAGAAATAGCTTCAGGAAGCTAATAACAGTCTTTACTGCAGGTGTTAAACTATATGGAGGGCCAAGAATTACTTCGGTACTAAATATTTCAGAAGCATGCGCATTTCACCATGAGTACAATTCCATGGCTTGTACAATTGAAATTGTGGATGATGTGCATGATGCCATCGAACATATACATCATCACGGAAGGTTATTTATTTGTTTATCTATTTTAACCACTTCTTTATTTTTTCGCTCTTAGTTTTCTCATCCATTTGTCTATGTACTCGGTGAACTCCGATTTCTACAGTGCTCACACTGATTGTATAGTTACAGAAAACCATGAAGCTGCAGACATATTCTTACATCAAGTTGATAGGTAAGCATACTTCCTTTTGCACTCCACTAGTGGATTATGTTGTTGAGTGATCTCATTATAAGAACTTTCTGGCTTCTCTTCTAAGGGGGGTTTTCTGTGGCTAAATATCATATTGCTTGTTAAGTAGTTTCTTCATAATGGTTATCTACACATAGTATTTGGCAAATTGGGATATAAGTAACCATGTATTATTACTTGCTATATATATTCCAATGCTGCTGTCATCCATAATGCAAGAACGCGATTTTGTGATGATGCTCGTTTTGGTCTTGGTGCAGAGGTATGTAGTCATCTGATATTCTACCTTTTTAGTAATTACTAATGGGTACTAGCTAAAATGGTTGGGTTTCTCACGCTCACAAATGTTGGTTCTGTTGAATTGCTGATCAGGTTGGAATAAGTACAAGTAGGATTCATTCTCGAGGTCCTGTCGGAGTTGAAGGCCTCTTGACAACTCGTTGGTGTGTACCTCTTGAAAAGACCTAGCCAACATTTGCCCTTTATGTTGTTTATTTACTTTAGTTGAATAGTCAATAATTTTTTTTTATTTATATTGATAGTGAAACAATTCCTGGCTTTTACGTTGAATATTACTAAAACATATCTTCTGTCAATAATCTATCCTACCATTAGGAGTTATGAAAAAACTTTCATTTTTATATTTATTTCATTATGTTCCTTGTCAAGCATTCGTAAACCTATCAAGGTAGACGATGAAGTGTCAAAATCTATGGGGAAAACTTTTGATCAGTTTAAAGACCCTATGTCAAAATATCATATTCTGGAAAGCATCTAATGTCACACCGAAAACAAAAAAAATGTCACACACATGCATAATTGATGCACATCTTAAGGGCATGATTCCTATCATTGTTAGTCACATGCATCCCTTTACATTAAATCTGATGGAATAACTCATTTCTTCCTCATCTTATCATCTTCCCTCCTTCTACCTTGTCTATTTAGACAGACCCATCGGGACTTTATTTTCCTCAAGACCAAATATAAATGCAAACTTGACATGTCCAATCTTTCTGAACATTCTCTGCACTTACCAGGACACTGATAAACTGAACTATTCAAACTATCTACTATGGCTCTCTGCTTTATCTTAATGCTTATCAACTCAAATGCTTCGATCCTATGCAAATGGAATGAAGGTTTCCATTTTGCTTCATTTCCATTGATCTTATATTTACCTATAATAAGCTACAAACTCAAAGTCCTTTTGAGTATGAAATAATTAGACATAACATAATGTGAATAGGTAGTTGAAATGGATATTCTGTCTTGCAAGAGTCTAAAGAAGTATATTTGATGATGATTTCAACACAGCCTTTACTGAATTTGGCTATATTGCAGGGCTGGTCGAAATAGATAGGTGCCACACCGCCTACATACTTCATGGCTGAGTTCACATGTTGCATTGGTTGTTTTATGGTTGGTTTCGGCAGCTGTCTGCAGTCATTGTTTTGGTGTGGAAGGTTGGTTTTATGGCTGGTTCCGGGAGCTGCCTGCAGTCACTGTTTTGGTGTGGAAGGATGGAATTTGTGGTTGCTAAGCATGTTTGGATTGAGACAAGTTTATGGCATGTCACGAGCAAGGATCTTACACTCTGTTTTGCCCTGTTTGTCCCTCTTTTGGTGCTGCTGATTTGGTTTTTCTGGGCAGCAGAGTTGAGTAAAGAATGGTTAGAGGTAAGGAATGAAATGGGAGGTTGGGTTTGGTCATTGTTTGCATTGTCCAGTGGGGGGACGGTGTTGTTGCTGTGACAATATGTTTCAGCAGTTAAGCGTCGTCTTCTTATTGAAAAGTTACAATGTCAAACTCATGTAATGATGGGAGTGATGAAGAGATCAATTTTCATTGAGATATAGTGTAGTACTTTTGAGACAAATGTTGTCATTGAGATAATATTTTTATTGTATTATATTCAAATCGTGATGGTAGTTTATGTGTTTATGAGATGATTAATATCTATTTTTGGATCATTTGGATGCTTTACATAATATTATCTTCTATGGTTAAAGAAATCAATGTTATAAAAAGTCATTTGATAACACTTGATGAGTTCTATAGAAAAAAAAAGGCTTTGACAAACGCTATAGAAACTAATACAATCTCATTTGTTAAATGCTACGCGAGGGAAGATTGGTACTATACACTAACGTTTTTTAAGTGTTGTCACAAGCTAAACAATAACATTTTTTACATGCTATTATAGGTTTAACCATAGTATTTTTAAAATGCTATTACAAGATAAACAATAGCGCTTGAAAAACGCTATAAATGGTCTACTTACAATAGCGTTTCTAAAACACTATAAATAACCCTGTATCTATTATAGCTCTGGCAGACACAACGTTTTCTAAATCGCTATGATATCCTACAATAGTATTTTTGAAACGCTATGAATAAACATTTGTGGTGTAGTGTGATCAGATTTGGTGATTTTATTAATATGTTACATAACGCCAATTAGCAACTAGTAATAAATTAATGAGCTCAGGTCAGAGGAGTGTGAAAACTTGAATAGTCGGGCAATATGTCTGACGTGATCAAGATCTAGATGAGGTCTATCACTACAGTTGTATAAAATGTGAGCATGTTTAATTTCCTATCCAATCCACGAGTTGGATTATTTGAGAAATCCAAAACTTGATTGACTTTAAGAACATTTACTTGTATCTATAATAATACTATTTATACCAAACAAATGCAACCTCAACAAATTTAAAATGAAACTTTCATGTAACAACAAACAGCAAGTGGAACCGATCTCCTACTTGTAAGACTTTTTAAGTACTTACAATAATCAACTTAATAGCGAAAGAATTTTTAATTAACCTGTTAAAACAAAGTTCCGAGTTCTATATAATTAAACTTCATCTTATGTTTATTTAACAATATTTATCGAGGATCAGGTGGTGTTGATTCGTATTGATGATCACAATCAATTATTGTCAGACAGTAATAAACTAATCACTCCTTCAATCCCGTCTAAAAAGCGGCATTGCCATTAGCCCGAAAACCCCTCCTCTTTCCTGATTACATCCGTTTGAGCATTTGAGTTCAAGCAATAATATGCAACCATCCAACGGTCTAATCATCATGGGGTGTCAATGTCCTCGCAAATAGGACTGGTTCAAGGGATACATCAGCCGATGGACCTCAAGATGGAGACAGATATCATCAAAACTTAACGTACTGGGTACGATGGCAAAAAATTCCAAACTTAGTTGTAGGTTCGTTGAAAGGGTGGTGTCAAAGAAATGGTGATGGTGAAGATGTAGACAAGTAAAGAGAGTGAGAGAAAGCGATGTGTTTCGTATATGACATTTGCTTCTTGTTGTCCATTGTTTGAACAACTTTGAATGAAGAAGGAAAGGTCAAGTATGAGAGAAATTTGGAGAGGAGGAGAAGAGAGAAAACTGAACACACACAATACAGTAAAAGTGGGAGATCTCGAGAAATAATACACCGATCACTGTATACGTGTCATGATATAGTAAAAGTGGATGATACACCAAAACGGTTTCTCTTCCACACTGTACACGTGTCATGATGATCTCGAGAAATAATAGGTTCAAGCGTCAGCCCGACACTGATCCGGCCCAAGCAGTTCCAAGCCCGCACAATGCAGTCAGCCAGACGGACCTAAATCGTTACAGCCTGCTAAGCCCACACGTCTCACAACTATTCTCAATACCCATAAGCCTTACTTAGGCAAGTATCTCGATGATTAACTTCGGACATGCAAGACAACAACACTTTGCAAATACCAGAGTGTACGTCGCACATGAAAACTTCTATCTATGGACTACTCTCTGATTGCTAATTATCTCCCGCGTATCTAGAAATACACGGCTAACATGGAAACTCCCATTCACAGCACAACTCTTAATTAGATAAGGATCTCCATGAAGATCTTCTTCCCTAAACTATGTCACTGATGGCCTGGTCGAACTAGGACTCCAACATTATAAATAAGACATGAGGTTGGTAAGCTAAGTTACACTACAAATTCCATGTTTAGAGCATTACGCCTTCCTCAGATCCCTGTTTGGCTTTAGCATCGGAGTGTCATTAACCACCACCACGGTGGTCCGTGGCTCACATGCGTTCCTTGTGCAGGTCAAGGTCAAAATATGGAGCGAAAATTGACTGCATCAATTTGCCACTGTCCGTGGGGATGACAAAGTTTCTAACCAATAACCAGCATTATCTCTCTTTAGAATACGAGAAAATGGTAACCACCAGATCACGCAACACTGAAAAACAAGGGGGCACGTCAAACGCTCAGACTGGGGCTATACCATCAGTCTCAGCGGTGCTGGTGACACACGGGCAGTAGGCTCACACCCTTGCACTGGCAACAACAATGATAGACGCTATGATAGATTTGATGTCGTCACAAATACAACAAATTGCCAAAGCAGTGGAAGTTCTCATACAACAAAACCATCCACCTGCTAATGGAGATCAGGAGTAGCACAAGCCCCCATCTCCAGAAGACAATAGAGAGTAAACACAGGAGAGTCAAGCCCCTGCTAGTTCTCATTGGATTAGAGTTGGCGGTGCAACTAACGTGGACCCGACCTTTAGGGTAGACATGATCGCCCCGCAGAACCTCCTCCGCCGAAGGGGCTCACGACCCAGACGTGCTATATCGCCTCTCTGTTCCACCGTTCGTGGACCATATCATGAACGAGGCTCTTCCAAAGAAGTTTACGCCTCCAAGGCTTGATTCCTATGACGAGACCACCAACCCATTCGATCATTTGCGCCATTACCAGCATGTAATGATGCTCAAGGAAGGTTTTGAGTCGGTGATGTGCAAAATTTTCCTTACTAGCCTAAAGAAGTCAAAACTAACATGGTTCCACAACTTTCTACCAAAGTCGATCGACTCATTCAAGATGTTGGCCAAGAAATTTCTGACGTGCTTTGTCAGAAATCAGTATCTCTGGAGAGGCCCACACTACATACTCACTCTGAAGCAAAAATCTAATGAGACGCTAAGAGAGTATGTCATGCACTTCAATAATGAGCTGACATTCATTGATGGTTGCAGCGACGACACAACCGTGATGGCTTTTACCGCTGGCTAGAGAGAGGGAAAGTTTTACGACTTTCTCACCTTAGAACCCCCTTTGGATATGGTGAAACTCTTGAAGGGCGCCCAGAGGTACATCACCCTAGAAGAGATGAGAACAATGAAGAAGGAAAATGAAATTGAAAAGAAGCCTTCCGTTCCTAGGGACAGGAAGGAGTGAAGGAGGTGAAAGGACGAAGAAAGGAACAAACGAAAGCGCAATGACAATAGATCAGACCCTGGCGAGCCAGGCTAGGCCAGAGAAAGCTTCCAACTACGTTGGATCTAGATCCATGACCCCCCTCAGTTCTAGCGTATCGGACGTTCTGAATTTCATGAAAAACTGGAAAGATCTGAAGTGGTCCGCAAAGCAGCGTGGAACCCCTCCAAACGTGACAACAACAAGTATTGCTTATACCACAAGGATGGTGGCCACGACACCAACGACTGCAAAAGTTTAAGGTAGCAGATCGAATACTGGATAGGGCAAGCTAAAGGAATTCCTGAGTTCAGAGAAGTGGCAAGACCGACCAGGGACAGGGGAAAGGCAGTCAAGGAGATTGAGAAGGAGACTTGGGGCATAATCTATTTCCTTCACGGAGTCGGGTTAAACGAAGACCAATCAAATAGATCCCGCAAGCGGACTCTACTGGAGATGCGTATGCATCCCATAGACGAGGACAGATGCGTATACTACTCAAGGGTGCAAAGCCCCATCCCCACCTTAATCGTCACAGACAAGGACCTCAAAGGTGTATGTGCACCGCACAATGACGCTCTCGTCATTTCAGTATCTATCGCAAGGTGGAAAGTGAAAAGGGCTCTGGTGGATATGGGAAGTTCCCTCAACATTATGTTCTGCAGCACGTTCCGCAGTATGGACCTCAAGGAGGAGAGCTTGACATCCTCATATTACCCGCTGATTGGATTCAGCGGAGAGAAATGCATCCCGATCGGGAAGATAAGGTTAGCAGTAGTAGCAGAAGAGACACAACTAAGAAAAATCTTGTTCATGGAGTAGACGTACCGTCTACCTACAACCTTATCCTAGGAAGACCATGGCTTTACCAGATAGAAGCAGTAGTCTCCACCCTCCACTAGTGTGTCAACTACACCGCTAACCTTTCGGAGAGAACAATTTGCGGAGATCAACCAACTGAACGAGGCTGCCATTACGCTGCACTGAAGCATAGAATGTTCCCAGATCCAACTGGAGCACACAAGGCAAGTTGAATAGGAGGCAGACCCAATAACTGCGGAAGAGTCATTGTACTCACATTCGAACATCACATGAGCAATCCGTTCTTCAACCCAGCAAAGCGGAGAGGTCATTGCAGACGGGAGCACAACCCCTCGACAATCAGTCGGCACAGAAAAAAACTCCCACGCAAGGTTTACTTTTCAATAAACTCAGCGGCATCAGCGAAGCTTGGCAGTACGCTGAAGGTACTAATGATCCAAAAAGGGACATGCGAATTCACTTAAGAGCCGGGTCGACCTCTCTTCACCATCAGTTAGTCTATTTAGTCATTTTCCTTTCCATTGTCAACGTAAAGTTTTAATTCTTAGGAGCTTGTGTGATTTGCATTCATTTAAGACAAAAAAGAATTACTCAAACACGCTATATTGACTACTCACACGCTCGATCCGCTCAACCGAATGAACTTGGGACAAGTATCAGGTTGAAACATATCGAGTGCACCCTCTTGCTGAAGGGATGTGAGGGGCATCTAGAAGTTAATGGCCTACTCCAATAGGCCATGTCCAAATCTTCCCCAACCCGCGATCCCAAATTCCAGCACAGTGCGACATGACGGGGCTAACCGAGAGTGGAGGGTGGCAACCGCTCCAAGGTTATCTGCCGATATTATTTATGAAACTAGGCACTTCGAAGCACCGATAGGGCATCATCACATCTGTACTTCTTCTACACAATACGAGAAGAAATGACAAGGTCTCAACGAACCAATTGGGTGCTCCAAAGCATGTGACCACGCATAACATCAAGTCTTATCACAACTCATCGGTGCAAATGTCAGAACATTCGAAGATTGTAGTGTTGGAGCTCTCCCTTTAGCTTTTGGAGAACCCAAAGAATTTTCTTTGAGAAAGAGCATCTGAGGAGGTGCGCTCTGTGGAAGATAATGCATACAACAATGAGGAAACGCCATTATATAGACATAGTGGTTCACCAAACAGCCGCTTCAACATTGACTGTCAGCATTGAATACCGTATGGAAAACGAGGAGATGACGGTTCCCAAGGAAACTGCACAGGACCACATTCATCCAATTAATGATGTTGTGCGCAACCCCATTTATTGGGGGCAGTAACCGACACTCGACCGTCTCGCGCACTATTCAAGTATACGTAGCATCTTGATCCTACGACAAACCCTAGCTCTTCCTCTATGGGCCCATGGGCTCAGCGCACTATTCAAGTGGTATTTTACCACATGCTTAACACGAGCAATAGAAACCCTAATCACTTTTGACACACGGATCACACCTGCATATCACAAGCTGATTTAAGGTATTCCTATCTCTTCAAAAGGAAACTCGTCTGCACGATGCACTCCGCCTGGGGATGTAGGCTCACACGCCCATAACAGGTAGAGCCCCTACCTAACAAGGCAAGCTTAGCCAGCTTAGGCTGATGACGATGACTTCTGGTTCATCCCGATGCTTACTCCGCCCAGCGCGAATGTCGATGGTTTAGGAAGTGGGAGTCTAATCAGCGCTATTACGCCTGATGACGACGACTCGCCACAAACCGTTGCCCCCTTCGCGGACAACGGTCGTCGAACCTGATTAGGTAAGCCTAGCCAGTGACGACTGACAACTACAACTTCTGATCAAAGCCCAGACCTGTAGCCCCTATTATGCGGGTGTAGATGGTTTGGAAGGTGGGAGCCTAGTCAGTTCCGACTGATGTCAACTGTTCGGCACGGGACCACTGTTCTTCTACAAACCATGGTCGCCGAATTACCAACCTCAGACTTGTAGCTTGTTTCGCGCGGGTGTAGATGGTTATTAAGGTGGGAGCCCAGTAAGTCCCGAACTAATTTCAATGGCTTGCCATGGGACCACTACTTTTTACAGACCATGGTCACCGAAAACTCCCAAATTTGTAGCTCGATGCGCACAGGTGTAGATGATTTGGAAGGTGGGAGCCTAGTCAGTCCCGAACTGATTCCGACAGCTTGCCACGGGACCACTACTCTTCTACAGACCATGGTCGCCGAATCCCCCCATCCCAAACTTGTAGCCTGCTCCTTGCGGGTGTAGATGGTTTGGAAGGTGGGAGCCTAGTCAGTCCCGAACTGATTCTAATGGCTTGCCATGGGGCCACTGCTCTTCTACAGACCATGGTTGCCGAATCCCCTTGTCCCAAACTTAGTAGCCAACTCCTCGCGGGTGTAGATGGTTTGGAAGGTGGGAGCCTAGTCAGTCCCAAACTGATGTCAATGGCTCGCCACAAGATCGTTGCTCTTCAGCAGACCATGATCGCTGAATTCTCACATCACTAACCTATAATCCGCTTTGCACGAGTGTGATGGTTTGGAAGGTGGGAGCCTAGTCAATCTCGAACTGATTTCGATGGATCACCACGTGACCCCCGCTCCCTTTCAAAACAGTGGTCGCCGAGATAAATCACAGCTCAGGCAGCATCTTCATGCTCACACATGCTGACATTCTATTATCAGCAATGCCCACTCACGCCGACCTAAGAATCAACCCGCTGACACGCGGATGAATGCTACATGGAATGTCAGCCCGAGCTTAGAAACCTGACTCGGGACAAACACTCTAGCTTATAGACAATGCATGTGTACAACTACCACAGTTTACTCATGCCAGCAACCGCAACCGACAGTCTCATATGCAAATTAAGTCCGCAGTGGCTTACCTTAAGGATGACCTACAGCCTGGGTAGCGTAGCTCACTGCTAAACCATCCGCAGAACACCCACTATTGGATGTAACTAAGCGATAGTGACTCTGAGACCTCACAAAAGAATGGGTCATAATCATTTGCGACATAAATGATCAAACTCTCGGCAGCAGACAAACAACTTGCCTTCCTGCTAACCCGATCAGACTTATGTCAAAGTACGACAAAGCGAAATGGAAAACGCCCAATAGGGAGACCGAACATGATACGGGCACAAATTGTACTCAAAATTAACCTGTTTTTATTAACAGTTAATACAGAAAAAGTACAAGTGTACAAAGTCTACTCTTCATTAGGAGGGGGTATAGAAACATGAGAAGTAAGCTTAAAAGATGAAGGAGCAGGAAATGCGTCTGTATGTGACTCAATCTGAGCATCATGATCCGGATTGCCCTCTTTTTCTTACGACGCATAGACCACTACTAAGTTTACGTATCACATCTTTTATAATACGCAAGGTCCCATTCCGGATGCTCATCCTTCATCAGCGCCAACAACTATAATCTCCCATGCACGCCCCAGCGAAATTCACACATGCCATGCGCCTTGAGAAGCTCTTCCTTATGTGCCCTTGCTTTAACAAGTTCACACTCCAACAACTCCAGTTTGCCAGTCAGCTCATCAACCTGAGACTGCTCCGTAACCAGACTACTATTAACAGCGTTGAACTCATGTTGCTCCAGTTGAAGCTGGTCTTCAACCTTCCTCGCTACCCGAGCATTGAATTCCACGTTGGCTTCTAACTGTTGTCTCTGGGCAACCCATTTAGCCTCTTTCATGGCATCTCCTCAGCAAAAGACTGCAACTCAGAGCGCATCTTAGCCGCAACTTCCTGCGCAACCTTCAGATCATGGCAGATCAGATCTAACTCTTGCTTGAATCTGTCACTTGCGAACACCGCTTCTGCCAAATCAGACTCAAGGGCTTTTAAACGAACCCTCTGAGTCTCAGCGACAACGGCTGATTGTTCCAACCTCCTCTACTTGATCTGCTTCCTCAGCAGCTCAATTTCAAAAAGCACATCATAATACAATTTCTGCATAGTCGAGAAGTCACGCTCCATGGTGTACACCCTCTCACAAGTAGCCTCGACTTCTGTCCCAGCAACGACCACTTGGCTCAAATAAGACATCCCCAGCATAAGGTGTTTCAAACCCTTATCCATACGCGCTTTTAGCGTATCCTCCTCGGGCTTTGAAGCGTGGTCCATTAGCCAGCTGTAGCGCCTGCTTATGTGCTTTCTCGAAGCATAATCCACGTCAATTTCCTAGTGCCAAGCCTGGTAGCTCATCTTCACTACGTCCGGGGCAAACAAACTTATCCGCGCATCCAGATAGAGCTCCCCCGGATTCAAAATTACGCCAGCACCACCTTTTGTAGTTGCCACTGCTCCCAGACCCTCATCCACGACTTTTCTTTTGTCACTAGCAACCAACCCTTTGTTGCGAGACGAATCAGCGAAATCCAAAGGAAGATAAGGAAGTGAATTGTCCAATTGACCCTCCATCAACCTGATATACGGCCTGGAACAAGACGGGGAACAATGCGTCCTACAAGGAGGATGGCCCGCGTTATCGCAAACACTATCGGATGACCCATCAGCGGAACAATTGGACTCTGGGACCTCAAGTGAATCCTCATTAGAACCTTCCAATAAAATGATTCTTGATTGGTCAGCACCAATAGAAGCCCCCACAGCAGCCATCATCATCTTCTCGGTCAAGGCTTTAGCCTGCTCGACACTCAGATTCGACGCATCTTTAACCCTTGCTAAGCACATGTGGTCCCTTTCCCAGCCAGATACTTCAGCATCCGCCCTGGCAGGTTGATAGGTTCATGTTCCTCCCTCATTGGAGAAGACCATTTGGGAGCCAGCTCATTCCTAGCGCGAGACCTCTTTGAACGTACAAAGGAGGCGAGCATCTCAGAAAGCCCCTCCGTGTCAGACAGAGTAGGAGCCTTGACTTTGGAAGCCTTCCTTTTTCTGGAAGGGGGTCACGTGTCAGTTGACCCACAAACCATTGCGGCTGAAGTTAGTAGGACATATAACTTCCTCCACACTCATCTTTGGCATGTCGCGGAATGTCTTCATAGTGTCTTGTTCATCTGGGGAAAGAAGAATAGTAGGGAACCTCTCTGCGAAGAAATACATGCAATGATCAGTACACAACCAATGCAACAAAATCAAAGGGTGGAACTATACTTACGAAGTGGCCTGAACTCCCACTCAAGCGGGGGACCCTTGAACTTGAAGTACTTCGAATCTGAAGGAGCCAAGAAGAAATATTTCTGCCAGAACTTGAAATCATCTGGTAACTTCCCGAAGTAGGCCGACGACGTCATCTTGTAAACGGCGTGATCATTCAGCCAAGGAGAAGTCAGCAACTGAATCACCCGTGGAGTCACGCAAACGCCAACATCCTTCACTCTGCTCAAAATAAGAAGGATGATCCTGTACCCATTAGGTACCATTGGGCAGGAGGGATTTCAAGAAAATCCAAGAAGTCCCAAATCTCATCAAGAACAGGAAAACAAACTCCAGTTTGAAGTATTTTGCGGTGCAAATAGACGAACCCTTCCGAAGGAAACATCGGTGTCTGATCATCCTTCAGAGCATAAAACGGTAGGTCCTCGGGGACCCCGAACGTCGTTCGAATTTCTTCAAGGCCCAACTCGAAAATCGACTTATCTTCGAAAAACTCGAGGCCCTTGGCCAAAGTCTCATCGTCAAGATGGTTTTGGTGAGCCATGAAAAAGGCGAACAAACTTTCAACCAAAAGACAAACAGAGCAGAATCTCTAAAAGCAAAGAAATTGAAGAGTCAATCTCCGCAAAAAGAAATGTCTAGATAGGGATTGGTTACCCGCCTCTTCTCCACTGAACCGATGCACACTTAATTAATGAAGCGTGTGACTCATGCAACGATTCAGACTAGATCATCATGAGCGGCGCATCTTTTCAAGAAGTGACTTGTGAACCGATGCAGTAGCCCACTAACTTGGGGGGATTAGCTGATGATACACCAAAATGGTCTCTCTTCCACACCGTACACGTGTCATGACGATCTCGAAAAATAATAGGCCCAAGCGTCAGCCCGACACTGATCCGGTCCAAGCGGTTCCAAGCCCGCACAATGCAGTCTTCCAGACGGACCCAAATCATTATAGCCTGCTAAGCCCACGCGTCTCACATCTATCCTCAATACCCGTAAGCCCTGCTAAGGCAAGTATCTCGAGGATCAGCTTCGGACAGGCAAGACAACAACATTTTACTTCCAACTAGGAAACACATAACAGAGTATACATCGCACATGAAAACTTCTATCTGTGGACTACTCTCTGATTGTGAATTATCTCTCGTGTATCTAGGAGCACAAGGCTAAAAGGGAAACTCCCCTTCACAATACAACTCCTAATTAGAAAAACATCTCCATGAAGATCTTCTTCCCTCAACTACGCCATCGATGGCCTGGTCGAACCAGGACTCCAACACTATAAATAAGACATGAGGTTGGTAAGCTATTGTACGCTACAAATTCCCTATTTACAACATTACGCCTTCATCGAATCTCTGTTTGACTTTAGCATTGGAATGTCATCAGCCAACCACAACGGTGGTCCGTCACTCACGTGCATTTCTTGTGCAGGTTAGCAGGTTTGCAGGTTAAGGTCAAAGTAGGGAGCAAAAATTGATTGCATTAGGGTCATTAGGGGCTTTCAGCTCAACGATCATTTTGTGATACTGTTGGTCTACATCATTGAACCATAATCAAGATTAGTAGAATATGCCATTGAAAACAAAATGAAGGTGTCTCATATCTCTCTTAGACCATCATTCATTCTTGGACATTTTGTAAGATGGTAGCTAGGCTATACAAATTTCAAGAACAAATGAATGACATGGTTTAGCTTGGTTACTAATGATCATGATTTTTGAGTATTTAGCTGTTGATTTTGATCCAAGTCGGAAAGCCTATAATTTTTCTCCATTTTCTCAAATATTTCTTCAGAATACACTATCCAGCATCGACAACCTTTTTGCATCCATAAATGTTTTTACAAACGATGAGAACAATAAAAAAACAAAGATTTCACAACTTTAATTGGAACAAGGTCAAGGATTTCCCTAAATTTTGTTTTTCATAGGTTATGGTGGCACATGGTAAATTTTCTATAAAAAATTAGGCAACAAGTGGAGGCACAAAGTGAAAGTTGTGGAAGCACATAGTTGTGATACCCACGCCTGATCCAATTGTAATTTAGTGATCCTTTTGGGATTGATCCCATCTCGATCTTGTTTCATCCTATCCCGATCTAGAGTGGGATGGGATCGGGATGGAGATTTTCAATCCCACCCATCTCGTCCCGTCCCATCCTGAAATTAGGTTAGTATGTTACTATCATATCATTAGTATTGTTCAATAAAAAAAAAATTATGTATTCTACGAATTGCCTTTAGTCATAACTATATCAGTTAACATATTAGATTATTCTTGTATTCTACTAATTTAATGGCATGGCATATAAACATGGTGAATTGAGTATTGGAATTTGCAATATAAAAAAGTGCATTGCCAACTGCAAAATGATAACCAACTTGCAACGGCATATCACACACACACAAAAGTTAATTAAGAATATGCATAAGTTCATTAAAATATGCATAAGTATAATTCATATGCA
The DNA here is from genome assembly GCA_963556465.1 of Berberis vulgaris. Lineage (NCBI taxonomy): Eukaryota > Viridiplantae > Streptophyta > Magnoliopsida > Ranunculales > Berberidaceae > Berberis > Berberis vulgaris. Next base: position 17,952,472 of record OY747129.1, on the reverse strand, counting down.
CAAGTTCTTTTCATGCATAACTTCATTTTATGAAGTTATAATTAAAAATATGCAAAAGTTATTTTCACAATTATAATTCATACTCACACACTCTCTCTGTATGTGTATATATTTTGAACAAAAATGTAAACTTAAATTCATTAAGTATCAAATGAATTCTTAACCGATTTTATATATAAGCTGAAATCGCATTATCAATGAAGGACAATAAAATTTAACAAGATTAAAAACTTAGTTGAATAAACTTTCTGGTATATACACCAAGTCATTAATAGTTTTCACCGTTTAAAACCACATGAACGCAATTGTATATCTTTTTTTTTTACTGGTAATAGGTGGATAATATTGATATTAGACACAATAACATTAGTATCCCTTCTAAGTTCATACAATTAAGTAGGAAGCTCCTAATAGTTATTTTTGTACATGCTCATCCCGTCTCGTCTCGTCTCGAACCCGTTTGGGATGGGACGAGGTCAGGATGATGTCTATCCTGTTTCGGTCCTGAATGAACGAGATGAAATAGGGATGAGGTCCATCCCGTCCCGTGCCCACCCCAACCTAAACTGACTATCAAAACACAAGTTTTTTCTCCCATGTGAAAAGCCTCTGAAGCTCAAGTTGGTAACAAACCAATAACTATAAGCAATAAAGACAGTAAGGAAAGTTGAAAATTTTCTAACTCTCTAAATGTTCAAGCTCCCAAGGGTATAAGCCCTTCCTTGGTGCTTAAGAACTTTTATTTCTACTTTGCGAAGTAGCCTCAGAGTTTATGTCATTGGTCAAGTATCTTTAAAAATGTGATCTTTTTCACAACGTTTTATACTAACTGATGTGTCTAAACCTGTCCTTGCTGATCTTGTTGATATCAAGCCTGTAAAAATGAACAACGGTTAGCCAGGGACCACCGTTGTGGTGGCCAAAGGCACTCCGATATTTAAGTCAGGAAATAATACAAGGAAGAGTGAAGACTAGATGTAAATTGAAAAGTGTATGTGTACCTTCCTTCTTCCATTTTTCACCTTAAGTAGCAAGTGCTCCCTCCACAACTGTCCCTATTATTGAGGGTGCGATGGAGGGGAGGATATCTCGACAAACCCATGATCTTATCTGTGAATGACTGAGTCTCTTTGGCACTTGGTTTTGTTTAGGACCCAATGCTTGACTGGGCTAAAAGATGATTTGTGCGAGTGAATCTCGAACCTATGATAACTTTGAGATTCATGCTCGAGCCTTACTGTCTTGGAATAAGCCCCAAGACCCGTGCCTTTTAAGCTAGCGTGACTTGAGATTGCGCACCTGACTTACGGGTTGAACAACAGTTTATGAATGGGATCGTTTGGGACAGTGCTGAAGCCTTTTTCATGTTAGGATTGGCCCATGTCGCATGTATGACTATGATCGTATGAATGATTGATGTCTCATTAGCTATTCCCCCTACTTAGTGGGTCTGTGCATTGGGCCACTAACTGATAGTGTGTGGGGTTCGTGGTTGCATTTTCAACTTCCGCGTTGCATTTAATGTTCATGCAGATGTTAGGTAAATGTCACACATTCAAGCCAAGCCTATATAAGCCTGCTTTAATCGAGTTTTTACTTTTACCTTCTTAGATTTTCTTTCTGTTATGTACTTTGCTTTTCTGGCCCGATTGAGCTCGGGTTTTATTAGATCATGTATGTGCAACTCGATTTCTCGTGATAATGGCACCAAGGCTATCTAGACTTTTTCAGAGGGTCATTATTTTATTAGGAGGACCTGGCTGCCCTCACCAATACGAAATCCCCAATGATATGGGATTGTCGTTCCTCTCGAGAAGTGATTCTCATTCTATCCCAATGGAAAGGCGCATCTGCCTGTACAGGGCCATGATTGAGGCCAACCATGCTTCCCTATTTCTTGTCTTACTTGGACATTGCCCAGGCTCTCATAGTCTCGAGTGTGTGGAGTATATTGGTTGTTACTTTGATCAGGGCAAGGGACGCCAGACTCCACTTGTTGGTGAAGCCACGTTGTCTGATTGATCAGTTTGAGGACCCGGAGGATTGGCAGATGTACTGCTTTTATGCCTCTGTGAAGTCTGAGTGCTTCACCTTCGATGGTTTGCAGGTCATCCACCACTTTGGGGACCTCAGTAAGTTCCTTTTGCTTTTCTATTTAATATCTTTCATTGTCTAACTTATTCGTTGTTTCTTACTAAGGTTGCATGATCTCGTCGTCATTTATCCTGAAGAAGAGAAAATGTCAGTCAACTTCCTCGCTCTGTCGCTGATGCCTATCCTGAAAGTTATCCATCCAGATAAATCAGGCATAGTGGTCTATTTTCTGGCGAGATCGGTGACGTGGGGCGGGTCGTAGTAGTGTCTACTGGCTCTTTTTCGAGCGCTGGGGTGCAGGCATCTGGGTATCAGAAGAGGAAGGTGTCGACGATGCTTAGCTTGTCAAAGAAGAAAGCTTTGGATGGATTGCTTTCTCTCCCACGTCACTCTGAGAGGCTTAAGTTTGGATCCGCTTTTTCTTCTGGTGCTCTGCAGAGCGTGGAGAGCGATATTGTGGATCTGACCATTGAGCGTGGAGAAAGGATTGGCTTTTTGCCTTGGAGTTCTCTTTACTGACACTGGGGTCGGCTCTTATGCCCTGACGGGTGCTCTCCTGAGCTATGGATAACAATATACGTGGCATTAGGGGGTGGATCATAGGATTATTACTATCGATCTGATGAAGAAGAATTTTTATTGGTTGGCTGACAAGCTGTTGTTGGAGGTGGTCACAGGGACGCACCTCGATAGTGGTACAACTTCTGATGCAGTATGTTGACAACTCAGTTGGTTTGTCACCTAGTTTTTTCGTTGTGCTTATCATTTATACCCTGCGTTATTTTCCAATCAGGGGATGGCTCACCTGACCCATTTTGGTATAGCGGATACCGAGGTGGACCCTATACAAGACATGTTCTTTGGCTTTGAAACGATGTTCATCAACCAGGAGTAGGGATGGCAGTGGGGCTAGTTTTCACGGACATCCGCTCCACCCAAACCATTTGAAGTTGATTTGGATATACCTTAACGAATTTCGGGAAGGATTCGAGGATCCAAATCATATCTGTTACAAATTTGGAGTGAATACAGATTTAACCATATCGATCCCGTGAATATCTGCCTCACTAATAATTAAATTATAATTTAATAGCACGATGCAGATAGACATCAAAACTAGCAATAATTCTAGACGGCCTGGGTTTCGCGCCTGGACCACTGCCTGGAGCCTCCTAGGCACGTGCGATCATTTTGGCTCCAATGATTCTAAGTTTTTGGCTCCAAAGACCCGTTTCAGATCTGGTTTTTGAGGCATTTTTGGCTCAAATCTAGGGTTCGAGATCGGGTGTTTAAGGCAGTTGTGAGGAGTTTGTGAGTCTGTGAGGCTCACTGGCGTTTGAGTGATTTGTGAATAGTCTGTGATTTGTTTGCGAATAGTTTGTGATTTGTGAAAGAGCCCTAGAATTTCTGTTGTCTGTGGTGTTCGAGTGTTTTTGTCAACTTCCTCTTCGTCTTCTTCTTCAAAGGTTTTGCCTTTCCTCTTCTCTCTATCAAATTTTCATTTGTGTTTTTCTTCTTCTTCATGTTGTTTCAGATATCAATTCGTCTCCTCTAACTCTCTGTATGTGTTTCTGCTCATCAAAGCCTAGAGACGAGAGCACGACCATCTCCGAGAGAGTTGAAGGTGTGGATCCTCTCTTACAACATTTCAAATCACTCAAAATTGTAAGGAAAACATTTTTTTGGGTCAGTTTTGTGAATTATTTAAATTAGGGTTTTGATTTGGGTATTTGAATTGGTGGAAGGCAACGCCAATACTGACCAAACCGCCGAAGGAGAGCACCTTGACTGATATTCTTAGGGTTTTTAAGATATTGATTTTGATGAGTAAATTCTGGGGTCCTAATTGGATTCTTGAAACTCTGCAATGTGGATTGCTTATTGATGCCACAAAATATTTTAGTAAGAAAAGAGATTATGTGTTGTTGGTTGTGACTTCAAAAAGCCAAATTGTAAACACTTAGAATTTCTGCTTTCGTTCGAATGTTGATCTTTAAAAATAAAAAATTTCCCATAAAAATTGATGATGCTGGATTTTCTTTACAATTCCAAATGTTAACATGGTAAATCAAAACTTCAAACTTGTGCTTGTGACAAAATTTACAATTTTTAGGTTGAGTTGGGGGGGAGGACATTCCGACACTAAAATGACATAAACAGTGACATTATTGCTAAATTTCCAGAAAACTTGTTTCTGTTTGATAAAAAAAACCCCTTTCTTAAAAAGTAATCATGGAGATGAGATGGAAGAAAACAATGGCTAGCAACAATATTGCTTGAAAGGTTTGATCATGGAAGCTTTACATCTTAAAGTTGTATGCTTTTATGGTTTTTGTGATGAGTTGGTTATGGGTTCACTTAGGTTTTGTTCTATGCAAATTGGGTGGGTGTTGAAATTCTTTAATTTGACCTCTTAAGTTCAAATTGAGACTCATGAGAAAATACCCTTTTATGATTCAGTCTTATTTTTAGTATTACAGTATTGCATTGACCTCTAAGTTCAAGTTAAGCTTGTAGATTTGTTTGCAAGTTATACTCTTTGAAGGTTCACATCTTAGGTAGTATTTGGTTACTCTGGTTTCCATTGAATAATGTTATTTGGTTAATCTTAGGTAGTTTTGACCTTTTTAATGTTTTCTTATTAAAAAAAATGCTTCCTTTATCGAGTGTTTATCGTATGCAGGAGAGGTTTAGCTGTTGTTCGTGACCTTAAGAAGCCTGAACTATAGGTGGTCGTGAATTCAAAATGTTGCAGATCAGTGGTAGTCATTGTAAGTTTATTAATGGCTTGCTCTTAAATATATGCTTAATATTGTCTGTTTAGTAAACTTTGTCAGACTGATCTAAATAAGGATGAGAAGTTTTTGGGTAAGGTTGTTAGGAATGCATATATATGCTTAATAAGAAGAGTTTCAGGTTTAACCGGGTGAGAAGTTTTTGGGTAAGGTTGTTAGGAATGCATGTCAATCTACTTCTTGAAAAGTTAACTGAAATAGAAGAAAAGAAGAGAGATTTTGTATCAATTTCCATTACAATTGTCAGACCACATAGATTATTTCAATTTGTTTACTAGTATGAATGGGAGAATGACAACTAAGAGCAATTAGTTTACTATTATTAGAAAGAGAATGCCCCTTAAGATATGGGGGAAGAGAAGTTGAAAGATCCAAGTTGATATTATAGAAATTCCACCTGTAAAAAACATAAAAATAAGGGTGTGCCTTGTGCACCCCCTGTCATTATGCTTTCAGGATGGAGACCTGCAGAGTTTGGGTTATTGCTTCTTTGTATGTCCTTTGATTATTGCTTTCATTATGCTTTCAGGATAGAGACCTGCAATGCTCTGGATTTGAGTTGGTTTGGTTTGAAAGGTTTTCACTGCTTTTAATCGCTTACGAATTATGCTTTACCTGCAGTTTCTCTAGTGGTGGGGAGGATGGCTATGTCCGGTTACACTTTGATCAAGATTATTTCAATAACGATTATGTAGGAGGGAAAACCAAATGGCTATGTTGGAGGGACTTGCAGTTTCACTTTGATCAAGATTATTTCAATATCAAGATGTAATTCCAACAAACTGCATTTCTGCATTGGACTTGGCCTGCTTTAGTAGATTGTTACTACAGATTATGTTTTGGCATTTGTTTAGTTTGGTTTTTCTGTTCAGAACTCCGGTAGTGTTTAGTTTGGATTTGGAAGGGAGCAATGGCATGCAAGTTATTTTGGTTTATCTTTCAGTATATGGATTTGGTTTGACAAATTCAATGTTGAGTAGGTGTTGAGTATATGGATTCTGTCAGGGAATTTTTTTTTTTTTTTGTAGTGTTGCTATGTATGAACGGTATGCTATAGTTTTTGTAGAGTTTTTTGCAAAAGGGTGTCAAGCTTCAAGTCAGATGCTATGCTATATATGAATGTATTTTGTTTGGTTGGATGCTACCATGAGAAGGCACCTTAAGGACAAAATGGAAAAAAAGATGAAGAAACAGATAGGGAAACTTGAAAGTCCAATTTGCAAATAGCAATAGCAACAAATACCATTCAATCAATTCATTTTGTTGTTCTTTCATTTTAGAGAAAAACTGACAGAAACTTGTAAGGGCTTGAGCTTTGTTAGTGCAGTTCAAACCTCATACGGATATGGTTAAACAATCAAGACAAGTTTCAGATGATCTTCTATTTTTTGCATATATCAAGAATGTTGACAGTCCTTTTAGAGGCTTACATACATAAACAATGATGGAATTCACCATAAAAGTGCAAATGGAGAACATAATGAAACCCTTATATGGTACACTATGACTTCAATTTTATTTGGATTTTCATAGAATGGTTGGGGGAGTGACACAATCATGCACAGTTCAGAGAACTCAATTAACTTATCATAGCAACTTTGACAAGGCCCCGAAAATGATCCGAGCTATCAAATGAATTTAACTCTTAGCATATAGACACAAATTGGATTGAACATAATACATATTTATGTACATATTACATTACACATCTATACATCATTTGGTCAAGAGCCTAAGAATTAATAGTACAATGAATACAATAATTACTATTAATAAAGTGTTGATTAAGTCCCTCGTAAAAGCCCAAGGATCGTTGTTCCCTTGGGTGTCATTTCTTTGATCATTGACTCTATCGGCTTGATCGTCAAAAACACGATCGTTAACTTTGACATCTTCATTGTTGTTTAATTCTTCCCGATTTTTTCTCGCCGCTTCTGAGCGAACCCACAACTCATATGATTCTTTAGCTTCGACGGCTGACATAAACCCCTTATAGAGAGCACCGCTATACCCTGATACCGAAGATAAACATCCTGGCCAGTTCAGATATACTCCGGGTCTACGACCATGATACACAACGTATGCATTGAATGCCATTCTTGCATTTAAAAAAAAATTCATAAAAGCAATGCAACAAAGAAGGAATATTTTTTTGAAAATTCATAAAAGCAAAGCAGAATCTTATACATATTACATCAAAGCAAAGCAAAGCAAAAATTCAGAAAATTCCTAAACCGAAATGTTCCATAAAACCTCAATTCTGAAAACCTTAATATTCAAAATGCTAGAGGTTTTATTGCATACAAACTGAAATTTGCATCAATCAGATACTCTAAGCCTCAAAGAGGTTGTTTCATGTTCAAGCCATAATCTCTGCAAATCCAAAAGAATCGTTCTAGCCAAAAAAAAAAAAAAAACTCCAAAAAAAAAAAAAAAAATCAGAAAAGCAATCATCACACAACATTTGGAAAATTTTCAGAAAAAAAAATCCACTACTTCTCCACCCCAAAATTCATTCACCCAGATCTACTTCTCCACCCCGAAATTCATTCTCACAGCTTTGCTTCAAAATCACCCAAAACCATCCAAACTTCATAAAAAAAACTATAGAACAAAAAAACTTCATCAAAATCTCCCAGATACTCTTGCTGTTATAGAGTCTAGAACAAAAAATCTCAACAAAAATGTGTGATCTAATTAACAGAGCTACTCTCTACAATGTGTGATCTAATTAATCTAGGAGAAGAAACAAATGACACATTGAGCTAAAAGAACATATCAAGATTGATTCAATTAGAACCCCAGCCCATGCTTTGACCTTTCAATTTCAAGTTTGGATCATTTCAAAGTTTCGTTGTGCCGAAACTGATCTAAATTGCAACTCACATTACTATAGTAGTCGATCAAAATCAAGATTAGGAAACAAATACAGCAAGCAACACTAGATTCAATCGAAGAAACTCACTTGAAATTGAGATCCAAATGTGTTGAGCGAAGCAACGGCAGCAGATCTGATGACTTGAGCAGCAAATGGGTAACACTTACAAGTATGTGCATTCACTGTTGAAGGATAAATTGTTATCGAGAAATTGTTCGATTCACTTTGAAATGCTGGTAGGTGAAAGCTAGGGTTTTTTAAGCATAAACAAAACAAATATTAGTGAAGCTAAGGTTTGAGATCGAAGACAAACAGAGCAAAGATTTAAAGCTTAATAGCCAAGGCTAGAACGGTTGCAAAACTAGAGTTGATATCACCCGTGTTCCCACGAGATTTGAGTAAGAGTTAATAATTTATTGGCATGATGTAGACATTTCCTTGAACCTTCCCCACATGATTTGACTCTCTGCTCCTCCTTTCCGCCTCCAAATGAGTTTGAATAATTCTAGCCAGCCCGGCCTTCCGTCCTGGTTTGCCCGCCTGGTCGGGCAATTTTACACTTTTTGACCCTCCTATTTAAAACACAACCACAAACACTTTTTGGAGGAGGGAAAAAAATGTAAAATTGCCCCACCAGGCGGCAAACCAGGCAGGGAGGCCAGACTGGCTAGAATTTCTAAATGAGTTTATCTGCTCCATCCACATCCAGAAGAGAAACTGTTGTGCGTGACAGTTTCTATCTTCTTCTTGTTGAATAGTGTGAAAGGGTTTCTTCTTCTTCGTCTGTAATTGTTCTTTTCTCTTCTTTGCTGTTTCTGCTTTGAAGTCAAAATCGGTTCGGTGAATCTGATTTTCAGAGATGTTTGGACGATTTTTCAGTTCCAATTTTCATGTTAAAAACTGATATAAAATCTGAAAGTAACTCGGTTTTTTATTCAGATCTAAGAGTTTTTGTTGTTTGTCATTTCTAAATCAAGAACAAAATTGTTGAATCATCATCAAATTTCCAAAGAGTTTCGGTTCTTTAGGGCGAGCAAGCGAGCGAAAAATCAATCAGATAAGTTTAAAAAGATCTCTTGATTTCGCTCTTGCATTTTCATGATATTCGATTTGATCGTTTTCATTTCAGAATCATGTGGTCTACGTTGAAAGAATGTCGGTTGTTCCAAGCTCATTAGCGCTTCAACTCCGTAGCGATTATGTTATTTATAATGATTTTCTCCCTTGCAGTTCTAACTCTTTATTTTAACAAATATTCGGGGCGAGAAGGATATCCGCTAGTCCGACCAAGGCAGGGATGGTTTTCTAAAATTAGTATAAACGGATATTCGAGTCGGATTTGGGAATCCGCAATCCCCAGCGGGATGGGGATGGATTTGCCCAAATTCACCTCAATCCATCTCGTTGCCATCCTTGACCAGGAGACACAACTTGTAGATTTCCTTAGCAAGGCAAACTCAACTGACCTAGCGGTTGGCCATCGAGACCAAACTAGAAACTTAGCTGTTTGTAGGCCAGAGGGATCTAACCAAGGCTCTGACATCCCAGTCGTCCTTAGAATCTCAATTGAAAGAGATATAAGGGAGTCTGAATAAAGCCCAGGCTGTCTGAGCCAAGCTGTTGTCTGAGGACGCCCTGGAATGTCGGGACAGGGTAATAGATTAGTAGGCTATGTTTTCAGAGCGCTTGTCAACATGAAGTTAGATGCTGACTCCCAGAATGCGTTGGATAGTGAGCACGCTGAGGCAGTTCACCTAAGGGGGCTTAAGGAGGCCCTTCAGGTGCAACTTTCCATGCTCACCCAAGTGCACGACTCCAAGCGTGCGCGTCGTGACGAGGTGGTCCCTTAAGTATGCGAACTCTAAAGAGAGCCTGGCCAAGGCAGTTAGGGAACTAAATAGCTCGAATGCAATGCTGGAAAAAAAGCTTTTCGAGGCTGCCGATAAAGCTCAAATCCATGAGTTTGCTGCTAGGAGGCTGGATCTGTTGAATTATATCGAGCATGACCATGAGGGTTGGGATCTTTCCGGTTACAGGCCTCTTGCTCACGCTCAATTTGAAGAGGCGAATGATTCTTTCCTTGGTCTGCAAGGTGGTTTTGAAGCCAGTTCAGGTACATCGGAGACCACTACCCATCTCGACGTCCAAGAGCCTACTGCCCACAAAGCTGCTTTTAATTCTGCTCCCACTGAATGAACGATTTCTTTTCGTAATGAAGAAAAGTTTATTAATGAGAAAATTCTCCTTTTTCTGTCGTACTTGTCATCTCCAACTCTTGCTTAGATTAGGCTGAATAGACGAGTGTATCTATCCTCACCTGAAGTATGGCTTTAGTCTGGACTAGAAACCTTTCTTGGGTTGTTCGAGCTCATATTTTGTTATCGATAATAACTTAATCTTCTGCGAGAGTTAAGCTATAGGGTAGTCACATTTGTTTGTCCGTGTCATGTTCCCTTAGTAGCGTAATTACCATCACCCTTAGTAGTTGAGCTTGTGTAGGAGCTATCTTCGCATTGAAGATTGGACTTCCTTGCTAGTCTCTGACCTTGTGTAATACTTAGGTTACTTGAGAAACCATCTCTTGCCAGACTGAAATTTGTTACCATATACCTGTAGTCTTGTCATTGCTGAGGAGGACTTTGAGTTGAAGGGGAATCACCTATGCCTTTATGGTCTCGGCTCCCATAATAAACCCCACTTCTAAACATAAGTTAGATTGTTGAGGAGTCATCTTTGCCCGAACGGGCTAGACTCCTGCATTTATTTGGCTCAATCATTGAGGGGACTTGAGCTCAAAAGAAGTCATTTCCGCCCGTTTAGGCTAGACTTCCTTTTAGACTCCAATCCTGAACAAAAATTGGATTGTTGAGGAACCAACTTTGCGCGAATGGGATGGGTTCTTGTGCACATCTGGCTCAGTCCTTGAGAGAACTTGAGCTGGGAAGAAATCATCTCCGCTCGTCTAGGCTAAACTTCATAATAGACCCCAATCCCGAACAGGAGTTGGGTTGTTGAGGAACCCACTTTGCTCGAACGGGCTTGATTCTTGTGCTCATCTGTCTCAGTCCTTGAGATGACTTGATCAGGGAAAAAGTTATTTCAGCTCGTCTGGGCTTAGACTTCGTAATAGATCTCAATCCTGAACATGAGTTGGGTTGTTAAGGAACCAAGTATGTCTGAACGGACTGGGTTTCTGTGCTCATCTAGCTTAGTTCCTGAGAGGACTTAAGCTGGGAAGAAGTCATTCTCGCCCGTTTGTACTTAGACTTCATAATAGACCCCAATCCTGAACAGGAGTTGGTTTGTCGAGGAACCGACTTTGCCTGAACGAGCTAGGCTCCTGTGCTCATTTGGCTCAATCTTTGAGAGGACTTGAGCTGGAAAGGAGTCATCTCCTCCCATCTGGGCTTAAACTTCGTAATAGACCCCAATCCTTAACAGGAGTTGGGTTGTTGAGGAATCGACATTGCCCGAACGGGATGGATTTTTGTGCTTAGTCCTTGATAGGACTTGAGATGGGAAGAAGTCATCTCCACCCGTCTGTACTTAGACTTTGCAATAAACCCCAATCCTGAACAAGAGTTGGGTTGTCAAGGAACCGACTTTGCCCAAACGGGCTGGGTTCCTGTGCTCATTTGGCATAGTTCTTGAGAGGACTTAAGTTGGGAAGGAGTCATCTCATCCCGCTCAGGCTTATACTTCATAATACACTTCAATCCTGAATAGGAGCTTGGTTGTAGAGGAACCAACTTTGCCCGAACGGGCTGGGTTCCTATTAAGCGAAAATATCACTTTTTGGGCGAGTTGTCGGTATCTTGAACAAGATTAGACATGGCCTTTGTGCGCCATCTTGGTCCCTTGGATTATATTATCTAGTTGCGGCCAGTCGTCGACGGACTGGACTTGGTTCGCCTCGCAGTGCCCTGGTTAATTGGGCAGACTATGTCCCTTGGTGGCAAGGATTGTGATTTCGCAAAATTACACGAAATTTCACTGAAATTTTCGTTTTTTTTTAAATTACGAAGAGAAAAATGCGAAAGAAAAAATTACATTTTTTGGAAAGTTATTTTCGAAAAGTTTCAAAGTTTTTTCGTAAATTTTGTTTTTTGTAAAAATACAAAAATCAGCTACTAAAAATTACATTTTTCGAAAATATTAAGCATTTTTTCGTAAATTTTGAGTTTTTTTAATTATCATTTATTCTAATTATTTATTGATTTTTGAAACCACCCCTAATTTTCTAATTTCACTTCTTCTACTTATATATTGATTTTTAGAAACTGCCCCTTGATTTTCTAATTATAAGTATTTTTGTTTCATTTAATGTGTTTAATACATTTATTTACTTGCATCTTATTTTTTCACATATTTAATATACCTCAAAATTCCTCGAAATTCTTACGTTTTTTCTTTACACATATATTTCTTAAAATCAGGAGACCGAAATTAATTAGAAAAACGAAATCACAATTCTTGTTTGGTGGCAAGTTGTTGTCGTCCTCGACAGGACTAGGCTCGACCATTGTGTGCCATTTTGGTTCCCGTGAACAGACCAGGCTTCTTTTGAGCGGTGAGTTGTCCTTAGACTTGGCTCAATCCGCTGTATAGTACCTCGATTCCTTAGCCAGACTAGGTCACTTATGTAGCGGGTCATTACTTCCTTTAACAGGGTTAGGCCGAGCTGTTGTGCGCCATTTTGGATGTTGTGCTATGAGCTATCAGTGAATTTGGCTCGGCACGCTTGCGACGAACAGTCCGTGGACCAGGTTATGTACGCATGTGTTTTCTCGTGGCTCCTTAGGCAGACTAGGTCACTTTTGATGAGTTGTCGTGGCCTTTAGTAGGGTTGGGCTCGGTCACTATGCGCCAGTTTGGTTCATGTGATCGGACCAGGCATGTTTGAGCGGTGAGTTGTCCTTGGACAAGGCTTGGTCTGTTGTGCGGTACCTTGGTTCCCTAGATGAACTAGGTCACTTTTGCGACTAACTATCATCGTCCTTAATAAGGCTAAGTCTAGTCGTTGTGTGCCATTTTGTTCCTCGTGATCAGATTAGTTCATTCCGCAGCGGTCAAGTGTCCGTTGTCTGGGCTGACCTATTGTGTGTTACCTCGATTCCTTTAGGCAGACTAGGCCACTTTTGCAGCAAGCTATCGTTGCCCTTAATAAGACTAGGCTCGGGAATTGTGCGCCATTTTGGTCCTCGTGGCAGGACATGGTCTTCCCCTATAGGAGGAGTTGAGTATTGAATGGAGTCATTTTTAAAGATAGATTCCTTCTATTGATAGTTCTTCTTAAAAAATTCTACATGTTATACTCTCCAGTTAGACTGAGCTTACTAGTGAGCCCTTGGCCTGTTGGTTTTTTTTTTTGGGTTGATTCGAGTCGCCGTGGTTACTTACTCGACAACTTCATTGCCACATAATGGCATTCTTTGGAGTGATCTCCCCTGACAGTCCATGTCTTTCTGTTGATAGTGTATTTGAGGGGCCTATTGTTCCCATCTTTTAAAGCCAAGGCCTTCCCATAATTATATTGTATGCAGAGGGGCATCTACCATAATGAACTCCGTCAGAAGGAGCTTTGCTAGTTCCCCTTCTCCCATGGGTAGTTTGATGCTCTCGATTGAGTAACTTGGAGCACAACTGAAGCCAACCATCACCTGGTTGTTTGGTTTCAACTTTTCCTCTTTTAGCCGCATCCTACGGAATGCTTCCAGGAATATGATATTGGTTGAGCTCCACCAGCAATCTTTTCATGCCCCATTTCGATATTACAATAGTGATAACCAGGTCTTCATATGTGGGGAATAGACCCCTTGCATATCCCCTCGGTGAACGTCATGTCGGGGGTTGGATGCTTAACTCGAGCGTGCTAGACTGGGAAGTTTCCGTGGTGGGAACCTGTCTGCAGTTCTTGAATTGCTTGTTTTCTTGACCGGATGAATTTCTCTCCGGTCCATTGTGTGCACTTTGCATGACATAGATGACATCTACAATTTTTTTTGCAGCCTATGGGGCCATTTCATCCTTATCATTTTCTTGGTGTCGATTCTCGTCAGAATTCACAAATTCTCTGAGTCTCCCCCTTCGAACCCAGTACTCTATCTCATTGTTGAGACTCTATCAGTTCCGGGTGATACGACTGTGGTCCTTGTGCTAGGCACAGTACTTGCTCCTATCATTCCTTGAAGGATTGCTTTTGAGCTTGGGAGGCCACTTGATGTCGTCCAATTCTTCACGGTGGAAATGATTTTGGTAAGCTGGAGTTGAAAGGAGCAAACTCAGTGTCCTTGAGCCGATTTGGTTGGTAGCCTAGTCGAGATTTGCCTTGTCTGACTCGGTTTTGTTGTCATTTTTCCTCCTCTTCGCGCATATTTTCCTCTTCCTTGTTTAGAGTCTTGGAGGCCTGCTTAGCCTCATTTCTTGGCTGCCAGCATTTCCTCAAGAATGATACATTTCTGCGCATTTTCAAAAACTCCGTCATATCTCTCGGAGGTTCCAGGGTGAGAAAGTTGTAGAACTGACCTTTTCGGAGGCCAGAAGTGAAGGCGGTGACTGACGTATCGTTGCTGCAACCGTCGATCAAAGTTAGCTCATCATTGAAACGAGTGACCTACTCTTTGAAGGTCTCGCCCTGCTCCTGCTACCTAGCAGGTATTGAGGCCTTTCATGATTCGCACGCTCCTGATGAATCTAGTGATGAATGCCTTCGCCACAACCTGGAACAAGTCGACAGATCTCGGCTGAAGATTGTAGAACTAGGTCAGTACTGCGTTCTTCAGGCTGGTTGGAAAACTCATGCATAGGATGGCTTCTGAACTTTTTTTTCAGTGCCATTACGTGGTGGTAATGGCGCATATGATCTGACAGATTTGATGTTCCGTCATAGAATTCGAGCTTTGGAGGGACAAATTTCTATGGTAGGGGGGTTCGAGATCTCCTCCAAGAATGAAGGGATAGTGAGGTCGTATAAGACATCTGGATTGGTTCCCCCAGTTGGAGTCGGTTCCTGACCGTGGCCCGGTCAGTTTTCGGGATGTGATCCGCGTCATCCCTTAAGCTTTACTGCTATACAGCTATTTTCTCCTCTCCGGGGAGTTTCTTGTTTTTCTGAACGCGCTCTCAGGAGTTCTCTCGGGCATGGGATCTGCCAGGATCTCAACCATTTTCGGGTTGCTGATGTCGATCCTAGGTGAGTCTTTTTACCACCCACGCTAGGAGATCAATATGGAGCAAGATCCGGTCTATGCGAGGGTCAGCCCTGGCTGGGCCATGCGACTGTTTTGTTCCTTCGATTGGATCATTTGGGCTCTATGGCTGGGCTGCCCTAACCGAGGGGTTGTCTAGTTCAACATTGTTGTTGGATGCTCGAGATCTGATGCTAGTGACCATGTCTCAATGCCTATTTAGCAAGAAAAGAACTATGTGTTCGTTTCATTGAAAACTTGTCATCTTTCCCCACGAATAGCGTCAAACTAATGTGTCCAAATCTGTCATTGCTAATCTCAAATTGCAAAATGAACAACGGTTAGCCATGGACCACCGTTGTGGTGAGTGAAGGCACTTCGATACTTAAGTCAAGTAATGATGCAAGGAAGAGTAAAGACTATATGTAAATTGCAAAGTGTATGCGTACCTTCCTTCTTCCATTTTCTCACATTAAGTAGCGAGTGCTCCCTCCACAATTGTCCCTGTTATTGAGGGTGCGATGGAGAAAGGAGACCTCGCCCAGAATCTTACCTATGCATGACTGAGTCTCTTCGGCACTTGGCTATGTTTAGCACCCAATGCTTGATTGGGCTAAGAGCTGATTTGGGTGAGTGCATCTCGGGTATATGAAAACTTTGAGGTTCATGTTCGGCTTTATTGTCCTGGGCCAAGCCCCAAAATCCACGATTCTTGAGCTAGTGTGACTTGGGTTTGGGCACCTGACTTATGGGTTGAACGATAGTTTATGAATGAGTCCGTTTAGGATCGCGCTGAAGCTTTTATTTTGTTAGGGTTGGCCATGCCACGTGTACAACTGTGAATGTATGACTAATTAATGTCTCATGACTAACAAATTTGCAACTCGCTATCTCGTCTTTTTGACCTTGTGAATTATGCCTGCCTATCCTATGTACTTGTCCTCGGATTGGTTGGCATTCTTGAAATGTCAACCACTTTCCTATATTCTGAACGGTTCGATCTTTATATTATGTATATGGCGTGTCAAAGAGCAGCTGAACCCGGTACCACCAACTATCCCCATCTCAGCTCACCAAGTTTCTTTTCCCCATCGGCTTGATTATGCATGTCCTTGGTCATGCGCTCACCACGTTTCGTGGTGTTCTTCATTAGCTTGTGGCATTGAGCCCCTTACCTTATGCAAAGACGTTCAATTTTTTAATAATCCATCAGATGCCTACCATGAGACATTCTAGGCAGGAGATCGATCGTGCAATGTCTGCATGAGCATAATTTTATTTACCAATAGTCACAACCCTAATATTTGGTACAAAATTTTTCTTTGGTGTCTTATAGCTCTTCAATCCAAGCGAATGAAATAGTTTTAAATAAGAGATACCCTCAAACAAAATCAAATATATTCTATGTTGCCTTTCTTATTTTGGTAGTGGAATAAGAGATATGTAAAATAGACTGTCGAGACTCGTATACAATCTCATCTTCTCAATAATGCATGAGTTGTTTTCATCAATCTATCGGAGTTGCCCACTGAAGTGAAAATGTCAGTGACACAATAAAAAAAAATTTATTCCTTTTTTAGCTTTGGCGTTTGGAAAGAATTCAAGGCAAGGCAGCCTGGGGACCATTAATCTCTAGCTTTGAGACTCCATTTAAATAGAGTGGCGAGTACTGCATAGCAAATTGCAGTGCATGCCTTTTCTTAACCCATCCTAGCATCCGTAGTAGTAGTGATTATTTAAGATGGCACTGACATTTTGACACCATCAGTTCCACTCTAACACCACCACTTAAAAAACAATTGCATTTTTGTAATCTACTTTTTGACACCACCAATTAAACCCCATTTTCCCTTCTCTTCTCTCCATCTGCTGTCTCATTTCGCCAACAAGCAGCAAGAACAACAGCGCTGCTGCAGCTGTCAGCCCACCTCATGCCGTGATCACTGCCAATCGCCTCCTTTTTTCTTTCTTCTTCTCATATGTTGAATCTTGTTTATTCACAACAACAACCAACAACTATAGCAACAACTTAACTGTCACCCCGCCTCGTCGGCCACTCCCGCAACCCATCCTCGTCGACCGTTGCCCACTCGCCCTTTTTCTTTCCCTCATCATCTATCCTCTCTCACTATGGTTTTTTTTTTCTTTTATAGAGCACACATTTGGCGGAGAGTGGCCGCCGCAGCTACCCGACACACCTCGTTGGTTGCCCTCCTATCTTCCCTTTACCACTTGCCACCCTCCCTCTTTCTTCTGCACTCTTCTCTTCCCTCTCATTTTCCCCCAAATATTGGGTATCACAACTAAAGCGGCAAGTTTGAAGCCTAATTTCGCAACCTTATTTGTGCGACCAAAATTTTTTTTTAACCGCAACTAGTCCAGACCCATTCTCATAGCCTTCATTGCAAAACCAATTTTTGGGGAAGAAATCAGAGAGAAAAAAAAATGAAGAGAGGGAGGGGTGGCTGGCGACTGACGAGATGGGCAACGAGCATGGCGACGTTGTTGTTGTTCTAATCTGGGAACTAAGAAATTACAGAGGAAAAAAGGTAATGGTGTTACTCTGAAAAGTAGGGGGTGTGGTGTTAAAGTCACTGCCTTTTAACAATAAATACAAGCTCCCATCCACTACATGCGCTAAAAGGGCAGTAAGTGAATGCACGTGTTCTACATTGGAGAGTTGAATGAAGTTGCACGTGTTCTGGATTCGCCCGCTTGCGGTAAACTGTTTGTGGACTAGGTTTAGTCTGCATGTAGGTTGCCTTGGTTCCTGAGGCGGACTAGGTCAGTTATGCAGCAAACCGTCGACAGCCTGAATAGGACTAGGCTCAACCAATGTGCACCATTATGGTCCCATCGTCGGACTAGGTTATCTTGGAGCGGTGAGTTATCCGTGTACTGGACTCGCCTACTTGCGGTGAACTGTCCATGGACTCGGTTTCGTGTGCATGTGTGTTTCCTTGGTTCGTGAGGCGAACTAGGTCACTTATGCGGGAAGTTGTCGACATCTTGAACAGGACTAGGCTCGACCGATGTGCACCATTATGGTCCCCGAGTCAGACCAAATTATCTTGGAGCAGTGTGTCATCCATGGACTGGACTCGCCCGGTTGCGGTGAACTGTCCATGGACTTGGTTTAGTCTGCATGTGTGTTGCCTTGGTTCCTGAAGCAAACTTGGTCATTATGTCGCAAGCTGTTGACATCTTGAATAGGACTAGGCTTGGTCGACGTGCGCCATTATGATCTCCGTAATCGAGCCAGGTTATCTTGGAGCGGTGAGACGTTTGTGGATTGCCTGCTTGCGATGAACTGTCCGTGGACAGAGTTCGGTCCACATGTATGTTTCCTTGGTTTTTGAAGCGGACTAGGTCACTTATGCGGCAAGTTGTCCACATCCTAAATAGGACTAGGCTCGGCCGATGTGCGCCATTATGGTCCCCATAGTCAAACCAGATTACTTGGAGTGATGAGTCGTTTGTGGACTGGGCTTGCCTGTTTGTGGTGAACTGTCTGTGGACTGGGGTCGGTGCGCATGTGCATTGCCTTGGTTCCTGAGGCGGACTAGGTCACTTATGCGGCAAGCTGTCGACATCCTGAATAGGACTAGGCTCGACTGATGTGCGCCATTATGGTTCGCATAGTCAGACCAAGTTATCTTGGAGCAGTGAGCTGTCCGTGGACTGGACACGCCAGCTTGCAGTGAATTGTTAGTTGACTGGGTTCTGTTCACATGTGCATTGCCTTGGTTCCTGAGGCGGACTAGGTCATTATGCGACAAGCTGTCGACATCCTACATATGACTAGGCTCAGCCGATGTGCACCATTATGATCCCCGTAGTCAGACCAGGTTATCTTGGAATAGTGAGTTGTTTGTGGACTGGACTCGCTCGCTTGCTGAATTGTTCATGGACTGGGTTTGGTACACATGTGTGTTATCTTGGTTCCTGAAGCAGACTAGTCACTTATACAATAAGTTGTTGATATCCTGAATAGGACTAGGCTTGGCCGCTATGAGCCATTATAGTCCTCGTAGTCAAATCGGGTTATCGTGGAGCGGTGAGTCATTCGTGGACTGGACTCGCCCGCGTGCGGTGAACTGTCCGTAGACTGAGTGTAGTCCGCATGTATGCAATCGTAGTCCTATGGTCGGACTAGGCTTGTTCCTGTGCATGGAGTCATATGAAATGGGATTCTTTAAAGAAAATGCCTTTATTGATAATACTTATTTAAGTGCTTTACATTCCAAGGTTTTTTGAAACGCTCCCCACTAAAGTTTTCTAGCCAATAGGTTTTGGGCCTTTTGATTGTTGTCACCTTGAAGAGACCTTCCCAGTTTAAACTTGCTTGCCTTCTCTTGGGTTTTTTGTGTTCGACATGCGTTTCTCATAACCCAATCGTGGACTTGAATTATCGAGGTTTAGCCCTCTTATTGTAGTACAGGGCCATCTTTTGCTGATAGGCAGCTATTTTGACAGAGGCTCCATCTCTTTGCTCTTCGAGTAAGTCTAGTCTGACTCTCAAAGCTTCATCATTGTCCTTCATCTTAAACTCCTCCGTTCTGAACGTAGGCATTCCTAGTTCTACTTGTGTTTAGGCCTTATTGTCCTGGGCCAAGCCCCAAGATCCATGTCGCTTTAGCTGGCGGTATTTGAGCTTGGGCGCCTGACTTACGGGCTGAACAATAATATAAGTATAGGTCTGCTTGGGACCATGTTGAAGTCTTTCTCTTGTTAGGGTTGACTCATGCCACATGAACGGCTGTGATCGGGTGACTGTTCGACTTCTCATCAGCTTCAATTCAAGTTACTTGCCAAAGTTGTGTGAAGTACACCCACACTTGAGCAGTCCCAAGCGGATCCATACACAAACTTTTGTTCGACCTGTAAGTCATGTGCCAAGCCCAAGTAATGCCAACCTAAGAGGCATGGGTTTTTTAGCTTGGCCCTGGACAGTAAGGCCCGAACACAAATCTCAGAGCTGTCATAGGCCAAAGATCCACTCGCACAAATCAGCTCGTAGCCCAATCAAGCATAGGGTCCTAAACAGAGCCAAGTGCCAAAAAGACTCAATCATGCACAAGTGAGATCTTATGCGAGATCTCCTCCCTTTATTGTGCCCTGGATCGCAAGGACAGTTGGGGAGTGAACACTCGTTACAAAAGGTTATGAAATGAAGAAGAAAGGTACACATACACTTTATAATGGTGGTCCCTGGATAACCGCTGCTCATTTTTGCAGGCCTGAGACCAACGAGATCAGCAATGACATATCTGAACACATCAATTTGGCACCGTATGTGGGGAGAGACGATAAGTTTTCCTTAAAACAAACATACAAAGTTATTTTTAGCTAAGCAGAGCATCAAGAAATGGTCACCAACACCAAATCTCGTGCATTCAACGACGACACCGAGCCAAAAGCGCTCTGATCGGTGAAGCCCAACCGTAGGGCCGAATTGATCCAATCGAGGATGCTGAACAACCACATGGTCCAGCCACGTAGGCGGCCGAGGCTCCCCTCAAAATGAGTCTGATCCTACTCCACTTAGATCACTTAACAAGGGTGGTAGAAAGGATTACTCGAGACCGACACCAGTGATCTGAGACCGGCCAAAATTCGAGAAGATCTCAGACCCAAGAGGACACACAGGAGCACGTCCAAGAGGGTGAAATCCCCTCCAATAGAGGAACAAAGAACATGCCAAGAAGGATCCCAACAGAAGGAGATGATCATGGGGACCATATCCACAGAATGATCAGGGCCATGATCGAGAACCCACTCCAACTAGGGGCGTCCGATCCTAACGTCCTGTATTATCTCACTGTCATTCCATTCTTGGAGGAGATCATAAGTGTTCATCTTCCGAAGAAATTCATCCCATCGAAGCTCGAACTCTATGATGGAACATCAGATACATTAGATCATCTGCGCCATTACAACCATGTGATAGCGCTTAAAGAAAGTTCGAAAGCCATCCTGTGCAGACTTTTCCCTCCAACCTGAAGAAGGTCGCGCTAACCCGATTCCATAGCCTCCAGCCCAGATCTATCGGTTTGTTCAAGGTCCTGGTGAAGGCATTCATTACCAAGTTCGTCGGGAGCTAACGGATTAGGAAATGGCCTCACTATCTGCTGAGCCTCGAGCAGAAACATGGCGAGACCCTTAGGGAGTACGTCCCTCGTTTCAATGATGAACTGACATTGATCAATGGTTGCAGTGATGATACATCAGTTACCTTTTTCACCTCTGGCCTCCGAGGAGGCCAATTTTACAACTCCCTCACCACTACACCAAAAGCCGGTTTAGCTACGCCGAGCTGGCCACGGTTCTAAACCGTTGGTTTATTTGCCACGGCCAAAAACCGTAGCTATAAGTACCAACGGCTTAAAACCGTGGGTAAAATAAACCTGGCCACGGCTTAAAATCGTTGGTATATTTGGAACGGCTAAAAACCGTGGCCAGTAGCAACGGCTTCAAACCGTGGGTACTATTAGCAACGGTTTCAAACCGCGGCTATGTATAACAACGGCTAAAAACCGTGGCTAAAAAAATTACACCAAAAGGGTTGCCACGGTTTTAAACCGTGGCTAAACTTGCCAACGGTGTATAACCGTGGCTAAACTCGCCAACGGTTTAAAACCGTAGCTATCTGATTTACACTTTTGCAATTTGGTGAAAATATTTTCGCGCTTTGGAGGGAGTAGTTTCGCGCTTTGGCGAAAAAAATTGGGGAGAAATAGGTTCTCACTCTCTCCACAGCTCCTCTTCACAAGCACGGATTCTCGAACCAGAGAAGAAGAAGAACTCAAGAAGGAAAGGATGATTTCTTTCTTCTTCTTCTTCTTCTTTAGATCTTGAGAGAACCGAACTGAAGAACATGAAATTGGAACTCCATTGTCAGTTTCTTCTTTCCAGTCGATTTCTTTCTCTCTCTGTCCAAATCACAAGTAGAAGAAACATCTAAGCATCTCACCCCCTTCAGCTAGTAATAATCGCGTTGGAACCCCAGGTTGGCCCATTCTTCCAAATCTCAGTTTCTCTTTCACTCATGCTCATTATCAACCATTGGGTATCTTTCTAATCAACCAAATGATCACAGCAAGAAATGGGTTTGTTTTTCTGTTGAAACTAATTCGTGGGTTTAGTTTTATTTTTGTTAATAGTTTCTCAACCGGTCTGTTTGGTTGAGTTGGCTCTGTATTCCTTAATTGGGTTGTTTTTTGTTTTATCAAAGTGTTGTTCTTTTTCTTTTCATCATTAATTGTGGTTTGTTTTTCTTCTTGTTTACATGCCACTGTTGAATTCTTGTTGTTTGTGTTTGTACTATGGCTGTTTGGCTTCATATGAATGAATCATCACTTTTTCTTAGGGGTTTTCATTTACATCTTCACCATATAAGTCAAATTGCATTGTACAATTCGATCTCCGGTGCTTGCTCTCAATCCACTCTCCTATTCTTGTTGTCTTAGCTTTGGGCTTATACCCAATCTGTACTGAGATGACAGCTCAATGTTTCAGATAATTGAAGGTCGACCAAATCTTGAAGACAATATATAATGGTTTCTATATCTAGATTGGGTGTTTACTGATGCACTGAGATCATAGTAATTCTCTCAGGAACGGTGCTGACACTTTGTCTTTTATAGACTCATTGAGAGCATATTCTATTACAGGTATTGGATTTTCACAAAATTATTTTGTTCAAATGCTGGTCTTGTTTGTTCAATTCAGAAGGTCATTCTGATCTTATAGAAGCTTGGGCCAACCATGCCTTTTTACTGTCACCTGTTAGTTTGAATTTGTGATTTACTTGAAGGATACTACAATACTCGAGTGGCGAGCAATCTTTCGAAAATGTGGGGGATTTTCACTATATTTCAAACAGTCTATTGCTATACGTTTGTTATGTTATTAGTATTACTGTGGAAATCTGATTTAATTTACCTTAACACTCACGTTTTTATGTGTTCCAGAGCTTGATCACCTTGTTTAAGACCAGCAATGATTGGTTAGCACTCTGATTTTGGACTGGAAGGGTTCAATTGAGATAGTAGAATGGAGAGGAAAAGGGTGGATGAATTTGAACCTGGATCAGTTCCACCTGAGAGACAAGTGGACAGATTCGGGTTCGTAAAGCAAAGAAGTAAACTCCCCCGATGGTCAACCCAGGATTAGGTCTGCGATTGATCAAGAGAGGTGGGTTTTTAATTGTTGGAGCTGATAATTATTTCTCATTTGTTCATAGTTTCATTTGTCTACAATAGGAAACGATTTTATGAAATTATCATGTGGTGGTTCTTATTTTGTTCCTGTCTATATGCTTTGTTGAATTATTGAAGTGCTGAACAATTGGTATTAGCTTGAAAAAAATGTCAAACATAATTTTATCGAGTGTGATCATGTTGGTAAGATGCATCATAATTGAAAGAACCTTGTCTTTCTCTTCCTCCATTAAGATGACACCAAAATGTTTCTTCACTTTCCACAAAAATAGATCAGTTCCTTCGCATCCCTGAACCAACCATTGTCTTGGGCTCTGAAATCTTTGATCTTGTGTTTTTGTACTTGGACGGGAACATTGTTACCATTGCTTGTTTCAACAAAGCCCAATCGTCCTTCAAAATATCACTTGAACAAGTACGGCTGCTTGTAGCTGCCATAGAGGAGCGAAAAGGGGATACATTGTCAGCACTTGCTTGTGCATAATCAATATCATGATCTAACGTGTACTTAAATTTACCAAAAACGTTAATGTTTTAATTGTATTTTCTCATTCTCATTAATATGTATGATAATTTATAATTAGAAGATGTCTAAAGATGGTTATTTCTGAATGTTTTTTGTTGGTTTCAGGCAAGGAAGAAAATTGTCAAAGGCATGAAGGGTCATATAGGAAAGATAGCTCAAGATCAATATGGGAGCATGGTAATGATGGCCTTCAGATTTTTCCTGTTCAGATTTGCATGGTTGTCATTTCTTCTTTAGGAAGCACACATTGACATTTGTTTTTTTTAGCCTCCTAATGAGAGTTTCCTGTACTTCATCTGTAGCATCTTTAATTGAATTAGAGCTTAGTATTTTTTTGATTTTAAACCTAAGGTTGCTTTCGATTGTTGGGTCTAAACATCATAAAATTTTCAGTGAAACACTTGTATGGAATTCGTACCCCTTGCAGCCATATGGTTGTCAGTCTCCCTTTCCTTTTTTGACATCTGTCACTTTTGGTGTCTGTAGAGTTCTTGTTCGAAGCCTAGAATGTTATGGTAATCCAGTGGGAGGTTACAGTGTAGTCGAATGTAACCGTGAAGGATAATAATTGAATTCTGAATAAAAGAGTTTGGTCCTTGCTTTCTGATTTTTATGTTGAAATTAAATGAGTTTATTCAAAATATCAAAGTTTTGTCGTTGCAGGTTTCTGTCAGAGTGGGTGTGCTGCAATTGTGGATTCTGGGACATCCTTGCTTGCTGGTCCAACTGTATGTCTTCATACCTTTTAGAAATTTGTTTAAGGATCTTCAGTTGTAGTTCGCATTTTGTTTAAGGATAATTTGGAATTGGTTGACATTGTTTCTGGAATTTGTTATTCTTGTTGATGTTTGGTTAAATGCAGGTTGGGTATACACCCGATTACCTATTTCTACTACAAAGAATCCTCAGATCAGATCCCCAGGTATTTTGCAATGTCTGATGCATGTAAATTTTGCTGTTAAGCCATCTTAAATAAACATGATCAACATTCTAGGATACAGTGTGTTTAAATTATTCATGGTGTGTTGGGACAATCATCAAATCTTAGTTCATTTTCAAATTTCATGGACTTGTGCTTCTATGTTTATCAAGTAAATGCTAAAAGCAGCCAGTTATCAGGAGCTCTGTTTAGGTTGGATGTGTTGAAGCCAGATTTACCAGAGCATGGTTTTCTTCAAACAAAGGTTGATATAGTTTTTCAATGAATTTATTATGGTGTATGTTCTTTCATTCAACCTATGTCAACATTAAACACATGATTTTCCTTCTATGCAGGTCCTGGAGATCAATCTAGTGACATTTCCAAATGTAGCTGATGCCATATTGGCCAATGGAATGTTCAGTCACTATGACCGTCCTAGAATAGCACAGCTCTGTGAAAAGGCTGGTCTTTATATCCATGCTCTTCAGGTATTTGATTTACATTTGTATGCGGGTAAAACCTTTTGTTATGGTGTAAGATGTTTATTCTTTGTTTGTGTGCCTCCCTGCAGCATTACACTGAGTTATCGGATATTAAACGTGTCATTGTGAATACTCATGCAATTGAGCCCCAGGTTTGTAAAGTTTAATACTCATACTTTGGCTTGAGAGTAGTGCATGTAATGTTATTCTAAAATATGGGTGTTGTCCAGTCACTTGTAGAGTTCTTTGGAACCCTTTCCAGGGAGTGGGCATTGGAATGTATGAAGGACTTTTTGCTGGTTAATTTGAGAGGAAATCTTCAGATCATCGTGCAGGTACTTGTCGCTTACCTGCTTTCTTTATATACTAGGTTTAGTTTTATCTTTTTAACTCTAATGAAAAATGTTTTTTTGCAGGCTGCCAAAGAGTACTCTGAGCAGTTGGGTGTTGAGTCATGTATAAAACTCTTTGAGCAATTCAAATCCTATGAAGGTTTATATTTTTTCTTGGGGTCGTATTTGAGCTCCAGGTATTTTTTTAGTAACTACTGCCCTCCCCTTTTCCAGTACACTCACTTCTTTTTCTGATTCTCACCGGTCATTTTCCTGGTACAGTGAGGATCCCGACATTCATTTTAAGTATATTGAAGCTGCTGCGAAAACTGGACAAATCAAAGAGGTCGAGCGTGTCACAAGAGAGTCAAGTTTTTATGACGCGGAAACAATGATTTCTACTTTGCTCACTCGCTGGCATGATTGTGAGTATTTTCTGGATGTTGCTTCCCATTTTCAGTGCGCTACAATTCCTGTGAATCAGTGCTTGCATATTCCTTGAATCCACTAGGGTGATTGCCTTAGTGGGAGTACAATTTGGTTTGATATGCTTACAACTTACCTGTTCAATTTATGGAGCATACTAGTGTAGTCCTACCCACGAGAGGTTTGTAATTTTTGTATGCATTTCTGTTGTTGAAGAAAGTTTGAATTGAAGCCATGAAAATCATAGTTATGTCAAGAATGGCTGTAAAGTGAGAATGTTCTTTGCATTCCTGAATTTGGGTTCTCAACCTTGATAAAAAAAACAAATAATGAGCACTACCCAGTCAATTGACTCTGCTGTAGATTAGTATAGTAACAAAGTGAAATTTGGCATGGAACTAGATCTAAATTTGTTATCTTGCTGAAGTTATAATAACTGTTAATGATTCATATCTGTTCAAATATTTTACGCGCTTCTGTAATAGTTAGTGAGGAATCATTGTCTAGCAAAAAGATCATGGCTCTGATTTTAAAATTCTTTTTTTTTTTTTTTCAAACTTTATTCACTCAATTACATCTCGACACCAATCTTGGCGGAGTTTTAAGTCACTGTCTTAGTTTCATTTCGGCATAAGTAGCAAGATTTTTTTCCCCAGTTTTGTGCGGGGTATTGGTATAGTAGTAATGCTGCTCCATCTGATAGGAATCTCCTCATAAAAACTTCGTTTTGTTATTCAATAGCATGGGAGGCAATCAGCTAACATGACTGATTTTAATCTGAATTGTATAGACTATAGTTCAAATTCGGACAGTTTTCTCCTATGTTGGGGAATCAAGAGCTTTGCAAACTTATTCATCTGCATTGAGAGTAGCTCAAAAGCTTGGTTACAAGATTGGATTGGCCAAAGGGGTTGGGTTGGGGTCGACGTACTTCACTGTTTTCTGCTGCTACGCACTTCTACTTTGGTATGGAGGTCATCTAGTAATAGGTGGACTGTAAGCACCCAAACACATCTCTTATTTGTATTGAATTAATTGGTTCCAAATTTTAATACCATGCTATTTCCACAGGGCTTTAGGACAATCAGCACCGAGCGTGGCTGCTTTCGCTAAGGCAAAAGTTGCAGCTGCCAAGATCATCTGTATTATTGATCACAAGCCAATTATTGACCAAAATCCACCAGTTTCTCGACAGATTTTACATGTCAAGAATTGGGATTCGTATGCTGATTGGTAACTTCCTTTTCCATCTAATTTTATTGGTTTTGTTTGCCCAATGTTAAAAGTTAGCTTTTTTATTTGTTAGAAATATCTGATTCATTTGCTGAACCTTCAAGTTTTTTTCAAACTCAGGGCAGCGCGTGGCATTGCATGATCCAAATCCTGAACCGGATTGCGTCGGCTATATACATACTAAAATGTCTCCAGTGGCTGTAGCACGTCATGCTAGTGAGGATGCCCGTTTTGTTTGTTTACGGGAGTATGGGAGCGCACCCAATATCAACATCTATGGTGATCCTAATTTCACTTTTTCGTAACTCATTATATTTTCTTAACACCATCATGAACATATTGAAATAGATGCACCTCCAGTTAGAATCATAGTTGTTGATGGGTTAGAAGATGTCACAATAAAGGTACGTGCTTGATTATTTAATGATGAATTGTAGTTGACATAAACTTTACATACACGCATCTAAGCTTTGCCATTGTTTATGGCCCATGTGATCAATTACTAGGGTTCTATTTCAGTTTTATCCAATAAAGATGTGCATAGTATTAGTATACACCCAAATGCAAGACATACGTACACATTCATATATACATGCAAAACACATATGGTAGTTTTCTTTCTACTCTGTAAACGAGTTATTTTAGAAAAAACTCAACTTTCTTGTACCACAGATCTCTGATGAAGGTGGTGGTATACCAAGAAGTGGTCTTCCCAAGATTTTTACATATCTGTACAGTTTTTTTGGGAAAGGAATGAGTTTTTTTGTTGTATTTTAGGTTCGGGTATTCTGAATCTCATTTTAAGATCCCCTTCCTTGGGGTCTCCCTCGTGAAGTCTTGTGGGAGTGTGATCATATTCTCTCCCTCCCTATTTTTCGTTGGAATTTTAGCCATGTTTCAAGTGAAGGGCTGAAGTACAGAGACTTCTTCTCAAGTGAATTGGGTGCAGAAGATCTAATTGTATAGCAGAGAAACCATGAAAAAGGCCTTGGATCAAACTCTTAGAGACCTGTAAGAGTTGTTCTTTGTCATTTCCAAATCTTACTTCCCATTGTATTTGCTGGACTCGTGCATGCCTACGAACGATCAGTAAGTGCAAGCCATCTCCTATGCAATTTATTTCTATTTCACGAGTAAATTGCTATAAGAGAATCTTTTACAATGAATCATAATCATAACCAAGAAAGACATTTTTGCTACTTAATTTGTTTAATACTAAGAAATTTTCATTTTACAGTACCGGGTGTCAAATGTTGCATATAACATAGTAAATGGCGAATGCAAACCTGTCCGTGACCCATCTGCCCCTGTATACATGCCCAGAAACTGCTCAAAACAGAGGCCACACCCTGTTTTTGGGAAAAAAAAAAACTGATAATGACAGCTTTCCTTGAGAAATTTTTATTTGATTAGCTAGCAATGGTTGTTTCTAAGACCACACCCTGTTTCAGATCCCACTATGCTTGACCTCTTTTGTTTTTTACTTGCTTTCCTTCTCGTTGGCATTGTTGCCCCAACAAGAAAACTACGTCCTTCAATTTTATCTATTTTCTTCTCTGTTTTCTGTTCTGGTTTTACTCAAATGGAGTTTTTTTGCTGGGGAAATCGAGGAGATAATGGCTGGGAGGTCAATTTGGATAATGGTAGCTTGTAAGTGTATTTTTCCTTCACATTTTGTGTTTACTCAATCTTGCATGTTGAGCAAGGCCAAGGATCCTCTCTTCCTGTTCAAAAGTAGCAATTATTGTGATTAATTTATTATGTATTTCTTTGTAGTTTAACTCTGGAATTTTGGTAAAGAAGAGAAAATCAGTTTGTGTTCTTACTTTTTGATTTGGAATTTCAAGTTTATAGCTTTGATTGAACATTTATTCCTTAATTCAATTTTATAGACAGTAGTTGTTATTCAAGCTGGTCAT
Organism: Berberis vulgaris; assembly: GCA_963556465.1. NCBI lineage: Eukaryota > Viridiplantae > Streptophyta > Magnoliopsida > Ranunculales > Berberidaceae > Berberis > Berberis vulgaris. Next base: position 17,923,456 of record OY747129.1, on the reverse strand, counting down.
GGCCTTTTACAAGATTGTAAGTTCACCATTTTTGTTGTGTTGATTGGGTTGGTTGCTTAGTTTTATATGGTAAACAACTTTTATCAGTTTGGTGACCAATGCAATCTAATTGAGAGGTTATAATACCTATGCATGGTTTTACTTGGAATTTTGGGTGCCCTTGTCTTATGGTTATTCCATGGAAGTATTTTATTTAACAGTGTATCTGCAGCATGCTCATAATTTCCTAATTGAATTGGCATTGAGACCCCTCTCATTAAACCCTTTGCATCACTGAATTGGTAGCCGCAATCGACCAATATTGCCTTTAGTCCATCATCTGTAATATTTTCTGAATAATTATCCATGAACTCGCTCAAGCTCAATAACTCAGGTTGTGGACAATCCGTAGATATTATCACTAACTCTTGAGCACTTGCAGTTTTGCTACTTGGATTTGATTCAAGACAATTGTGACATATCGTTGGGTCTATTGTTTTACAGCACACTCTATTGATTAAATCTTCATCACATATCACATATGTTGAAGAAAAAATCATAAGAAGGAAAAAAGAGAATAAAGCAGTAACATTGGAGGCCATCTAGAGTTTTTCTTTTTCTCTCTTTTGGTGAAGAGACTGAAGGATGTTCAACCATATATATAGTTCCCATATTAAATGTTCATTTTTATCTTAATGAAATAGATGTTAAATGATAAGTTCAGTTAACTTACATCAATCATTATGGATTACAGATCAACTCATGCAATGGAAGAGACTGTGGAGATACTTTCACTGGTCCAAACAAACCATACAAACCTTCTCTCTGGACTGAGAACTGGACTGCTCAGTAAGTGTTACATATGGTGACCATAACACCATTTTCGTGACTAATTATGAATTTTTTTCTGCTTTAAGATGGTTATGAAATCTCTCACTGTCTACAGGTTCCGTGTGTTTGGTGACCCCCCTTCCATGAGATCAGCAGGCTATTGCATACTCAGTCGCCCGCTTTTTCTCGAGAAACGACACTCTTGCAAATTACTACATGGTACGAGCCACGAGCATCTATTCCCTAACAGCCCATTCACAAAGGCAGAAACTTATCATAGTGATCTGACTCTCTGTTCTTTTTAACAGTACCATGGTGGAACAAACTTTGGTAGAAATGGCGCTTCATTTGTAACAACTCGCTACTATGATGAAGCTCCACTTGACGAATATGGTAATTACTATTCTTATGATATAACAATGTATATAAGGACTTGTGTATTAGCTTACAACTCACACTGTCAATTTTGACATGTTTCCAGCTCTGTTACACCTTTCCTGTTATATTTCCTTTCCTGGTTTATATGCTTCAATTTTAGGAATACTCTTTGTATATGCTCTGTCACGTTTCTGCATTTGTTTTTTGCCATAGCAGTTCTGCATGTACTTGCGTGTATTTCTACAGCAATGTTCTCATCTTATCATGTAAGAAGGCTAATGTTGAATTTACAGGGAAGGATGATTCTGGCACACTTATGTGATGAACATAAGGGATTGAAAACTGGAATGTGCTTGGTATGTTGTAGTGATCTAATGCAAATCTAATGTGCTTGGTATGCTTTCTAAACTGGGAATATCTCTGTTTTTTGGACTGCAGGGAACTGCAAAACAGGATTGCAATTAGGGGGACGAGCAGCAGCACGGTGGGTGCGCACTGGACTGGGCAGTCTGTCGCAAAACAGAGTGTTCTCTGTTTGGATGGGTGCTGCATTTACTGCAGTCCGAAGCTGCGATGACATGGACTGCTGCTGCGATGCTGTGTTCTGGCTGTGTCCTGAGTGCTGCGGCCTGACTTGCTGCGTGGTTGCGGTTTTTGAGATTCTGCGGCTGCGTGGATGCGGTTATTGTGTGTGTACGCTGGTTGCTTATTCAGCCTTGGGTACACTCTGTTTTTGCTCAAGTCCTTGTTTGTTCTTAGCTTTTTGTTATTTCTTTTCAGGACAGTTGATTCAAAGATTGGACTCGGAGATCCGCGCGATCATGGCACAGTACATGCCATTGGACAATCAAGGGGAGACCCCTAATCACATCTCCCATGCAGATATCTAGAAGTGGGGCATGGATCAAATACACGAGGGACAAAGAAGACAGTACATGCCATATGTTAGTTGTGTTCAATTGAGTGTGTATAAGCATTGTTTTGTCTAATTCTTGATGGTGTTCTTTGAAAAGAGAGATTATTCAAAAAAGAGGGACAATCATGCTTTTGAATCTAATGGAAACAATGGTAACTTTTTATTTTCTTGTACCCAGTCTTAGCAAATAGTTCATCCAATTCATGATTCTTTTGTCTCATTTGTGTGGACTATGTGTAAGGTTTATTTGTTCAACAAGCCGCAAAGAGGCCTAAGATCAACAAACAATTACAAGATACAAGAACTGCATTGGCTTAACACCGTGACCAAAAAAAAAAAAAAAAAATTAAAAAAAAAAAAAAAAAAAAATTGCCACGGCTTAAAACCGTGGCTAATTATTGCAACGGCTAAAAACCGTGGCTACCTTGCCACGGCTTAAAACCGTGGCTAGTACTGGCCACGGCTTAAAACCGTTGCTAAAGCTGTTGCAACGGTTTAGAACCGTGGCTAACTTGCAACGGTTTTAAGCCGTTGCTACTCCTGGCCACGGCTTAGAACCGTGGCTAAGATTGTTGCAACGGTTTATAACCGTGGCTAAATCATCAACCGTCCTCGAGATAAAACCGTTGCTAATATTTTAGCCACGGTTTTTAGCCGTTACTGGGGATTTAGCGACGCCCCTACAGCCCACGGTTCTAAGCCGTGCCAATGGGTTACCCCCACGGTTTAAAACCGTTGCTAATGGCCATTTTTGGTGTAGTGCACGTTGGAACCTCCAGCGGATATGGCGGGTCTGCTAAGGAGCGCCCACAAATATATCACCCTAAAAGAAATGTTGACAAACTGACAAGGGGAAAATGATCCAAAACACTCATCTAGAGCTAAGGACAAAGATGAGAAGGGAGATAGCTCCAAGTGAAAATGGAACAAGAACCAGATTGGGCTCAACCAAGTAAAGTTGTATAAGCTCATCGGCTCCAGGTACCCCTATTACACTTCGCTCAACTCCAGTCTGTTTGAAATTTTATCCTCCATAGAAAAATGGAAAAACATTAAGTGGCCATCGAAACTCAAAAGAGATCCTTCAAAGCGTGACAAGGATAAATATTGTTATAATCATAAAAAGATAGGCCACGACACTAGAGACTGCAGGAGCCTTATAGATGAGATCCAGTACTAGATCCAGAGAAGATGGCTGAAGGAGTTTATCAGCTTCGAGGACATGCAAACTCAAGCCGAAGGAACGACACAAGAAACATGAGACATGACTCTTGATATGGTATGTGTCCTTCATGGGAAAAAAGGAAAGACAACACTCGATGACGGGTCCATAGATGTCGTATGCAACAAATGGGCAGTCAGTTGTCCGTGGATTGGGCTTGACCTGTTGTGTGTTACCTCGATTCCTTTAAGCGGATTAGGCCACTTTTGCGCGAGTTATCGTCGCCCTTAATAGGACTAGGCCTGTGCGCCATCTTGGTGCCCGTGGCAGAATCGTGTCTTCCCCTGTAAGAGGAGTTGAGTATGAAATGGAGTTATTTTTTAAGAGAGATTACCTTTATTGATAGTTCTTCCTATAGAATCTACATGTTACTCTATCCACTTAGATTGTCTTACAAGTGAGCCCTTGGCATGTTGGTTACTTTTTTTAGGGGGACTCGAGCCATCGTAGCTACTTACTCGACAGCTTCATAACAACTTAATGGCATTCCTTGGCACCGAAGTGATCTCCCCTGACAATTACTGTCACTCCGTTAACATGGTATTTGAGGTATTGGTGTCGTATGGAGACCACTGTTCTCATTTGGTGAAGCCAAGGCCTTCCTAGAATTATATTTTATGCGGAGGGGTATCTACCACTATGAACTCCGTCATAAGGGGCTTTGCCAAGTCCTCTACTCCTACAGGTAGTCTAATGCTCCCGATTGAGTAACTTCGAGCGCCGCTGAAGCCAACCATCATTTGGTTGTTCGGGTTCAACTCTTCCTCTCTCAAGCGCATTCTGCGAAATGCTTCCAAGAAAAGGATAGTGGCTGAGCTCCCCGTGTCCACCAATAATCTTTTCTTATCCTTCAGTGATTAGTAGAGCTCTTTCTGATAAAGGTAATCCTCAACTTGCACCTTCCAAAACCCAAAGTTTGACCCATCAAACTTCTCTATCTCAATTGTATCCTTCTCCATAGTCATCGCTCCCACTCTAACTAACAAGAATACCTCACAAGAATTTATTCAAACACTTTCTATGCCCTGGGTTCACATACCTAATGCCCTGCTCTGATACCGGTTATTATGGATTAGTGCTACTACTAATCCTAGAATCTTGGGATTCAATACAACATGTAACAAACCAAACAATCTAGACGGAGACAAGCAACCAAACCAATGCAATAAAGAAAGGAAACATAAAACAAAAAAACACAAGAATTAACATGGTTTGGCTAAACCTGCCTACATCCATGGAGCGCACCACAATCCATTATGAATCTGAGAATAAGGGTTTACAATCACCACTGAAACCTCACTCAATCTTTTGGTCTACACAAACCTCCCACAAGAAATCGATATATAGATTCCTGCAAGGAAGCCATGTGCTCTCATACAAGGAAACTTCCTATTGTCTCCTACAAGGAAATTTCCATCGTATCATACAAGGAAACTTCCTATTATCTTCTATAAGAAAACTTATTATTCTCTCATAAAAAGAATCTTCCAATTGTCTCATACAAGGAAACTTTCTATTTTCTTGTACAAGGAAACTTTTTATTCTCCCATATAAGGAAACTTCCTATTCTTTCGTACAAGGAAACTAAAATATATTCAGACTCCACAAATCTCAACAATCTCCCACTTGGAGACTGAATCAAAACAGTAAACCAATCTACACCATAGTGTTGCGTTCATCCTGGTCTTCTCAAGCTGAAATACCATCTGAAGTTGAACACAACCTCAGTTTTTCAACTGTTATTGACATCGTCAACATATCTATTGGAGTTCTACTACCCTGGATCTTCTCAAGTTTCAAGATCCCACCTTCTACAATATATTTGACGAAATGGTAACGAGTACCTATGTGTTTAGTTCTCTGATGAAATGTATAGTTCTTGGCAAGACAAATTGCACTATGACTGTCATTATACAGAACACTCTTATCCTACTTTAAACCCAATTATTCTAACAAACCCTGCAACCAAATCATCATTTTATTTGTCTCAGTAATGACAACATATTCAAGACTCGGTAGTAGATAAAGCCACCAACTTCTGCAGCTGAGAAGCCCAACTAACTGTTACATTACCCACTTTAAGACATAACCAGTGGTGTTTCTCCCACTTTCCATGGATTGTCTGCATCCACAAATTCCTACAATCTGATATCACTTTTACCAAAACACAAACACCTGCTAGTGGTACCTCTTAAATATCTCAATACCCACTTAACTGCCTCCCAGTGTTGCTCCAGGATCACGCATAAAAATGCTCACAACTCCTACTGCATGAGCAATGTCTGGTATCATGCAAATCATGGCATACCTCAAACTTCATGGTTGAGGTATATGGTACCATAGACATGTGATCTATCTCTTCTTTGTCTTGGGGGACTGCTCTTCAAACAACCTGAAATGATTTGCCAAATGCTTGCTAACAACTTTAGCACCACTTATATTGAACCATTTTAGAACTCGTTCAACATATTCAACATGAGAGAACTTTCAAACAAAAATTTGTCTATCCCTGCTAATATTTATCCCAAGAACACCATCGTCTAGCCACACAAAGAAATCGGATTCATCTCACCCTGTTCTTCTTCTTCTCACTCGAATTCACATCTCGATGTAGCCCTTATTCTTCATCTTTCTCTTGCCTTTCCCTTGTAGCCTTCATCCCTCCTTTATTTCTCTCTCTCTCTCTTAGCCAAAGCAACTTGAACACACTTAGCAGAGTCGCAGGGAAGAAGAAATAGTTTTGGAGGGAAAAAGTTTTTAAACTCTTTTTCTCTTTGCTATTTGCACCCTACTGTTTAGTCTGTACCACCACAGAGCGTGTTCGTGAGAAGCTAATGGAGTTCACTCACACTGCTATTGCTGCGACTACCACCACCGTGATTTACTAAACCCTCCACTTAGGTGTAGATGATTGCTTAGGCTCAGTAGAATTTACTCTTGTCTTTTACTGTTTTTTATGCATTTTATAGTTTAACATTGGATTGATTTGTGAACAAACGCATATTACTTTCACCGTGTATGTCATGCATCCATGGTAGTTAGAATTATTCTATGTTTTTGTTTAATGCTAGGGGTTTGCATCTTTGCTAAAATCAATCCGCTACATTGCTAGGGGAAAAATAGACATTAATATAATTTTATGAACTTAGCGGATAATTCGAAAGCCATAACATCTCTTTCTTTGATTCTCAAACTCAATTTTCAATTGAATTGTTTTTCTGCTTTCCATTTGTTTAGAACTTTTCAATTGTTGTAACCCCTTTCAAATTAGTTTAAATAGATTTTAGTTTTCGATTGTGTTTTCAATCCTTGTGGGATCGACCCGTATTTGTCATTATCTACTAGTTAGACAACCGTGCACTTGCAATATAACAATCAAATCAAATTAGCATATTAATTTAGGTTAATAAAATCTACATCACCTAGTCCTACTCAGGATGTCGATAGCTTGCCACACAAGTGACCTAGTCCACCTCAGGAGCTAAAGACAACGCAAGGGTGAACTGAACCCAGTCCACGGACAATTCACCACAAGCGGGCGAGTCCGGCCCACAGACAGATCACTACTGCAGAGATAGCCTAGTCCGCCTCAGGAACAAAGGCAATGAAAAAACAGACTGAACCAAGTCCACAAACAACTCAACTCATATAATCATTCCCGTCCATGCAGACCAATGCAATGCCCTGGCCACCAAGACTTAACTAAAGAATGAGTCAGAGTGTGGTACGAAAATTCCTAAGAAGACTAAGCGATTTCTCTGTCACTCAAGTTCTACACAGAGCTAAGTGATTTTCACTGTTATCAATGAATCAAGTTATATTTTTAAAGAAACTATGCAAGTAGGGCCAATACTGCACATGTCCCCCTACCGAACCGGGCCATCCCGGTCCCTACACATGTCCCCCCTCCGAACCTGGCCAGCCGAGTTCCTGCATAGAGTTAAACTGTCTTGTCTTTTTTGACAGTCTAGAGATTTATCCCCAGAGACCAATATGACTCACATTCATTCAGAGCATACAAAAAAAACAAGCCAATTTAGAAAAACAAACTTAATTGATTATCAAAAACTTATTACAAAACTTGACCGACTGGCCATTACAAAAGTGTATACACTACAAGTATCTGAGCTTGGTAGAAAACAAGGTTCTAGGAAAGATCCATGAGAACACATGTCGATACTTTGCTCCGCTAATCTGCTTTTCAGAAGAAGATTCTGAAGTGAAGGCTAAGGAAGTAGTAGCGGGAAAAACAACCCAAAGTTGGCTACTGGTGTGATCCCTCAAAGGAGAGATGTCTGAGGTGATGCAGAATCAGCTCCCCGGGGCAGCATGACTTGTTGCTTGAATTGTCTCTGAGAATAGACAGAAGCAGAAACAAGTGCACCAGAAGAAGAAGGACAAGCTTGGCCCCTAAGGGGAAGTCTGTACTTCTTATTCGCGAAGTAAGAACAAAGTCGGAGGTCCCATAGAGCCACTAGAAGCACACTCAAACTAGGTGGTTTCGTCCAATAACAGGTTTTGTTAAGACTCATTGCTGCAAATGTCAGAACATTTAGAGACTCAACCAATGGGGGTTCCCCTTCGTCATTTGAAGAGATTGTAACAGATGCCCGTTCTCTAAAAGGGCGCATTTGAGGAATAGGTTCTGCTATACGCATTGTAACGCCTGACCCTATGAGAATTGGCCTATATATAGGCACAACGTTCAAAGAAGGAGGTCACCCAACAGCCACATCGGAATTTAATGTTACGCGGGGAATGAAGACTCGATAGTTTCAAACACAACCGCACCTGTCCCATCTCATTGAATTAATGGAACTGCACGCAGCCCCATTACTGGGGTGAGTAATTGATGAGACATCAAACAATCACTTGATCACAGCTGATGATACACCAAAACGGTCACGGCTTTACATCGTACACGTGTCATGATGATCTCGAGAAAAGAGAGCCCCCCGCGTCAGCCCAACACTGATCTGACTCATGCGGTTCTGAACCCGCCCAATGTAGTCTTCCAAACGGACTCGAATTCTTGCACCTCGCTAGGCCCACGTGTCTCACAGCTATCCTCAATGCCCGTAAGCCTTGCTAAAGGCAAGTATCTCAAGGATCAACTTCGGGCGGGGAATTACAACAACTATTTGCTTCCAACTAGGAAGCGGATTCCAAAGTATATGTCGCATAAGGAGACTTCTACCTAGTCCTCTATCGTAGTGGGAACTATCTCCCGCGTATCTAGGAATACATGGTTAACAGAGAAACTTACCTCCACAGCACAACTCCTAATTACAGAAGGATCTCTATGCAGATCTTCTTCCCTAAACTACGCCATCGATGGCCTAATCGAACCAGGACTCCTGCACTATAAATAAGACATGAGGTTGGAAAGTTAAGGTACACTACAAATTCCTTATTTACATCATTACGCCTTCCTCAGATCCCTGTCTGACTTTAGCATCAGAGTGCAATTCGGCCACCACAACGGTGGTCTGTGACTCATGTGCATTCCTTGTGCAAGTCAACAGGTTTGCAGGTCAAGGTCAAAACAGGGAGCGAAAAATGACTGCATCAGTTTGGTGTCGTCCGTGAGGAATGACAAAATTCCTAACCTTTTACTAGCATCATCTCTCCTCGTGCTACGAAGAGATGGTGACCACCTGATCACGTAACAATGGAGAAAAAAGGGACACATCAAACGCCCCGACTGGCACTATACCACCATTCTCAGTGATGTCGGTGGCACACGAGCCATAGACTCACGCCCCCTCGCTAGCCACAACGACGACGGACCCCAGGACGGATTTTTTGTCGTTTCAGATCCAGCAAATCGCCAAAGCCGTGGAGGCTTTCATACAACAAAACCCTCCACCCGCCAATGGAGATCAGGCGCAACACATGCCTCCATCTCCGGAAAACAACAGAGAGCAAGCACGGGAAAGTCAAGCCCCTGTTTTCCCATTGAACTAGAGGAGGCTACATAGCTAATGCGGAACCAATTCTTCAGACAGAGAGACTTGGCCCACAAAACCCCCTTGGTAGAAGGGCACACGACCCAGACGTGTTTTACCATCTCTCTGTTCCACCGTTCGTGCATCGCATCATGAACGAAGCTCTTCCAAAAAAGTTCATGCTTTTAAAGCTTTACTTCTACGACAGGACCAATGACCCGTTACCACCTACGCCATACCAGAATGTAATGGCACTCAAAAAAAGATCCAAGTCGGTCATGTGTAGAACCTTCCCCACTAGCCTGTAAAAATCAATGCTAACATGGTTCCACAGCCTCCCACTGAAATCGATCGATTCATTCGAGGCACTGGCTAAGGAGTTCTTGACTCATTTTGTAGGAAGTCAGTGCCCTGGGAAAGGCCCACACTACATACTCTCACTCAAACAAAGATCTAACGAGACACTCAGAGAGTATGTCACACACTTCAATGATGAGCTGACACTCATCTAAGGCTGCAGCGATGACACAGTCGTGATGGCTTTTACCGCGGGCCTGAAGGAAGGAAATCTTTATGAAAGTCTCACCCTGAAACTCCCTTTGGATATGACGAAACTCCTTCAAAAGCGCCCAGAGGTACATAACCTTAGAGAAGCTAAGAATTGTGAAAAGGGAAACAGAATGAGATAAGAGACCCTCCCCTCCTAAAGACATGAAAGAGGGAAGGAGGCGCGAAGATGAAGAAAAAGGCAAGCGATAACGTAATGGAACCATGTTAGACCCTGGCCGAGCTAGGCCAGAGAAAGCATCCAACTACGTTCGATCCAGAGCCGTGACCCCCCTCAATTCTAGCCTGTTAAACATCCTGAATTCCATGAAAACTGGGAAGATCTTAAGCGACCCCCAAAGCAGCGCGAAAACCCCTTCAAGCGGGACAACAAGTACTGCTCGTACCACAAGGAGGGTGGCCACGATACCAACGACTACAAGAGTCTAAGGTATGAGACTAAATACTGGATCCGCAGAGGCAAGCCGAAAGAATTTTTGAGCTCTGAGAAGTGACCAGAACGGTCCAGGGACTGGGGGTAGTCATTCAAGGAAATAAAAAATGAGACTCCGGGCATAATCTACGTCCTTCATGGGTTCAGACCGAATGAAGACCAGTCGAACAGGCTCCGCAAGTGGACTCTATTGGAGATGCGGACACAACCCATGGATGAGGACAAACACGTTTGCTACTCGAGGATGCAAAGCCCATTCCCACCTTAACCTTTACAGACAAGGACCTCGAAGGAGTCCGAGCACAACACAATGACGCCCTAGTCATCTCGATCTCCATTGCAAAGTGGGAAGTAAAAAAAGCCCTAGTAGACACAGGGAGCTCACTCAACGTCTCGTTCTACAATGCGTTCTGCAGTATGGACCTAAAGGAGGAGAACCCGACGTCCTTAGACTACCCGCTGATCGGATTCAGCGGAGAAAAATGCTTCCCGATCGGGAAGATAAGGTTAGCAGTTGTGGCAGAAAAGCCACAACTCAGAAAGGTCTTGTTTCTGGACTTCGTGGTAGTAGTCGCGCCGTCTACCTACAACCTTATCTTGGGAATACTATGGCTCCACCAGATGGAGGCAATAGTCTCCACCCTTAACCAGTGCGTTAAGTACACTGTTAACCACTATGAAGGAACGATACTTGGAGACCAGCCTATGGCACGAGGCTGCCATTATGCCGCATTAAAACAAATAGAATGTTCCCAAATCCAACTGGATTCTACAGCACAACCTAAAACGGAGTCAGATCCTGCGATTGCGGATGCACAACTCCACTCGCACGAGATCCCAACAACAATGGCTAATTTCAAAAATGGAGAACAACCAAACAACACAAAAATAATATGCTCCTCACCCCAGCATAATAGAGAGGTCAATGCAGAAGGGAGTACAACCCTTGACATTTCATCGGTGCAGAGATTAACTCCCACACGAGGTTTACTTTTCAGTAGCCCCACTGACATCAGCGTAGCTCAACAGTCCCCTGAAAGTGTCAACAATCCAACAAGGGCAATGCAAATTTACTTCAAGGTCGGGTCGACTACTTTTCGCCAATAGTTAGTCTATTTCAGTTGTTAGTTTTCCTTTCCATAGTCAATGTAGAGTTTTAGTTCTTAGAAACTTATGTGATTTGCAATCATTCAAGAATTAAAAAATATTACGCAAACAGACTCTATTGATTACCGAAAAGATTTAACAACAGGCGCCCTGAGACGGATACAAAAGATTACATACTACAAGCATATGAATATGATACAAAGAGTCACTTAAGCAGTCCGACGTCAGAGAGAGTAAAGGAACCCTCGGCAAACTTCGCTCGGCTCCTTCCCAAGATCAAGGATAAATACGAGAGAGAAGCTGAGAGTACAGAACAACGACCCGACTACGACAACACAGACCTTGCAATGGGTTGCAAACTTCCTTAAATGGCTTCCGGTCTCATGAAGGAGGTAGAAGAAGGCAGATGAGGATGGTCGTAAGTGACGGAACGATCAAGGTTTCACAGTGTTGCCAAGCAAGGACACTTTTCCTATGCGCGGTACTCGGGGTAACTGAGAGATACCACCCCCGGAAGCATCACGCATCTACCAACACTTCAATCAACCCTAAGCTAGCAACAAGAACCAAATATATGCGGGCGTGGCAATGCAAGGTAACACGGAGAGCAAGCGAATAAACGGCCGACACATCCCTTGGGAATGAGTGCGTACTTCTTCTTCGCAATATGGGAAGAAATCACGGAATCTCAACGAAAAACCTAGGTGCTCACCCAGAGCGGATGACCGCACATAACAGCGATTCTCATCGTGACCAATCGCTCCAAATGTCAAAACATTCTAAGACTCCAATGATGAAGATCTCCCTTCGACCTTTTCAAATGAGAACATTACAAGGAGATAAGCTCTGCAGAAGATAGTGCCTACAACAATGGAGAAACACTATTATATAGACATAATAGATCACCAAACGGACGCCTCAGCATTAACTGTCAGCATTAAATAGCATATGAAAAATGAGGAGACGAAGATTCCCAAGGATACTACGCAGGTCCGCATTCGTCCAATCAATGGGGCTGCATCCAACCTCATTAATTGAGGGGGAGTAACCGATACTCAACCGTCTTACAATCCATGTCGTACATGTGCTACAATGCGATCTACACGGTACACATAGCATCTTGCATACAGATAACCCTAGTTCTCACTCAACGGGCCCATGGGCTTGGCCCACTCTTCAAACAATATTTTACCACGTGCCTGACACGAGCATGAGAAACCATAGTCATTCCTGACACGCGGATCACACCTCCATACCACCATATGATCCAATGTACTTCTTTGTAACTCATCCGCACAACGCACCCTGGCTCTACGCCTTACAGTGTCATGATGATATCGAGAAAAGAGAGGCCCAACACTGATCCGGCCCATGAGGTTCTGAACCCGCTCAATGCAGTCCGCCAAACGGATCTGAATTCTTATAGCTCGCTAGGCCCATGTGTTTCACAATTATCCTTAATACCCGTAAGCTCTGCTAAAGGCAAGTATCTGGAGGATCAACTTTGGACGGACAACTACAACAACTATTTGTTTCCAACTAGGAAGTTGATTCCAAAGTATGTGTCGCATAAGGAGACTTCTACCTCTACACCACTCTCAGAATAAGAACTATCTCCCGTGTATCTAGAAGCACATGGCTAACAGGGAAAGTTCCCTCCACGGCAGAACTCCTAATTATAGAAGGATCTCCACGCAAATCTTCTTCCCTAAACTACGCCATCGATGGCCTGGTTGAACTAGGACTTCTACACTATAAATAAGACATGAGGTTGGTAAGTTAAGGTACGCTACAAATTCCCTGTTTGCAGCATTACACCTTCCTTAGATCTCTGTCTGACTTTTAGCATCGGAGTGCAATCGGCCACCACAACGGTGGTTCGTGGCTCACGTGCATTCCTTGCGCAAGTCAGCAGATTTGCAAGTCAAGATCAAAACAGGGAGCGGAAAATGACTACATCAACAACCATACGCGTGGCATGGGCTAACCCGAACACGAGAAAGACTTCAGCACGGTCCCAAGCGGACCCAAACACAAACTGTTGTTAAGTTGGTAAGTCAAGTGCCCAAACCCAAGTCATGCCAGCCTGAGATTCACGGGTCTTAGGGCTTGGCCCAAGACAATAAGTCTCGAACATGATCTTTAGAGTTGTCATAGGCCCAAGATCCGCTCATACAAATAAACTCTTAGTCCAATCAAGCATTGAGTCCTAAACAGAGCCAAGTGTCGAAGAGAATCAGTCATGTACATGTAAGATCTTATGTGAGATCTCCTCCCTCCATCATGTCCTCGATCGCAGGGACAGTTTAAGAGGGAACACTCACTATTAAAGGTGATGAAAGGAAACAGAAAAGTACGTATACACTTTGCAATTCGCATACAGTCTTCACTTTTCCTTGCATCAATATATGACTTAAGCATCGAAATGTCTTCGACCACCATCCTGCTCATTTTTGCAGGCTCGAGATCAGCCAGATCAATAAGGACATATCTGAACACATCAAGTACTATGACCATTTGTATTCTTACAATTAATTAGATTTGTTGTAGTTAAACTAGTAAAATTATTTGGATTGATATATCCAGTGGACTACTAATTGTCTTCAAAGTAGATTTTTCATGCTAGTTTTTTAGGTGAAAAATGATAATAAAGGCAAGATATAGAGGTGAAAGTGAACAAAATAGTTGGAGAGCATGAGAAATGGCTAGCCAAGTGATGTAGTTTAATTAATTTAAGCCAAAAAAGGGTTTTACAGTGTTTGACAAACATATTTTGGACACCAATTATAATAGATATAGAGTATTTATGTGCGCGATGTGCTCAATTCACTAACACAAGTTCATACAACATTTAGATCGCTGCGTAAGCGAGCGAGACTTCAACTAGCTCAATCATCGTCACCTCTCTACTCACTAGGCTTGTTTCTAGCACACCACCACCCTCTAGTTTACCAAGAGTCGGGTATCACTCGCCCTATAACACTTAGGGCGTGTTTGCTGCATTGAATACTATACCATGGGAAACTATGAGGGGACCACCTAAATTTAAGTTGATTTGATGTTCACTCACCAATCCACCATTAGATTTTGTGATCAATAGTGAGAGAATATAAATCTTATGAACATGGGAATCACACTCCTTGGTCCACCCAAAGCATGTGATTCTCATGTTCATGAAACTTTTATTTCCACCATTGATCACAAAATATAATGGTGGATTGGTGAGTCAACCTGAAATTAACTTAGATTTAGGTGGTCCGCTCATAAATTATCATGGCATAGGATTCCATGCAACCAAACACACCCTTACAACCTCAATCACCCAACTTGAATTAATCTTTATTTAAAACTTTCTTGTTGGTGCTTCCATATCCATTCCATTTATCAGCACTTGACTTACTCTTGTTTGGCCTATTCATTTGAATAAGTAGTGAGCATGAAGAAAAAGAAAAAAAAAACAATAATATCTTGAGATGAAATCGAGTTTTACTGAATTGACTCGATGAGAGAGAACTTTGATTGGTATCATGAATAAGAAAGATATTAAAAGGCTTTTTGGAGGGTTTTAAATAAATTATGTTACGACCTTGTGTGTATTAATAAATGTTTAAAGGGGCTAGGTTTAAATGCAAATAATATGAATTTGGGAAGGCAAAATAACAATTAGTATTGAAATTCTAAACATTTAAGGGCCTATGTATAGTTTATAAATAATTACAAGCTTCAAATAAATTATGTTAGGTTCTTAGGTATAATTAACAATATTTGAGAGGGGCGGAGTTTTTATTGTAAATAAAATGAATTTGGGAAGGTAAAATGGGTACATATGTGTAATTAGGGTTGGACCGCTCCGGTTAACCGGCTAGTATAGCCTAAACCGAGGATCGACCTAAAAGTTTAAAGCCCAAAATTTCAAGGACCAAGCCCAGACCGGGTTAGCCGATTAACTGAGGATTCGGTTAACCGATTTTTAGGGTCGGACTGGACTGATCTCGATCCAGCCAGTTTTATTCAGCCCATATTTTTCCAGAGCAATTTTTTAAGCCCAATGTTTTCTAGCCCAATTGTTTTAAGCCAGTTTTTTCCAAAATACACAAACAAGTATCTAAAGTCCAAACTAAAAACATATTTATTGATGCAACAAGTAATAAGAACACATTTATAACCTGATAAGCTAGAACTGATACTCATCGTCATCATAGTAAGAAGTATATAGAACACGTCTATAACCTGATAAGCTTGAACTGATACTCAATGTCATCATAGTAAGAAGAACACAACAGACAATGTTTACAAAGTATGTCACAAAATCCAGCTCCATCTTTAGTTTTGTTGGAACACAACAATATGGATGCTAATTAAACTAGAGAACACACGTTCTTTTCTTTAACTGCCTTTGCTTTGTAGCAATCCATCCTTTGTTCATGAATCAACCGCCTGCTAAATCACAACGAATAACTTTTGAAGCTTGTTGTGTCTTAGCCTGCAAAATCACAATGAAATACAACATTTTGAGGACTAGAGTAGAAATGGAGCAAAAATCATACCATTCTACTCTCTCACACCATCTATTTTCTTTCTCACACCACCTATATAAACAAAAATCATATATTTTTTCCCCTCACCATTCAAATCGACAACGGTTCCTCCCTCCCCCATTCGAAATCTCTTGCAAATCTCTCCCCACACTCAAATCTATTTCAAATATCCTCCCTCTCCCTCGAAAACTCTCAAAATCCCCTTAAAGTCAAAACCCTTAAACCCAAACTCAATAAATATGCATAACTTAACATAACAGCGAAACCCAAACTCAAAACGAAAATATGCAAAACTGGGTAACTTTCGACCAATTTATACCCTCAATTGAGAATGATTCTCAACCTCATCAAAACACAAAATTTGTA
The DNA here is from genome assembly GCA_963556465.1 of Berberis vulgaris. NCBI lineage: Eukaryota > Viridiplantae > Streptophyta > Magnoliopsida > Ranunculales > Berberidaceae > Berberis > Berberis vulgaris. The sequence continues at coordinate 17,907,171 of OY747129.1, read as the reverse complement.
GTTCTATGAGTTATCTAATAAACACAACTTGAATGATTTGAAAATGGTTTGAAATGAGTAAGTTATGGTCATTTTACTGAAGTCGCGCAAATCTATCTCGCAATGAAAACGGGAAGTGTTCATGACTTTCGGCTAACTTATGTGCTCGATTGAAACTGATTCTCAAGTTGATCAAAACACAAAAGTTGTAGTACTCAGATACCCCGCATTGCACAATGCGAGCAAAAAAAAATTCGGACAGATTTGCGCGACTTTAGTAAAATGACTATAACTTGCTCATTTCAAAACATTTTCAAGTTTTTTTTTATTAGATAACTCGGAGTACTACAACTTTTGTGTTTTGATAAACTTGAGAATCGTCTCGATCAAGCACATAAGTTGGCCGAAAGTCAAGAACACTATCCATTTTTATTTTTCGGACAGATTTGCGCGACTTTAGTAAAATGATCATAACTTTCTCATTTCAAAATATTTTCAAGTGATTAAATTTGTGATTACCATATAACTCAGAGTAATACAACTTTTATGTTTTGATCAACTTGAGAATCGGTCTCAATCAAGCACATAAGTTGGACGAAAGTCAGGAACACTATTCCGTTTACATTGCGAGACAGATTTGCGTGACTTTAGTAAAATGACCATAACATGCTCATTTCAAAACATTTTTAAATGATTCAAGTTGTGTTTATTAGATAATTCATAGTACTACAACTTTTGTTTTTAGATAAGTTTGAGAATCGATTTCAATTGAGGGTTTAAATTGGTCAAACGTTACCTTGTTTTGCATTTTTCGTTTTGAGTTTTGATTTCTCTGTTATGCATATTTATTGGTGATGTGAGAAAGTATAAAAAACAAAAAACAAAAAACAAAAAACAAAAAACAAAAAACAAAAAACAAAAAACAAAAAACAAAAAACAAAAAACAAAAAACAAAAAACAAAAAACAAAAAACAAAAAACAAAAAACAAAAACTAAAAAACAAAAAAACAAAAAAACAAAAAAACAAAAAAACAAAAAAACAAAAAAACAAAAAACAAAAAAAAAAACAAAAAACAAAAAACAAAAAACAAAAAACAAAAAAAAAAACTCAATGGTGGTGTGAGAAAGATGATATGGTGGTGAGGAGTAGTCACTGTCATTATAAAAATGTCAAAATCTTTGCAAGTTGATGAAGCAATAAACAATGATTTGAAGCAAACTCTAATAAACCATGATTTGAAACAAACTCTAATCAACTATGATATGAATCCCAGAACCCATTGCACAATAATCATTCCAAGACTTTCGAGTCGTATTGAAGCAAACTCTCCAATGAAACCCAACAGTAAAGAGGAATCAATGAAGAGGAGATGATTTGGGGATTCATACAATTGATGTATAAAGTACAAACAGTTGATTAGAAGAGATGATTTGGGTTTGAATGGGTACGTACTTGTCTTGCACTTTTGTAGGTCTCAAAACTGAAAATGAACGTGTTGCCATGACTACGTGGATAGGAGAGCGATTTGTGAAGAGGAAGAGGAGGCAGATCTGCAAAGAGGAATAGGCAACGGATCTACAAAGATGAATAGAAGGCAGTCTGTCTCTAAATCTGTGAATAAAATCCTAGAAAGACATTGTATTTATATTTAATTTTTTAATACTTGGGTCGGGTCGGATACCCGCCAGGTTCTGGGAATGGGGACCGACAACCGAACCGAGTATAACGGGTTGGCTGGGCTTTGGGATCTGCTATTATAATAACAAAAAAAAATCGACCAGAACCAGCCCGCTCAGTCTGATTCCCGAGATGAGCTGGGCCAGTTATTCGATCTGAAATGCCCACCCCTATGTGTAATAGTTTTTATTTAAAATGGCAAAAATACCCCTGGCCACTTTCACTTACCTATTAATTTTTTTTTGTAAATATGATAGAATTAGGAAGGCATTTTGGGCAACCCATAAATCAAGTTGAAGATACAAAAACATTGTTCCTAAGCCCAACTCTCATTATAAAGTTTAGATTTCACAATTTCCCTCTTTAGTGGGTTAAATTGATGAGTATTTTCTTATTTTAATGGCACTAACCATCATCAGTTGTTAGGATTTTAGATTTTTTGAGTAAATATTGTATGATTTTTTATGATACATAAAAACAGTCACACACCTGAGCTGCACACATGTCATGAAGATCTCGAGGAACTACGGTCTCAAGCACCGACCCAATATAGATCCAGCCCAAGTGAATCTAAGCCCGCTCAACTTCAGTCCACCAAGCCGACCCGGACTTTCACAGCATGCTAGGCCCACACATCTCATAGCTATCCGCAATATCCATAAGCCCTCTTTAGGCAAGTATCTCGAGGATCAGCTTCAGACGGGAAACTACAGATGCTCTCTGCTTCCAACTAGGAAACAAACACCAGAGTATCTTCTACACAAGGAAACTCCCTTCTACGGATTGTTCTTGGATTGGGAACTATTTCCCGCATATCAATGAGTACAGAGCTAACAGGGAACTTCTTTCCTACAGCACGACTCTTAATTAAAGAGGGATCTGCACAAAGATCCCCTCCCTAAACTACGCCTACGATGGTCTGGTAGTACCAAGACTCCTTGCATTATAAATAAGACATGAAGTGGGTGAGCTAAGGCATGCTACAAATTTCCTGTTACAGTATTACACCTTCCTTAGATCCCTGTCTGACTTTAGCATCGAAATGCCATCAGCCATCCCACGGTGGTCTGTGGCTCACGAGTGCTACTTGTGCAGGTCAGCAGGTCAGCTTCACGAGTGACGAAGCGCATTCAAAGTCCGAATTGTCCAACGGGTCCAGAAAAAGGGTTCTACGAGGCTTGAGGATTCAAGCTATCCGCGATGGGCAGCCAACTCCACATGGTCAGAAGTAAGGCTCATCCGCACCAGTGGCATTCACGCAAAAGGACCTCCAGGTCGTACAAGTCTCGCACGATGACGCCCTAGTGGTGACAGTTTCCCTTTCAGGATGGGAGGTTAGAAGATCCCTCGTTGATACTGGGAGATCAATGAACGTCATATTCCTCCGCACGCTTCGCAGCATGCAACTGGATGAAGCAGCCTTAATCCCTGATAGTTCTCCAATGACCGACTTCAGTGGTGAAAAACAGTTCCCCATAGGAAAAATACAGCTGACGATAACAACGAGAAAGTAGTTGACTCATAAAACCCTGTTCCAAGAGTTCATAGTGATCGACATGCTTTCGGCGTACAATATGGTTCTCGACAGACTCTGGTTACATCAGATGGGGGCGGCAGTCTCCACCCTGCACCAGTACGTCAAGTATCCTATGAGCCAAGCGATCGGTACATTGAAAAGAGACTAATTAGTGGCCAGGGAAATGCCAATACATGACAACTTCGCCATCCGGCGGTCCTCAACTGGCAGCCAACCCGAAAGCAAAGACTATCCTCCGCCCAACGGAAGAACAACCAACACTCGGCAACGAGGCACCGGTAAGCCTGGGGGCCAGGCCCAACGTTGGATAGCCAGAAGAAGAAACAACAATGGTCTACCTCAACAACCCTCAGAACAATAGGGCCATCCAGATCGGTTCCCGCTTAAACAAGGAAGTTGCGAAACAACTTACGGAGCTACTATAACATAACTAGGACATCTTCACCTGGACTATCCAGGATATGGTAAGGATCGATCCATCAATAATCACCCATCACCTCGAAGTAGGTCCCTCGAAGAAAACTGTCAGGCAGAAGAAAAAAAAAGGTCGTGCCACATAAAAGGAATGCTATCATAAACGACGAGGTACAAGGTTTACTCGACACGGACATGATCAAGGAAGCACGATGCCCCGACTGGCTGGCAAACACCATTCTCGTAAAAAAGAAAAATGAGAAGTGGAGAGTGTGCGTAGACTACACCAATCTAAACAAATCCTTCCTGAAGGATAGTTTCCCACTTCCCCGGATCGATCATATCGTAGACGCCACATCAGGACACGGCCTCCTCAGCTTTATGGATGCATATTCTGGTTACAATCAAATATTAATGCACCCCCATATCAAGAGAAAACTCTTTTCGTGACGGAAAGATGAATATACTGTTATAGGGTGATGTCATTCGGCTTAAAGAATGTTGGGGCTACTTATCAATGGTTAGTTAACCAAATGTTCAAACAACAGATCGGTAGAAATATGGAAATACACATCGACGACATGCTGGTCAAAAGCCTTCACAGCCCCGACCACGTACAAGATCTTGCCGAAGCATTCGACAACCTCAGGAAATACTAGATGAAACTCAACCCACAAAAGTGCACGTTCGGAGTCGAGTCTGAAAAATTCCTAGGATATATAGTTAACAAAAGGGGAATTGAGGCCGATCCAAAACAGATTCAGGCTCTTCTCAACATTAAGTCTCCATCTAATGAAGTTCAGAGTTTGACTGAGAGGGTAGCAACACTCAACAATTTTATAAGTTCAGAGTCTGACTAGGAGGGTAGCATCACTCGACAAATGCCTCCCCTTCTTCAAAATACTAAGAGGGAGCAAAGGATTTTGTGGAACAAGGAATGCGAACAAGCCTTTCAGAACTTGAAAGCATACATGGGGAGTCCAGAGCTACCCTCGAAGCCCACGATAGGTGATACTCGTATCTGTCGGTTTCCAAACACGCTGTCAGTTCAGCCCTGGTACGTGACGATCATGGAACCCAAGAGCCGATATACTACACCAGCAAAACCTTCGTAGAAGTACACTATCCGGACCTGGAAAAGTTTGCTCTGGCACTAGTCGTATCCTTCAGGAAACTGAGGCCCTATTTTAGGGCCCACTCCATAATGGTCCTGACCAAGCACCCACTCCGCTCGATATTACATAAACCCGAGGTATCTGTCAGGATGGTGAAATGGTCAGTAGAGCTCAGGAAATTTGACATAAACTACGATCCAAGAACCCCCATCAAAGCCCAGGCACTCGCGGATTTTATTGTTGAATTCACCAGCAGAGAATAACCAAAAGTAGGCTACCAACTCACAGAACTTGATGTCCAAGCTTAGACCCTGTGCTGCGACGGATCTTCAACTTATAAAGCGAACGAAGCTGAGATCACTCTCCGCTCCCCTAGCGGTTTCACCCTCGAAAAGGTCGTCAGATTTGGTTTCCTCGCTTTAAACAACGAGGTCGAATACAAAGCCCTCCTGTCAGGCCTAAAACTAGCTTTAGGGATCAACATAGATAGCCTAACAGCATACAGCGACTCAAGACTAGTAGTCAACCAGGTCAAAGGAGATTTCAATAGCAAATATCCACGCATGATAGCCTACCGCAACAAGGTACTCGGTGTAATGAGCATGTTCAAGAACTGTCAGCTCACACGGTGCCCTCGAGACGACAACCAGAGGGTTGACGAGCTAAAAAAAAAGCCTCGACCTCCAGTGAAGTCTCCAGCGGCCTCATCGAATATCAGGAGAAATCAAACCTCGACGAGGAAGAGCATGGAAATATCTGCACCACGGAGACACAGCCAAATTGGATGACTCTGATACTAGAATATATAACATCAGGAGCCTTACCGACAGATAATGTCGAAGCACAGAAACTTAAAAACTGAGTAGCAAGGTATACTCTCCTAAATGACTAGTTATAAAGGAGATCGGTAACAGGGCCATTGCTCCAATGTCTATCGCCCTCAGTGGCTAGCCAAGTCTTGGAAGTTATCCACAACGGTATATGGGGAATCACCCAGGTGGGAGAACCCTCGCCCACAAGGCCCCGACTTTAGGGAACTACTGGTCGACCATGTAGTGAGACGCCAAAGATACAATTCACAAGTGCAACAAATGTCAGAGGTTCACACCATGCACCCATATGTCGGCCTGGTCACTAACACCAAGACTAGTCCATGGTCATTTGCGCAATGTGGAATGGACTTCGTCGAACCGTTCTAGGCATCGGCTAGTAAAAAATTCATGCTTGTCACCATCGACTACTTCATCAAGTGGGTCGAAGCTGAACCCCTATCCAGAATAAAGCAGGTCTAGATTGAAAAATTCTTATGGGCCGCCATCGTATGCAGATTTGGCATCCCAAAAGTATTGGTTAGTGACAATGGAACCCAGTTTGAAGGTAGCAAGGTCAAAGAACTTTGCAAAAGCCTGGGAGTGAAGCACCACTTTTCCTCGCCAGGACACCCCCAGGCCAACGACCAAGTGGAAGTTACCAACTAGACGATCCTAGAAGCCATCAAAATAAAACTTGATGCAGTCAAAGGAAAATGGGTTCCAGAGCTACCAGGAATACTCTGGGCATATCAAACAACCAAAAGAATCTCTACCGGAGAGACACCCTTCGCCCTAGCATACGGGTTAGAAGCTATGGTTCCAGTAGAGCTTGAGTTGCCAACCTTTCGGACGGAAGAATTCAGTCTAGACGGTAACGACGAAGCCTTACGCATGGGACTAGACCTCCTCAATGAAAAACGAGATCTGGCCTCTACCAAGATAGCCGCCTACCAACAACGGATGGCACAATACTACAACAAAAAGGTCAAACCACGCGAATTCAATGTAGGAGATTGGGTACTACGAAAGACTCAGCAAACACCAAAGAAGCTGTGGCGGGAAAGCTAAATCCAAATTGAGAAGGGCTTTATAGAGTCGCTAAGGTTAACAGGCCGGAAACATACTGGCTGAAAGACGCCAACGGCGACAGGTTAAAACGACCTTGGAATGTAGAGCATCTAAAAAAATATTATCAATAAAATATTTTGTTTTTACCAAAACTTCCACTGTTGTCCGTTACAACCCTCGATAACCCCAGTTATGGCCAAATCGGATATCTACCCAAAGCCTAATCCGCTCCCGCGGGTTGTGACGACTGAGGAAGTGGGAGTCTAGTCAGCGCTTGTCCCTAGATGACGACGACTCACCAAGGAATCATTGCTCTCAATACAAACAATGATCGCCGAACTTACCAGGTAAGCTTAGTCAGTTCACGACTGATGACGGCGGCTTCTGGTGCCCAAAGCCTAATCCGCATCGCACAGGTCGCGATAGTTGAGAAAGTGGGAGTTTAGTTAGCGTCTGTCTGCTGATGACGACGACTCGCCAATGGATCATTGCTCTCAATACAAACATTGATCACCGAACTTACCATCTAAGCTTAGTCAGTTCGCGACTGATTACGACAGCTTCTGGTGCCCAAAGCCTAATCCGCTCCGCGTGGGTCGCGATGGCTGAGGATGTGGGAGTCTAGTAAGCACTTGTCTGCTGATGACGACTCGCCAATGTATCATTGCTCTCAATACAAACAATGATCGCCGAACTTACCAATAAAGCTTAATCAATTCGAAACTAATGACAACATCTCCTGACACACAAAGCCTAACCCGCTCCGCGCGAGTCATGACGACCGAATGAATGGAAGCAAAAGTCAGCGCTAGTCTGCCAGCATTGAGGGAGTCATTGCAGACAGTGACGGAAAGGATTTGGTCAACCCTTGACTAACAACGACTCCCACTAATCAACCCCTAAACTGCCACGATAGCTACACAACACAACAATATTGTTTGACTGACAAAAAAATTAAGGGGGGATTTCGCCTGGCAATAACACTACAGTCTACAAAGCAACGAAAGCAGATACAACATTGTAAGGCAGAATAGTATTTTCATTAAAAAAAACATGTCTACATGATATTCGCCTAGGAAGGGACATTACAATCTAAGGAGAAGCATCCTCCTCATCTGTTAGTCTCGCAGTGCTAGTGCCTTCCCCTCGATGGATCAGCCCAAAAGTTGCCCTCCTATAGCGGGCGCAGTCGAGATCAATATCGGGATGCTCTCCCTTAAGCAGTTCTGGGAGCTCCAGTCTGCCCCGAATAACCTTGGACGAGGACTTCCTGTCAGACACATCAAAATCCATCCTGCCCAACAATGCTTCATAATGCGAATGCTCCTCGGACAACATCCGCTCCTTCTCCAGAGCACGACGAAGCCCTAAGTCTATCGCAGCTTCTAGCCGCTGCCTTTCGACAGCCCACATCGCCTCCGCCTGCTTCCTCTCAACTTCTTCAGCCTCTCGTTCAAAGGACCACTTGTCCATAGCAGTATCTAGGCGCTCCAATTCTGCCTGGTTCGCTTCAACTCGGTGCGAGTCGACACCAAGTTAGACTTGGTAACCCTCAGCTGAGTTCTCATTTCGTCAACTGCCGCGTCGGCAACAAGGGTCGTGGCTTCCACACCCTCGTGGTATGCGATAGTGCCAGAATGTGACATCCACAGATCGGCGAAGGCCTTCTCTAGAGCAAGGACCCTCCCACAGGCTTCAAGGTGCAGCGAGACAAGAACATGTGGCTCTAAAGTGCGGGCACCAAAGAGAGAGGCTGCCATGACAAAAGACTGTCTCTTCCTTGGAGCAACCACGGGAGGTACGTTCGCCTGCAACTCAGCGAGCCTGAAAGGGCTGAGTGGGGCCAGACTTCTCTTCCTCATACGACGAGCAACCACTCCCTCGGCCAAGGAACTTAACACTAGGTGAGCCCCATGAGAACACTGCAGCAGTTCGCTACGTACGACATCGCCTGACATTACTACCTCCTCAACATAAATCGAATGAAGCTCCAGAAACTTCTTCTCGAGTCGCCTTTCTTCCTCACTGAGGGACGAAAAACAAACTTCTCTGAAACAAAGAAATAACATCAGGACTAGCTTCACAAGAAGAACGAGCAAATATATGCATGCACTAAAGAAGAACTCACCACGGTCAAACTGAAAGTGTCGGGACACTCTACGACTCCCGAGCTTGAAGTAGCCAGAATCCACCGATGCTAAAAAACATTGCTTCTCCCAGGATTCGACACTGCTAACTGTCAAACGCGGACATGGTGGACAAGTCAGTATACAAAAACCCCTGGAATCCAGCCGAACATTAGTCAGGCGATGAATCACCGGTGGAGTCAAACAAAAGTCAGCTTTGTGAGCCCTCATGAGAATTGCTAGTAGTATTTTGAACCCGCTCGGCGTCATCTGAGCAGGAGGCAGGCGAAAATGAGTGAAGAAGCGACAAACGTCATCATGCACCGAAAATCGGAGTCCGGACTCAAACATACCTCGGTGCAAGCTTATAAACCCATGAGGAAGTACAATCAGACCTAATACTCCAAACGTGGGAACAAAATACAAATCTCCAGGGATACGGTACAAACTACGAAGTCTGATCAACTCAGTTTCGTCGACCAGACTACCATCAAAGAGATTCATACAGATAAGGGATATCGAATCATTGGAAGCAATTTTGACGCTGTCGGGCATTGGAAGAAAGAACAAATACTACGGTTCGAAGAGATAACACAAATGACAATAGAGAAATCATCCCCAAAACAGTAAATATTTATAGGGGAGGCAAACCGAACTCTTCATCCTCGAGCAGTCGCGTACCTATTAAATGACATGCGCCGCTCGAGACCAACACTTCAGGTCCAATCGTCACGACGGTACAAATATCTTTTCAACGAGTCAACGGACCAACTTAAACACCCCACTAACTCTGGGGGAGTAGTTGATGATATATAAAAACGATCACACTCCTGAGCAGAACAAGTGTCATGATGATCTCGAGGAACTACGGTCTCAAGCACCAACCCAATACAAATCTAGCCCAAGCGAGTCTAAGCTCACTCAACTTCAGTTCACCAAGCGGACTCGGATTCTCACAGCATGATAGGCCCACACGTCTCAGAACTATCCTCAATATTGATAAGTCCTCTTTTTAGGCTAGTATCTCGAGGATCATGTTCGGACGGGCAACTACAACTACTATCTGCTTTCAACTAGAAAGCAAACACCAAAGTATCTTCCACACAGAGAAACTCCCTTTTACAGATTGTTCTTGGATTGAGAACTATCTCCCATTTATCTAGGAGTGCAGAGCTAACAGGGAACTTCCCTCCTACAACACGACTCTTAATTAGAGAGGGATCTCCACGAAGATCTCCTCCTTAAACTACGCCCACGATGGTCTGGTTGAACCAGAACTCCTTGCACTATAAATAAGACATGAGGTTGGTAAGCTAAGGTATGCTACAAATTTCATGTTACAACATTACACCTTCCTCAGATCCCTATATGAATTTAGCATCGGAATGTCATCGGCTACCCCATGGTGGTCTGTGGCTCACGTCAGCAGGAACCAGATCGGAGCAGGAAGCGAAAAACGACTGCATCAATTTTAATAGTAATTTATTATCTTTACATGAGGGTTTTTTTTTTTTTTTTTTCTAATGTAGGGATTTTCTATGAATTCCCTTTTATTATTCCATAAAAATCTCTTTTAATCTCTACACAAATCTCTTTGTACATATTTTACCAAATATCTAGGAATTTCTACTATATTGTAGGGATGGCAACGGGGCGGATTGGGGCGGATTTGAGCAAATCCATCCCCGCCCCGCAAGGGATTTCGGGTCCCCGAAACCGCCCCGCATATCCGTTTATCAATTTTTTTTTAAAACCATCCCCGACCCGGACAGATAGGCGGATATCCGCCCCGCCCATTTAACCCGAAAAAAAAAACAGATCTTTAGGTATACATACAAAAAAATACAACAAATTACAAAAAAAAAAAAAAAAAAAAAAAAAAAAAAAAATTCGATCTAAAGATCAGATCTGAGTTCTCTGATCTAAAAAAAAAATACAACAAATTCAAAAAAAAATTACAACATATTACAAAAAAATCGATCTAAAAAAATCGATCTCTGAGATCAGATCTTGATCAGATCAGATCTTGATCTTGATCAAATCAGATCTTGATCTTGATCAAATCAGATTGATCAAGATCAGATCAGATCTTGATCTTGATCAGATCAGATCAGATCTTGATCTTGATCAGATCAGATCAGATCTTGATTGATGGGGGAGAGGAAGAAGGATCTCGCGGCGTGAAGGGAGCAGCGAGCAGGGAGGATCTCGGCGTCTCGACTCTCGCAGCGTGAGGGGAGCAGGGAGCAGGGAGGATCTCGGGCTCGACGTCTCGCGGCGTGAGGGGAGCAGGGAGGATCTCGCGGCGTGAGGGAGGGCGAGGTGGTGTGCGGTGTGAGATCGCTCTGTGAGAGGGAGAGCTTGGTGAGGGAGCTGGGAGCGATTGGTGTGAGGTGAGGGAGGAGCGATTGCATTTGTGAAAAACAAGAGTTACCCTTTATATAGATGAAGGGTAATTTTGTAAATTAGTTGATTAAACGGATATCCGCGGGGCCTGCGGGCCGATATGGCTAAAACCGTATCCCCCCGAATAGTAAACGAATATTTTTTGGATACCCAAAACCACCCGAAAACCCATTCAACCCTATCCAAATCCGCCCCATACGGATTGGGTGGGGCGGATATCCGTAAAAATCCGCCCCACTGCCAACCCTACTATATTGAAATACAAGTGACTAGGTAATTGACTGTTAGAATTTGCCAACCCTTTGGTAAATCAGGGTCATGTGGTCTAGTAATCTTAATCACTGGAATGTTTTTTTCATCTTACTAGAGTTAGAAATAATTATTTTATGAATCCTAATTTTTAAGGAAACTTATCTAAACAAGAATTCCTAATATTCTCTATTTTCTTTCCCGATTTTCTCTCAATCTTCTCTCTATTTCTTCATCTTCCCTAAATTTCTTTTTCTAAATTTACTAACATGATTTTTTTTGTTCGTTCTTAACATAAAGCAAAATAAAATATAGAATTTGGATGTGTCCTTATTTACTCCTTGATAGAGAGATAAAGTATGAGAGAAGTTAAGTGAAATCAGATTATTTGCAATAGAAGATATGTCCTACTTGCATGTTGGTGCACCTTCTTTTTTAAAAGAAAGGCAACAATGGTATTTTCTGCCAGTGCACATTGAATGTAATTTACAATTTTGATACCTAAAATAATTCAGGCTCGTAAAATAGATATTTCAAAATTAAATAAAAAGCCCTGAACAAAATGACTCGTGAGGTATAAGAAGATTTTCCAAAAAAAAAGGCAAATAAATATATTCAATATTGTAGAAATTATCCATCGAATTGCTATGATTTAGTGAGTTTCCTTCATAGTATAAAATTCTTTTTGCTATGATTTTGTGAGTTTCCTTCTTCGTATAAAATTCTTTGGTACATAGAATTCTATTATCATTTTTGTTAACTTTTTTTTTAAGACAAATAGAAGGAAAAATATGTCATGGAAATCGAAAATGTAGGAATTCCCTATTGATAAGGAAATTTCAACTTTTTTCTTTATTGTATTTTTTAGTTTGAAAATTATTACTTTACACCCATTAGAGTTTGGCTCTCGTATTAAAAATTATTTGAGTTTAACTCTCATCTTTCAGCGGAGCTGTTAAGTTCACATCATTGACCTTTAAAATTAATTTTAAAACTATTTTGCTCTTACTTAGATTAGACCATAATTAAGCTCAAAAGAATTGTTGGGGGAGATTAATACTAAACATTAATTATTTTAAAATTGTCGAGGTTAAATAATAATTCATTTGATTTTTTTTTTTATTATTATTTTTTTTTTATAATTTAATTCACAATAAAAACGTGTTATAATCTAAGCATAACACCGACACTATGTTGATACATTCACTCTCCACTTTGGTCCGAACAAGATTCAAAAGCTCACTGTCATCTACATGTCGGTTCCAAAGAATACCCAAATCTGCTAAAAATACAATCTTTTTCACCCCCAATCCATCTTCCCCACACCCTAAATTCTCAATCCCACTCAGTAATGCTCTAAAAAGATCTGATCTTTACAACAATGGTAGCAATTCGACTCGACCCATCAAAGCAGTACTACGCAACAAACAGTCTAGTCATCGGCTACGCACTCTGCTCCAGCTTATTCGCCGTAATCAACAAGTATGCAATCACCCAATTCAACTTCCCTGGCCTTCTCACAGCTCTACAGTACTTAACATCAGCTTTGGGAGTCTGGGTTCTTGGAAAGTTAGGGTTTTTGTACCATGACCAATCCAGCCTTGACACCATCAAGAAGTTCTTGCCAGCTGCAGCGGTGTTCTATCTTGCAATATTACGAATACTAATTTATTGAGGCATGCAAATGTGGACACTTTCATTGTTTTCAGATCTTTGACACCCTTTTGGTGGCAGTGGCTGATACTATTTTTCGAAAGAAGCCTTGCTCTTCGAAGCTTACATTCGCCGCGTTGGTGATCATTTTGGGTGGAGCAGTTGGATATGTGGCCATGAATTCTGGTTTTACTCTAACAGCCTATTCTTGGGTTGTGGCTTATTTGATCACCATTCTGAGATGGTATGCTGGTGACTAATTTTGGATTGAACAATTTGGTGGTTTGTGTTTTACAATAATTTGTTGGCATTGATGATGGCACCAGTGTTTTGGGTGATTACTGGGGGAGTATGCAGATGTGTTTTCGGCATGGGGGGAGCGGTCTGGGGATTGGTTGGGGTCGAATGAACAGTGACTGGGGTTGTTAATAAGTTTCTGAATGTGGCTATCAATGTGTTGATTGGGGATTAGCACGCGAGTAGTTTGGATTGGTGTGCTCGTTGTTTACGATTGTTGGGGGTGTTTTGTATCAGCAATAGTTTACTGGAGTTTTGAATAGTGTGCAACAGAGTCATGAGTCGGCTAAGCTTGTGGATGGTAGGGATGATGGTTTTCTCCCCCACGAACTGAAACAAGAGGTGGAGTTGGTGTGTGCTGCAATGTGGGGATGAATGGAGGAGATTCTGAGGGTGGACGAGCTGAAATCGATTGGTAGGGAAGTTTGGAGGGGAAATCAATCATTTGAGGAAGATGGGATTCGAATGATAAGGAATGTGGATAGATCAATCAGTCATTTGACCATGGAGGTGGAGTGAGGGATGGTTGAGAGAGGGAAGAGTTGGTGGGATGTGGGAGGCGATTGACGTAGGCGGATGATGGGTAAGAGGTCGATTGACCCGGGATAATGGGATTTGGTAGTCAGAGGGTAGTGGATTGGGCGATTGACTCAACCAAAAGATGTGATTAGTCGATCAAGGGTGTCGACAGTGGAAGAAGCGATTGACATGCTGTTGTTACTTGCAGCGTCGATTGAATTGTTTGACTGTTGAAAGTGGCAAGTGGTAGCTGAGAGGGGTTGTTCGGTGGCCAAGGGTTGTTGGTGGTGGGACAGTAGGTCAATTGACCTCGGTAGAAGGACAATTGACTGTAGTAGAATGTGGTTACTCGACTGGAAGAAAGGCGGTTTATGGCCCTGCATCGCTGCAGTCTACGGTGGTGGCTGATGACAATGTCATTGCTCAGGTATGTCTCATGGCATCTATCTTCTCTATTTATCTGTCGAAGATCTGATTCATGTTTTCCCTTGTTGCTCTAAATTCTACCAATAACAGGTGTATAATCTCATAAACCCTTCTTTTGTCATATTTTTCTTCAAATCTTTTTTAATAACTTTTTTTCCACAAGCAATAAGAATCGTTCGGCTCTGTTACCAATTGATAGAATAAAGCTTGCAAAATAAATTGAAATTAAAATTGAAAGATAATGCAGAATTGAAATAAAATAAACGCATGATAAAGTAAATCAACGAAATAAACTGATAAACAAATAAAATATTTGTTCAATCAATCAACTAACAATGGGCAACCAGTGCGTTATTTATTACTAACATAACTACTAAAGCAAACCCTAAATCTAATAAAAAACAATGTCCTAATAATATTAGAATTCCTAATATACCTAAAATGTGATGATTGCTAATAATACTAAATATCCATCCCACTGAAAATATTCTTTGTATTGGTCAAGGACTATTGTAATGTAACGGTACAATATATGCCTATATGCATGCTGATAATATTTCCATTAGTCTTAGTCATTTATTTGCATGCCCATTTTCATGGTTTTCAATATTGAATTTTCTCTATCTTGGTTGATCTTTTGAATATTTTCAGAATTGGATGGAAAGATAAGCATTTTGTTTGATATTTTATATATTGGATAAGAGAATATAAGGATTTTCATTGTTGAAAAGCATTAATACATTCATGCTTATAACATTTATAAACTATTCATACCAATATATATATATATTTGTGCACTCACATTTTAGCCAGGAATGTTTGTTAAAGAAAAACTCAACACAGTGACGGAACTAGGACTTAAGTTATGCGCAAGCAAATAATTAGCTAAAAAAATATTTACATTATATAATAATATACACAATTTTTTCTTAATAAAGATGTAAAATTTCTTTCATTTATTCTTGACAATTTGTAAAGTTTATGCATTATTTTTAGGCTCAGTGACCACTCTTGAGCACACACACACACACACTTTGCTCTCTGTCAATAAATATAATGAGATGAAGCCTAAAACTTAAAAAAAAATGTTGAAAATTGTTTGGTGCTAGCTTCTTGATGTTATGTTATGAAAGTTCTTATTAGAAAGGTATACATATGTTTGCTTAAATCATTAACTTGTCTAATGGATGTTGTGTTGTTATTGAAAATTCTAAGATGCCAAATTATTAATATTACTTTAATTGGTGAACAAATTCATCATAGGGAAGACCAAAAAAAAAAAAAAAATTGTTATTTGTAAACTATACACATAATCAACAAAACAAAATCTAAAATCTAATACTTAGCCTTCAAAAAGTTGCATTCTTCTATTTCAGGTTTAATTGCTTCAATGTTTGATGTCTTACCATTTAGAATGAACATACCTTTTAGAAATGAACACTGCTAGAAAAAAAAAGAATTGTAGTAATAAAAGATCAATATTTGAGTGACGATTAAAAGTGCTAAAATTACACTTATAAAATCAATAAGAGAAAACACTTTAATGACGGAAGGAGATGAGAGTGGTTGGTTTAGAAAAGTGGTTGTCTGGTTTCTACTTCAGAGAGGCAACGACAAAAAACTCAAAGAGTTAGGGGGCCAAATAATAGAAAATGAGGGTAGTAACTGATTAGGCTTTAACTATTGAAGGTAAAACAAAAAAAAAAAACTAAGATGGGAAATAGCAAAAACCTATATAATAGCATGAAATTTTGAAGTTTCAGTAGGGCAGATCCCTTCACTTGTCTCTATGTAGATCCGTCCCTAACTCAGTATCAGCCTAATTACTTAAGGTAAGTTTGAATGCACAGATTGCACAATTACGTTTTGGAAGTCTCTTATGTTTGGTTAATTTTCTTTCCATGAATGTATAAATGGGGTTGGCTTGTTTTTACCTATCAAGTATGAGTGCTTATCACAAGTATGAATACCTGATTTTTAAAGTTTTGGTAATTCGTAGCACATTTCACACTGTTGAATCAATTGTCTTCTTGAAGGTTATATAGTCAGTGTAAACATGAAAAGAAGTATAACAAAAAAACAAAGGACACGAGAACCAATCCTCAATTACTCTTCAAAAAATAAATTAATCTCCATTTATGATATAAAAATTTAAGTAAATGAATTAAAAACCAAACAACTAAACTAAGATTAGGCAATAAAAAAGGGAAAAGGTTGATAGCTTTAGGGAAATCAAATTAAAATGACAAAGGAAAATGAAAAAAAAAGGTTTTGAAACGACAAACACTAACTCAACACTTCTAGAGACTTCAAGTCTCTCATTTTAATTCAAGCCACTTCTCTTGAGAAACATCTCTAGTGTTTAGAGAATTCTCTTTAGACTTCTCCAAGGATTTTTCACCGACTTTATAGTCTTATAAATACGACACTCATTACCAACTTTGTTTGTGTGTAGTAGAGTAAGAGCAAGTTGCTCAAGTAGTAGCAAAGTGTGTAAGCGTTGTGGTGAAGTATGTTTTGAGAGTTGTGTGAGTATTTGATCTGGATGTGTTAATTGTTTGTGTTGTGTTTTGTTGTATGTAATAAATTGTAATTGTTGTTGTTGGTGGTAATATAAATCAAGTGTGCTTGTGATCACTACAATGGGTCATAATTCTGAATAATTTGGCATGAGAACCGTGGTTGGCAATTGAAGGATACTTAGGCAATGACGAGGGAACATGTGATCGCAGGGTACCGAGAGAGTATGTGAGTTTGGTTTTCTATTACTGTGATAATGACCAAGGGTCTGTTGGAACTTCGAGTTATTGTTGAAGTGTTGTGGTGCTGTCAAAATTATGGCGAACATGTCAGACATACATAATGAGATTGAGAAGCTAAACAACAATAATTACACTGATAGGAATCATGTTTGGAGTCGTATCTCCAATGGCAAGATCTATGGAAGATTGTTGGTGGTAATGATACTCAGGCGAATGCCGAGAAATTGTGTAAGTGAAAAATACGGGTTGGAAAGGGTATGTTTACAATCAAGGCTTTATTCCAGAAGGATCTAATAGAGAATATTAATGATGCAAAAACTCTTAAAGAAGTATTGACACATTTGCTGCATTGTTTTCAAGAGCTAGCGATGATCAACCACAATTGTTGGAGAACGAGATTGGTGCTATTGCACAATGTAACACATTTATCTCTGACTACTTTATGAAAGTTAAATATATGTGTCATGAGACTTCACAGTTGATGCAGAGCCAACGATTAATGAAGCCCGTACGAGAAAAATTATTATTTGGGAACTACAACCATAATACAATGGATTTACTGCAGTAGTCTGAGGGTGGGATACACAACCCTCGTTATTGAAGTTAGAAAATTCCTTAAAAATCAAAAGATGTTGGCAAAACAAATGGAAAAATTTTCAATCAAGGATGATAATGAGGAAACACCTCTACTCTGGTTAAATGAACGTGGAAATGCCAAAAGTCTTCCAACGGGATAAGTTCAAAGGGTACAATCAAACAATGATGTTATAGAGAAATAACGACTTGTTATAAATGTGAAATATAATGTCATATAGCATGTAATTGCATAACAAATATCGTAGAAGAAGATGATGCTAAATGCACAAACTGTGGTATAAGAGATATTGATGATACATAAAAACGGTCACATCCCTGAGCTATACACGTGTCATGATGACCTCGAGAAATTATGGGCGCAGTGTTAGCCCAACACTGATTCAGCCTAAGTGGTTCTAAGCCCACCCAATCTAGTTCTCCAGACGGATCCAAACTCTTACAACGTGCTAGACTCACATGTCTCACAACTATCCCCAATACCCGTAAGTCCTATTAGCAAGTATCCCGAGGATCAGCTTCGGACAGACAACTACAACAACCTTTGCCTCCATCTAGGAAGCAAATAGCAGAGTACATTTCACACAGGGAAACTCATTTTCTAAGAATTGTTCTTGGATTGTGAACTATCGCTCGCGTATCTAGGAGCACAAGGCTAACATGAACACTTCTCTCTTACATCACAACTCCTAATTAGATAATGATCTCCACGAAGATCTCATTCCTAAACCACGCCTACGATGGCCTGGTAGAACTAGGACTCTACACTATAAATAAGACATGAGGTTGGTAAGCTAAGGTACGCTACAAATTCCCTGTCTACAACATTACACCTTTCTCAGATCTCTGTCTGACTTTAGCATCGGAGTGCCATAGGCCACCACAACGGTGGTCTGTGGCTCACATGCGTTACTTGTGCAGGTCAACAAGTCAATACGATTAGGTCAAAGTAGGGAGCGAAAAATGACTGCATCAATTTGATGTCGTTCATGGGGACGAAAAAGTTTTTTACTTTTCACTAGCATCGTCTCCCTTCAAAACCCATAGAAATGGTGACCACTAGGTCACACAACAATGGATAACAAGGAGATACATCGAACGCTCAGGTTGGCACTGCACTGCACTGCCGCTTTTAGCGGCTTCGGTCATGTAGAGGGAAACCGAAGGCGAGAAGATAACCCCCGCTCCTAAGGACAAGGAGGGAAAAAGACGCAAGGATGAAAAACGGAGCAAAAGAAAGCGCAGTGACAACATATCAGACCCTAGTCGATCCAGACAAGAGAAAACATCCAACTACGTTGGATCCATAACTGTGACACCCTTCAATTCCAGCCTGTTAGACGTACTAAACTCCATGAAAAATTGGGAGGATCTGAAGTGGCTCCCGAAGCAGCGCGGAGACCCCACCAAGCGTGACAAGGGCAAATACTGCGCGTACCACAAAGAAGGTGGCCACGATACCAACGACTACAAGAGTCTGAGGTATGAAGTTGAGTACTGGATCTGCAGAGGAAAACTGAAGGAATTTTTGATATTTGAAAAGCGGTCAGAACAAATCAGGGACAGAAGGAGTCAGTTAAAAAATAGAGAATGAGACCCCAGGGATAATCTATGTCCTTCATAAACTCAGACTCAATGAAGACCAGTCGTACAAGTCTCGGAAGCAAACCTTACTGGAGATGCAGACACAACCCGCGAACAAGGACAGACGCATCTGTCACTCGAGGATTCAGAGTCCCATTCCCACATTCCTTTACGGACAAGAACCTCAAAGGAGTCCGAGTACCATACTACAATGCCCTAGTCATCTCGGTCTCCATAGTAAGGTGGGAGGTAAAAAGAGCTCTAGTGGACACAGGAAGCTCTCTAAACGTCCTATTCTATAGCTGTGGGGAATCAGTGTTTTAAAAAACAGCCTAGGTGCTAGGCGTTAGGGAAACGCCCAGATTAATGGCTGGGCTGGGTGAAAAATCGGGTAGGTGTCTTGGCGGGTTCTGGGCGAGGTCTAGGCGGTCTAGACATATTTTCCTGGTTGCAAAAAATTATATGAACAAGGAGTTGAGATTGGTTGTTCTCAGGCCGACGAAAGAGGATGTTGAGGCTAATTTGAATAAGACTGATTGTGTTTTTATTTTATTTTTCTTTCCCCTTTTTTTTGGAAAGAAACAATTTAATTGTTTGTTATTCAATATATGTCTGAATGTAGCAAATGATGATTACTTAATGGAATTCTTAAAGGATCTGCCGGTACCAATTTTAGTAATGTAGAATTTATCAAACATGATTGAAACCATTCATGCAATTTGAAGAAAAATAAAAGAATACTTTTGGATATTTGTCCACAAATTCAACTTAGTATAAAGTACTCATCATGACCAACTTCAGTCATTTGAGTTTTAATAAATTTTGTTCATGATTGTTAATTTTTCATGTTTATAAATTTTGCATATGTATATTGTCATTAAATTAGATGTAATTGATAAGGTATTATGCTTAACTTTTGTAAATTATTAAAGTTATAATACAAAACTTAAAATCGCCTAGGCGCCCGCCTAGGCCCCAGGGCGCTAGGCATCTGCTTGCCTCCCGTCCACCACCTAGCGCCTTTTAGAACACTGTGCGGAACTGGAGCAATATAATTTCCCGCCCAACGAAACGGAGAGGCCAAGGCAAGCGGGAACACATCCCCCCGACATTACGTTGGTGCGGAGACTCACCCCTATACAATGTTTACTCTTCAGTAACCTCGGAAGCACCTCGATAGTCCGCTGAACGATCCACAAAGGCAACCCGAATTCACTTCAAGGCCAAGATCAATTTCTCTCCATCGACAGTTAGTCTACTTTCAGTCGTTTGTTTTCTTTTCCATAGTCAATGTAGAGTTTTAGTTCTTAAAGATTTGTGTGATTTGCACTCATTTAAAAAATAAAAAGAATTATGAAAACAAACTCTACTGATTATTGGAAATAAGTGACAACAAACGCCTTGAGGCGGATACAAAAAACTACATACTACATACATCTGACTACAACGCGACATCAAGTAAAAGACTCGTTTAGACAATTCTACTACGAGAGGCATTCGAAGAAGACTCCACTCTTCAATTTATCCGTGGAGACTGGATTGAGCAAGAGCAGGATGGAAGCATCATGTTCAAACGCTTCCACATACATACTCTTCAAATATGGTCCGAGGTGGTACAAAATTGGCAACTGGGAGCACCAGCGAAAATTTGAGTCCAACTTGCACACTCTGTAAACTTGGGACAAGTATCAGGTGAATTCAAAATGTATACACCTTCCCCCGCAAGGAAGGTAGGAATATTTTGGAATCAATAGCCCACTTTGACAGGCCATGTCCAACTCCACCTCAACCCAGATGCCGACTTCCAGCGCAAGGCGAGACAACAAAGCTAATTGAGAAGTAGTGGGGGCAGACGCTCAGACGATGGCTGCTGGTGCTATTTCTGAAATTAAACATTCAGGAACAATGATAAGGCACCAACAAATGAACGACAGACTCTTCCCTTGGAAGAGAATCTGTACTACTTCTCCGCGACATGAGAAGAAATTACAAGATCTAAGCAGATCAACTACGTGCCCACTCAAAACAGGTGACCACGCATAAAAACTATCGTCGTGCCTGATCAGTGCAAATGTCAGAACATTTGAAGACTTCGTTGCTAAAGATCTCCCACATAACATTTTCTTCAAACAAGAACATTACAAAAAATCAGCTCTACTAAAGATAGTGCCTACACCGATTGGAAAACACCATTATATAGGCATAATGGTTCACCAAACGGACGCTCCTGCGTTAACTGCCAAGCATTGAATATCGTATGGAAAGTGAAGAGACGACAGTTCCCAAGAAAACTGCGTAGTCCATGTTCGTCCAATTAATGGCACTGCACACAACCTCATCAATTGAGGGGGAGTAATCGATACTCAACCATTCTGCAGCTTACGCTGTACACGTGACACCGCGCGAACTATGCCGTACACGTTGCGCAACTATACAGGTAACCCTAACTCTTCCTTCGCGGGCCCAAAGGCACAACCCTCCATTCAAATAGTAGTCTGCTACATGCTTAGCACGAGCGCAAGTACAAATCAACCTTGACACACGGATCGCTGTTTGTTTTAAGGTAATGGTGTCCACAAAGTGCACGACACTAGCGGACATGGGTTCGCATGCCCTCAAGAGGGCGGAACCCCTCCCCAACCTGGCAAGCTTAGTAAGCCAAAACTGATGACGACGACTTCTAGTACGTCCCGACACCTAGGCCACCCAGCACGGATCCCGATGGTCTAGGAAATGGAAATCTAATCAGCGTTATCACGCCTCGTGACGATGACTTGCCAGAGATCATTGCCCTTTTCGCGGTCAATGATTGTCGAACCCAATCAGGTAAGTCTAGCTGGTGACGTCTGGTAACGAAAGCTTCTGATCAAAGCCCAGACTTGTAGCCCACACTGCGCCAGTGTAGATGGTTTGGAAGGTGGGAGCCTAGTCAGTCCCGAACTGATTTCGACAACTCACCGCGAGACCACTGCTTTTCAATGTGGCCGCCAAATTACCAACCTTGAATTTGTAGCCTCCACTGCTCGGGTGTAGATAGTTTAGAAGATGGGACCACTACTTATCAGCGTGGTTGCCGAATCACCAACCCTGGACTTATAACCCCCACTGCGCGGGTGTAGATAGTCTAGAAGATGGGAGCCTAGTCAGTCCCGTACTGATTCCGACGGTTTGCCATGAGATCACTGCTTTTTAGCGTGACCTTCGAATCACCAACCCTTGACTTGTAGGCCCTACTGCGCGGGTGTAGATAGTCTAGAAGGTGGGAACCTAGTCAGCCACGAACTGGTTTCGACGGCTTGCCACGGGACCACTGCTTGATGAGCACAGGTATAGATGATTTGGAAGGTGAAAGCCTAGTCAGTCCTGAACTGATCTCAATGACTTGCAACGGGATCACTGTTAATCAACTTGGTCGTCGAACCCTTTTTACTCAAACTTGTAGCCCCCATCGCGTGGGTATAAATGGTTCGAAAGGTGAGAGACTAGTCAGTCCCTAACTGATGTCGACGGCTCACCACGGGACTGTCGCTCTTTAGCATAGTCACCATCGGCCACCACAACGGTGGTTCGTGGCTCACATGCATTACTTGTGCAGGTCAGCAGGTCAACGAGATTAGGTCAAAGTAAGGAGCGAAAAACGACTGCATCAGATATCACTGCGCAAAAATTGTCGTCGAAGAAAAATATTGTTTAAGATAACTTGGTGACATCTGGCAATCACCAAGATAGTGAAGAGGAATGAGATTTTGCTGCCTTTGAGACAACTAAGTTCTTGAAAGAAGATTTCGCTAAAGAAGAGATAGACTTTACAAGATATGAAGACAGTGATGACGAATGGGACGAACTAGACGACTATGTAGCTCAGCAAATGATTGAGGAAAAGATAAACGATGTGATGCAGTCATTTTTTGCTCTCTGCTTTGACCTAGTCCTGCTAACATAAACAAGTAATGCATGTGAGCCACGAACTACCGTTGTGGTGGCCGATAACACTTCGATGCTAAAGTTAGACAGAGATCTGAGGAAGGTGTAATGTTGTAAATAGAGAATTTGTAGCGTACCTTAGTTTACCAACCTCATGTCTTATTTATAGTGCAGGAGTCATAGTTCGACCAAGCCATCGATGGCGTAGTTTAGGAATGAGATCGTCGTGGAGATCATTCTCTAATTAAGAGTCGTGTTGTAGGAGGGAAGTTCTTTGTTAAATTTGTGCTCCTAGATACGCGGGAGATAGTTCCCTATCTGAGGGTATTTCGTAAGAGGAAGTTTTCCTGTGTGATATGTACTCTGGTATTTACTTCCTATTTGGAAGCAGAGAGCTGCTGTAGTTGCCTGTCCGAAACTGACCCTCGAGATACTTACTTTAATAGGGTTTATGTGTATTGAGGATAGCTGTGAGACATATGGGCCTAAGAGGTTGTAAGAATTTAGGTCCGTCTGGCAGACTGCATTGAGTGGGGTTGGAACCGCTTTGGCCGGATTAGTAATGGGCTAACGCTGCGCCCATAATTTCTCGAGATCATCATGACACATGTATGGCTCAGGGACGTGGCCGTTTTGGTGTATCATCAGCTACTCCCCCCGAGTTAATGGGCCGTCTCATCATTTTGCTAAGTCATCTCTTGAAAAGATACGCCGCTCATGATGATTAAGTCTGAATCGTTGCTTGAGCCGCGCGCTGTATTTATTGAACGTGTGTCGGTTCAGCAGAAGAGAGACGAGAACTCAATCCCTATTTAGGTCATCCGTTGTGCGGAGTCTGACTCTTTTATTTTCTTTGCTTTTGAAGATATTGTTTTGTTCATCTTTTAACTACAAAGATTGTTCATTTTTTCATGGCTTAACAAAACCTTCTTGATGACGCAACCTTGGCCAGAGGCCTTGAGTTTTTTGAAGACGGGTTGCTTTCTGAGTCTGGCCTTGTTGAAATATGTATGAAGTTTGGGGTCCCCGAGGACCTACCGTTGTCTGTCCTGAAGGGTGACCAGACGCCAATGTTGTCACCGATGGAGTTCATCTACTTGCATCGTGGGATGCTTCAAACTAGAGTGTGTTTTCCCGTTCTGGACGTGATTTGGGAATTCTTGGATCTCCTTGGGATTTTTACGGCTCAGTTGGGGCCTAATGGATAGGATTATCCTTCTCATTCTGATTAGGGAAAAACAGGCTGGCGTTCGTATTACTTCGCGAGTAATCCAATTGCTGACTTGTCCTCAGCTGAAGAGTAACGTCGTCTGCTTGCTTTGCGAATCTGCCCGATGACATCAACTTCTGGCATAAGTATTACTTCTTAGCCCTTGCGGATTCAAAATACTTTCGTTTCAAGGATCGTTCTCTCGAGCGGAAGTTCAAGCCACTTCGTAAATGCATATTATTTCGCTGGTTTCGCTACACTTGATTGTGTGCTAATCATTGCTTGTGTTTTTTTTGCAGGACAGTTTTTCACTACTCCTCTTACCCTAGATGAGTAAAACACTATGGAGACATTTTGCAGCTTGTCAACGAGGAACGTGGTGGACGTCATATGCGTCCCCAACTTCATCCGTAGTGGGTTGTGGGACAACTGGCACGTAGCCCCCACTCCTTACCAAACATATTGGGTCAAGCCTAAAGATGGGGCCCCTTCTATGAAGAGGAAGGCCGTTGGGGCCAAAGCTCTTGTTTTGTCCAATACGGAGGAGCTGTCTGAGACGATTGCCTTTTTTGTGAGTTCGAAGAGGTTCCGTATTAGAACTGGGTTGTCTTCAGTAGGACCGCCTCCAATGAGTGAAGAGCGTGAGTCTTATTGGTCCGTCAGGGCGGAAATTGATGTATTCGGCTGGGAGAAAGACTACCTGCAGTTTGCTGGGGTTAAAGACAGGTCGAACCTTAATGATGCGCATGCTGAAGCTTTGAGTGAGCGGCTGATTTGGGTTGCAATTGTAGCTTTTGCAGGTGCTAATTCGTGCGGGACTATTCCAATAGAAGGTTCCTATGAAAATCCGCCTGAGGTTGTGGAATCTAATCGTCCCATCGGTGCGCTATTTGCACTACAACAATTAAGGCATTTTTCAAGAAAAAATATCCTTGACAAAGCTCAACATTTTGTTGAAAATATTTTTAACAAGGAAAAAATTCGTTGGTGGGTTCCTAGAGGCATCCCCGTAGCTAAAGGTATTTTCCAAGGAATTACAGTTTTTGTTGGTAAAAGGGATGCTAAGTCAAGGAAATATTTTGTTGGTAATACTAACAACTACCAAGGAAATTCGTTGGTAAAAATCAAATGTATTTACCAACAAATTGTTTGTTGCAAAAACTATTTTATTTACCTATGAATTTTTTCTTGAAAAATCTTAAAACCATCAAGGAAAATTGGCGTTGGCAAAGGTAACAACCTTTATCATAGAACTTTTTCGTTGGTAAAATGCATGTATATCAACGAAAGTTTTCATAGGTATCGTTAGTAATTACCAAGGAAATTCGTTGTTAAAAATCAAACATCTTTACCAACGATTCATTTTGTTGCAAAAAAGGGTTCGTAAATCCAAGGGTGATTTTTGTGGAAAGAGGTATTTACCTATACCAAGAAAAAAAATTGTTGATAAACACATAAGCATATATACCAAGGAAACACAATTTTGTAGCTAAACAATATTCTTTCATCAAGAAAACATTATTCCTTGATAAATGTATAATATATTTAACCATGAAATGTTCCTTGAAAAAGGCTTAGGATAAACAACAAATAGTTGAACATTTTCCAAGAAAATTTTGTAGGAAAATTTAATGAATGCCAGCATAATTTTCGTCAGAAATAGTTTAATACCATGACAAATTGTTGGTTTTATACCCAGGAAAATTGTCTTTAAAAAACTTGTTAAACTACTTTAATCAAGGAATGATTTGGTTATAAATTTTCCTTCAATTTTTTGTCGTCAAATTGTTGACTACTCTTCAACCAACATTGGATATTTTATCAACAATCTTATGCAAAAATTAACCGAATCTGTCATAGAACAAATCTTGAAAATTAAGTCTAACAATATAATCATCAAAACAATCTTTAAGCTCCACTAACAATCCTACAAACTTCGTATCAATTAAAATTCTATAAATAATTTCCAAAAATCAAGTAAATATTAATTTCGTCATAGTGGAATTCAAAAGTTCTTCGGCATATGCATGCTAAACAACACCCACAACTTGATTGAGTAGCCAGGTGACTTTGAGGTGTACTTTCTTCAAACAATAATATCTTTTCTAGTGGTTCTCGTCATTGTCGCTCTCCTCGACTCCATTAATATTGCTCTCATCTCTGAAAATAAAACAATTTTTCAATCTGCCAAAAGATATGGTAATCATATTGTAAGCATGTTGGACAACCAAATCAGCACACAATACAGTTGGACCAGCCAGCCACTGTCAAAGTTGTTGTCATATAGCAACAAGACTATGCTTCACAAATCAGCACACAATACAACACACAATCAGCACACAAATAGCATAAGACTATGTTGTCATACTCCACAAATCAGCACACAATAGTCTTGTCATACAACAACAAGACTATGCTTCAAAGATCAGCACACAAATAGCACAAGACTATGCTGTCATACTCCACAAATCAGCACACAATAGTCTTGTCATACAGCAACAAGACTATGCTTCAGACGGGTACGATAGTTGGGGGGTCGGAATAAGTATATGAATCCAAAGCAAGCATCTTATGCATGAATGAAACCATATATATCTGCACTGCGCAACAGACATAAAGAATTGCTGCAGGAATGAGTTGCTTGCATCAGCAAGAAATAACCTAGAAAAACAAACTGAAAATTTGTGATGTAAAAGCAGTAAAGCACCAGACAGTCTTCCATTCTCATGTAACAGTTGAAAAAGTACAGACACCTTTATCCAGCACCTAGCCAATGGATTGTCAAATAGATGACCCTTGGCATACCATTAATGTCTGGCTAACTGGTTCCAGACATCTGATAAGTTTTTCCTAAAATTTTAACAAAGAATATTTTGCAGTGCAGTGAAACTATTGTTGGAATGGGATAGAAAACTCATTGAGAAAAAAGAGAGTTACATGCATGTTTGTATCTTAGAAATCAAAAGTTCGTTATTCAGCTGGTGTAGGGCCTCCTTTCAATCTGTCTATATCTTGTAATCTATATCTCATTGAGAATCCCATTCCATAATTCTAGGAAATAAAGCTAACACAAAAGATGGGGTCAAGAACCCTTTCAATATTTGAGTCCCACCTTGTCAAATACTACCACACAAGAGAGCAAAGGTGGCTTCACAGTTAAACTAAGATTCTAACAGATACTACTCATACTACTTGGATATACTCAAATGCTTCACAATTAAACTACTCAAATGCTTCACAATTAAACGACTAACAGATACTATTTAGATGCTTCACAATTAAACTACTCAAATGCTTCACAGTATTTGTTTGCCATGTTCTTGACAAACAAATATTAAGAAGCAAAACATAATGAAAAACAAAATTTACTTGACTTGGAAAAAATAAACATTACCGTGGATGACGCGAGGCACCAGACAGCTGCGTATGTCCTGACATGAAATTCTGAAACATATTTTGTATCTGATTCTGTTGGTCCTTATGCATTTGGTCCACCGATTAGATAACTCCGTCTCCATCGTAGTTTGTTTCATCCTTATTTCATCTGTCAACTCATCTACTCGTTTACGTAATTGTTTATTCTCTTTTTCAGCATTCTCAGCTCTACGATTAGCACTCACTTCTATTAAACTACGTTTGGAGCTTGATCTAGCGGTTACCATGAGCTTGGCTCCATGCCCTAGCCCACGTACATATCCTGATTTTGTCCCAAGGACCTCAGTCATGATCTCCAATTCACTCCTTTTAGTACCATCTGGTGTTGGTTCATTGCGCATTAGCTCCATATTTTGTTGTGATAACACAATTAAAAGCTGATAAGATACAACTTAAGCGCCTATATAATTTAATTTCTAGTCAATTTCTTACCCAATTAGCTTTTGGCCACGTAAAAGATTTTCTTACTCGCACATGGAAGCTAAGAGAAAGTTTTGACATGAAAACTCACAGCAAAAATACCTTCGTTTTTAAGTTTAAAGATGAGGAAGATAGGGAAAATTGCTAGCAGATTGTTTATTATAAGACCATGGAGGCCTTTCCTTGAAGATGATGTGGCAGCTCTGAATGCTATTTCTATATGGATATGCTTGAAGAACATACCTTTGCTATTCTGGAACCCAAAGGTATTGAAGCAATAGCTAGTGCAGTGGGAACCCCATTAATGCTTGACAAGGCAACAAAAGATAAGTTACGAATAAACTTTGCGAAGGTCTGTGTGGAAGTAAATGTGAACAGTACATTCCCACACCAAGTTTCAGTGGTTGTGGATGGTGAAAGAACTTACCTGGTGGGGGTAGAATATACATGGAAACCAATACGATGCAAACACTACAAAGTGTTTGGACATAGCTCAGAGAGATGCATCAAATAGTCAACCAAGAGAACTGAATTCAAACTGTACAAGGAAGTAAGAAACACTAGCAACAATCAACAACCAGAGGTGGAGAAAGGATGGGAGATTCCAAAGAAACAACACACATGCAGGAATATGACACCTAGCAGCAGTACGCAAACAAATTCAGATAAAAATGTGAGTGAACTACCATCTCCTAGGATCAGTGTTCTAAAAATCGCTAGGCGGTGGGCGGGCGGCCAGCAGGTGCCTAGCGCCTAGGCGGTTTTAGATTTTGTATTATAATTTTCATAATTTACAAAAATTTAGCATAATACATTAATATTTTATCAATTACTTTCAATTTAATGCCATAATAGTAATACATATGAAAAACTTAATGCCAGAATAGTAATACATATGAATAGTAATACATACAAGTCTTCAAGCCAAACTTCAAAAGTAGAGCGAAATGCTTCGCTTGCAGCGGAGAAGCAGAGCGATACCTGTCGGGAAACTCTTCGTCTTCCCCTTCTTCTTCTCCTTCCCCTTTTTCTTTTCTCTCTGTTTTGCAAAACCTAAAAATTTCGATGGGTATTTGGTCGATTGGTTTTGGTTATTTGCAACCAGAGAAAGAAAAAAAAAACAAAAAAAAACGCCCAGACCTGCCCAGCCCGCCCAGAACCCGCCTAGACGCCCTTACCGATTTTTCCCTCCGCCCAGCAACTAGTCTAGGCGTCTCTCTACCTACTAGCGCCTAGGCGGCCGCCCAGGCCGCTTTTTAGAAAACTGCCTAGGATTGAGATACCAGAAAAGGTGAGCACAAATGCTGAACTAGAGGGATCCAATAATGACAAGGAAGAGCCAAGGATTGTGCCCAGTAGGGAGACTGAGATGCCAAAGAACAACACCATAACCATTGTTTCTGATACATCAGAAGCAAGGGGCACTCTACCAGATGGTAGCCATATTCAGGCCAAGCAAGGACGTGAGGCACATGTCAATCATAGAACTAATATTACACACAATGAGAAACATGGGAAGAAGGAATCCAGGGGCGAGATGCAGGGGAAGGAAAGGACAACAACTACTAAGGCAGGGATCAAACAGTCCCTTTATAACAAGGTTACCCAATGATTAAGATCACAAGCTGAAACATTAGGGGTTTAAACGACCCATAAAGCAGAGGGAAGTCAGAGAACTAGCTAGGAAACAGAAAGTGTGCTTATGGGTTTAGTTGAAACAAAGGTGAAACATAACAAGAAGGATTCTATACAGAAATTTCTTATAAACGATTGATGTTGGGTCGGCAATCAGGAAGCAAATGCAGTGGATAGAATTTGGGTTGGCTAGGATCCTAGGGAAGTTCAAGTAACAGTTATGTTGAAAGTGCCCCAAGCAGTCTTTGTCAAAGCAGCATGGGTTTGTAGCAGTGATCACAGTAGTGTATGGAAGTAATGACCAAGCAACTCGACGTACACTATGGATTGAACTTACTCAGTTTGCTAGTAACAATCAGCTACCATGGACAATACTGGGAGACTTTAATGTTGTCTTAAACAGTCAAGAAAGGGAAGGTGAAGGTGTTTGTTACCCCTGCAGATACGAGTGATTTTAATGACTGTGTTCATCAAGCAAGTATTTTTTATTGCAAGCTCAAAAGATGTTTCCACACATGGTGCAATAGTCAAATAGGTCAGGATAAAATATATTCCAAAATAGACAGAGTTATGGTGAATGAGAGTTGGATGCAGGCAATGCCTAATTCAAAAATTGAATTTCTGCAATCAGGCATCTCAGATCATTCCCCGATGATCATGACAATTTATGAACACAAGAACAGTAGTCCTATACCATTCAAGTTCTTTAACTTCTGGGTCAATGAGCAGGATTATTTCAAAACAGTAGAGGAGGCGTGGTCCATTCGTGTACGTGGAAATCTTATCTATAGACTTGTCCAAAAGATGAAACAGGTTAAGAAATGTCTGATAACATGGAGAAGAGCCAAGTTTGTATCAGCAATTTTTATAAGAGTCCAAAAGGCACATACTATCATACAAGGATCATTGATGTTTTCCCATGCCGTAAAAGCATGTTTCAATATAAGTTGATTAAATCATTGCATAATGAAGTATCCATTCATTTGTTTGAGCTTGTCCTCCAACAAACTGAATGTGGCCAAGGTATTTTTTTTTATGTCAATTCTGTCAGTTGAAAAAAATACTCATTATGTGTATGTTAACATAGTGAAAATAAGTAGTGCAAGATAAAAAATAAAAAATAAAAAATAAAAAATAAAAAATAAAAAATAAAAAATAAAAAATAAAAAGAATAAGAATAAGAGGATCATATCCTTTCTCCAAATGGTGTATGATAAAAACCAGCAAGGTTACGAACTTTATATGGATATCTATTTTCATGATTGCTCACTTTCTTCATTTAGTTTAATAGCATCAGCCACAATAATTATAATCTTTTTTTTTTTATATATATTATCTTCTCTTCATGAAAACTCTCATTATCTTGCCAAATCCAGGCTAATGTGATTAAAAAAACCATAGAAGCACTCCAAGAATCACTCATTGCCAAATAAAAGCAATGATATTCCATCTAGCATGATTTCCTCTTTAATACTACTTTTTTTTTTGTTGAAAACAAACAATATTATTAACGGGAAATGGTATACATCAAAACATCGACAAATATGTCTTCATAATTTATTTTAAACCAATAACTACAAACATACAAAACAATTGTAAATTGTCTAAAATAAAATCCATCATCAGTCACTTAATCCAGGTACCTTCCAGTACTGGTTTGTTATTATCTGGATCGAACCAGTAAATACCTTCAGTATTAGCAAATCAATGACACTAAAAAAAAAGCTACAGGCACAGACAACAAATCCCAGCTAGACATTTATTCAAATAGCTAAGCTACATTAATAAATGGAACACAATCTCACAAAACCATTTACCACCAATCCAATTAATCAAATTCCAGTAAGAAGAACACGAACAACACCAT
Organism: Berberis vulgaris; assembly: GCA_963556465.1. Taxonomy (NCBI): domain Eukaryota; kingdom Viridiplantae; phylum Streptophyta; class Magnoliopsida; order Ranunculales; family Berberidaceae; genus Berberis; species Berberis vulgaris. Next base: position 17,875,461 of record OY747129.1, on the reverse strand, counting down.
AAAATGATCAAGAACACCAACAGTTCAACTTGGTATCGTTAAGCAAAAAAAAAAAAAAACAAACAGTAATAATTCTACAACAACATTATCAAGAGTTCTCAAAGAGTCATCAAATTGATTAAGAAGAAATAATAGATACCTAGTTGTATCGTTCTCCAACAAGTGCAGCAGCAACACGTCTCTTCTTCTCCAACTTCTTCCTCCAATTAAGCAAAAGGCAAGGAAGGAAAGATGTAGACAGTTAGGATTATATCTACTGAGATACCCCATTATTTCAGGAAGTGTATCAAGGGTTGATTCGTGAGAAAAAAGAGGGAAAATCGAGCGGGAATGAGAGGATCTGCAAGAGGCATTCACGATTTGCCAATTCTCACAATTTGGGGAGTCTTCACGATTTGGGAGTCTTCACAAGTTTGAGAAATATTTTGATGTTGGGAGTCTTCATGATTTGAGAGTCTCTGGGAGTCTTCACGATTTGGGAGACTTCTCAATTTTGAGAAAGTGTCTGAGAAAATTGGGAATGAGAGAAAGTGTTTGAGAAAGTGTTTGAGAAAATTGGGAGACTTCTCAATTTTGAGAAAGTGTTTGAGAAAATTGGGAATGAGAGAAATTTATTTTCCCCAATAAAATTTGAGATAATATTTTTTATATATTTATATAGTTTTATTTATTATTTATCAATAAAATTATGTCTATTATTTACTAATGGCATGATATCATTTTAGATTTTGACACTTTTAATAACCTATTTTCTTACCATATTATTATTTAAACTAAATTAAAAACTTATTTTATGGTTTTTTAACTGCATAGTAGTTAAAAAATACAACTATTATGTATTTTAATTAATTTCTAATTAATTCATTCTATTGCTTTTGGTGTTAGGTCTCAAATAAATGGTGATGTAAATTTTGGAAATATTTTGATCGATACTGATCAGTATTGAAAGAGTTGATCAAATTTTGGAAATATTTTGATCGATACTAATCAGTATTGAAAGAGTTTATTAAATATTTTGATTGATACCTTGACCACTCCCTCGAGCTTGACTCCCCTAGACGGCCACACTCAGGCATGCCTATTGGTTAGTTGTTTTGCCGGCCATGACAGATTGACCAAGGGTATGTGTTTAATAGCCAACACGCCACATTATTACCTTCTGAAGAGGGAAGCACCTGTTCCATTGGATACATGATTCGAACTTTAAACCATGTATCCACCATCTCCCTAAATATTTCGGGATCTGTGAGAGTTAAGAAGGCGGTAGTATCGAAGCTTTCATGTATTGTTCAAGGAATTATTTCAATCAAACTATTATTCAGAGAAGTGTTCTCTCATTCCTCTCTAATTGTAATAAACCTATCAAACTAATTGTATTAATCCTCAATAAAAAGGGTTATGTAAAAAGTATCATAATTTTTTTCTATTTGAAAGCATGGGTGTAGTGTTGACGACTATCATCACTCAAGCTTGTTTTAAAAATTCAATTGAGTTTTTTCACAAAAGACTTTTTGCCTTGCATTTAATACAAATGACTCTGAAGCATAGCTAATTAATAGTGTATTTTTTTATCTTTATAAAATAATTTAATTTATTTGAACTTAATGCCCTCAATTAAACAATACTGCAGTCAAGGCTTTTATCAATGAATTTTACTTCATTTGAAAATAGTACATTTTTAGTTGAGAAAAACCTATACCAACAAAACATTTGTCTCTAGATTTCTAGAATTATCCTTGTACAATATTTTGCAATGAAACAAAAAAAATTTGCCAATAAATAAATTTGTTGGCCATAGTACAACAATTTCCAAAGAAACAATAATGAGTTAATGAAGTTTAGTGAGAAATAAATTTTCATGGAAATGATTATTAATTTTTAACAAGAAAAAAAGTTGTTACCAATAAGGTTGCAATTACCAACAAAATTGTATTTTTTTTTTATTGTTGTAAAGATGTAATTAATTTAACAAGGAAAAATTAGTAAACGACTATTTGAAAGGGTTATGTAATAATGATTGATTATTCGTTGCTATTAGTATACCAATTTTCAACAAAATAATGATTTGTGGCTGTAAAATAGTTAGTGAATTTTAACAAGAAATAAATTTTCATGATAGTAATTATTACTTTTTACCAACGAAAATAATTTGTTACTAACAAGGTTATAATTATCAATGAAATTTAATTTCCTTGCTACAGAGATTTCATTAAAAAAAGATATTGTTTCAACAAAATAAAAAATGTTGTCAGTAGTATAATAATTTTCAACGAAATATTACTTTGTTGCTATAAATTAGTAAACGAGTTTTAACAAGGAAAAAATTAATGGAAATAATTCTCAATCATTATCAACGAAACGAAACATTACAAATAATGTGTTTATTATCTAGAAAAACATATTTCCTTACTAAATAAGTGTTAATATTCGTTAGCAAGGAATGTAATTTGTTGTTAAAATTAGTCTTCTTTAGCAACAAAATATTTCATTTTAGATGATGTCATAATTACCGAGGAACTAGTATTTTGTAGCTATAAAATTTTTTTTGTTGGTAAATCAATTCGGCGGGAAATTAGATTTGGAGGGAATGCTTCCCGCCACCTATTTAACAAGGAAAGTTTCCCACTAAATATATTTTGTTGAAAAAAAGTAACAAGTTTATGGTTGTTTTAAGGAAAATTTTTTTTCGTTGTCAATGATACCATATTAACAAGGAAATTAAATTTCGTAGAAAATTTTTTGTTGGTAATTGACAGATTTCTTGTAGTGTTGATAGTGGCTGTGGTGGCACAGGCCAAGTTTTTTATAGTCCGCATTGTTCACCGTCTCGTTCTAGGCCACAGCTCGAGGTGTTGGAGGGTCCTTTGGATAATTCGCTTCCTCCCTTTCCTCAAGATCATGTTGAGTCGTCTCTCAATAAAGGGTCGGTTGCTCATAACAAGAGAAAAGTTGTGGAGGAAAGCCTGGGAACAGTGGCGACTGCGAAGGGTGGTGCCGGTGTGATTCTTGATCTGAGAAAGCTTCATCCGGATGCGAGGATTAGGATGTTCGCACCGAACTTGGTAAGGATGAACACTCAGGTCTGGCACCAGGAGGTTGACATGGAGTATGCTTCAAGAAAGCATATTAGCAGGCATCATAACAAGCTGATGGATTATGCTCCAAAACTTGAGGATATGCTAGAGGGGCGTATGGATAAGGGCTTAAAGTACATTATGCTAGGTATGTCTCACTTGAGTCAGGTGGTTGTTGCTTGGACAGAAGTCGAGGCGGCTCATGAGAGGGTATACACCATAGAACGTGTCTTCTCCCACATGCTGGCGTTGTATTTCGACACGATTTATGAAATTGAACGGCTACACAAGCTGGCTGAGGAGAAGAGGCTGGAGCAATTAGTCCTGACTGCTGCGACTCAGAGGGCTCGTCTGGAGGCCCTTGAGCTTAATCTGGCAGAGGCGGTGTCTGAAAGAGATAGACTCAAATGGGAGTTGGGCCAAACTCACAAAGATTTTGAGGTCGCGCAGAAAGCTGTGGCTAAAGCAAGCAGTGCACTGCGGTCTTTCGCTGAAGAGAGTGCTTTGAAGGAGGCCGAATGGGCCGCTAAGAAGCAGCAACTAGAGGCCAATGTAGATTTCAACGCTCGGGAGGCGAGAAAGACCGAGGATCGGCTCGAATTTGAAAAGCATGAGCTCAATGTTGTGAAGAGTAGTCTGGCTGAAGAGCAGTCTTAGGTTGACACGCAGATTGGCAGGCTGGATCTGCTGGAGCGTGAATTTGCCGACACGAAAGCGCGGAAGAAAGAGCTTCTGCAAGAACAAGGCAAATGCGAGTTCCGCTAGGTCGTACATGGCAAGCTGGAGCTACTAGCGCTGAAGAAGGATGAACATCCGAAATGAGATCTTGGCCAATATAAGAAGATGTCGTACTTAATCTTATTCATTGCTTTTGCGTCCTCGAACGAGGAAGGCGGTTCGAACCTTGATGCTCAGGTTGTGACGTGTATGGATGCGACCCCTGCTCTTTCCTCTGTAAAGCTTAGCTCTTCTGTACCTTTTCCTGATAAGGAGTAAACTTTGTATACTTGTACGCTTTTTGTTCCGACTATTAACGAAAACAGTTTTATCCGTTTTGTGCTCATTGTCTCTATTGTATGTTTTTCGTTTTGCCTTGTCATCTTGCTTTGGCATAGGCTGGTTGAAACAATAGGATGTCGAGTGATCTGTCTATAGTAGAGAGCTTGACCGCTTGCGTTACGAATGACTCAGGGTCATTGTTGTTTAGTCATTTCTGGTAGTGGGCATGTCGCGGGCAGTTTAGCCGAGGGTTGGGTTTCCGAGCTGTGTCTTGTCCTCAAGTTAAGCTGCTAGAGGCTTACCTCGCTTGTCGGATTGGTCGGCTGCAGCTGCTGCTATGGGCGAGTCGCAATAGCCGAGTGTACGCGTCAGAACGTTTGCCCCGAGTCGGGTGTCGTGAGCTCGGGTTGACACACTATGTAACATTTTTTCGGGCACTGGCCGGACGATTTATGTGTCGGTGTAAGTGGCCTTTGCTGATGATAGAATGCCAGTTCGTTTAAGCGTGAGGACACTGACTCAACTGAGATTCATCTTTGTGGCCGCTTGGGGATCCCACCTTCCGAACAATCTATGTCTGAATAGTGTGGACTACAGGTTCGGGGAGTAAGGATTTGACAACTACACTGAAGAGCAGTTGTCCCATGGCGAGCTGTCGACATCAGTCAGGTACTGACTAGTCTCCCACTTTTCGAACCATCTATACCCGCGCAGTGGGGGCTACAAGTTCGAGTTGAAGGGGTTTGGTGACAAGGCTGAAAAGTAGTGGCCCCGTGGCAAACCGTTGGAATCAGTTCAGGACTAACTAGGCTCTCACCTTTCAAATCATCTATACTTGTGCGCATCAAGCTACAAATTTGAGGGTTTTTTGCGACCACGCTGAAGAACAGTGGTCCATTGGCGAACCATCAGAATCAGTTCACGACTGACTAAGCTCCCACCTTCTAAACTATCTACACTCGCACAGTGGGGGCTACAAGTCCAAGGTTGGTAATTCGGCGGCCACGCTGAAAAATAGTGGTTTCGTGGCGAGCCATCGGAATCAGTTTAGGACTTACATGTTCCCACCTTCTAAACTATCTACACTCGCGCAGTGGGGGATACAAGTCAAGGGTTGTTAATTCAGCGGCCACGCTGAAAAGCAGTGGTCCAGTGGCGAGCTCGTCAGAATCAGTTCAGGAATGTCTAGGCTCTCACCATCCCAACCATCTACACTCGCGCAGTGTGGGCTACATGTCTGGGCTTTGATCAGAAGTTTTCGTTGCTAGTCGGTACCAGCTAGGCTTACCTGATTGTGTTCAACGATCATTGACCACGAAAGAAGGCAACGATCCCTGTCGATTCGTCGTCATCAAGCGTGATATCGCTGATTAGACTTCCACTTCCTAAACCATCAAGATCTGCGCTTGGCGGACTAGGTGTCGGGACATACCAGAAGTCGTCATCATCAGCCTTGGCTAACTAAGCTCGCCTTGTTGGAGACATGTTCCGCCTGTTTGATGGCTTGCGAACCCAGGTCCGCTAGCGTCGTGCACTGTGTGGACAAAATTACCTTAAATCAAATAGCAATCCATAGGTATGATCCGTGTGTCAGAGTTGACTTGGATTTCTAGTGCTCGTGCCAAACATGTATGGCGTAGATCGAGGCTATGGGCCCACAGCAAAAGAATTAGAGTTTCCTGCACGATATCACTACTTGTATGGCGTAGATCGCACGATAACACGTTTATGATGTAGGCTGTGGGACGGTTGAGTCTCGGTTACAAACACTCAATTGATGGGGTTGCTTGCAACACCATTAATTGAACGAACGTGGTCTGCGCAGTTTCCTCGGGAATCGACGTCTCCTCGTTTTCCATATGTTATTCATTGCTTGACAGTTAATGCTAGGGCGCCCGTTTTGTGAACCATCATGTTTATATAATGTTGTTCTTTAATCGTTGTAGGCACTATCTTTCGCAGAGCGTATCTCTTGTAATGTTCTTGCTTGAAGAAAATGTTTTGAATTTTCCAAAGGCTGAAGGGGGATCTTCCTCTCTGGAGTCTTCGAATGTTCTAACATTTACATCGATCAGGCACGATCATAATCGTTATTATGCGTGGTTACCTGTTCTAGGTGGGCACGTAGTTGATTTACTTAGATCTCATAATTTTTTCTCATATTGCGGAGAAGTAGTACGAGTTTTCTACCAAAAGAGATGCCTTGGTGTTACTTCATGCCACTTGTGTCCGTGTGTATGCGGTTTCCTCTGCTAACTTATGGTTGATCGAAGTGTTAGCGGATGCACGGTGTTTTCGGGGGTGGTATCTCTTAGTCACCCTGAGTATTGCACATGGAAAAAGTGTCCCCGCTTGGCAGCAATGTGAGACCTTGACTACTTCGTTGTTTGCGGCCATCCTCACTTGCCTTCTTCTATCATCTTCAGGAGGCCAAAAATCATTTGAGGAAGTCTGCAAGGGGGTAGGATGCCTTTCAAGGAAGTCAGTTGCCCGTTGTAAGGTCTGCATCGTTGTTGGCGGGTTGCTTTCTTGCGGTGATTCGACAGAGCAATCGGACGCTCTATCCTTTCAATTTCCTCTGACACCTTGTCCTTTATCTTAGAAAGAGGTTGAGCAAAGTCAATTTGAATATCTTTAATGTTGTTTGCGGATAGCTTGCATGACCTTCTTTGGATACCTTACGTAGTTGGATCGTCTAAGCGAGTCTTTATTTCATGTCGCACTAGATTCAGATGCTTGTAGTTTGTAGTCTTTCGTATTCGCCTCAAGGTGCTTGTTGTTGCATCTTTTCAGTAATCAATAGAGTTTGTTTTCGTAATTCTTTCTCTATTTCTTAAATGATTGCAAATCACATAAGTCTTTAAGAACTAAAACTCTACATTGACTATGGAAAGGGAAATAAACAATTGAAAAAGACTAACTGTTGACGGAGAGAGATTGATCCTGGTCCTAATATGAATTCAGACAAGCCTTGTGGATCATTAGTATTCTCAGCGGACTATTGGGCTTCGCTGGCGTTACAAAGGTTACTGAAAAGTAAACCTTGTAGGGGGTTACAAAGGTTACCGATGGAAGGTTAGGGGGTTGTGTTCCCATTTGCCTCGGCCTCTCTGTTTCGCTTGGCTGAAGAGCGAATTGCTCCTGTACCGCTTGATTGTGATGCTTCTGCCGCCATTCGACCTGGCACTGGTTCAAGCTACTCCGGAGGACTTAGTTGGATCTGGGAGCATTTTATTTGTTTTAGTGCAGTGTAATGGCAGCCTCGTATCGTTGGTTGGTCTCCACGTATTGTTCCTTCAAAGAGATTAGCGGTGTACTTAACGCACCAGTGAAGGGTGGAGACTACTGCTTCCATCTGGTGGAGCCATGGTCTTCCCAAGATAAGGTTTTACGTAGACGGTGCATCTACTAGCATGAAGTCCAGAAACAAGACCTTTCTCAGTTGCGACTCTCCTGCCACTATTGTTAACCTTATCTTCCCGATTGGGACGCACTTCTTTCCGCTGAATCCAATAAGCGGGTAGTATTTAGACGACAGGTTCTCTTTGAGGTCCATACTGTGAAACGCGATGTAGAATAGGACGTTGAGTGAGCTTCCTTAATCCACCAGAACTTTCTGTGCCTCTCACCTTGCAATGGATACCGATATGACTAAGGCGCCATTGTGCAGCGCTCGGACTCCTTCGAGGTCCTTGTCTGTGAAGGTTAAGGTGAGAATGTGGCTCTGAACCCTTGAGTAGAAAATGCGTCTATCCTCATCCGCAAGTCGTGTCTGCATCCCTAGCAAGCTCCACTTGCGAGACCTGTACGACGTGTCTTCATTCGGTTCGACTCCATGAAGAACATAGATTATGCCCGGAGTCTCCTTAATTGACTCCCCCCGATCCTTGATTCGTTCTGGTATCTCCTCAAAGTTCAGTAATTCTTTTAGTTTGTCCCTGTGGATCCAGTACTCAATCTCATACCTCAAACTCTTGCAGTCGTTGGTATCATGGTCGTCTTCTTTGTTGTACGCGCAGTACTTGTCGTTGTCACGCTTAAAGGGGTCTTCGCGCTACTTTAAGGGTCGCTTCCGATGCTCCCAGTTTTTCATGGAGGTATGTCCAACAGGTTAGAATTTAGGGGTGTCACGGCTCTGGATCCAATGTAGTTGGCGGCTTTCTCAGGCCTGGACCGACTAGGGTCTGGCCTGTTGTCACATCGTTTTTTCTTGGTCATTTCTTCATCCCCGCGTCTCTTTCCCTCATGTTTGTCCTTGGGAGCGGAGGGTTTCTTTTCACTTTCAGTTTACCTCTTTACGATCCTCAACTTTTCTAAGGATGTGTTTCTGGGCGCTCTTGAGGAGCTTCGTCATGTCCAGAAGAGGTGAGGTCTTCATAGAGTTTTCCCTCTTTTAGGCCCGCAGTGTATGCTGTCACGGCTGTGTCGTCCCTGCATCCGTTGATGAGTGTCAGCTCGTTGTTGAAACGTGTGACATACTCTCTGAGTGTCTCATTGGACCTCTGTTTTAGAGAGAGTATGTAGTGTAGGCCTTTTCGAAAACGATGGCTCCCAACGAAGCGCGTCAGGAACTCCTTTGCCAACGTTTTGAAAAAGTCGATCAACCTTGGCGGGAGGCTACTGAACCATGTTAGTGTTGACTTCTTCAAGCTAGTGGAAAAACTTTTGCACGTCACCGACTCAGATCCTTCTTTGAGAGCCATTACGTGCTGGTAATGGCACAGGTAGTCAAACGGGTCGGTGGTTCCGTCGTAGAAGTTGAGCTTCGGAGGATTGAACTTTTTTGGAAGGGCCTCATTCATGATTCAATCCGCGAATTGTGGGACAAAGAGACGGTACAACATGTTTGGGTCATGTGCCCTTTTGCGGAAGGGGTTCTGAGGGTCGAGCCTCTCCACCCTGGCGACGGGCTTTGCGTTAACCACGCAACCTCCTCTAGTCCAATGAGAACTAGCGGGGGCTTGACTCTCCTGTGCTTGCTCTCCGCCATCCTCTGGATTCGGGAGCTCGTGCTGCTCCTTGTCTCCATTAGGAGGTGGAGGATTTTGTCGTGTGAGAGCCTCCACCGCTTTGGCGATCTACTGTATTTGAGATGACAACATGACTATCTCGGGGTCCATCGTTGTTGTTATCGACGCGGGGGCGTGAGGCTGTTGCCTGTGCATAACCGAAACCGCTAAAAGCGGTGGTACAGCGCCAGCCTGAGCGTTTGACGTGTCCCCTTTTTCTCCGTTATTGAGTGATCTAGTGGTCACCATCTCTTTGTGTTTCGAAGGGAGATGATGCTAGTGAAAGATTAGGAACTTTGTCGTTCCCCACGAACGGCGCCAAACTGATGCAGTCAGTTTTCGCTCTCTACTTTGACCTAGTCATGCTGACCTGCACAAGTAACGCACATGAGCCACGGACCACCGTTGTTGTGGCCGATGACACTCCGGTGCTAAAGTCAAACATGGATCTGAGGAAGGTGTAATGTTGTAAACAAAGAATTTGTAGTGTACCTTAGCTTACCAACTTCATGTTTTATTTATAGTGCAAGAGTCCTGGTTTGACCAGGCCATCAATGATGTAGTTTAGGAAAGAGATCTTCGTGGAGATTATTTTCTAATTAAGAGTCGTGTTGTAGGAGGGAAGTTCCATATTAGCCCTGTGTTCCTAGAAATGCGGGAGATAGTTCTCTATCTAAGGGTATTCCGTAAGAGGAAGTTTCCCTCTGTGATATGTACTTTGGTATTTACTTCCTATTTGGAAGCAAAGATCTGTTGTAGTTGCTTGTCTGAAGCTGATCCTCGAAATACTTGCCTTAGTAAAGCTTACGGGTATTGAGGATAGTTGTGAGACATATGGGCCTAGTAGGCTGTAAGAGTTCGGGTCCGTCTGGCAAACTATATTGGGCGGGCTTTGAACCATTTGTGCCGGATCATTGTTGGGCTAACGCTGGGGCCTGTAATTCCTCGAGATCATCATGACACGTGTATGGCTCTGGGATGTGACCGTTTTGGTTTATCGTCACTATGTAAGTGATTGAGAAATCGATTCCACATACGAGGATGAAGAAAAAGGATGTCAGGATGATACTATGGAGATACCTATTGGTGCATGAGCACAAGCCAATGAAGGAAAATTTGAAGTGATGCAACAAGAAGTTGTTAATTCTTCTATGAGTGTGAAGGTTGATGAAAAGATCAAAGATAGTGACAATTCTATGGAGCTTGCAAAGACAAGTGATGTAAGCTAGATAATATACCGTGGAGCTGAACTTCACTAGCGATGATGATAACTACTCTAAGGATGTCCAAGGAAGACATGGAAATGATAAATTGTCAAGCTATAAAAGAAAAGAAAAAATTGTAATGAAGACAATTAACTACAAATGAAAACTCGCATTGCTAAAAAGAGAAACAGAAGGACTCAATAACATATGGAAGTACAATACAAATGATTCAATCCAAAATTATAAGGCACCACCTTGGAATTCTCATGAGGTTGTGTTAAGGGGGGATGTTGAAGTGGCAAACACCAACTAAACACTTCTAGAGACTTAAATTCTCTTGTTTTAGTTGCAACCCCTTATCTAGATATTTCTCTCTCTATTAAAAAATCTCTTTAGAGTAATCTTTTGAGAAACATTACTAGTGTCTAGAAAATTCTCTCTATACTTCTCCAAGGATTTTCCATCGACATTGTGAGACTATAAATAGGGCACTAGCTCTACTTTGTTTATGTGAAGTAGAGCTAGTAGAGTAAGAACAAGGTGCTCAAGTAGTAGTGAAGTGTGTGTATGGAGAAGTGAGTGTGTAAGTGTTATAGTAAAGTATATTGTGAGAGTTGTGTAAGTATTTGATCATGATGGTGTTAAGTGTTTGCGGTGTGTCTTGATGTATGTAATAAATTGTAATTGTTGTTGTTGTTGGTTATATAAATCAAGTGTGTTTGTGATCACTCCAATGGGTTAAAAATTCTCAACAATTTGGTATCAGAGCCATGGTTGGTGATTGAAGGCAACTTATACAACGTAGAGAGATCGTGGGATTGCGTGGTGCATGTAGTGTACATGAATTTGGTTTTCAGTTATTGTGATAGTGGCCAAGGGTCTGTTGAAGTGTCGAGTTATTGTTGAAATGTTGTGGTGTTACAGAAATTATGGCAGGACATGTCAGGCATACATAATGAGATTGAGAACAATAATAAGTACACTTATTGGAAGTCATATTTCCAAGGACAAGATCTATGGAAAATTATTCGTGGTGATGAAATTATTCCACCAGAAGATACTCAGGCGAATGCAAAGAAATCATGTAAGTGGAAAATACAGGCTAGAAAGGCGATGTTTGCAATCAAGGCTTCCATTCAGAAATATCAAATAGAGCATATTTGTGATGCAAAAACTTCGAAAGAAGCATGGGACACATTTGTTGCATTGTTCTCAAGAGCTAACGATGCCCGACTACAATTATTGAATAACGAGATTAACTCTATTGCACAAGGTAATATGTCTATCTATGACTACTTTATGAAGGTTAAAAATATGTCATGAGATTTCGCATTTAGATGCAGAGTTAACAATTAGTGAAGCCCATATGAGGAGAAATATTATTCAGGAATTACAACAATAATACAATGGATTTATTGAGGCAGTCTGAGGGTGACCCACACAACCCCAATTGAATTTATAAATTTTCATACTTCGCCTCGATTGGGTGAAAGAAAGTACCCATATATAGGTTTTCTGCATCAACTTGTTGAGATAAAGTACCTAGAAGAGACTTGCGACCAGTTCCAGTGTGGAGATTTAAAAGGAGGAAACTTGAAAAGTAATCCTAACCCTAGACTTCAATTCTAGATGGACCATGGACGAGGAAGGGGAATTGGAGAAAATATTCCCGCGGGATAGAATAAGAAAGTATTTGAGATTTTTAATCGCTTGAGAGGAACTCAAATGCCCGAAACCTGCATAGAAGGGGGGAACAGTGAATTTAGAGTCTTTTCTCCTTTTTGTGATTTTTAAAGAGGTCAAGGTTAGCATAGAGTGTATATGAGGGGGACACGTGTCTCATGGTTGTGCTATCCTATTATACTAGAGTATGCTCCGTGCCGTTGGCATTTTACATAATCATATTTTTGCTAAATATTTTGTACTAAACATTTCTGTCACTATCCTCATTTTCGCTCTCAATCAATATTGAAGTGTAAGCTTATATATTATAAATTTTAGGGTTAGACTCAGTCAAATTTGAATTAGTTGGGGGACAAATTTAAACGCCGAGAATGAGTTCTCTCTAATATTTGAATTCGTCAAAACATGAAGTTTAGAGTTTTTGTTTAAATGTGCATTAAGATGGCGAACTCATTGTTTTTTTGTATGATCGGCTCATCTCTTTGCTTTGCAAAATATTGAAAAATATTAAAGACGTGACATACATTATACGTTTTTTAATTATAAGATATATATATATATATTAAATTTTAGCATTTGTGTTACTCATTGATTTTGTTGGAAAGATCTTCAAAAAATGCATTTCAACGATACTAAGTTTATCAAAATCCGACAACGATGTAGATAGCTATTATAATTTTCATTTTGCTAAAATAAAATACAATATTTTCTCTCTCCGCCACATGTACATTCCACTAACTTTTTTCAAAAGTTTTTAATTATTTTTGTCCTTATATATATTTTATATTTACAAACATGTCATCATAGGAAATGAATCTCAACCCTCAAAATTCAATACATTTCTCAACTTTAAATCTCAACCATCTTTTATCTCTAATCATTTTAATTTGACTTTGTCCCAGTCAGCAATGAATAGTAAAACACCACTCTGAATTGTAATATACTAGAGTATGCCCCGTGCTGTTGGAACTCCAATAATTTTATTTTTGCTAAATATTTTGTACTGAACACCTCCGTCACTATCCACATTTTTGCTCTCAATTAGTATTGAAGTGTAAGTCTATTCTAAGGTAAAAATATATATTATAAATTTTAGGGTTAGACTCAGTCAAATTTAAATCAGTTGGGGGAAAATTTTAAATGCCGAGAATGGGTTTTCCCCCATTCTTTGAATTCATGAAGTTTAGAGTATTTGTTTAAATATGCATTAAGATGCCCGACTCATTTTTTTCTGGTATGATCGGCTCGTCTCATTTTTTAATTATAATATATATATTTAAAATTTTAGCGGTTGTATTGATCACTAATTTTGTTGGAAAGATCTTCAAAAATGCATTTCAACGTTACCAAGTTTACTAAAATTCGACAATGGTTTAGATAGTTATGATAATTTTCATTTTGCTAAAAGGAAAACACAATATTTTCTCTTTCCGCCACATGTGCATTCCACCAACTTTTTTTAAAAACAAATTCATTATTTTTGCCTTTTGACATGTTTTATTACAAATATGCCATCATTGGAAATGAATCTCAACCCTCAAATTCAATACATTTCTCAACTTTCAATCCTAACAATCTTTTATCTCTAATCCTTTCGATTTGACTTTGTCCCAGTCAACAATGAATAGTAAAACACCATTCTGAATTGTAATATAGATAATAGATTTATTTGGTAACTATTTTAGACAATATTTGACCTTTTAGGTTTATTTCACATTTATAAACATATTCAATATGAATATACAAATTAATAAGAAGTTTGAGTAATTTATGTGCTCAGCTGTCTATTCGGGTACTAATTATACACTCAATCGTAACACTCATGAAATAAGCCCAAGCTCATGTCGGATCCAACTTGATATTTTGGAACTCTAGCTAGCTAGTTTAAGGTGGTCTGGATAATAGTTCGGGGGTCACCTTTTCTAAGGGGTCCAAGCTCATGTGCCCAACTTGATATTTTGGAACTCTAGCTAGCTAGTTAAGGTGGTCTAGATAATAGCTAGGTTATCAACTTTTCTAATGTGTACGAGTGTTTGTTTAACAACTTATTCACAGGTGTGGATGATCGTGTTTTTCTTTTATCTCCCTCTCCCATCTAAGTGTTTTCGGTAGGATACAAATTGTAGATCTGTAATGTCATTCGTCACAAGACTACTAGATGAACTAGTACTCCATATCAAATGAATGTGCTTGTTGTAACACTCTTAATGAGAGGTGGTCTCCTCCTCAACCTCCATTTTGGGGAATTCTAATTGTCGAGGAAATCAGCGAAGGAGGGGGTGGAACCCTTCATCCCCCTTGAAATGCGTGGCTGCACACATCTCAAGGGGGATAGAGAGTTCCACCCCCTCCCTCGCTGGTTTACTCGCCCATTCCCTCGACAGTTAGAATTTTCCTTGATTTTGATTAGACATTCTTCCATCAAGTATTTTCACTAGAACTACCACGTTTTGTATAAAGTAAACGAGCTTTTTGACAATTTTAAATTTATATAAAATCCATGCTTACAGTCGATCTCAAATATAAATTTTTTAAAAAAAAGATTAACATTAACATATCTATCGTAATATACAAATTTATTGCATTAGTTCTAATATAAACCAGTTGTTGTTTGAGTTTAACATTAACTTTTCGGTACAAATTTTTGAGAAAAATCTAAAGTATATAATGACTGATCTTTTTAGGAAAAGTGAATTTGGTGTTTTCAACTCTAATTTTTCTTTCTAATTTTACCTTTCCTAATCATAATAATTACAAATGAAACTAACATATCAATGAACAGTGTTTATGTTTTTAATTTAAAATTAATATTACACATTTGTCTTCAACCTAATTTTCGGGTTATGACAACGACATCTCAACTATATAATATTTACAATGAAAATTAAAAAGGTGTTAAAAGTGACAAAGGGGTTTTTAAAAGAAAAACCTTATACATTATTTTACACTTTTTATTTTTCAAATTCAAATTATTTATAATCAAACTTAACCCTTCTCAATATTCATTAATTATACTTAAGCTCCTAACATAATTTATTTCAAACCCTCGAACTATTTATAAATTATAAGTAGACCCTACATCTAAATTTTGATTTTCACATTTAATAACTTTACAATCCAAACCAACACCTCTTAAACATTTATATATTATATCTAAGCCTCTAACATAATTTATTTCAAACTCCCTAATTATCTATAAATTTTAAAAAATCCTTATAACTACTTTTTTTTATTTTCCATTTTGCCATTCACATTTCGTACTTTTACAATAAAATCAGTATTTAACATTGATTAATTATAATTAAATCCCTAATATAATAATTTATTGAAGTCTTCTAATTATTTATAAATTATACATAAGTTTTTATAAAAAAAAAAAAATTTGAATATCCACGCTATAACGTCATCTGAATAAGATCGAAATACTCCAAATGTTTGTTTAAAACGTGATTGCCTTGCCAAACTCTATTTCCTTGTCCATTTTTTTTAAAAATCATTTTTCAGCCACATATGTTCTCTAAGAACCCGATTGGAGATTGATGTTCTTACCTTGGAAAACTACACCAGAAATGCAAGCTCCACGTAGGGGTGGGCATTCCATCTCGCGATCCCGAACTCGTCCCGTCCGGTCCCAAATTTTTGAGTCTTTTTGGATTTGATCAAACTCATTCCAATCCCGTCTCAATTTAGAGTGTGATGGGATCGGGATGAAGATTTTCAATCCCGCCCGTCCCGTCCCGAATTTATTTATTTAATACTAATTATTATTAATTTAAATCAAAATACTCTTCTAGATTAAAGTTTATGATGTGTTGAAATTAAATCAATATATGATGAAATTCTGTATGAAATCTAAATTAATTGAATAATTAATTCTAAATAAAATTTAATATTTATTTGCCTTTAAAAAGTTTAATATTTATTTATTTAATATCTATTATTATTTATGATGTAAGTTATATGTATATAAATTTGACATTATTGGTATGTGAGTAATATGACATAAAACTCTTTTTGTTATTTTTAATTGAAGGACTATTTAATATATGTTCATCCTGTTCCAATTTAATATGTGACGAGGTCGAGATGAGATCTATCCCATCCTATCCCTTTCCAATTCCAAATGAACAGAATCAATCTTGTCCCGTACCCCCCCCCCCCCCCCCCCCCCCACCCAGAGCTCCAGGGTCAAAGTTTTCTAAAAGTAAATGTAAATAGACAACACCATTCACTAAACCGCCACACGTAAAGAACAGAATCCACATGTCAACACCCAAAGGTGCTTATAGTAACCAATTCTCGATGTTTCATGACTTCATGTATCTCTCATCAAAACTTATCTATTTCTTCATCTCTTTAATCTCTTCCTCTGGTTGTTTATATAAAATCAAATCAATCAACAAAGTCAGAATATATAATGCTTCGCTCACTCAGGATAGCTAGGTCTCACCCATATCCACCTTTGTTTCTTCAATCGCCATGTTTTTACCACAAATCTGCTATTAATTTCCAGCAAATTAAGTGTGGATCAACTCAAAAAGATCATACTAACCAAGATAAGAAGAAGATGGATCAATCTCAGCCTGTCAACCCCAATCAAAAATCTGGAGGGTAAATTTTTATTTATTACTTTGCTATTTTTATTAATAGAGATTAGTAATAATTTGTTGTTTGATTTTGTGGGAATCAAGAGATGTGATGACTCATTCATTTGGAGAAGGGTATTCGACTCGATCCGATGAAGAAGGATTTGGAGGTGTTTATGGAGGAAACCAAACACTTGAAAAGCCGGATGAGGTTAAAGAAATTCACCCTGGTATGTGGTTTTTTTAGATATTACATTTTTTGTTTAATTTTGCAAATTCATAAGCTTACACATATTGGTAATATGTGAAGATTATGACAAGAGTCAAGGAAGTGATGTGAAGGAGAAGGAAGTAGCTCGCAACCGACCCAGTGTCACATAAACATAAACATGCATATGGGGGGAGGAAGAGGAGAGGAGAAGTTTTGAATTGATAAGTAGATAAATAAAGGTCTTGTTGTAAGTTGTTTCTGTTCAATTATTTTGTTTTATATTTTTATGTTCAAATTTGCTGTAAGCTTGAATGGAAGTTTTGTACAAGTTTGGGAACTAGTTATTTAGATCATTGGACATGTAATTAGTTAGTCAGGTTAGTCTTATGGTGGTGCTCCAATTGCGTTTTGTTTTTTGTTTTTGTTTTGGTTTTTAGGAATTGTTTTTAAGCTCTTCATTGTAAAAAAATATAATAAATTAACAAGATATCATGATCGTAGCTAAGGTTTGATTTGTGTGATAATTCCTCTCTCTTGCCTTGTTTTCCTTTTCTGATTGAAAGTAGACTCCACTACTGGTACAGAGGCCAGATAGAAGGTTGCTTCTTCTATATATATGTTGTTCAGGCGCAGAACAAATAGAAGCTAGCTCTTGTCTTGGTTGCAACCATGCCCTTATTTTTTGATCAAATAGAATTTAGCTTACTCAAGTGGTATTACTAAAAGTAAGTAGTAAGTAAGCTTACAGTTCCGTTCCAAGTGACATGGCTTTTCACTATTCCTTTCCAATGTTTTCGTCTCAACTATGGGAAAACAAATTTGATGTGCAAATGTTTTCTAATAGGGATGTAAAAAAAAAAATACTTCCCCAAACTTCATGCCATCATTCATGGCATTTTTTTCTTTTTAAGCCTAAACACACCCTTTTAAGATCAATTTTTTCTTAGACAATAGGACTATCCAACTTTTTTTTCTCAAATCTCTCCTTTTGGGACCCGGGGGGCTCCTGCGCACAAAGGGCAGCACGGGCTCCTGCACACAAATTACAGTCGTAGGATCTGATCCGACGATTCAGATCAATGGACTTAAAGAAATTATTTCACAGCAAATGGCTATTTCATGTAATTGTAGACCTGACATCTCATTTAATAGACCTGTCATCTCATTTTTTTTTAATGCAAATCACAGCTGTGGAAACGAACCCAATTTCTTTTAATGTAAATCCTAGTTTTTCTTCTCTCTTGTTCTTCTTTTTTTTTTTTCTTTTTCTTTTTCTTTTCAGATCTAGCATGGGTGCTTTTTCGTCCAGCCGTAGGATCTAGATCTGAGGGAGAGGAAGAGGAAGAGGAAGGAGGATGAGGGGAGGAAGAGGAAGAGAAATGGGATCTGAGGGAGAAGAAGAGGAAGGGGAGTAGGAAGAAGAAGAGAGTGTTGGTTTCATAATCTTTTCATTCATAGCATACAATAAAGTTACATGATAAGAAGTTCTACAATGTAAACTAAGTGAAGCTTTCCAAGTCTGCTTCATAAATCATGGCTAGATCATTCTCTCTCAGAACTACCCACATGTCTAACCTAATTAATTATTCTACTTGTTAGAAATATGTGGCATTATCAGCTTCAAATCACCAACATTGGCCTGACTAGTAACCAAATGATCTATATAGTTGAATGGTGATGTTCCACTAGTATAACTCTTCCTCCTCAGTTCTTAGTTCAAGGCGTATCATACCAGATACTCCATCATATTGGAAATCTACTTCCTCTTTATCAACTCTTATCCTCTTGGGCGTAACTGATGAGTAAGCCCCAAATGTGTCGCAACCTCGAACTTTCATGTCAATGGTTCTGATTTCTTCAGATTTATATCTCAAATCTTTAATTGCACCATCTGAGTTGAACATCTTTATCAGCCCAATGAGTTGCACCACCTGGTTCTGCTCTCTTTTGCTCTGGTCTTCTATAAAGGAAACTTCCTCCCTCTTCACCTACCTCCGAAAAGACCAGGTTCTGCTTCTATCGGACAAGATTTCGCTATTGAACGAGCGAAAAGTAGAATTGATGGGTTCATCAGCAGGGGAAGTGGTGGGTTCTACTTCAAGAGAAGTTGAAGTCATTTGGAACTCAAACTCTCTAGGGTGTGGAGGAGAATTGATTGAGTAGCAGAAGTAATTAGTGGAAGGAGAAGAACTGTGAATTTTGAACTCAAATTAGTGGAAGGAGAAGTAGTTTGGAACTCAAATTCTCTGCTATAATCACCATCCTCCACCACCTCCGCCACCACCAAATTCACCGCCACCCCCGCCATTGTTGTTCAGTAGAGAGAGAAAAAAAATTGAGTTTTTGTAAAGAGAGAAAAAGTCTTTTAAAAAATGTGAATTTTTTTTCTTTCAAATCCATAGATCTGGACCGTCCATCAGATCCGACGGCCCAGATCTATGCGTAGGAGCCCCCCCGGGAACCTCCTTTTGAGGGATAGTAATTAAAGCATTGCTACAGTTGTACTAAGCATTGCAAGTGTTTGTCCATGGTAGAAGAATGGTGACTTGTTGAATCACGAGAGTTCTATAGAATGAATAGAAAATAAACAGTGGAAAGTGTACATCTTCAACATACTATTCGAAGTATCTAGTTTGCCCCTATTCAAATTAACCAATCCCTTTCATATTCCCGTGACCCCGTCCTCTTCTTTCTGTAATTTCTCATTTTTTTTTTTTGGAAGGCTGTAATTTCTCATCTTCTCCACCTTTTTCATTTTTTCTCCTCTTTTCTATCATCCCCCAAAAACATTCATTTTAGTGTATATTTTCAACATACTATTTGAAAGCCCTTCTTAATGTCGAGGGAATGGGCGAGGAAAGAGAGCGAGAGATGGGTGTAACCACTCATTCTTTTCGAAATAATGGTAACCACCCATCCATCGCTCCCTTTCCCTCAGCCATTCCCTCAACATTTAGAAAAGGCGTTTGAAGTATCCATTTTGCCTCTATTCAAATTAATCAAATTTTTTCATATCCTGGTTCTCTCCTCTTTTTGTAATTTCATCTCTTCTTCTCCTCCTTCATTTTCCTTCTATTCTCCACCATCTCCTTTGACGACGAAGATCTCCCACCCACGAGAACCCTCACCTTTCCCTTTCCTTTCCTTTCTATCACCTCCAACATAGTTGTCAACTACACAAAGCAAAGACATATCGAGAAGGAAGTCGCACAAATAGTAGTCCATTGCCACCCCTCCATCAAAACCCTCTCCCTTCCCTTCCACTTTCTCCCACCACCGTCTTCACTGCAACTCTCGTCATATCCCCTCCCAATTCTCGAAGTCGCACAAATAGTAGTCCATTGCCGCCCCTCCATCAGAACCCTCTCCCTTCCCTTTCACTCTCCCCCACCACCGTCTTCACTGCAACTCTCGCCATATCCCCTCCCCATTCTCCGACAACAGATCCCCTCTCCATTATTTCCCCTCTTTTTAACTCTCAGCTTCGTCTCTTCAGATCCAAGGTCGACATCTCTCATCGACTGACATCTCAGCCACCACTAGCAGCGACAGATGAAGATACCTCGAAAAAAAAGAATTGAAAGGGGGAAGAAAAAGAGGATGTTAATCAATGGAAGACCAACTCTTCTATCTATTTTTGAAAACTATTTTATTACTCAATTTTTTAATGAATTTTAAAATAAAGAAACGATTGCTTTTGCTTTGATTCCTTCGAAAATATTATTCATTAACTTTTTTTTGGGTAGAAATATGCAGTAATACAAAAATTGAACTAAAGGAGATTATGTAGTTGTTGTCCTACTTGTGAAGCCAAAACATGTGGTTCAATATTTAAGTCCCTCGTGATGTATTTACAGACCCAGTTAGACAACTTTGTAAGAAGATTCTGAACACTACATACTATCGGACGCCACTCCAGCGTACGCCTGTTTGTTCCTCGTCCAAATTAGCATGTAAAATAGATAGTAAGGCACTGGAATCTCCTAGTAGCATCCCCGTTGACCACTGCATTGCTTGTATAAGTAGAAGAGCGACTTCTGCTGCAAATCATTTGGCCACGGTACTATCTGTGACCCAGCCTGGAATCGTGTCCCTCATGGTAGCACGCACTTCACCAAAAACATCTACCGCTATTACTCCAAAAGCTCCTTGCTGGGATGAAGCAAAGAAACAAGCATTGTAAGACCAATCATATCAGGGGATAGGGTGGTCGGGGAGGGTCTGGTGTCTGTAGCTAGGGAATTGATTCTATGAGTGTTGGCTGCCAAGATTTGGTTATGGATGTGAAGGATTCGGGTTCGTTGAGGTTCGGTTTGAGGAAGTGAACGAAGGTGAGAGTCCGCACCAAGTGAATTGTGGGAGACAGGTGTAGTTAAATTGTCCACTATGGCATTTTCGAGAACTTGATGGAGGGATTGTGGGTTCTCAAGGATACGACCATGCTTGGAAGGCTGAAACCATTGTTTCTGCCATTTTGACCAGGTGTGATTAATGGATCTTGTGATACTAGGGATCGACAATTTGACCTTACAATTGTTCCTGGTTTGCCAAATGTGGTGGATAACCACTGTAAATTGGGCAAGAATCTCGTCTTTTAGGTGTTACATGGTAGCGGCCGATTCCCATAAAAACTTGAGAAAAGTTGTAACAGTTAGACTGTGGATATTTGCCAAGCTCCAATGCATGGGCAAAGGAGAGAGTAATCAGGGTCTCTGAATCATTGAACCAAGAAAGAAGAGGTGGACAACATTTTCGTTATGATTATGGCAAAAAACGCAACAGTCCTCAATGGGAACATGGATGTGACTCAGTCTGGTCAACGTAGGTAGGATATCTTGGGATACCTTCTAGAGCAAGAGAATTTTAGTTGAAGGGGCGCCAAATGTCTCTGAATAACTTGGGGCCTAAGTGTCCCCTGTTTAAGGTCGAGGTGGTTGGTTCAAGTGTCTCTATGACAAAAGTTTTTGTGGCACTCTTAACCAAAAACATCCCCTTTATCTCAGGTTTCCAAATCAGAGTGTCCGAGGCGTGTGTATGACGGATGGTAATACTGAGAATGTCTCTGGCCACTGGGCCTGGAAAGAGTGTCCTTATCAACTTAGAGTTCCATCGCAAGGTATCATCATCTTGAGTCCAGTGGTCTACCACTTTGGTAAGTGAGGTATAAGGTGTTGTCCGTGAGGCGCACAATCTGCCAGCAAAATCCCTAGTTTGACTTAGCAGTCCTTCCAAATGTCAGTATCATCGCCCGATCAGATCTACCATATAAGATGACTTCGCATCTTAGTAAGCGCCGTCAAGTTTTCTTTTCCAAGCGAATGATGCTGATGAGGGAGTCTTGGAAAGCTGAAAGATACTTTTTCGTTGGAAATGGACAACTTTCAGTTGAGCCATGCAAGAATTCCGAGGGTTAACGATTGCATGCAAAATGGATTTGGCTTTGAGGGCCAGATTCTTTTGTCTGGCAGGCGACATATTGAGTCCACCAAGATGTCTAGGAGTAGTAATTTTATCCCACGTACAAAGATGTTTGGCATTTCCTTCTTCCGTAACATTCCACCGAAAATTACGAGTCGTGTTGTCAATCTGGGTGGTGATGGTGGTAGGAAAGAAGGAATGTTTGCATGGTGTATACAGGGATAAAGTGAAAAAATGCTTTGATCATGACAGTTTTGCCAGCTTGTGATAGGACTTTGTCTTTCCAAGAGGATAGCTTATTATTGTTTTTATCGACAAGGAACTGTAAATCATTAGCTTTCTTCTTAGACAGAAGCAACGGGGACCCCAGATGCTTATCCTTGGGATTATAAAGCTTTGATCCTAGGATATGAATGATCATTTTGGAATATATGGGGTGGACGTTGGAGCTGTAGTAAACCGAGGTTTTATCAAAGTTCACCGCTTGTCCCAAAACCTCACAGTATGCTGCAAGGATGTCTTTAATGGAGCAAGCTTCTGTGAGAGACGCTCGACAGAAGAACATGAGGTCGTCAGCATATAAGAGGTGGTTGATGGACGACGAGTGACGTCGAAGGCAAATATTTTTAAGGTTATCATTCGTTTCGGCATGTGTCAGGAGGCGGGACAAGGCTTCCACCCAAAATAAAAAGATAAGGTGAGAGAGGATCACCTTGGCAAATACCTCTCGTTGGTTTAATTGGAGGTAAAGGTGAATCATTAAGAAGCACTCGGAGAGAAGAGTGGAGACACATTGGTGAATGAGTGTAATCCATTTATCCGCAAATTCGAGATGTTGTAGGATATGAAGGAAAGGCCATTCAACTCTGTCATAAGCTTTAGCCTTGCCAATTTTGATAGCCATCCAATTCTGCTTCTTCCGACGACAGTTTTTCATCTAGAAGAAGGTTTTATGCCCCAGGTTGACATTGTCGGTGAAAATCGCCCCTTGAGGAAAGCACCTTGGTTGAGGGAAATGATATTATCCAGGAAAGGTTTCAATCGGTTTGCAAGGATTTTGGAAATAACTTTGTAGATTACATTGCATAAACCTATTGGTCTAAATTTGTCTAGAGTGGCTGGATTAGATATCTTGGTAATCAAGGCCAAAAGGTTTCGTTAATAGTGGGATTCATAACACCTGTAGTGAAGAAATTTGTTACCACTTCTATTACATCACGTTTGACTATATCCCAATAATGTTGAAAGAAATAAGTGTGAAAACCACCAAGGCCCGAGGCTTTATGGCTGCCTATACCAAAGATGGTATATTTGATTTCTTCCTCATTAGGGATATTAAGTAGGGTCTCATTATCGAAGTCAATGATAACTAGGGAAAAGAGAACGGAGAGATCATGATTGGTGACAGGGTGTGAGGTTTGGAAAATGTCATCGAAATATTCATTAAGAATTGCACCCATGGAGGCTGGGGTAGTCTGCCATGTACCATTGTGATCACGAAGGCGGGAGATATTGTTCCATTTTCGGCAAAGCAAGCAGGAGAGGTGAAAGAATTTGGTGTTTCTGTCACCATCTTTGAGCCAGGACTCTCCTGATTTGTTTCGCCAAAACAATTCCTCTCTATGGTAAAGTTCAATAAGCCTGTCTTCCAATACAGATATCGCATTGGCATTAGATGTGGTGGGAGGTGCATTTTGTAATTTGTCCAAGCTGTGAAGGGTATCCTTGATTTTCTGGTTATCCTTATTCCAACGAGAATGTTTACGACTGAGGACCTTGGTTTTGAGTGAGAAGTTAGCAGACGGGTTAGAACGAAGATTGGGATGCCATGCCTTTTGAACGACATCATACATCGAGGATCCCTGGTCCACATATGAAAGAATTGGAAAGGTTTTGGACCCGAGTTAAGCGAGGTGACTAATTGGAGGGAGAGCTCTATGGTCAGAAGACGTAGTATGAATAGAGTGGGCTATAGCTGATTGGAAAATTTTCAACCAAGTAGTAGACACAGAGATCATGTCTTATTGTGATTTAATACCATGGTGATTCCTTCTCTTGTTATTCCAAGTGGACTAGAAGCCATTAAGAGGAAAGTCAATAAGGTCATGTGCTTCTAGGAACTGTGTGATGGCAACGAGGCGGATTGGGGCGAATTTGAGCAAATCCATCCCCGCCCCGCTAAGGATTTTGGGTCCCCGAATCCGCCCCGCATATCCGTTTATTCTATTTTTTAAAACTCGCCCCCGCACCGGACAGATTGGTGAATATCTGACCCACCTCAGATATATGTTTAAGAATGGATTCATGGTGGGTGCTGGATCCCCGACCCGGCCCGAATTTTAGAGCAATCCATCAACCAGTTGTGATGCCTGCTTATATGTTTCCTAAAAGCATACTCCACATCAACCTCATGGTGCAAGACCTGAGTGCTCATCCTTACCAAATCTAGTGCAAACAGGCTTATTCGCACATCCGAATGAAGCTTTCCCTGATCAGGAATCACGCTTGCACCACCCTTCGCAGTTTCTACTATTCCCAGACTCTCCTCCGCGACCTTTCCCTTGTCACGAACAGCCGGCCACTTAGTGCGAGACGGCTTGACAGGATCCAAATGGAGATGAAGGAGCAAATTATCCAAAAGACCCTCCAACACTTCAAACTGTAGCCTGGAACGTAACAGTGAACAATGTGGACTACATGAAACATGGTCTGCGCCACCACAACCACTATCAGATAACGCACCAGTGGGACGATCGAATTCCACCACCTCAGGTGGATATTTACAGGAGCCTTCTATTGGAACGGTTCCTCGCAAATCAACGCCGGCAAAAGCCGCCATAGCAACCAACACCAGCCGCTCATTCAAAGCTTCGCCCTATACTTCACTAAGATCGACCTGTCTTCAACCCCTGCAAACCGCAGGTAATCTTTCTCCAAGCCGGGTACATCAGTTTCTGCCCTAACGGACCAGTTAGACTCGCGCTCTTCTCTCACGGGAGCGAGTCGTGCTGAAGGTGACCAAATTCTGACACGGGACCTCTTCGAAATCACAAAAGAGACAAGCATCTCAGAAGACTCCTCCACGTCAAATAGAACATGAACTTTGGCCCCAACAACTTTCTTCTTCCTAAAAGGGGCCCCATCTTCAATCTTAACCCGTGATGCTCAGTACAAAGTGGGGGCTATGTGCCAGTTGTCCCACAGTCTACTACGGATGAAGTTGGGGACACTTATGACATCCACCACGTTCCTCGTCGACAAGCCGCAGAACGTCTCTATAATATTTTTCTCCTCTATGGTAAGGGGAGTAGTGGAAAATTGTCCTGTGAATAAACACCTGCAACGATTAGCCAACTTGCAATCAAGCATGGAAAAGTCAAGAGAAAAAGTTACACTTATGAAGTGCCCTAAACTCTCGTTCGAGCGAACGACTCTTGAGCCGGAAGTACTTTGAGTCCACAGGGGCCAAGAAGCAATATATTTTCCAAAACTTAAAGTCATCTGGCAAATTCATGAAGTAGGTCAGTGATGTCATCTTACAAACAACATTACCCTTCAACCGAAGAGAAGTCAACAACTGGATTACCCGTGGAGTCACACGGACACCGGCCTCCTTTGCCCTGATCAGAAAGAGGAGGATAATCCTATATCCATTAGGCCCCAATTGGGCCGGAGGAATCCCAATAAGGTCTAAGAATTCCCAAATCACGTCCAGAACGGGAAAACACACTCCAATTTGAAGCATCCTACTATGAAAGCAGATGAACCCCGTCGGTGGCGACATTGGCGTTTGGTCACCCTTCAGGACATACAATGGCAGATCCTCACCCCAAACTTGGTACGGATTTAAGTAAGGTCGGGCTCAAAAAGCAAGCTATCTTTGAAAAACTCCAGGCCCTTGGCCAAGGTTGCATCATCAAGAAGGTCTTGTTGAGCCATGAAGAAGACGAACAAAGCAGTATCTTCAAAAGCAAAGAGAACAAAAGAGTCAGACTCCGCACTACGGATGACCTAAATAGGGATTAGGTTCTTGCCACTTTTTCGCTGAACCGACGAATGTTTAATTAATGTAGCGCACGGCTCAAGCAAGAATTTAGACTCAATCATCATGAGCGGCGTATCGTTTCAAGAGATGACTTAGCGAACTGATAAGACGACCCACTAACTCGGGGGGAGTAGCTGATGATACACAAAAATGGTCACATCCCTGAGCCATACACGTGTCATGATGATCTCGAGAAATTACGGGGCCCAGCGTCAGTCCAACACTGATCTGGCCTAAGCGGTACCAAGCCCGCCTAATTCAGTCTGGCAGACAGACCCAAACTCTTACAGCATGTTAGGCCCACACATCTCACAACTATCCTCAATATCCGTAAGTCCTACCAAGGAAAATATCTCGAGGATCAGCTTTGGACAGGCAATTACAACAGCTCTATGTTTTCAACTAGGAAGCAAATACTAGAGTACATTCCTCGCAGGGAATCTTCCTTCTACAAATTGCTCTTGGTTTAGAAACTATCTCCCGCATATCTAGGAACACAGGGCTAACGGGGAACTTCCCTCCTACAGCACAACTCCTAATTAGATAATAATCTCCACGAAGATCTCCTTCCTAAACTACGCCTTCAATGGCCTGGTAGAACCAGGACTCCTACACTATAAATAAGACATGAGGTTGGTAAGCTAAGGTACGCTACAAATTCTTTGTTTACAACATTACACCCACTACACCAAAAACCCCCATTAGCAACGGTTCTATACCGTGGGCGTAACCCATTGCCACGGCTAAGAGCTGTGGGCTACAGAGGCGTCGCGAAATTATTTGTAACGGCTAAAAACCATTGCTAAATGTTTAGCAACGGTTTTATGCTTGAATAGGGGTGGTGATTTTCAGCATTTAGCCACGGTTTTAAACCGTTGCAAGAAGCATAGCAACGGTTTTTAGCCGTGGCAAAAATAGCCACGGTTTTAAGCCGTGACAAGGTGTAGATATTAGCAACGGTTTTAAACCGTGTCTAATTAAGTAGCAACGGTTTTAAGCCGTGGCTAACCCTAGCCACGGTTAGAAGCCGTGGCAAGGTAGCCACGGTTTTTAGCCGTTGCAACAGTTAGCCACGGTTTAAAACCGTGGCAAATTTTTTTTTTAATTTTTTTTTTTTTGCTATCAAATGACTTTGAGTCATTGAGTCAAAATCTATCAAATAATGGAGGCAAAGTAATGTAATTAATAAGAAAATGTATTACATTGAGTCAAAATCTATCAAATAATATCTCAAATACAATGACACACACAAACTTAAATATCTCAAATATAAAGAAAGTGGAACAATGCTGCTGCTGCTACGAGAGACGCAATGCTGCTGCTGCAAGGGACAATCTGCTGATGATGCGAGGTACGCACTGCTGCTGCTGCTGCTGCGAGGGAATCACTGCTGCTGCTGCTGCTCAACACTCAGAGAAGTGGTCACATCCAAACCTGTATGAACCGTCAGGTTGTTTTAAAGCAGCATTCAGGAAGAAGGAAGCAGTAAGGCATCGCCGAAATTGAAGGGCTTCTTATCCACATGAAGCAATACGCAAACCCATTTGCTGAACATGCCCTCTAATTTGACTGCATTAAAGCATACAACACATGAGAATACACATGAACAAAAGATGCAATGAAAAGAATTGTCAAGATCAACTAAACTAAGAGTGAACATCTTAACATACATCTTTGGAGAAAAATTATAGAACTAACCTGTGAATGTCTCGAGCATGCCTCAAGGAACGACTATTGATGAAATTTTCCTTGCACCATTTGCTCAGGTTTCTTTCAGCAGTCTTATCTTTACTGCCTGCCAGTTTGCTCTTCTCCAAGAACTCAGCAGATGACCGATATACATTCATCAATGTGAGATGGTCTCCTTCTGGCCTTGCAAACAACTTCCTCGCATCCCTTGCCTGACCAAAAAGAAGAATACAATTAAAATCCTATCACAATGAAGAATGTGATTGCTTGGATATACATAATTAACATTATTACGAGCATTTATTTTTGCAGTTTCAGAGTGGGGGAAGGGGGTATGATATAGAAAAAAATTGTCTAGGTTCATCATGTGGCAATAACAGAATTTAGGAAGGCATGTCTGACTATGGAGCAGCAGACATGCATCCAAAAGAAAGTTCATACCACCATAAATCATAGCAAAACTTTACTGCTCAAGGAAAAGAACTCATTTTCATCTTACTGCTCAAGGAAAAGAACTCATTGTTGGAGGCCATCTCAACTTGAAAAGAATGTGTATTGGAGATGATTGGTCAAGAAATAAAAAGCAGAATGTAAATTCATGAATCCGAAACAGATTAGAAATCGATTTCATGTGTCAATGTCAACATAGGTGATACCATACCATGTCCTTTGTGATGCAGGGATGCATAAAGTTACATTTTCATCTCCATAAAAACACAAAATAAGTAAAAAAGCATAGACAAAATAAAAGTCACTTTAAGCTGGTTTGAAATGATGACGAAGTAACCAAAGTGAAAGATATGCAAACTGGTTATGTAGCTGAGTTTACGTATGTGCAACATCAATTCCAGGGACAGCAAACATTACTTCGAATTTAACTTGTCATGCAGAATATAGTATGCAAAAAGACACCAAAAATGGGAAAATTCGATGACATACTAATCACAACTAGCAAACAAACCTCAAAAAACAATCACTCATCCACAATTCCTTCTAGTGATTTCATACAGAAAGAGTCGTATATATCTATATATAAAAGTAACGCACCTCCAAAACAACAGTATATATCTATCTATATTCGTGCATATTTGACGCATGCATTTCATGTAAAAAACAGTCTTTGTCCTTGACATCCAGTCAATGCACTGTCACATGGAAAGAGGATATAGGCAAGTGATTGTTCTGGCAAATTTACTAATTTCCAGATTCTGGTTTGTCACTCCCACAGCCCTTACGATTACATACTGTTCGGAAAGGGTAGTTGAGGTTGTTGCATTTAGTGCAGGTCCAACTGCCTTCAGGGATAGCAGAGTCTGATTTATCGGTACCCTACAATGGAAGCAAATGGACTAAATCAGAGAAGCGCCCACATACTAGTAATGTCTGCTGACTGTATACTATATGCACTCTTATTGCTTCTGTAGCTGAAAGTTGAGTTGCACAACAAAAGCTACTAGTACAGTCTGCAATACAATTTCACATATAGCTTGAACTAGAAAGCTTCATGTATTCATAATTTCTGCAAATTAGATTTCTTAAATGCTTGAATTGTTAATTCCTGGATAGGGACAGAGATAAATTATGAGTAGATCGATTAAGTATTGCATTAAGCATTTCCCTACTTAAATGCTTGGAAAACCAAGTATCTCTAGGAAGGATCATCCTCATCCAATCAACCCTTGCTAGCATTTGTATTTACCTGCTTTCTGTTTGCACAATCCCCTCTTTTGTTGCTAAAATAATGGAAAAGACTGGGTTTTTGAGACCAAGGCAGGTTGAAGAACTTATTCCCTAACCATTTTGAGATGTGTAACAACAAGATAGGGACTGTTTCAGAGTTTTAGGACTCACTCTGGTCAGCAGGGTTGTAATTTCAGTTTCAGAAGGGACTTCCATGAGTGGGAAATGGAAGATTTATTAATCTCCTTTCCTTGTAATATTTGCTCTTGCTATTCTTCTCATTTTTATGAGCTTCTCACTCACCTCCATGATTATCAATAAAATTTTGGTGGGTTTGATCCACCAGGGTGTGAAGTAGCATCACTTCCCTGTATGATCAGTACCTTTGGCACCCATTGAGTGTCAACGTTGTTGAAGGTTTGACCTTTTATGTGTTGTTATGAGTAAATTTGTATCTTCTCTCAAAAAAATAAAATGTATAAAAGACACAACATGTCAGCATTAACAACAATCTACCTAACCAAGAAGATAAAATACAGTAGACATTGACTGCAGGAAACATACCCTCGGATTCGGATGATAAACAGCAACTTAGCTTCTGGGTTAACATAGAACCCTCCCTTCAACTTAGCCTCACGCTTCAACCTGATCAGCTCCTTTTGCTAAACAACATAATTCATTTTATTAATATCACAAGCACCACACAACAAAAACACACCATATTTCAACTGAAATACAAAGCAAATTTCTGTCACCTGCTCCTCGTATAGAGCCAAGCAAAGCTATGCACCTTCACAAGTACTTGCCACAATTACCTGCAATTGTCAACCAAGCAAAGTTAGCTTTTATAGCTTGACAAGAAGCTCAAACCAATCATGCATTCGAAGAAAAACAAATGCTGGAAAAAATTCAATTCATTCCAACATCTTAAGTTGAAATTTATGTAAAATGGACAGCTGCAATCGGCTACATTCTTCATTTTCGTACAATTGTTTGATAGGCAAAAAAGGTTAAAATGAGTTGATTTTTTGTAAAGATGATCTCCACCTTAAAAAATCGTAATTCTATTCAATGTGGGAATGTGTATCAAAAAGTGTGACAAACTAACATGCCCTATTTAAAAAAGTTCATGACAGGCAAGTTTGAATATTAAGTTCATCTTTATCATCAGTAGTTTATGTATACATCACAATAAACAAATCTTTATGCGTAGTCTATGCATGGATGGCAACAAAGAAATGTCTGTAGAATGCATAAAAAAAACTTTGATGCCTGCCTCCAGAAAAGAAACGCCATAGTGATAAATAATAATATGGCAGAACTATCAAAATTTTCAAGATAACATCCAAAAGTACCCATATTACAGCTTTCAGGTACAACAATGAGAAGACGGAACTTACAGTGAGAAGTACATGAGCATTTCACATTACCACTTCAGCAGTCCGGGCACTGTTAATTCATGCAATTCAAAAAAATTGATGTTCTTTATGCTTGAGTTTAGTAGATGTTAAGGATAGTTATAATAGAAATGTAAGAAGAACAAAACTATAGAAGAATAAAAAATAAAAATACACCTGCGATAGTAAACGAGCCATTCCCAAAAGTCGCTCTTGATAATTCCCAAAAGTCCCTTACAGCCAGCATATCTGATTTGATAGGCACAAGGTGGGTGTGTAGTTACTGAAAATCTTTGCAAAACATTAGAAACAATTTAAAAACCTTTATTACAGTGAAAAAACTAAATATAACTGCAAAAAAAAAAGTAAACAATAGCAGATTTTGGGACTTACTGCAAGGGACGATCTGCTGATGATGCGAGGTACGCACTGATGCTGCTGCTGCGATGGATGAACTGCTGCTCTGCGAGGGACGCACTGATGCGAGCTTGCTGCTGCTCGCAAACTAGAGTGCGCTCTGTTTCACTGCAGAGTACCCACTGGCCAAATCATCGAACCACTTGCGCTGATGCCATTTCAGCTGCCATTGTCCTTTGCCATACTTCAACAAATGTTTGTATTCAATAATCAAATTGGTATTCAATAATCAAATTACACCAACTATGAAGATTGACAACTTGTCACTGTCAAAAAAGAGAAAAGAAAAACTTAATTTTAGGAGCATTTGCCTATTCTCTTTCCATTGAAACACAATAAGAATGATTTAGCAGGAATATGAGAGTAAAGTAGAAGCCTAGATGAAATATAACCGCTAAAAGCTAAACCAAAAGGCTTCAAACAGAATATACCAGACACGTATTTCAAATTGCTCTAGTTAACATATAGAGCCACATATATCTAAGACTGCTATGCTCGAGAAGAATAACAAACCCAAATGATTCTTTTTGTTTAACTATGAGATATTTTAATCTCTGATCCAATTTTGAGTTCCAAATCCTATTTTTAGCTAAGTATATGCAAAATCAAATTAAAAATTAACTTCTTGATAAATATTTATGTTGATGCCAAAGCTATTGACACATTGGGATACATACTTCCATTGATGCCAAAGTTATTTGCCTAGACATGATAAGATAATGGGAAACACGTGTACTAGAAGAATGAAAAGTAAAAAGGTATGAGTCAATTCACATGCTACGACACATGCAACGAGTCAACACACATAGCCCAAGATAAATTACAACTATGGTGGAAAAACATGCAAAAAAGAATACCAAAAAGGAAAGTTCTTTTCATTGATAAAACTATTCTATTACATTTGGGGAAGAAGCTAAAAAAGTGGGAGATAAAATGGAGGCAATCACAACATCGTTGGCGACATCATTTGAAGGATGAAAGGCAACCGCATCACTAGCAAGAGGGGACGAAGCTCTCTCTTCAAAAAGAGAAGGAAGTAACGGTTATTCAACCACTGGATCAGTTGAAGAGCCCGGAACACCTTCTTCACTGTCTTCAACTTCGAATACTTGATCAACCAAGTGACGGTACTCGGATAAATCAATACCAAGTCCCTCGATATAGTCAAAATGCTCAATTCGTCCATCAATTACTCGTTTCCAATCTGCTGCCTCCGCGATGTGAAGCATGTCCTTGATGCCAGCAAGTTCGTTCTTAGTTGCAATAAGTTGTCCCTCAGTCGTTGTAAGCATCGCGAAAGTATCTTCCTTGACCTCGTCGAGCGCAGCTGTTAACTGCTCCACCCGTTTCTTAGCAACATCGCGATTAACAGACTGCTTGACCACGACACTCGCAGCCTCATCATGAGTCGCCTTCTCGGCAAATATCTCATTCTCTACATCGCAGACCTCATTCAAATCGGTCCTTAAATACTCGAGCTCAACTGCGGACTTATCCTACACACCCTCTGCCTCAATCAATGAGGCTCGAGCAAGCCCAACTGCCTTTTCCTAATCTGCGCATCGTGCTTTCAACACGGAGAATTGACCAAGGACATCAGAAAATACCAGCAACAGCGCGGCCAACATCCTCTCTAGAGAAGCCACCTGGTTACGACCAACTCGGTAATCTGAGCCCATCACCCCCGCATAAGTAAGATGATTCATCCCGCCATTATCTGTTTAAGACCATAGTCAAGATGAATGCTCGGATCCAACACAGGTATTGAAGGCCTTTCCACCGACCGCCGGATCAACCAACATGCGACATCCTGCACGTCAAGCTGGGTAAACTAGCAAAACTTTCCATCCAACTTGACGTGAATCTCTTCAGGGATAGGTTCCTTCCAACTAATCCTTGGATAAAGGACGCGGGGATCCCAAAGCACGTCGGAGCCACCTCCAATGACCAGAAGAGAAGACGAAACAACAGTAACGATAGAAAACCCACCCTTACCCTTTCGCTGCATAGTAGTCACAGCCATAACAGAACAAGTAGTAGTACCGTCAGGGACAAAAGAATCCAAGCGAGCAAGAGAAGAATGTAAAAACTTTGTCGCATCATTATCAGAAGCAGAAGGAAATCGGGGAGAAAGCGCCTCAATTCCAACTATGATCATCAATCTCCTTAGACTGCTTTGATGCCAACTAAAACATCTTATCATCGATAGCTCGAGGATCATCATTAGAACATTCAACAACGTCATGCACGCCATATGTAGATAGGAGCCTCTTCTCATTATCATCCAATGGGCGAGTTGTCTTCTTCTCACTATTCTCCAACACCAACTTCATCTCCTCAGCCTCCTCGAGGGATAAGCGATCCTCTTTCACAACCTCCCTATCAACAGAGCTCGGACGAGGAACAATGCGATGAGTCGAGCCAGGAAGTCTTTTCCTCTTCAGAACAGGGTCAGGACTTATAAACAGATGCATCGATGGACTAGGAGGCCTCGGGAATTCGGGCCAGCAACACCAATGCTAACAGGAGCATCAAGATCCATAACATTCAAGCTCACTTTTCCATCAACGCCAGCATTACCAACAACAATGGAGGCAGCTCGGACAACAATTTCCTCAGCTTGCCTTTCTATCAGCATGGCCCACTCAGCCTTGTTCATATTTACAACCCATTGCGCTCCACCATGTCATAAAAAAGAAAAGCTTCTAAAAGAACCACGAGAAGCTTCAAGAAATGTTCGCTGACCATCTGTTCTTCCGGAGTCAATTGCAGATCCCTCCGCTTGTTAGGAATCCGAAAAGACCTCACTATCTGACGACCTCGCAAGTCGATGTAACCAGAACAGATAGAAGCAAAAGCCAGTCTCACAAGATAACCAAATCATATAGGAGAACGAAGGAAGCAAATGTTCTTGGTCACCAACAGACCAACTACCGAGTGCAGAGTCCTAACAGTCAAGGGAATACTTGAGAGAATAACTGTGAGACCCTAAGTGGGCGGACCTGAGGTGAGGGTGAGGGTTGGAGCCCAATAGGCCCAACAGGCCGGGAGAGGTTGGACGAGCTACAAGGGGAATCATAGTCCCACATCGCCTGGGTGCGGGATGGTGATGTGCTATATATGTGCGAGGTTGGATCCCCATAGTAAGAGGCCTGTGGAGCCCCAGTAAGTGGGTGGAAGCAACAAATCCTTGAGGTGAGGGAGGTGCGGAATGCTGCCCAATAGGCCAAAGAGGACAATATCTGGATGAGTAGGGCTAGGGAGGGGCCCAGTGTCCGCTGTGCATACTCTGAAAGAGGCCTTTTAAAGCCGTGCGGGCCGGTTGGGCCCAAAGCGGACAATATCTTACTGTGCGGATCGGGTCGTTACAACAACCCTTACATCAGTGGAAACCATAACCCTCCAACCATTAGGACCCATCTGAGCAGGAGGGATGCCCATAAATCTAAATACGCTTAGAATAATTCTGGAAACGAAAATCTAAGGCCGGATTGAAACATACACGGGTAGAGTAATTTATACCCATTCCGTGGACGACAATGACTGTTGTTCTGACGGGACAAAATGGTCTCAAGGCCAGAGGGAAAAGAATAGTTGTAGCGAACATTATCCAACGCCGCCTAAGAAACCTTTTTGGGAGATAAGTAAGTTTCACAAGCAACAAGCTGCTCACCATCCAGTAAATCACCGACAGGCATCACGGAGGAACAAGAAAAGCAAGAAAAACAAGAAAAACGAATAAGGAAAGAAGAGAGAACCCTAATTTCAAAGATAGCGTAAAGAGGGAAACAAACCCATCGCGCCCCTCTTTATAGAGCCAAGTAGCGAAGCGACTGCTCATGGGATGACATACGTGATATGATGGCTACACGAAATCCTAAAAATATGCGCGAAAGCGAACGGATGAGCAAGAGACCAAAACACCAAATAACCAAAAGCTACTGACAACATTAAATGGAAGGCAATGATGGAATTGAAAGTCCAACAATCACAAAGTTAGTGGCCACATCAGCATACCCACTAACTGAGGGAGGAGTAGATGATGAGACATCAAAATAAACCGTCATCACAAACATACACATGGCAGAAATTGTTCAATCACGATCAGGTATCCCAAAACCGGGCCAGCTCATAAAGCCTAAAGAAGGCAAAACCAATCATAAAAACCCAAACAGGGCCCGTAAGAAGAATTTATAACCAAGGTCTAGATCCAGGACCGAACGAATTCACTCATATAGAAGAGAAGCGTTGCATAAGAAAAGAGTCGTGGAGTAAATTACGCCTCCACAGACGCGTCTTCATAAA
The DNA here is from genome assembly GCA_963556465.1 of Berberis vulgaris. NCBI lineage: Eukaryota > Viridiplantae > Streptophyta > Magnoliopsida > Ranunculales > Berberidaceae > Berberis > Berberis vulgaris. The sequence continues at coordinate 17,839,743 of OY747129.1, read as the reverse complement.
GGAAGAGACTGCTACGAAGAACATCTCCCTTGCGCCTCACATGTTGCACATCACATGCTTAAGTTACGCAGAGAATTACCCGCGATCATTATATAAGGTAAAGATGAACAATTGACAAAGGTATGCAAATTTAACTGAGTTTTGTCCAAATTTATTTCCTTTTTCAACAGAGTTGTTAACTTAAACATCGGAGTGCCTTCAGCTACCAAAAAGGTGGTCCTTGGCAATCTAACATTTGTTTTGCAGGTCAAACTTACAGGAGAACGAGATTTGGATGCATCATCATCTATGTAAACCTCCATAGATTTGTTAAATAGTTGCGAAAACATTTTCCACTAACTTCTAATGAGTAGTTCCTGCATGCTTAAGACCGAATGGCATCCTGGTTTTCAAGCATGCATTGTTGAGATTTGAAAAGTCAATACAAACCCTAACCTTCCCATTCTTGTTTGGCACAGCCACAATATTCGACAACCATGGCAGTTACTATATCTCCCTAATAATTCATGCCTCAAACAATTTATCGATCTCGGAGGCAACTGCCTCAGCCAATTTAGGAATAACTCTTCAGGGTTGCCTCCAATGTTATGTTCAGTTCGTGCTTTGCAAACTCGATTGGGATGCCCAACAATTCTCCCATGTTCCATGCAAAGACATCCAAATGCCTCTAGAGGAAACTGATCAACTACTCGCTGATTGGCTTCCTGAACATTTTTACCGATTTGAAGTCACTTAGGTATCCCATCTTACCCGAAATCTATCATCTTTCCCTGTTCCATATGACCCTCAACAATATGCTCTGACTCTTCCACGACCTTGTCTATTGACATCACATTGACTGATCCTTTTGCTTTCGTTGACCCTTCTGAAAAGGTTTTCTCTGTTGCCGTCGTCATTGTGAATTTCCTTGCCGAGCCCTGATCTCCTCTTAACTCATACTAGCCGACCGGTGTCGGAACTCGATGATTTGATAGTATGTCGAAGCCACAGCTTTCATTACTCTTATCCATCCATGCCTTAGTATGGTGTTGAATGGTGAGGGTGCATCTACTGCCAGGAAGTTCATTATTACACACCGTGGCTCGACCGGTATTGGCAATTGAATCTCACCCAGAAGAACCGAGGGGTTCCATTGAAATCATAAATGGTTGAGAAGCTCGGCTTCGCCACTATGTAGGACATAGAGGAGAGCGCATCTTTGAATAGGATTTCTACTACACTGCCCTTATCAACCAATATTTTTTTCACTAAGATTCCCAAATTAGAGAGATACAACTAGGGGATCGTCATGGGAGTGGTTGACTGACTCATAATCCTTCTCAGAAAACATCATTGACTGTCGCGTCAATCCGGCTGCCAAACCCAATGAGTGAACTAGTCTTTGGATCAACGTTGTACCGAGCAGCACCTGAACATTCATGGATTTCTAGATCTTCTTCTACACTCAGCTCTGGACTCCTTTGGCTTAGCATAGATAGTGTTAATTGACCTAGATGGATGTGTAGGCAAAGTCTCTACCAACTATTTCTCTAACTGGTCTCGGTCGGTATACTTTTTCAACCAGCCATGCTCTATCAAATCTTGTACTAAGTTTTGGAACTCAAAACACGTGTTCGTCAAATGATCCCTTATATAGTGATAACTACAATAAGGTCGGTCCTCCCTTTCATGGATGAACAGACGCAATGGACCTTTAAAACAAGGTTCGCTCTTGATCTTTCTGAGAAAATTAGGAAGGGGAGTCTTTAGCTGATCAATTTTCAATTCATCATTTCCCAGGGTCTTTTCCTTTGGTCTAGCTACAGTACTCAAAGCGAGTCTTCCCTACTCATTTGTTTTGGAACCTTTCGTTTCCACGATGGATTTACGGCTACTAGCACTACTTCTTCAACGATGTTGGTGTTATCATCATTATTTCTAACATTCTCCCCTCTCCGAGCTTTTAGTGGCGGGTCTCTCTCTATGAGCCTCTCCTATGTTCTTGAATCGGGAAGAACTGTTGTTGTAAGAGCATACACAACCACCTTCTTATCTAGATTATGAACCCTGATCACCTTGTCTTTGAATATATTGAGATAAACTTTGAATGTATCCCTGTTTCCTTGCTTAACTGCCAAAAGATCTGTAATGCTTACTTTGCTCTTTTTCTGATGGATATAATATGTAAAAAAAATCTTCCATGAAAACCTCGAAACTCTGAATAGAAGTTTGCGATAGTGCTTGAAACCAAGTAGTCGCATCCGACTTGAGGCTAGAAGGAAAGAACAAACACCTGAGATTCTAAAACTCAAAAGCATTCCACAGGATAGTCATCTCCCTGAAATGAATTAAATGATGCATTGGGTCAGACGTTCCAAAATACATCTCAAAATGTGGCCTCCTAAATTTCAAGGGCATCGAGTTCGTTGTATCTCTACAGACAAATGAGAGTTTCGCAACTGCCTGAGATTTCTTGGGTCGAGATCTCTACCGCCGCATACTCGTATGAGACTCCTTCAAACTCCCCTTCTTGGATCTCATCAGGGCTCTCACCATCTCCAGCATTTTAGGAGGGGATGTTTTTTGGAATTCTCGCATTTGGAAACACTGCGCGATAAGATTTAGAAGTAGCCTCATCTGCTCACTCATCACTTGACCTAAGCTCTACTCTAGCCACCACGAACCTCTTTAGCTCCTCATTTTCATGATGAGCAATCTCAAGCTGCCTTTCGGCTATAACAAGCATATCAACCAGCTCTCTTCCCGTCCGAGTTCATTTAGACATCGCATGTTTTCTTATAGATCTGGAATTTACAGTGTGCCTAGACAAACTCAGCACTGACGATTCACCCTAGGCATCATCGCATAATCTTATTTGGCTACCTCAGCTACTTGGATGCATTGTGCAAGATGTGAGACACCCTTGAAGTTGTAGATCATGGAGGCATAACCACTTAGAAATCAAAAGAAGTAATTGCGAGTCTCTAGTGGGTAGAATTCTCACGGATGATGCCAATTGTGAAGTATATTCAAGACTCGCAATTCTCTCGTTTCTATAGGATCTACACTCTCTAAATACACAAATTTTCTAACCCTGCAATAAATGCAGCACTTCACTTATATAGCTCAATAACCTTCACTACTAGGTTATTTTCCATAGATATTTACTTAAATATCATAAAGGGAACAAGTTCTTACACAATAAATATCCTAATGGAGACTTTTCTTACTCCATAAGATCTTAGTAATGATATGATCCTACATAGTTATCGTGAGATTCCCTTTTCTTCACACATACTTTTCGATCGAGCCTATGGGTTGAATTGCAATTAGGCTCATGGGTCGAATTGGGCTGAATTCTTCCTTCCGAGCACTTGGATCTCCTTTCATTGTCCTCAAGGGTCGAATCCTCAAATCATCTTTCATTCATGTGGTGGTACTCAAGCATATCGGATTTGGTATCCACTGAACACATTGAAATTTAATGAATGCGTGACTAAATTTAATTTAATAATAATGGGTATTTTTGTTATACTCTCCTAAACAGAAAAAATAAATAATCACCACCAAATGACTTTTATCAAAAATGATAACTTGGTATTACATACTTTAAGTTGATACAACAAAGTCAAAACATCCAAAAACCTTGATGCACAAATAATTGGTGCAACCGAGTCTAATTGTTGGGTACACGTAGCAGCTCCCTAAAATGTTGCCCATCCTAAGAACACCCACAATAATTTGGGGGCCAACTACGATGCATTTGATTCCACTATTAAGTTATAAGTCAATCACCAACTCATCTTACAACCAAATATCTTTCAATAACCCTCAAACAAGCTAATCCCCACTTGAATTAAAAAATAAACAAAATCCAAAATCATAAACCTAAAAACACATTAAATAAAAAATATCATTTACTCTCTTCTATAAAATAAAAAATTAATAATAAAAAAACCTGAAGCAAAAAATTCAAAAGTTAAATCCACGACATAGGAATAGGGGTGAGCATGGTCCGAGTCGATCCGCGAGATTGGGCTTGTTCCGGTCCTATGAAATGGGACCAGAACAATCTGGAATAACGAGTTTTCCTTAGCAGACCAAGTTGGTCTCGGACCGATTTGAACCGGGACGGAACCACATACCATCCCGGTTCCAAATTTATTTTTCTTTAAATGGAAACTGATTTTTTCTATCAAAATCCCATTTTTAATGATAAAACTCAGTCTCCTAATAAATCTGCTACATTGAGAACTCATCATAATTAAACTTGATTCCCTAATAAATCTGTTGCATTGAGTTTTTTCCTAATAAAACTTAGCCTCCTAATACCCTGCGGGTATTCAATAATCAATATGAAGAAAAACGAACAACGGTGCAACAGTTGAAAAATGAACAAAAGTGAAACAATTAGAAAATTGAACAATTGCATTTTGAATTTTTAGCAATGAAACAAGTAAACTTGCAATATAGACTTGTCTAGCTGCCTGCAATATAAACTTGCCTTCTCACTTCAAATGTCACCTAATGGAACTAATGGGATTCACACTGTAGAGATTAAGCAAACACTACTACAAATATAGGCTTGCATAGCGCTTAAAAATAGGCTTAGATAGCGCTTTTTAGCGCTATCTAAGCTACCGCTATGGTAGCTTAGATAGCGCTCAAAAAAGCGCTATGCAAGGCGCGTACTTGAATAGCGCTTCGCTTAGATAGCGCTTTATTAAGCGCTATCTAAGCGTTGATTTTTTTTTTAATTAACTTCAATAGCGCTTTAGAAAGCGCTATGTAAGCGCTAATTTTTTTTTTTAAAATTAGCTTGAATAGCGCTTTGATGAGCGCTATTTAATTTTGTTGATTTTTTTTTAATTAGCTTCATTTCGGTGAATTTTTTTTATTAACTACCATAGCGCTTTTTTATGCGCTATTTAATTTAAATGAATTTTTTAAATTAGATTTGTTTATCTGCTAAGATAGCGCGTAAATACCAATACCGATTTTCTGGGCTAAATATAATATTTAATATAATAATGACAACGTTCAATCAATCAATAAAGACACAACATGATAACTAACTGTTTCTCATTCATTCAAAATATAATTTAAGCATTCATACAAAATTGTTAATATGCTATCATATATATTTGTTCGTAGCACAATACTAATAAATATCTTAAACTACAGGCATAATTAAAATGTTTTGCTTTAGCTTTCCATTTTCTCCATACGGACTCCATACGGTAATTCCAGCTGATCTACAGACTGCAACGGATTCCTTGACGCCCGGACGAAGAGGATCCTTGATACCCACATGGAGCTGTTTTAAGAGATGAACATGATGTAGTCATAACAGCATGTGCAGGATCATCGCCTGGACACTCTGTAATTATGCACGAACTGCCCTTAATCTGATGGAAAAACATTGTATTAATAAGGCTATTTTTAGCACTGACTCAGCATATGCCCTGTCCATTCTCACAAAGAATGAAGCTACTCCATGGGAGGCTATTGCTTTTGCAATATATTTGACATTGCAAAGTAATATGACATGTACATAAACATAGATACCAAGGGAGAGAAAAAAAGAGGGAGTAACTAATCTACATTAATGTCGTACCAGAACATAAAAGAAGAGAACACCACTGCAGCATTGATCATCCAATGTTTTAGTCTCTCAGAGTGACCCTGGAATTGAGCAAAAACAATAATCAAAAGACACCTATCAGCTTTTCTACCACATCTTGTTCTTGTGTATACTCGATAAAAATAAGAACGTAATTGCACGGACGTGTATGCCCAACTTTACGTTACTAATAATGTTAAGTACCTAACAAATGCCCATGACATTGCAACTAAATGTGGACCAATAAAGTGCACAGCAGCCATTAGGACTATCCAAATAGGTGCTTACTCATGGCACAAAACTTCAATTGGTGACACAACACAAATCCTTGAAACACATTGAAGTTAAATTTTTTGTAAGACAAATTGGGTTCACCATCTCAGAAACACTGTAATAGACCATCTAGGTTCAGAATATTATACTTCATGACGTTGAGTTTGTAGATTATAAATAATGGAGATAAGCTTGAATGAAATCTTGAGCAATGAAAGATTCAAAACTCAATAAGATACTCTCCTTTTCTTTTTTGTTTTTGGTATACTTACCAAAGGTTGAGATTGGTAAAGTGCCCGCAGAAGCTAACCAATAGTTGCATCTCTTTCGGTCTATTACCATTTAGTACTCACAGTTTCACGACATCCACATTAGGCTTGCTTCTTAGCACATTTTTAATCATGCTGCAAAGTTTCTCCTATACCATAGTTTATTGAAGCTTAGTGAAGAAAATAAGAAGTTTAGAAACATAAATGCCAAGAAAGTGCATAAACTCTGACAAAGATAGTATGTGATACTCATGAAACAGAATAATTTATTCAGCCAATGATGGTAATACAGAGTATACATTGAGGGCTAAAAGACAATCTCTCTAAAAAGATGGATACTATTTTTACAGAGATCTGGGAGCAGAATAATGCAATAGCAGGAAAACACAATATTACCTGGCCAATAACCAACACTACATTAGCATCAAACGTATCAATGGCGTGAAGAAGCAGCTGCACCAAAACTTCAGAGCATTAATTGGCATCCCACATGTAACCAAATTCAATTGAAAAATATCCAACTCCTTTAATTACACAAATTAAACTACAATTACCTCATAACCAACGCCTTCTATCCATCCCATGGTATTTATCACCATTCCTGCAGCTCGTGCTTCAGGATTGCCAGCAAACTGTCTCTCTAGAGTTTGAGCAAGCTCTTTCACGAGTACTTTGTATAGCTCTGAATTGACACTGCAAAACTACTAATTAAGTAACCCTGAAAATCCTTTTCATTTCTATTGGTAGGCATTAGTACTATTGAAGATGCTAGTAGAGATAATCAAAACATTGGTGGCCAGAAAAAATTTCTGAATTCAAATTATTCAGGAAGCATGCAGTGTTCTCATGCTGTGATTGACAGAATCATGCTACCTATACTTGTGGTTCACCAATTTAAAGTTTCTATGTAAACTTCCCTAGTTTTACTCGTAAAAAGAATATCCAAATTCAAGAAAAAGAGGGGCAAAAAAATTAGTTGTGTCTCAGTTTTTGCTTGAAATTCAGAAATTATCACATATGGCTACATGACCTTAAGAGGTCGGTTTGACTGTTTTCTTCTCTGCCTTTTAAGTTCTCTTTCATCCTAATTCAAAAAAATGAGATGCATCAGAAAAGTTTTGATATAACATAACCAAACGTACAGGTGAGGCTTCTGAATGAAAAAAAGAGCGTTTTGCATGATAATTGAAGTTGCATCTATACATATAGTCTACCGTCTCTTTTACTTTTCTCCTTGCCCAAGTTTTCTCTATTATAGAATTTCATAGTTTCATATAATGTTTCTTTTGCTTACTTGCTTAAATGCATTAGTATCAAACCTCCCAGAAAGATGAGAAAAAATAATATGCACCTGTCCCGCAGTTCTATTCAAGGCCCAGTTGAAAGCAGGTTGGTCATTGGCTTTCTTTTGCTTGGACCATGGTTGAACTTGGAGTTCTTCAATCCACGTCTTCATAACTTTTTTAGCTTCACTGGTGGGCCGTAGGAAAATCATGCAGCTACAGATATAGGTGCGACCCTTTTTCCCTGGAGCTGGCAAGGCCGAAGAGTGGTTCAATGGTTTCACCTGCTCATTTCATTGGAAGGAAAGATGGAAATAAATAACACGACAAGAACTGGAAGCACTGTGAAGTCCTAGCATTAATACACATCGGACCTTTCTAAATCTATCAAAATGAAAAAAATAACAAAATGATATCCAGATTAACCACTTGATTAGCTATGGCTATAATGGACAAAATTTAGATATGTTTTAATTAATTTTTATAATTTTTTTTCCAAAAGAAAAAAATTTATGCTAAACAATATATATTGGGAAGTCTATATTGATAATCATTCACTGGGATTGATTTTGGCTAAGGATATTTCAACATTTCCTACCAAATGTCAGGTCAGAGCTGCTTGAATGCATAATACTTCTATCAGGAAGGGTAAAGCTGAATGTCAGACTGATATGGCCACTGAGCAACGGGGGCATACATCATTTTTTTGATTCTAAGGTTAGCTAAGACAGTGAGGCTTGAATGACAATCCAGGGGAGATACAAGATGAACCCACTTCGTTATATGATGCCTGAATCTGTCAGGACAGCAAATTTCAGAGTTCAATTCTTGCTTCTTGAACTCTCGATGACTTGTCCCTCCAATGCCAACGAGCTATAGGCTTGTGTGCTGGATGCCACATCCTATATGTATAGGCCTTGGCTGCACAGACACAGAGAACAAACGTAATTGCTTCAACATGACCAGACCAAAGTCTAAGATCCCTGGAATCAAAACCGTCCATCCTGAGGCACCCCCTTAGATCGTTATGGTGTTTCAACAACCTCTTAAGTGGCCATGTGCATCACGATTGTTAACTTTTAGTCCTGTACAGTATAGCTCAGTTCATATTTCTTTTGACAAGTCACGCAGGTTAATTCAAAACAATATTTCTAGACTATAGCTAGCAATACAGTATTATCTAATTGGGAGTCTTTTTTGCGAAGTAGCTAATGTTTCATCATTCTGTTGTTTGTTATTAGCTCTTTCTTTTGTTTCTTTCCAGGTTTTCTCGATCTCCTCGCTCCTTTGTGTTCTTTTGGGATCTCTTTTCAATATATTTAGTGTTCCATTGAAAATAAATTTCTAAAACTTCATACCTGAACTGATGGACTCACAAACTTATCAAATATGGAAATCTTTCTTGATTTAACATAAAACTCATTTTCATCATTGCATGTACAACTTTCCATCTGATACTTGACAAAAAAACAACATTAACTAAATTAAACTGACATACCGCAGCCATATCATCAGTGAAATATACATCATGATGCCCTTTCAGATATGCTAGTGGATCGGCCAACCAGACCATATCAACATCATTGTACATAACATTATAACCAAGCTCCAGAATCTGCAGTAAGTGGCGAGGTCTGCGGGATGTAAAATTGAAAAATCCCTGCAAAACAAGATATATCAGGAGAGGTTCAAGAGTTCCACCTATAGGTAAGTTGAATCAGTACATACTCTTCTCATGAAAGTTTCAAACAGCATTATAACTTGAGATGCATACTCAATTTTGAAATGCAAACCCCATGCAAGTATTGTGTGTAATTTGCAAGCAATTGAGATTTGTATAAAAATAATGACATGGAGTCGACACATAACCCTCAACAGCAATATATTCTACTTGGTCTTAGTGATGTGACAGAAGAAACAGTATTAAAAAATCTTTTGCAATGAACACCACAACCATCTACATCTATATATTCTCATTGGTCTTATGTGAAGAAGTACAGAATTTTGTTCCAGAAAATTTAAGAACATAGATCCATAAAGAAACAAAATTCAAAACTCTTTTATTTAAGCAACCATACTCCCCAAATAATGGACCAATCTTCATATCTCAAGCTTGTGAAGTTGATTAGTTTTATTTAGGTTGCCTGATTGATGTTATGCTATTCAGAGCAGCTTTCTTATATTTGATCAATTCGTTGAGATAAACTAGTTATTGCTTAACCAGATATATAGAATAAGTATGATCAATATACTGAAAAAACACACAACGCCTTATTCATGCAATATCTATTGACCTAACTTTTGAATCAACCCACAATCCTTATAGCAGTAGATAATTAGCAAAAGTGGCAACTGAAATTGCACAACCTAATATAAGGTAAACAAACTGAACTCCACATGTGGTAGTAACATCTGCATAAAATGTCTAAAGTAACACAAATAACAAACTTTTCAATAACAGCAAGCTATCAATTTTCAGCTCTTGCACCATATGAATCTGCAATTAAAGTCACCTATGTCTAACTGCTACAAGATACGACCTTGTTGAACAGTCAAGTTTTTCATAATTACTGCTGTAAACTAATTAACATCTACTAGACAATTTCCTTCTACAGACATTATCTTCATTGTTCAATTGTGGATATCCTCTATTCTACAAAGATATGCTCTATTACAGAGCATTCAATCTCATAATGCACATGGATAGTAAAATGCACTTAAGATTGCCATTGATCTGCAATATGGATAGTAAAATGCACTTAAGATTGCCATTGATCTGCAAATATGGCATGCGCTGCAAATATGGAGAAAACTAAAAACCCCAAACCCAAAATTTTAGAGATCTTGATTGAGTGAAGAGCTCGATTGGGGGAAAAGGGAACTCTCTGTTTGTTGTATTTATAGAGAGGAAAAACAAGAGAAAATAGAATTCCCTACCTAACAGTAGCATAAAAATCCCTAATTCAAACAAATAATTCTAGCATACTGCATTGTCAACCAATTCAAAACCCAATATGCAATAAACCCTAACAATATCAAAGATATAAACTTTTCAACAAATCATCCAAGAAAACAAATGCCTTAAGCTAATCAGACGATCTTGAGAGTGCAAAGAGTAATAGTTGACCTAATTCAACTTGGAATCGATTCGTTGTTGTGAATTATCAATAGAGATAGATGAAATTACTTGACTAAAAAGTTTTCGATCTTGAGAGATGAAAAACTTACGATCAATTGGAGAAAGAAAGAGAGGAGCACCACAGAAAGACAGCAACAACACTCCGTCGAGAAAGAGCCAAAGCTCGAAAGCGAGAGAGAGTGAGAGCGGTGGAGTGAGGGAGGCAGGGAGAGCAATGGAGAGAGTGAGAGCAATGGAGATAGGGAGCAGGGCGAGGGAGAGGGAGGGAGAGCTACGCACAGAGGGGGAACGAGAGAGAGAAGGAGGCGTTGTTCTCCCCTTCTAGGTTAGATCGAGCATGCTTTTAAATATTTGGGTGAAATAAAGCGCTATCCTAAATGTAAGTAACATAGCGCTTCCAAAGCGCTATGCAAGCACTTTAAAAGCGCTATGGTAGCTTTGGTAACGTTTTTTCTCATAGCGTTTTTTAAAGCGCTATCTAAGACATAACTAAGATAGCGCTTAACTGAAAAAAAAAATTAAAAGCGCTATTGTAGTGTTTTTTTTTTTTTTTTTTTTGATTTTTTTTTTTAAGACAAATAAGCGCTATCCTAGTGCCCACTTGAATAGCTCTTTAAAAAAGCGCTATCTAAGTGGCGTTACCTAAGCTAATATTTGTAGTAGTGAAAATGTCACCTTATAATTTACACACTTCTAGACTTGGTTCACAAGTAGATTTACGAACCAACAAATGAAAAAGTAAGTAATTCAAGTAGGTTCATCATCCTTCAAATCATCTTCTTTTTTTTTGCATCGGTGCCTTTCCTCTTGCCATTGGATCATTTTGAGCTGCACTATTGTTGTTGTTTGTGCTTGAAGTTGCTGCTAGCTTTTGCATTGAACGATTCTACAATTGAACCAACATAATCCACTATCAACACCAACAAAATCAACCATCAACTATCAATATCAATAGGCAATCGGTGTACAAGTACATGTTTCAATGTCTTCATAGAATTCCAGCTCTTCAACGGTAAGTTCATTTTCAAAGTCCATTGTAATGTCATCTCCTCTCAGCCACTTTTGCATACATATCAAAGCTTCCGCTGATGTAGGAGTTAATGAACTCCTAAATAAATCTATAACTCTGCCACCTGTGCTAAAAGCACCTTCAGAAGCGATAGTAGAGACTTGAATAACAAAGATGTCCTTAACAATCAAGGCCAACACTAGATATTGGCAATCGGCTTGCTTCCCCACTGCAAACTTTACTGCCACTTTTTAACTCTTTATTTAATCTTCTGGAATTTTAGCTTGCCATAACCTAGGAATGATAGCAAGATTCAGGGGGATTTTATTTAATGTAAATCCATTACACATAAAGTAATGTATAATACTTCTTCCCTAAACAACAGTGGATGGATCATTATTGAAATCAAAGATTCTACACAGCCTGGGTTTCGCGCCTGGGAGGCTACCTGGACCCTCCTGGGCACGTGCGCTCCAAATTTGGGCTCCAAATTTTGAATCCAAAGAGTGAAAGTTTTTGGCTCCAAAAGATCCATTTCACCCACAAAATCCATCATCCACTGTCCCTTCTTCACTCAATCCCCACAATTTCATCATTCAATCTCTTTTCTCCCTTTGCAGTCTCTCTTCTTCACTTGCTTTTCACTCTGAACTCTTTATCTGTTTCTCTCTCTGACACACACTCACTCTCTGAACCTCTAGAAACACAAACTTTGCTCAATCAATCGATCGATTGGGCTAAAGTTAAGGTTCGATTTACTGACTCTTTGAAGTTTATGAAGAGAACTCTCACTACATTGCCTTGTTGGACTAAAGCTTGAGAGGGTATTTACGGTTTTGAATTTGGATTCTGGGTTTTCAAGGGTTTAGCTTTCTATGGAAAGAAAACATGGTTTTCGAGAAGACGTAGTGTGAGCCCTCTCACCAGCTTGCTCATTTTATAAACCCTAACCCTAAAGTTGTGTCTAGCTTTGAGTCATTATAATGTTGATCTTGCTGACAGTGCCTTGCATTTGTTTTGCTCCAGATACAGATTGCAACATGGAGGTGGTTGGTGAGAATACATTCTCTGAGCAAAAAGCTCATCACAGATGCAGGCGTAAGAAGCATGACAAGAGAATGGGGTAGTACACTAAAAGGAATTATATTGTTCTCTCTTCCCCTGTAAAAATTTGTGTAAAAAAGCTTGCTATCCTACGTATTGATTCAACTGATGTCAATGTCTTTGACGTTAAATTCATGTACGATTTACACCTTGTAATCTCCAAACTCTACTCTGAACAATCATACATAAACACGTTTGATGTTTTTGTTTCTTTGAAGAATTGCTCATTTGTGAACACAAGATCAACTCCTTGTATTTGTCATATAGATCAATTCAAATTGTGTTGGGCATGGATTTGCAGTTTTATGGTGAATTCCATCATTGTTTATGTATGTAAGCCTCCAAAAGGACTGTCAAACAATGTAATGACACGCATAACCCTTGCTGAATGGTCGATGTGTCCTGAATGGTCAACCTTCTCCATGTCTGCGCTTGTTGTTTCGAGTGTGTTGGTTATCTTGGCAACTTCGGCTAATGCCGACGCGTAGGTGCCAGATGCCTGATCCATCATTCTTATTCCTACATTGGTTCTTCGGACTATCGTGGGGAGCTTGAGGGAGGGGAGGGTGGAGGAGAATGAGACTGCGCGGATGGTGATGGGTTTTCTTTGGATTCGTGTGGAAGAGCCGGATGGGGGAGTGCTTGATTTGAAGACGATTGGGGATTGTTGAAGTGCTGCCATATTGTTGGTGGCAAAGATAAGCAGGAAGAGAAAAGAAGAGGATAGGGGAAGAGAAATTGTGGGGATTGAGTGAAGAAGGGAGAGTAGCAGATAGATTTTGTGGGTGAAATGGGTCTTTTGGAGCCAATAACTTTCACTCTTTGGATTCAAAATTTGGAGCCCAAATTTGAGGCGCACGTGCCTCAGACCCTCCCAGGCGCACGTGCCCAGGAGGGTCCAGGCAGCCTCCCAGGCTGTGTAGAATCTTTGTTATTGGAATAGCACTTGTGGATTGTCTTTATGGCAACAAAATACTTGTAGCCGAGAAGGCTTCGGAAAATGATGTTAAACAAATACCCTATATTAAGATCATACATGAGACTAATGCAATGACAAGTTCATAGGCGTTCAATCAGCCTGGAAAACCTTGGAGCAGATCATTAAATGGAGTATACAGGAGGGTTGAACCAATGTATAGGTGAATAGTGATGATATGGAGATTCTGGAATGCATAAATAACATATGAACTATATAGCGATTGTTCTCTCAAATGAATATTGTAGGTTGTCTTCAATATGATTCTTCGATTTCCCATTTTGCTCTAAAACATTCATCCTATTTACAATCAAAATAAGTTCGTTAACTAGTAAAAATAAGAGGTTTTAGATGGCAAAAATGAACAAGGATATATTTAATTCTCTCATGCCTTATTGGTGGAGCCCACACTACTATTATATCTACTACTACAAGAGGTTATGTGATACATTACTTTAGGTCATGTGGCAACTCCAAGGATTTTTTTTTAATGTATGTAAAGAAAATGTAGCATGGGTTAAGATGGGTTTTTGTCTCAAGCCTAATAAAAAATATGATTAAGTTATTTTTTTCCTATATTCTTCATGACTTTAATTTTCTATTTTTATGGAATTTTGAAGAAACTTAAAACTTAATAAATTGATTTAAATCATTTAATCATAATAATTACATCCAATCAAAGGTTTTAGTATTTATTTTTTTAAATGCTATAAAGAGCATGAGTAGCACACACAAATTTAAATTCAAAATTTTTTTATTAGACTAATATACAATACACAAAATTTAAGTATTAGCATTATTTCATTTTTTTTTTTTTGTCAATCAACAATTTGCTGGATGCATATAGATTCAATGCAAAATCGTTAAAAGGATAGATAAATTTCACATTTACTTAATCATGAAGATAAATAATATTAAACAACTAATTATACGCATGCATAGCAGGCACTCGTGACTATGGAAGATTTTTTTTTTTTTTTTATTAAACCTCCAGTGTGGAGGGGCACCTCTGGAATGCCAGACCTTTATTACTTGTCAAGAAATTGATTTACAATCAATACGGGGGTACATGACGACTTTACCCGTGATATAACCAAAACAAAAATTGGGCCGCATCCGAAAACCAAAATATAATTCTGACTCTATGAACCACAACCATATTTTCTAACTTCCTCCTCGTGGCCTTATTACCAACCCCACGAGCATTCCAAAACATAAAATTTTCCATCATCTTAAGCGCGGGAGGAAGATTTACCCCTCTTAGTGTTACGACGCTTGCCCGGAAGGGCCGCCGGTTTGACTTTGTTCTGTAGATTCTTATCGGAGTGCGCCCCCAAATTTATATCATTAATAGCATGTGATTCCGGCCCCAATTCCGATTTCGACGCAGCCTCGTTACTATCATCTGTGGCGCTATCAAGTGTATTAGTGGTCATAGATTGTTTCTTTAGTCGCAAAGCACGGTTCTCCTCAAAAAGCTGGATGACGACATCAAACAAGCTCCCGTCCTTGTCGTTCCTTGCTGCTGCGGGCACTGAAAAATTACCAGTTACCGCGGATTGAGCGCGCTTGGCCAAAACCTCTGCCAAACGTTCCATCACTGTCGGCTTCACCAGGGCAGCCTCTACCTCCTGAATCATTCCACTCGATTTTGTTTGCGTCACTAAAGAGTCACCAACGGCGAGCAAGTCGCGTGCTGGCTGAGGTGTCGCGTCCCCTGGGTTGGGGCCGTGAAGAGGCTGGGGCCGTGAAGAGGCTAGGGCCGTGGACTGGGAGGCCGTGGGCAGGCCGTGCTCGAACGTGGGCTGAGGTCTAACTGCTGTCCTGCTCGAGTCAAGGACGGGCTGGGTTCGTGATCAGGCTAGACCCGAGGAGTGCCCAGAGTCGTGGTCTGGCTGAGACCGTGCTCTGACGCAGGGCTTGGACTGGTGGTGAGCACATTCTGTTTGGGGCCGTGAGCTGGCTGGGGCGAAGCCACTCCTAACTCCCCTGCCAATGAAGCTCGTGTCTCTGATCCAGGAAGCCCCAATTGAGCGTCCCCAATGTCATCGTGCGACCTTGCCACAAAGTGATGTTCCGGTCGGATAATTACATTTGGCATGTCGTCGGAAAGACCACTCTTGGCCCCTGAGATTATGTCATCTGTTGGCTGAGGCCGACAACTACGTTGTAATCAAGCATGCTGCCTTGTTCACATCCACCATCATGAGCAAGCTCTTGGCCAATCCCAATGTGAAGCTCTTCAACGTTGTCACTGCGGAGGATTTTGTCATCAATGAGGGAAGCGTTGGTGGTGGAGTCACCAACTAGGCTTTGGTGTGGCCCCTAACGTGTGCATGTGTCGTGCCTGGATTCACAGAGATGATCCATGATTCATCTAAACCGAGTTGCTGCCCACCACCTGCTGCAACCCATACTGTGTGTGAACACTGGTTTTCAACCTCCGGGTATTGAATTTTTTTTATTTTTTATTTTTTTTAAAAAAATTTGGGTCATTGACCCTTTTAATTTATTTATTAATTCATACCCGAAGGCTACATGACTGACCCTATAGGGTTAACCAAACCAGGCCCAAAGGCTACAATATTGTTGCCACTTAATATCCTCGTCGCCTACATCTTGCATAGAGACTCGCTTTCGCTTCGCTCCGATCTAGTCCATCTATGCAGTTGCACCGCCTTCATCTCGCATCGAGACTCGCTTTCACTTCGCTCTGATCTAATCCATCTAAGCAGCTGCATTCAATACCCGAAAGCTTATCAACGACGGAGCAAATGTGCTCCTAATAATCGGACGAAAACTCACAAAATCTTAACTGGTAAGTCTCGAACCTGCGACCTCTCACAAGGAGAGTGGATGTCCAACCAACTAAGCTACAATTGATGGACAAATGTACATAAATGGGCTAAGGTGAATAGAAGAGATAGCAAGAATGAGAAGTAGATGAGATTCCAAGAGTTGTTCATGGATTTGTAGATGTTTTGAAGTTGTGCCTTATCAAGTTGCATGTGTTCCTCACATTTGGAGTATTTCGATTCCCTTTCGTCATTTACCTATGGAACAACAACAACAATTGTATGCGATGTGGATTTAATAAAATAGCACATTGTCTGCAAAGGGTCCTTGCATTTCTTTCAACTTCATGTAGAGTTGATACTGATTGAAAGAAAAGAGGTAGTAGCAAATCCATTAGAAATGGGTCACCAAATTTAGAGTTCCTTCATGTAGAACAAGTTGTAAGAAGGGTGGTTGAAATTTAGCCGAAATCCGATGAAACTTGAAATACACAAAGTAAGTGGTAAAAGTTTGAATGCAGATTTGAGATGAGCTCTCTGCTTTGTTACAGATAATATATAGAAGTTTCGAGACTGTTGTGATTCACCCACAATATTTAGTAACCATCTCGTGCTCGATACGGGAGGATATTTTGAAAAATCTAATAGTTTCTATTAGTCAATCAAGCTAAAGGTTAAAGTCCAAAATGAAAATTAAATTGAATTAAAATAACCAGCAACACTGAAATAGGATTTTACTTGAATTAATATAGGATTTTACTTGAATTAATAGAGGCTACAAGGTAAATAACTCTTTATTTAAAACTATACATAATTATTTTGAATAGAAATTCAATTATAATTTTTTCTTATTAGTAAATAATTGTAATAAAATAAAAAATTATTAAATATCCATCATTATGAAATGATGAATACATCTAGAGGCGAGCAATGTCAATTCAATTTGGTTTTTAGACTCAAATTGATTTCAAACAAATTTTATTCAGTTTGCCTAAAACCCAAATCGATTGAATTAAAAGATATCGAAGCAACAAAACAAGAGATTGAACCACAAACAAGTAGATCAAACCACCCAAAAAAAAAATTTAATTAAAATTAAAATTAAACCTATGATGATTACAAAAAATAGTGAAAGAAATTGAAAGAGGGTGTAAAGATTTAGTGCAAAAGGGCCTTGAAATATCAGGATCAGATCGAAAGATGATTTAGGTTTGGCATTTGGCAACGACCATTTTTTATTTGAGAAAATTGCAATGACGATTTGGATTTGATAATGAAAGTGAGAAAATATGAGAGAGAGAGAGTTGTGTGATTTTTTGTATTTGATAATTTTATTTTCAATAATATTTCAATTCAATTACCGACAACCGATTACCAGCATTTAAATCAATTTTTACCCAACCATGGACAGAAATAAAGTTCTGACACTTGGGTACACTTGAATATCCAAAAGGTGCACATCCAATCTAGGCACAAATCCTGGTGGATTCGAACCACCAACCTCTCAGAGCACAAGGATCTGAGTACTCTTGCCATTTAGAGCTTAAGGATCCACAAATGCAAATTTACCAAAAACATTATTATCTGACTACATTATTTGAAATTAATACCACAAGTTTCTAGAGAAATTAGGGCACAAAAACTTCTATCCGCATGCATGCATTATTTGACTACATTTATTGTAGAGAAAACTCCTTTAACCTAGAAATAAAATTACATTAATTGGTAAATACAAAACAACAATTGGTTTCAAAACATACGAAAAATTCGAGCACAATTCCTACATTTCAACCTTAAACCTGATTACAAATAAGATTACACAAAGTATGAAAACAAAAAATAAAATCTTGGGAGCTTGTTGATCATCCAACAGTACAGAAATTTTGGTACCATTGAAATGAATATTGTCCCAGCAGGAACAAAAAAATTTTATAAAATAAAAATGTATTAGATCAATCAAAACTAACCTTTGTAACGAAAATTGGTTTATAGAACAGTACTGATCGCCCATCATGCACAATTTTGTATCCCAACAACACTCGCAACCAACTTCTGAAATTTCAATCAAGTCCAAGTTGAGGGATAAGAAAATTCCTGTCAATATAACAAATGTGGTGTGCATTTGATGTTTCTACAATTGAGTTTTAACTTGCATCTCTAAACTCTCATTCATCATAGACGGGAAGACAATTGCACCTAAATTAATTATCAAAGTATAGTTAACAAAATATTTCAGAAAACAAAGCTTTTTATTAGATCTCAAAATTATCTAGCATTACATAGATAAAACCCCTCCCCCTCACTGTTTTCCTCGGCCATTTCCTCGTCATTTAGAACTCCCCTAAAATTAATATCCCAAAGCACAATCCCATAAACAATCACCTCTAAACCCCCACAACACAACTTGCCCAACGAGCCTTTTAGGATGTGGGATGAAACTCGATTTATCCAAAAAGCCAAATTTAAATATACCCTATTTTAACACTTCATCTCATATAATAATAAAATGTTCTCATTTAATTTTTTAAATCACAAATAAATGGAAAATAAAATCAAAAGAAAACTTGCACTACCTATACATTCTTTAATAAAATTATAATAATTTAAATTTAATAATAATAAATATTTAATAATATAATTGAAATTAACAATAATATATATATACTTTAAATTGATATTAATAATAGAATAATTAAAATCAAGTAAGATATAAAAAAGTTAGAAGACAATTTTTTAAATTGAAAATATGAATTGAGTGATAAAGAAATGAACAATCCCTAAATTTTGCTTTTGATTAAAATCATTTTAACTTTTATCAAAGCACTAACAAATCCTATGTGGATATTTATAACACTCGAAAAAACAACACACCAAAAATTTCCTTCCATTTTTGTGAGGACTAGAATTAAGCCTAGAACAAATATCTCTATAATAATAGCATATGCACATTCAACTAACAAATAGGAAAAGCATATCTATCTTCCAATTCAAGGAGGGGTTTTCCTGTTTACAAACAGTCTCAACACTGTAGACAGTGTGTAATTGTTTGTCTCATAGCCAAACTTGAGTAAAATATTCAAGAACCCAATGCTTTCTCTCTCCAGTCTCCGCAAAAAATTGCAAAATCAACAAAAGCTTATTTCCTTCGTTCTGCAATGCACCAAAACGTCTTTGAGAGATGGTGTTAATTCTATTCATATCTCCTCAACAAACCCCGTTCAACGAGTAATCGTAAATAATATCCCAAATCCAAACTTTTTGAAACCCCAACTTCGATTTAACTCTCTGTACAGATATTTGATAGCAAAATTGCAACTATGAGGAAAAACTTTCTTCATCAATGATTTATAACCAAAATAGCCCAAATTGCCTTTAATCATCTTTTCAATCAAACTTCATCTATTTGTGCAGAAAATCATCCATACTAGGAAGATGGTGTGCGTGGTGATGAAGAGATCATTTGGGATTTTTTTTTAATTCTTCTAACAAGGGGGGGGGGGGGGGGGGGGGGGGGAGGGGGCGAAGAAGAACCCATCACCCAACATCATCAAAACCCTTTTTCTTTCCCACACATACAGTGTCAGTGTTGATGCTTCGAGGGTACGCCCTATACACATATTTGAAACCCAATTGATGAAACCCAATCCCAATGGATGTTCCATGGGTTACAAGTTAGGTTTAGAAAATCTCTTATTTACTTGAATGCAGAATTTCTTTTAACAATCCAATTTTACGTTTAGGTTTGTAGGTTTGCTTCTAAAGATGCGCACACATGTTATTGACATGACCAAATTTTTATAAAGCTTAAATATCAAACTTGATATTGAAATGAATTACGAGAGATCTATCCAATGAAACCAATCATAACTACAAGCCTACAAATTTAAATTTTAAATTATTAAAAAATGAGACCGAAAATCTTAAATGCACATCTAAGTATGAGAGCAACTTACTCTTGCAAAAAAATTTTTCCTTAAACTGATTCAAATTTTGACTTGGCCAAACTCTAAAATTACACTTCAAACCTGATTTGAGACCAAAGTGAAGATAGTGGTAGGTATGTTCAATACGAGCTATTTAGCAACAAAGCCTATTAACATTTAAAAGCCAAACCCTCGTACAATTTTAGAACGAAAACCCCCAAAAAAGCCAATTAACATTCAAACCACGTCCGAAATAATTATAGAATTGCATTCGAAGGTAACAAATAATTCTGCATCAGAATGTATATGTAACATGCAAAGGCATCAAATTAATATTAGACTGAAAAATGATGGATTATTAATGGATCAAAACCAATTAAATTTATGTTCAGTTCTACGCAACCGTTTCCCAAGTATTTCTCCCTACTTAATTCGTACCATGAAGACATTCACTATCTGCAGAAAACGGTTCGTTCTTTATCGCATGCAACAGCTCAGTAACAGCCTCTAAAACGCTTCACCTTCACCCGAATTCAGCCAGCACTACCAACATACAATTGTCAGCTGCACCTTCCATACGGAATCTGTAACGTGGAGCTTCATCTAAACACTATTAACTTCATGAGGCGGCTATCTTTTATCCAACTTGGAACATGCTTTTCTACAAGTAAGAAGCTCCTCCCAACTAAACAGCTTCACTAAATCTTCCAAATAAATATTTTTGGAATAAATCCAGATGTTGGGTCATCATAGCTAACCAGAAGACAATAACTATGTAAACATTCTATACATATTAACATTCACACAAAAGCTCCCCCCTTCTAATCTATCTAACATATTGCAAGTGATTACAAAATCTAAAATATAAAACAGTGAATAAACAACTTCAAAAGAAAAATGAACATGAAATTATGGAAGTACCCAAAAGAACAAACAACAATAATTAAAGTGATAGATGTGGTTAGAATTTGTTAAACCTGTTAAGAGTTGTGAAATTTGCTTTCAACATGGTTGCCTCCATGGTTGGTTGAATCCGATGTTGTCAATTGGTTGCCTTTGTGCACAAATTTATTCACAATCAATGGAATTGTTTGGGAGTTGATTTGTGTGGTGTTGTGACGAGTATATAGTGGAAAAACCAAAACATAGAAAACGAAGAACAAAAACACACGCAAAGTTGGGGAGAACCCGGGGTAAATCCCGTGCGATCTCCCCTACGACACAAAAAAAGATCCAACTTTTATTAGGGTTAAGAGTGACCTGCCAAGCGAGCGCACCCGTCAGGGCAAAGGTCCGATCACACACTGACACGCATCAATCTCCTCTCCTACCTCCATCTTCTCTCCCGATCCCCGTCTCTCTCAGATATGACTTCTAATGTCCTCTATCAATCTCTACATATTTTTCACTACCTTATCAATTACTCACAGATCTAAACAGATTTAAACAGATAAACCGATCTACAGTACATGTTCTCAATTTTTTTTCATCTTTGTTGGAAAAATCTACCGTTTCAACAACAGATTCCCACCAAACAACACCAGATCAGAGGATATAGGCCGATCTACAATCTCCTCCATAGATCCAAGACCAACAAACCAGATCTGTGACAAATACTTGAAAAACCTGCAAAAAACTAAAGAATAGTACGAAAAGCAAAGAAATAAAACAGATAAGAGAAAAATCAAACCTAAAATCAAAACCGCATCCACGTCGATTGCTATCTGCTAGAACACAACACAATAGATCGGATAACACAGTGGAGAGCACAGACAAGTGGTGGAGAAGATGGAAGAAGAAGAGGAAGAGAAGCCCTAATTTATTGAAAACCTAAATTGGATCGACGGACAATATCGAGAGAGTGGTTATAAATCGAAGGCGACTATAATGCCACGTGGTATAGAGATAAGGCGGTTCATAAATATCTGAAGCTTCTAGGGATAATCGATTGGTTGTTGACACGTGGACCATTCTTCGGTCCGAAGAAGACTTAGAAAGCTGGAATCATGGACTTTATTGCCCCTTGTTTCGCGAAACACGCTAAATGGGTGGGTCAGCTGTCATGTCACGAACTCGGCCATCCATGCCAACCACATTCGGATAAGGTTATTCGGAACCAGAGTGATTGCTCAATCCTATCCACTTTGCCTACGGTTGATTCGTTGTTTGAAATAAAAACTATCTGTGGTGTCCCATATCGGCTATTTTGAATTTGGCCTTGATAAGTTGTGGGCAATTCTATTTGGCCTTCTTTTTAAACTATAAAATGAGGAGTGATTCTACCTGTCGAGGAAAACAGCAAGGGATGCTCCCTCGCATGTGCTTCTGCCTCGCTTCAAAAAAAAAAAAAAAAAGAGGGAATCGAAATTTTGGGGGAGAAAATGAGGGAACCTCTCCCTCTCCCTCTCCCCATTTCCATCTCGAGAGAAGAAAGCAGCTCCCCCTTCGAATCCACCAAGGAAGCCCTCTCTCTCCCGCTCGACAGAGAAGTCACTCCCTCTCTTTCTCCCCCCAAAAACCGACAGTCCCTCTCTCTCCCCATACGAAGCTCGACAGTCCCTGAGACATACGAAGCTCGACAGTCCCTGAGAAGACGAAAGACGAATACCCTCTCCCAAAAGGTAAAGCTTCTACCTTTGTTTTAGTTTATTTTCCCTCTCATTCTCTCTATCTTTGTGTGTGATTTCTTGTTGGAGATTTCTACATTTAGGGTTTCTACTAAATCTAGGATTTTTTTGCTTTGATATTGAATTGAAACCCTAGATCGAGCAAACAAAATAAAATTTTGATTTCATATTCTTCATTTATGTGTTGAGACAATATTTCATCCACCTCTTCATCCTAGCGACTCAAAGGGAAAAGCTTTTATTGACTTGCTACTCAAACCATAAGAAGAAGATATCAAGGGATGGTCCCATAGGTATGAGCACAGATTTTATAGAAACCCTTCGTATTAGGTACAATAAACTCATAAATTCTTATATATTAATTTACAGTCTGAACGTTTGATGAAAATAACTTATCCTACGGTGTTTGATGCATTAAAAAAGTTGAGATGTCTGTCAAAGATGGAAATATTAAGTAAACTCCAGTTTTCAAGAAGTTGCCTAGTCGGACTAGAATGCAGTCATGCATATGCCAGCGACAGCATGTATTCTTTTTGCATAGACCTGAAGTTTAGGTTCCCTAACTGTGAGTGCGGTTGTCCAACAACTAGCTGTTGGAACATCTTACATGGATCAGCACCTATTATATCACAGTAAGATATTTCTCATATACTGACTATGTTTGCTAGTTTAATGTATTGGATGTTTTACTCAAGCAAATTCCTATTTGCAAATATAAAGCATAAATTCCATCCAAATATTAAACATACGAACAATAGCACATGCACATAAACATACTAATGTAAGCAAACATGCTTTGAAACACAAATTCAATCTATGAAATAAATTCATACCTGTTTGTTGTAACTGATGTATAAGATTCAACTGCTGTAAGAAATCCAATAAATAATTAGGATCGGTGGTACCAGTATTTCTTGGGTTGAGTCGCGGACTAGGTCGCTCTCTTTAAGACGTTTCGCGGCTCTGCCCAAGATTGTGCTAGCAGTTTCATAGCCCCGCCGTCCCCAGGATAAAACAGCCCAGAATCTTCTCTGTCTCGTTCAAATATGCACAATAAATGAACGGTATACTATTCACCCTCATTCTCATTATTTGCTCGGAATCAAAAATCAGAAAACACGTTGTGGATGCACTACTGTTTTTTAAAACAAAACTCAAGAACTGTTTCTGTTTTGCAAAAAATGCAATTACTGTTTCTGAATTGCAAAACGCAACCACTGTTTCTGAATTGCAAAACGCAAATACTGTTTCTGAATTGCAGAAGCTCACTTAAGCTTTGTGTTACAGAATTTTCGAAGAACTGATTTTCGTTTTGGCAAGAACAGGAAGACAAGAACTTAAGCTCTGTTTTGTAAATTCTCGAAGAACACTGGAAGATGCAAGACTGTTGCTAGAACTGGATTAAGCAAAGCTGTTTCTGAAGCTCACTGTGTTTGCAATAAACAGATTTCGAAGCAGCAAGCAAAACTATGTTGAAGAAGCAAACAATACTCTGTTTTGCAAATACAGAGTTCGAAGAAGCAATCAAGACTGAGTTTGTGTTTCTGCTATCACTCTGTTTTCATGTTGAAAAACATATAAGCTCTGTTCTATCATTTCGAATAGGCTCACCATCTTAAGAACTGTTTTTCGAATAAGTTTTGTATGAGCTGGATGAAGCAAGAAATGGAAGAAATCAAGAACTGTTTCTCTGTTTTTTTTTTTCGTTTCAAGAACTGGAAGAAGAAGAACCAGACTCTCTGCTTTCTTCGTTTTGAAGAAATTCTACCAAGAACTGGAAGAAGCTAAAATCACCAAGATTAGGAGATGGAATGATCGAGCAATAGAGTGAAAGAGAAGAGCAATCCATGAGCTGCAAGTGGCTGTGCAGATTTCGCCACTCTTCTCCTGCTACTCATCGTCCTCTTCCTTTCAAGCAAATAACAGCAAAAAACCTTCTGCTTACCCCTCTCTGTTTTCTATTCTTTATAAGCTCTAATATGAGAGTGTAATTATTGAAAGAGTACAAACGACAACCCAGGAAACATGGAGCAGGAATCCTGGAGCCGTCCACTGTCCACTCAATTTTTTTATGTTTTTAAAAAGCCAAAATCTCAACACTAGCATAAACATGGTCTTACTTGGAAAAGTGTAAAAAATGGTTTCATTTGACAGAATCGACAACCATTATTCTAAAAATTATCCAAAGCTTAGATCCCTATACATAATAACATAAACATACACATATATTTGTGTACATGCATTATGCATGATAGATGTCTTAGGAGATAGTATTAAATTTCTGTATTAGTAATAGAAGATTGATTTACTCGTGTATATTTCAGTTTTGAGTTTCGTCTTCGGGTGTCTTTGTCAGCCAATGGGGATCTCAACTTGATTTCATGCATCAGGAACATCAATGGAAAGCCCTTTAGTTTCTCATTTGCCTACCACACATATTTCTCTGTTTCTGATATCAGGTGAGTATACTTGTCGTAATACACTCTATACCATGAAGTGATGAGCATGGGTTAAGGCCTTTTTGTATTTAATAAATGTGGCTCTTATTAATAGTGAAGTGAGGATAGAAGGGTTAGAAACACTTGATTATCTGGATAACCTTTGCCAAAGAGAACACTTTACGGAACAAGGAGATGCCATCACATTTGAATCTGAGGTAAATTTGCTTGTCATGAAAGTAGTATTTAAGATGGTTCACAGACTTCCCAAGAAGCCATTAACTGTTGTGTAATACTTATTTGCCTTTTTTTTATTATTATTTAGGTAGATCGAGTTTACCTTAGTTTTCCGAATGTCATTGCAGTCCTTGACCACGAAAAGAAGCGAACCTTTGTTATAAGAAAGGATGGACTTCCAGATGTTGGTAAGAATTAAGTCTTCCTTTTTTGTAAACGTGCAAGTGCAACTATAAATGCAATGGATCAAATCGTCAAGTTCTGATTGTGTACCTAAGAACTGCCAAAGTTCTTTCGAGAATATGGATGGTCTACTACAATAGAAGTTTTTAAACTGAGCATATAAAACCCTGTTAACTGGTTGTTGGGAAGTTGCTAAAAACTTCCATTTTGATTACCTAAAACTGATAGAGAAATTGCTCTACACATTTGTATGGAACGCATGGGAGAAGTCGTCTAAATCCATGATCGACATTGGAGATGAGGAGTACAAGCAGATGCTCTGTGTTAATGGTGCCGCAATTGAGAAGCCGATTGCATTGAAGCCAGACGAGGAATGGACTGGAAGGCTGGAGCTGTTTGTTGTGCCTTCCAGTTACTGCAGCAGTCTCTAAGAGTCAACGTAGAACAAGACACCGAGATCGCAACAGTCCATGCATTTTTGTTGCACTGCTTGTAGCATTCCGATCTGCATGAAAATATTGTATTCAGTAGATTCGGTTGAAAATTTTCAGTCGAGACGTAATTTTTGTTGTCTCCTGAAGTAAAAATCAGCAATGTTCTTTCATTGATGCTAATTGTTTAAGAAATAGAAGACAATTTGTCTAGTCAGACCAGATTTCTCCTTGCTCTTGTATTCATGATTTTTTCTCATTTAGGCAATGCATACATTGAAGTTGTTCATTAGAGATCATGGACTTACTATATGCCAGAAACTTAAAGACATTACGATTTGTCGCTTCTTTAAAAAGAGGGGACAACACATCCTGCAATGGTCACAGAGACGATGGAAATTTGTCAAGAATCTGCAGTCTGCATACATATGGTTGGGGTTTGGTGATATATGATGACAATGTTAATTTAGGGTTGGATTTCAGTGATAACCTTATGACTGAATTAGGGGTACAATGCGACAAGTGAGATCACACCCCTAACAAAACTGATGTTTCTACATTAACAATTTTGATTCCCATAACACTGCATTGAATTCAGGCTAGAATTAACAGAAAGGTTGTTTTCGTAGGTGCAATCTCACTTGCAGAATGATTCACATCTACCAAAACTCAGCGACTCGTATAGAAACCAGGGAGTACAATGGATTCATTCAAGTGACAAAATGGATTTCTAACTGATGACCAACTGACTTATTTGACAACAATGATTTGTTTTCAAATTGTGATTCAGTGTATCGGATCTCTTAAGAAGACATTTCTTATTCACAAACGAGTAACCATACATCCCATTGAATCCTTCAGTTGAAACTCCAAAGTGTAACAACAGCTTTTTAACACAAACCCCCTGTTGTGATCCATAATTTGGTAAACCAAAAAAGCAATGCAACTATAGCATTATTTACACTACAAACATTCAAAATCCAACCAGGTAGAAGGAAAGAAGGTGTTGTTGTAACATTATTTACTCTGTCGATAACATGGAGAATTTGTTGTTGACCACTTAAGGAAAGAAGGTGTTGTTGATTATCATCTCAGCGTTTCGGCAGGTGTAGTAACAACTCAAAAAAATAGCCAGTAAGAGGAAGAAAAAAATCCACATATGGATGCTCAAAATAAAATTTTCATTAATGTGGAAAGAAAACTTACCAAAGCTTTTCTGCTTAATTGATCTGACAAGTTACTGACATTGCCTTCATACTCCATGTTGCCGCATACATTTGTAGTAATCCTTGGGGGTTCTCGGAATCGATTACCAGTTGAGTAATTACATTGATTATGGAGTATGATGTAGATCAACTCTACATACAAGATGACCCTGTAAATGCTAGGAACAAAAATTCAACCAAGAGGTGAAATCAAGAATTTGAACTCTGCATACTAGTATGCTCTAAGATCTTTTAATCAACACAACTCAAACACCAAAACACAATTTGTGAAAGCATAAAACGGAAAGCAAAAGGTAAGGAACAACAACAACAATAAAGTTGAAAAACTAAAACAAAAAATCACAGCAAAGATCTAGGGTTTCAATTCAAACTGAAATCGAAATTTTTGATTTTCAAATTAGGGGAATCTCTACCAAGATTGAAAAACTAAAACAAAAAATCACAGCAAAGATCTAGGGTTTCAATTCAAACTGAAATCGAAATTTTGTTTTTTTTTGCTCGATCTAGGGTTTCAATTCAATATCAAAGCAAAGAAACCCTAGATCTAGTAGAAACTCTAGATGTAGAAATCCCCAACAAGAAATCACACACAAAGAGGGAGAGAATGAGAGGGAAAATAAACTAAAACAAAGGTAGAAGCTTTACCTTTTGGGAGAGGGTATTCGTCTTCTCAAGGACTGTCGAGCTTCGTATGGGGAGAGAGAGGGACTATCGGTCTTCGGGGGAAAAAAGAGAGGGAGTGGCTTCTCTGTTGAGCGGGAGAGGGAGGGCTTCCTCGGTGGATTCGAAGGGGGAGCTGCTTTCTTCTCTGTCTCTGTCGAGATGGAAATGGGGAGAGGGAGAGGTTCCCTCCTTTTCTCCCCCAAAATTTCGATTCCCTCTTTTTTTTTTTTTTTTGAAACGAGGCAGGAGCACGTGCGAGGGAGCATCCCTCGTTGTTTTCCTCGACAGGTACGAGGCTAACTGGTTTCCTCAACAATTAGCATTTCTGCTATAAAATTGTGAAGCTAGCTACATTTGGTGAATACCCTCTCCTCAACTACACCTCTAATGGTCAGTTCAGTTTGAAAGACTTATCCGCCATGTGTCGCAGTTTGCCCTTTGAAAAATCAGATGATTGGAAGGAACAAGTCCAGGGAGCTAGGCTAGGCGGTGCCAGAGTAGGCTCTCTACCCTCCATCGTTTTAGAGATGGGGGATTATGAGATCTCTAGGACGATGGAGGGTAGAAGACCGGGCTCTCTAAAATTTGGGGACTGGAGGATTTTTCAAATTATGCGACTACTTCACATCACTGTTTTCTCTTTCTCACATCATTCTACTCTCTCACATCATTTACTTTTTTTTTTACACCACTATATTTTCCCTCACCACCTATATAAATAAAAACTAAATATTTTCCCTCCCCATTTAAATTGAAACTCCATTCGAATTTCTTCCCTCTCTCACATTCAAATCTCTTGCAAAATCGAAATCAATATTTTCCCTCACCCTCCAAATCGAACCTCGAATCGCAACCTACCTACAAATTTTCAGAAAAAAAAAGTAATCTCATAGAAACTTCAGAAATATTTTCAATCACAAAAACAAAGTAAACTTCAAAAAAATTTCAGAAATCACAAAAAAAAATATTGTTCGCCTGAGACAATGCAAGATTTTGATCTGGGCGAACTGTAAAAAAAATTTATTGTTCGCTCGGAACTGTGTGAGTTTTTGCAAAAACCTCGCATTGTTCCGGGTGAACATGAAATTTCAGCAAATTTTTTCGGACAAATTTGCGTGACTTTAGTAAAATGACCATAACTTGTTCATTTCAGAACATTTTCAAGTGATTCAAGTTGTGTTTATTAGATAACTAAGAGTACTGCAACTTTAGTTTTTGATCAACTTGAGAATAGGTCTCAATCGAGCACATAAGTTGGCCGAAAGTAAGTAACACTATCCCATTTTTATTGCGAGACAAATTTGCGCGACTTTAGTAAAATGACCATAACTTGCTCATTTCAAAACATTTTCAAGTGATTCAAGTTGTGTATATTAGATAACTTGAAGTAATACAATAATTGTGTTTTGATAAACTTGAGAATCGGTCTTGATCGAGCACATAAAGTTGGCCGAAACTCAGGAACACTATCCCATTTTCATTTTGAGACAGATTTGCGCGACTTTAGTAAAATGACCATAACTTGCTCATTTCAAAGCATGTTTAAGTGATTCAAATTGAGTATTTAAATAACTCAAATTAATACCATTTTTGTGTTTGGATGAGCTTGAGAATCGATCTTGATTGAGCATATAAGTTGGCCGAAAGTCAGAGACACTATCCCGTTTTTATTGCAAGACATATTTGCGTGACTTTAGTAAAATGATCATAACTTGCTCATTTCAAAACATTTTTAAGTGATTCAAGTTGTGTTTATTAGATAACTCATAGAAATACAACTTTTGTGTTTTGATAAGCTTGAGAATTGGTCTCAATTCATGGTTTAAATTGGTTGAAAGTTACCCTATTTTGCATTTTTTTGTTTTGAGTTTGGGTTTCTCTGTTAAGTTATGCATATGTATTGGTGGTGTGAGTAAGTAAAAAAAAAAGAACAAAAAACAAAAAACTCATTGGTGATGTGAAAAAAAAGAAATGGTGGTGTGGAGTAGTCTCTGCATTTCACTTTCTAAAGCCAAAACAACAACCTGCGCCAGCTAAGCCTTCGATCTTCATTTGAGTCAATAAAATATAATACTTGAAAGAAGGTGCAAACCAATTCCATGCTTCAACTTCTGTTTCTAGTGGATTAAAGTACGGGAATAGGGGTAGTTTTATGCGTAGGCATAGCATTTCTGGTCGAACCTGCCCAACCCAACTAAGAAGAACCAAACCTGACAGACACATCTTTTTTTGGAGGGAGGGTACTCCGAATAATGGGTACCTTGTAGTACCTTGACCCGCCTACACGGGTCTTGTATGGATATGCAGGAAGGGGTGCTCCTAGGTGTGCGTAGGGGGTGTATTTGTTCGTGATAATGGATTCCTTGTCAAGTCAGTTTGGGGGGTGTGGACACACTTGCAGTGAGGGATCTCCATACTCAGGCGGTGAGGAATTTTAAGGGGAGGGGTTGGTAGTAAAGGAAAGTCCAAGGCTGTGTCTATTATTGAATTCATCTAAGATAGGGAAGCAAAAGTAAAACAAGTTTTTTTTTTTTTTTTTTTTTTTTTTGAAAACACAAATGCATCAAGGCTTTGTTTGGTATCCCATAAAATAATGCAAATGCATTTCTTTGCGTGCGGTTACAAAAAATAGGTGCTTGGTAAGATTTATGTAAAGTGATTATGAAACTAAAATGCATAACCTCTACATCTTCACGTTATGAGATCCCGTATTATTTTACAGGATAAAACGTCTTGAATTCTTTTGCAAAGAACTTTCACGTTTACATGTTGGATTATACTTCTTAATGGAGTCCATATTTTTAAGAGTTGTTATTATATAGAACTCAATAGAGTCATATGAGTTCACATTTACTAGAGTTTATTATAAATAAAACTCTTCCAATGAGTTCTTATTTTTCTTACATATTATTCAGTTACATACTTGAACATAAGGTATGTGAAATGCATGCAAATGAAAAAAAAATTGTGGAACTAACATTATTATTTTCATACTAATACCTAGCAACTACAAAATAATGCATTACAAAGTGATGTATTTGCATTACTTTGTAAAATGCATCTTTTTACAGTGTACCAAGCGAAGCCTAAACAAAATAAATATTACATAAGGCTTGACCTGCCGATCGAGCTAAGTTATGGGCCTCCATATTGAGTTCCCTGTTAATAGAAAGTGATGTTGTTGTTTTTCCATCATTTGGTGGAATGAAATGAAAGGAGATAGCTACTTCAACCACATCTTCACCAAATGTATTCACTCATATTTTTCCTCTTTTCATTATTGATGTTTTGTTGAGCCAAATGGGAACCAAACTCCAAATTATGTAGAAAACAATAGAGGTCAATTGTTTATATATATATATATATATATATATCTATATATAATTTGCAATAGTTGTGCTAAATGTGTGGTCTAGAAGACCATGTTGCAGGTAATTAATTGCCCATGGATTTACACTCAATGTCGGAAGCCTCCATTCCCTTGAAGAACTTGTAGTAGTTGACTTCCTAAATCAGGTTAACTATGACTAACCAGTAGTATATTTGAAGTAACAAAGTAGTGGAGTATTATGAATGCAATATTAATGCGAGTATGGTTTGAATACAATTGAAGATAACATTTTCAAGCACCAACCCTAATCACAACATTTTCAAGCACCAATCATAATCACAAACAACATAACAGATGCTTTGACAATTCCCAACACTTTCAAGCACCACAATCACTTGATTCAATGCAATATGTGAAAGTGTGAGAAACTCTAAGTTAACAGACTATATGGGGTGAACAGTTTGTTATCGAAAATCAAGTTTGTTTTGAAAAACAAGGGGAAGTATTTGACTTTGAAGTTTTTTGCCTTATCGAAATATTACATTGTGACTCAAGGAGAGTCAACACCACAAAGTTACGATTCACTGAACACCAAGCGAAAAACCTTTTACAAAATCCCTTAGAAGAAATCACAAGTATGTAAGTTAAAATCATTGGAAAGGAAATACAACTTATGTAAACATGCAAAACAAAGTATATAAAGTCAAAGGATGAAGAAAAACAAACTAGGTAAAGACATTGATATAACAAGGTTCACCTGAGATGAAGTTTGATTGGATCCAACCAGCTACCTCCTCGGTGGAAAGGGTTTGGCAAGCCTCAAGTATTTATTACTTGATCAAATGAAAACTTCACTTCAATCAACGTTCCACAACCTTGCAAGGTTAAATCATTGTGTTCCCACAACACTCACTACAAGTGACCCGCTCCATGGGTATTACGAACACCTTGACAACCACCAATAGGATGCAACCATCGCCGAGTTTTACAGACATGTGCTTGGGATCCTAGATATACAACTTGGTCTTATAATCATACTCCACAAGACCTATTGATTTGCCAAGGATCACATTCCAACATGAGATGCAACATAACCAAGGCTTACCATCTGTTTGGGATCAATGAGTGACACTTTCTTATACAAACAACCCTTCACACAGGCTAGAATCTACACGAGGTACAGGTGAGCTCTAACACTCAAGGGTTTATCTCTTGTAGTAACACCCCTTTTTTCAGAGAGGCTATAAACTCTTTTATACTCACTCCCTCAACATGGAAGTTTCAAACTCAATATAAGATGAAGTGGTTGAAAACTCAACAATTCTCCAAATGAGGCATGTACTAATACAAAACCCATTTTAGTTTTCTTATCTATTATCTTTCAATAACTAAATAGATCATTTAAAGGGGAAAAACTTTTTTCCTAAAACATAATGGGATTTCTCAAAAGGGATATAAGTCTTGAGTGGGTGAATGAATCTCTCAAAGGGTAGGAAGTGGGTTTCAGTAGGTTTTGAAAGATGGCCTCACCCGGAGAGTGAAGTCAACTTCACTGGGCAGCTGCTACAATTGGATTCACAATGGTTATTGACTAATGATGGCGTTTCAACTACTCGAAGATCTACAGGGGTAAAGTTGATTTTGTTTTGACCAAATCTCTTTCTCAAACAAAATAGACTCCTTAGTCACATGGGTAAAATACTTGACAAGTACTTTGTCACATGAGCTTGTCAATTCTTGAGTTTGTCTCATGATAGAATAATCCATTATCATGAAAGAATATCTCACAAATCAAAATTTGAATTTTAAGTCTTAAGTCATTTGTAGATAATTCTTTTTTGATTTGTTGACTTGACTTGCTTTAATTTCTCCTTATTGGATTGTCTTGGTCTACACAGTTTTAACTTGTTTTCATGAGTTGAATTCAATCTTATTGTCATTGACAACGATCTTCATAAGTTGAATAATCTTTAAATGATATTTACAAAATAGACCTAATCCCACTATTGGATATACGACTTATAATTTCACTGCATATTTTATATTGTTTTGACATAATTTGCAAATACACTCAATATGCAATATGAAAAACACAATCACATGGTTCACTATGCAATAAAGTATGCAATACAAATACCACAAGTATTACACAACCTTATATGCCAAGTAGTAAAAATAATTTTAATACCTGAATAGAAGTCCTTGAAGCTCTAGAGCATATCAAAACCTTATCCACACGCTCCTAGAACTACTTGGTAGAATACAGTTTCAACAACATCCCTAACAATGCAAATTAATGGATATTGCCCAGAACACTTAAATTTATATGCTCTACAAAATAATTGCAAAGGGAAAAAAAACTAAATACAATAACTAAGAGATTCACAGATAAGAAATAAAATGAAAGTAACAAATTGTATGATAAATAAACATGAAAGTGAAAAATAAATACTATTGATGTTAGGATACAGGTTAGTATTATGATATTAGTGTCTATTAATTATCTACCACAAAATCCTCACTTGTAAATCCCCCAAATCTTAACATCTCTCAACCCAAATTGGAGGAAGTAGAGGAACTCAACGAGGGTCAAGTTCTAAAAGTATGTCTCTTTCAAACACATCAACATAGTTTGAAGTTGAAGAAGATGAATGTTTGATGCTTTAAAAGGTGTTTCCTATACCATCACTGAAGATAATAAGTTATGTGATGCCTTAAAAGGAGCGTCTAAAGATGGTGTAACTGGAATCGTCGAAGTTTAAGTTTTTCTACCAGTGGGTAAGTTAAATCCACAATTCCTCGTGGGTTTAGAAGAAGATATCATGTATCATTAGAAAATATAATCGGATGATTGAATAAGATTTTGGCAAAGTGGACAGTGTGCGTCGAAAAGTGGCACAACTAAACCTAAATGATGCTAACGAAAGGGAACGCGTAATTATTGAACTTTTCATAGTCTTTACATTATAAAAAATAAATTTCTTACTCTTTACAATCAAATGCTAAAGTAATGAATTTGCACAGAGTCTCTAGCTAAGAATGCAAATAACAGACCCCTGTGAGTTGAAGTTGCATGTGTTGATTCTGCTTGTTCGGACTCAGTACACTCTGACCATAACACTTCCTCTTCAGCAAGTGGGAGAAAAAGGTTTGCTTTTGAGACTAGGATTTTCCATGATTTCATAGGCGTAGAGGATCAATTAATGAGGAAATCTTTGTTAGTGACATCATCCCCATAGTGATGACATTTTACCCCTACCAATGAAATTTGCCACTCGGGAAGAAAACCGTTAAACAAGTCGTAAGAAAAAAAGCCAAAGGTAAGGGAAAATAGCACATTCATTAGCCGAGTCTTGAAAAGGTGAAATAAAGTAATAAAATAATAGTAAAAAAGCCAAATTTCAACAACGCTTATTACTAAAATTATAAGTATCATAATTATAAAGTTTTGCAAAATTGTTCTTGCGTTTTTTAATATCTAAATTGAAAATTTTGAAATTGAGTTTTTAATGGATATTCAATTAATTAACTATGTTATCAACCACAAAGTGAGTAAATAAATATTAACACACAGATTTACGCGGAAATCTCTTAAGAGGAAAAAACCACGGATCGAGAACAGATTCAACAAATGAGAAAAGCTACGTAAAAGTTCAAAACATTGCCCTCAACTTAGATTGAAGTCCACGATCTTTCTCGTTGTCATCTTCACCTATCCAGCCCAACTGTTACTCCATATTTTGTATTGTCAATTTAGTGATGAGGACATGTTTCTAAATGTCCACTATGAAAAGACTCAGAAGAATTTATGGAATAGATAAAAGCCTTCAGATACAAAGATCGGGTAAATTACGTATACTGAGAAGGCTTAATGGAAACTCAAGAGTTTTAAATATTTTTTGCATTTGAATAGAATAATGTTTTAAGATTATTTTGTTAGTGTCAAAATACAAATTTTACAAATTGTATTTTTTGAAAACTTTCATATTGCTAAAGTTGTATTTTTGGTTTCAAAAAGTATTTTGAGCTTCGAAAATTGCTCTAATTGGTTTTCAACTTTGAGAATGTATTGTATTTTATAAATACCATGTCTTTTTTAGAAAGATAACACCGATCTTTCATATACTTGAAAATTGATTAGTGAAAACTATTGTGAAAGATAGTTTTCCATAGTTAAAAAAACCCTTGAATGAGAAGAAAAACTCTTACACTTTTCTTATCTTCTTTCTTCAAATGATTTTTTGAGTAAGCCTTTCAATATATAAATTCTACAACTTGTTGATATTGCTTCAGTGGAGTCCGAAATGTTTACTTTGGTGGATTCCAAAGTGTGGATTCAGTGGATTTTAATTGGTGAAGACATCTTGTATGTCTTACTCAATGGAAGAGACACTTATAGATTTTCTAAGAAATTCAAAATGAAGAAAATCTGAAGGCATAGTCAAGATATCACCAAACTGATTTTGAGCAAGAGAGATCACTATTTTTTCAACAAGGTCATGAATGAATTGATGACAAAAATCAATTTGATACTTTTCGCAAGACATATCGATTTGCCTACCAAGTTTTAGAACACCACGGATAAGTTCTTTGCTAGAGATCTAGATAAATCAGTGTAATTAATAAGACCTAAATGTTGATGGCACAAGTCAGTGATTTCTTGTATCCCTTATTGCTAATTTCACACTATAGATTTCAAACCCAATGTCCTATTCCCAATCCCCAATTATCTATTAAAATCTCAATTAAGGGAAATTTAATCACTGCAATAGTATTTACAAGAAAGCGTTATGCTTATTGCCAATGTCTAATTCTATGGGAACTTGAGATATTATCCTTTGGGTGGGTATCTTTGAAAATTTTGGTATGCTAACATATTTGAATTTAGCCTTACCATCATTTGCGTATGTGAGTTACTTATGCTTGGGTGGGTATCCGTCACCGATTCCGGGCGTATACAAATTTGGCCATATCCGCCTCGCGGATATCTGCTTATACATATATATCTATATATTATTTTTTATTTAAAAAATTGATTTATTTGTTAACTATTATTGCTAAAATAGCCTCACAACTTACAAACCCTAAAACCTAAATGACAAACCAATCCTAAATCCTAAAAACAAGTCATTACCGCCAAATCGATCTCTATTATTTTCTCTTTGTCACACATTCTATTTTCTCTTCTTCTTTTCACACAAATCTCTCCATCAACACATATCTCTCTTCTTCTTATTCTTCACTCACATATATTTCTTTTCTTCTCCGTCACCAATAGCCATGAGCACTCCACCAACTTCGACTCCTCAACATCTAACCATCATCAGATCAGAAGAGAATCAGTCACAGTCACAACAAAGATGGAACATCTACAATACTGCATGTTGTATATGTTTCAGACTGAAGACAAAAAATTAGCCAAACGAAAATTGCATACGAACTGTTTGATCATCTTTGCAACTCAATTTGTATTTTCTTACTAGGAATCTAGGTTTGATTGATTGTGTAACACTGATTTGCTTGTGAGTTTCTGTTCAAGAATCAAGAATTTTTTTTTGTTGATTCAATTGATCTCGTAATGATCTAAGTTTGCAAAGCTTTAAATTTCACACCCAATCACTCTAACAGTTCAAAACTAAAGAGATTAGAGAAGAAGACATATGTTTTCCTTATATGGTTAATTGGGACGGGGTGGATATCTATCGTTCTTGACGAAATGGGGATGGTTATAACTAAAAAAGTTAATCGGTTATTCGAGTGGATTCGGGGATATGTAATCCCTAGCGGGGCGGGGATAGATCTAATCAAATCTGCCATTTTTCCATCCCTAGAATCTCCACAGATTCCATTTCAGTAACCCAAGAAAGGTCATCCACTGGGAAGCTAGACAAAAAATCGACTACCACTAACCTTCTTTTGTTGTTCTCGGCACATAAGTGATGTCGTAGGAACCCAAGGCGACCGACCATTTTTCCATGTGGGAGGACTTGTCTGCTCGATTTAACACGTCTCTGAGTAGAAGGTGTGTTAGCACCAAAATGGGGTGACTATGAAAGTAAGGTCTTAATCTTCTAGGCAAAAATACCAAGACCAATGCCATCTAGTCTCTAATTCCACCAGTGTTTTGCTCAGAAAAAAACTAGGTGTTCTGTCTTATTGACCATTCGGATCAGGATCGATCTGATGACGAAATCAAAAGTGGAGAGCTATAGGAACATGCACTAGTCTAAATCTGCACTAGTCTAAATCAAGCTTAGAGAGGATATGAGGCTGACCTAAATACACTTTGAGTTATGTAAACATGGCCTCACACTCTTGTGTACTCTCAAAATGTTCATTCCTCTTGAACAACTTGAAAAGTAGTATGCACTTATCTGAAGACCGAGCAATGAATCTATTTAGAGTCGTGACCATCCCTGTTAACTTCTGTAGATGTTTCTTCATGCTTGGAAACGACATGTTCGAATCTGATCCGGGTTTACTTCAATCCCTCGCATCGTGATCAAGTACCTAAGAAATTTCCCAGAAGAAACAACAAAAATGCACTGTGATGCAATCATTTTTTGCTCCCTACTTTGACCTTGACCTGCAAACCTGCTGACTTGCACAAGGAAGGCACGTGAGCCACGGACTACCATTGTGGTGGCGATGACACTCTATTGCTAAAGTTAGACATGGATCTGAGGAAGGCGTAATGCTATAAACAGGAAATTAGTAGCGTACCTTAGCTTACCAACCTCATGTCTTATTTATAGTACTGGAGTCCTGGTTCAACCGGGCCATTGGTGGCGTAGGTTTAGGGAAGGAGATCTTCGGGGAGATCCTTATCTAATTAGGAGTTGTGCAATGGAGGGTAGTTTCCATGTTAGCCTTGTGCCCCTAGATATGCGGGAGATAGTTCTTAATCAGAGAATAGTTCGTAGATAGAAGTTTCCATGTGTGACATGTACTCTGGCATGTGCTTCCTAATTGGAAGCGAAAAATTGTTGTAATTGCCCGTCCGAAGCTGATTCTCGAGATACTTACCTTAGCAGGGCTTACGGGTATTGAGGATAGATGTAAGACATGTGGGCTTAGCAGGCTATAAGAATTCGGGTCCGTCTGGCGGACTACATTGGGCAGGTTTAGAACCGCATGGGCCAGATCAGTGTTGGGCTGACGCTAGGGCCTATCATTTCTCAAGATCATCATGACACGTGTACAATGCAAAGGAAAAATCGTTTTGGTGTATCATCAGCTGCCCCCCCCCCCGAGTTAGTGGGCCATTGCATGAGTTCACTAAGTCACTTCTTGTAAAAATATGCCACTCATGATGATTGAGTCTGAATCGTTGCTTGAGTCGCGCGCTTCATTAATTGAATGTGTGTCGGTTCAATAGAAAAGAGGCATGAATCAAACCCCTATTTAGGTCTTTCTGTATGCGGAGACTGACTCTTCTATTTTCTTTACTCTTAGAGATTTTGCTTTGTTCATCTTCTGATTGAAAAGATTGTTCATCTTCTCCATGGCTCATCAAAACCATCTTGATAACGCGACTTTGGCCAAAGGCTATGAGTTTTTCAAAAACAAGTTGCTTTCTGTATCGGGCCTCGCTGAAATTCAAAAGATGTTCGGGGTCCCTGAGGACTTGCCACTACATGCTTTGAAGGATGATCAGACGCTAATGTTTCCGCCGGCGGGGTTTATCTGTTTGCACCGCGGGATGCTCCAAACCGGAGTCTGCTTCTTTGTTCTTGACGTGATTTGGGACTTCTTGGATTTTCTTGGAATTCCTCCCACCCAGTTGGTGCCCAGTGAGTACAAGATTATTCTTCTTATTTTGATCAGATCGAAGGTGGTTGGTGTTCGCGTGACTCCGCGGGTGATCCAGTTGCTGACTTCTCTTCAGCTGAATGATCTCGCCATTTGTAAGATGACGTCGCCGACTTGCTTTGGGAACTTGCCAGATAATTTCAAGTTTTGGTAGAAGTATTGCTTTTTGGCTCCTGCGAATTCAAAGTACCTCCAGTTCAAGGGTCGTTCGCTCGAACGAGAGTTCAAGCCACTTCGTAAATGTAGCTTTATCTTCCGATTTCGTTGCTTTATTGTATGCTAACCATTGCTTGTGTTTCTTCGCAGGGAGGTTCCCTAATACTCCTCTTACCTCAGATGAGCGAAATACTATAAAGAAATTTCGAGACCTGCCGAAGAAGTGTGTAGGAGGTCATATGTACTACAAACTTTAGTCGTAGTGGGTTTTGGGACAACTTGCATGAGGCCCCCACTCTTACCGATCATCGTGAGTTAAGCTCGAAGGTAAGGCCCTTTTTAGAAAAAGGAAAGCCACCAAAGTTAAGGCTCTTGTTTTGTCTGACACGGAGGGGCTTTATGAAATGTTTGCCTCCTTTGTAGGTTCAAAGAAGTCTCGTGTTAGGACTGGGTCATTTTCAAAACGACCTGCTCCAGTAAAGAAGGAGCGTGAGCTTTATCGGCCTGCCAGGGTGGAGGTCGAAGCGTCCGACTGGGAGAGGGACCAC
Source organism: Berberis vulgaris (assembly GCA_963556465.1). Lineage (NCBI taxonomy): Eukaryota > Viridiplantae > Streptophyta > Magnoliopsida > Ranunculales > Berberidaceae > Berberis > Berberis vulgaris. Next base: position 17,799,718 of record OY747129.1, on the reverse strand, counting down.
CTGCAATTAATAGGGGTTGAAGATGCATCAAATCTTAGTACCACACAGGCCAAAGCTCTGAGCGAGAAGTTGATGCTAGCCGTTGTGGCGGCTTCTACTGGTGCTGATCCGTCTGGGACCGTTCTACTAGAGGGTTCTAATGAGAATTTGCCTGAGGTCCCGAAGTCAAATCGTTCCATTGGTGGGTCGTCCGACAGTAGTCGTGGTGACACAGGCCAAGTTTTCATAGTCTGCATTGTTCCCCATCTCGCTCCAGGCCGCATCTCGGGGGATGGAGGGTTCATTGGACAACTCGCTTCGTTATCTTCCTTTGGATTTCACTGAGCTGTCTCGCAATAAAGGGTGGTCGACTGTTGGTGACAAAGGAAAGGTTACGAACAATGGTATGGGAGCAGTGGCAACTACGAAGGGTGGTGCTGGCGTAATTCCTCATCTGGGAGAGCTTTATCTGGACGCGCGGATAAGTCTGTTTGCCCCGGACGTAGTGAAGATGAGCAATCAGATCTAGCACCAGAAGGTTGATGTGGATTATGCTTCGAGGAAGCACATAAGTGGCGTCATAGCCGGCTGATGAATCACGCTCCAAAACCCGAGGGGATACGCAAAAAAGGCGTATGGATAAGGGTTTAAAGTACCTTGTGCAGGGAATGTCTCACTTCAGCCAAGTGGCTGTTGCTGGGATGGAAGTTGAAGCGGCTCGTGAGAGGGTGTACACCATGTAGTGTGTCTTCTCGAACATGCAGAAACTGTACTCTGATGCATTTTTTGAAATTGAGTTGCTAAGGAAGCAGATTGAGAAGAGGAGGCTGGAATAGTCATTGTTACTGAGACTTAGAGGGTTCGTCTAGAAGCCCTTGAGTCTGATTTAGTAGAGGAGGTGTCTGCGAGGGAGAGATTCAAACATGAGTTGGATCTGATCTGCCGTGATTTGGAGGTTGTGCAGGAAGCTGCTGCAAAATTGCACTCCTAGCTTTGGTCTTCTGCTGAGGAGAACGCCTTGATGGAGGTAGATATAGCTGCTCATAAACAACAATTGGAGTCTGATGTGGAATTCAATGCTCGGGTGGTGAGGAAGGCTGAGGACTGGCTTCAATTGGAGCAACATGAGCTTAGTGTTGTAAAGAGCAGTCTAATTATGGAGCAGTCTCATGTCGACGCGCTAACTAGCAAGCTGGGGCTATTGGAGCGTGAACTTGCTGAAGCGAAGGCTCGCAATGAAGAGCTTCTCCAGGAACAAGGCAAGTGTGAATTCTGTTGGGTTGTACTCGGTAGATTGGAACTGTTGGCACTGATGAAGATGGAACATCTGGAATGGGACCTCGATCCCTATAAGGAGATGTCGTATGCAAACTTATCAGTGGTTTCTGCATCATCAGATGAAAAGGGCGATCCGGATCATGATGCTAAGATTGTGGTGCGTACGGACGCAACTCCTGCTCCCTTATCCGTTAAGCTCAGCTCTTCTATTTCTGTACCCTCTCCTGATGAGGAATAAACTTTGTATACTTGTACCTTTTTTGCTTCAACTGTTAATGAAAACAAATTTATCTTGAGTATGTTTTGTACCCGTATTATGTTCGATTTCCCTATTGCGCGCTTTCCGTTTTGCCTTGTCGTTTTATTTTGGCATAGGCTAGCTGGGTCAATATGAAATCTAGTGGTCTGTTTGCTGAGAGTTTGACCATTTGTGTTGTGAGTGATTCTGTCGTGTTCTGCTGTGAGGTCTCAGAGTCACCGTTGCTTAGTTACATCCAATAGCGGGTCTTTCGTGGATGGTTTAGAAGCGGGCTATGCTACTCAGGTAATAGCCCATCCTTAAGGTAAGCCACTGGGGGCTTGTTTCGCCTGCTTGACTGTCGGTTGATGTTGCTGGCATGAGGGAACTGTGATAGCCAAGCACTTGCTTAGTCTTTGAGCTAGAACGCTTGTTCTGAGTCAGGTTTCGTAAACTCCGGCTGGCATTCCATGTAGCACTCGTTCGCATGTTGGCTGGACGACTTATGGGTTGGCATGAGCGGCCTTTGCTGATAACAGAATGTCAGCCTGTGTGAGCTTAAAGACGTTTCCTGAGCTATGATTTGTCTTTGCGACTGTTGTTTCAAAAGAAAGTGGTGGTCGCGTGGTGAGCCAACTAGGGCTCCCACCTTTTGAACCATTTATCTCCAAGCAGAGTGGACTACAGGTTCAGGGAGTGAGGATTCAGTGATCATGGTTTTTTGAAAAGCGATGATCCCGTGGCGAGTCGTCGACATCAGTTCGGGACTGACTAGGCTCCCACCTTTCAAACCATCTACACCTGCACGTAGCGAGCTACAAGTTTGAAATGAGAGGGTTCGGCAACCATGGTCTGTAGGAAAAAATGATCCCATGGAAAGCTATCGGAATCAGTTTGGGACTGACTAGGTTCCCACCTTCCAAATCATCTACACCCGTGCACATCGAGCTACAAATTTGAAAGTATTCGTCGACCATGGTTTGCAGAAGAACAGTGGTCCCGTGGCAAGCCGTCGAAATCAGTTCGGGACTGACTAGGCTCCCACCTTACAGACCATCTACACTCGCGGAGGGGGCTACAAGTCTGGGATTGGTAATTCGGCGACCATGGTCTGTAGAAGAGTAGTGGTCCCGTGGTGATTGTCGACATCAATCAAAACTTACTAGGCTCCCACATTCCAAACCATCTACACTGGGCTACAGGTCTGGGCTTTGATCAGAAGCTGTTGTTTTCGGATGTCACCAGCTTGGCTTACCTGATCGAGTTCGGCGACTATTGTTCGCGAAGGGGGCAACGGTCCCTGGCGAGTTGTCATCACCAGGCGTAGAAGCGTTGATTAAACTCCCATTTCCTAAACCATCGACATATGCGCTGCGCGGACTAGGCGTCGGGATGAAATGAAAGTCGTTGTCATCAGTCGAAGCTGACTAAGCTTGCCGGGTTAGGTTGGGGCTACACCTGTTATGGGCATGCGAGCCTACGTCTGCGAGCAGAGTGCATTGTGTGGTCGAGTTTTTAAGAGACAAGAGTACCTTAAATTAGCTGGTTATATGCATGTGTGATCCGTGTGTCAGAAGTGACTAAGGTTTCTGATGCTCGTGTCAGGCACGTTGTAACACCCTATCTAGGCGGGCTCAGAGGCTGGCAGGCTACCATGTGTGGGCAAGCTTAGAGGTTGGCAGACTACTAGGGGGTTATAGTTCCACACCGACTGGGTGAAGGAAGGATATGTGCTATATATGTACGAGTTTGGATCCACATGACACAATGTGTTTTAAAGCCGTGTGAGTAGTTAGGTTGGGCCCAACGTGGACAATATTGTATCATGTGAATCAGGTCATGATAAATTGATATCAGAGCCTGACTCAGCCGAAAGTGTGCTAATGAGGATGTTGGGCCCTAAGGGGGTGGATTTTAACACCCTATGTGGGCGGGCTCTAAGGCTGACGAGCTCCATGTGTGGGCGGGCTTAGAGGCTGACAGGCTACTAGGGGGTTATAGTCCCACACCGCCTGGGTAAGGGAAGGATATGTGCTATATATGCACAAGTTTGGATCCACATGACACAATGCGTTTTAAAGCCGTGCGGGTAGTTAGGTTGGGCCCAGAGCGGACAATATTGTATCATGTGGATCGGGTCGTGACACACGTGGTAGTATACCGCTTGAATAATGGGCTGAGCCCATGAGCCCGTTGAAGAAGAGCTAGGGTTTGTCGTAGGATCGAGGTGCTACGTGTACAACGTAGATTGCATGGTGATTACGCCCAAACAGTACACGCGGTCAATTGCAGTAAAGATGGGGGTGTTGATCCCACGAGGAAAAATGATCTACAAAACAAGGTCAAGGAAGAAGAACTATGCGAAACTAAATTTAAGAAATTCTAGCAATTTTAAAATATGAAATGGAATTTAGTTTAATAAAAATCAAGTTTAGAAAAGTCACAAGGTTCCAAGAATCCCTCCTAGATTTCACGCGCCAACTAGTATTGATTCGCTATGATGACTCAGTTACGCGTTTCACATCCCAAACAACATAATCGGAAAAATAGTTTTTAATGCACCAATATATTCTAATGTAAATGGATTTTAGTTTTCACTTTTTCTAGAAAGCACAAAGGTTGGTCATATATGATATCCTAAATTTACGATATATCCGGAGACAATAACGTAATAAAAGACAATCACATATAACTAACCTACCATAATTAATTGATCTTTAAAATTCCACACATAAGAAAAGCATGACTAGATTTATATGGAGAAGAAAAATATAACCACCGAAATAATAATCTACGAAGAAGTTGATGAAATATTTGTCACTAAAATAACATAAACTCCTATATTAAATAAACGTGGAAATCATAAACACCATTATTCATCATGAAAACATAAAATGAATCAAATACCAATTAAGTGCGTTACATCTAAGAGTTCATCTATTCGCTTTGCGTGGAGTTTAGTGACACATGGTGAAGGTGATTACAACAACAGCGGTGTGGAGCTTCATCGACATGGCAGCGCGTGGTGGATCAGCGATGTGTACTCGGCTGGACAACGTCTCCTGCTATTGGTGCGTCCTGCGTCTCCTCCTTCTGTTGGACAGACCTTTTGCTGTTGCGTTATCTGCTCGTTCTACGCACTCCCTGTTGTCTTGGACAACGTCTTCTTGTGCTGCTGTATTGCGTTTCTTTCTCTGCCGCTCTATTTGTGGTTGTATTTCTGGTAAAGAGAAACACTCCTGCCCCGAAACCCAATTGGAAATCAAATTTAAATTGTAAACAAAAAAGGGCTATTGCGTTCTTGTTGTTGCTGTATTTGTGGTAAAAAGGAAACAAACTCTTTATTGGAACCAAATACATAATGCAAACAAAGGGGTCCCACCCCTTGAAAGGTGGGTTTGGCTATGTTCATCCATATTACTTATTTGTTCCACCAAAATTCAAAGTTAAATTCCTTTATATATTTTTTTCTTTGGTTCTCTTAATCTTTGGCTTGAGTGTCTCCCGCTCCACTTCGTCAATTTGTCTATGGATTTCCAAATTCACCACGCTAATTCACTTTTGTCATTTAAACTCCAAATCTTACAAAAATACAAAAATAAAATAATTAAACTAAAATACACTGTTCGAAACACTAAAAAATATAAATTAGGAGGTATATTATGTAATAATTATGTGAATACCACATGGTAACACTTGTACGTCATAGATCGTGAGACGGTTGAGTATCGGTTACTCCCCCCAATTAATTGGGTTGTGTGCAACCTCGTTAATTGGACGAATGTGGTCCTATGAAGTTTCCTTGGGAACCGTTGTCTCCTCATTTCTCATACGGTATTCAATGTTGACAGTTAATGTTGAAGTGTTTGTTTGTTTGGAGAACTACTATGTCTATATAATGGTGTTTCTTCATCATTGTAGGTGTCATCTTCCGCAGATCACACTTTTTATAATTCTCTTACTTGAAGAATATGTTTTGGGTTTTCCAAAGGCTGAAGGGAGATCTCCGACTTTTGAATCTTTGAATGTTTTGAGATTTGTGTCGATGAGTCATGATAGACTTGCTATTATGCGTGGTCACCTGCTCTGGGTGAACACCTAATTGGTTCGCTGAGACCTTGTAATTTCTTTTCATATTGCAAATAAAAAGTATGGACTCCCTCCCAAGGGACGAGTCTGTCGTTTATACGCCGGTGCCCTGTCGCTACTCCGGGGCGCCTAATTTCATAGATAACACCAGTAGCCATCTTCGGAGCGGTTGCCTCCACCACTTCTCGATTAACCCCGTTGCCTCGCCTTGGGCTGGAATTCAAGATCTCGGGCTAGGGTGGAGTTGGACATGGTTTGTTGGATTGGGCCATTAACTCTTGGATGTCCCTCTCATCCCTTCAGCGGGAGGGTGCACTCGATCTGTTTCAACTTGATACTTGTCCAAAGTTTGTCTGTTCGAACGGATTGAGCGTGTGAGTTGGTCGTAGCTTCGGCTGGTGTTTTGCACTACCCTCGATTGCTGATTTTGTACCACCTCAGACCATATTTGAAGGGAGTGTTTGTAGAGGCGTTGAATTGGGTACACTATTTCATCATGCTCTTGCTCATGCCGATCCTTCATTCTACTATTGTTCACAGATAACGTTTGTCGAAGAGCTTGCAGAGCTTACTTTCGGTACCTTAGATGTCGTTTCTGAGTGTTCTTATGTAGTCAGACTGCTCAAGTGAGTCTTTACTGAATGTCGCGTCGAATCAGGATGCTTGTAATTTGTAGTCATTTGTACCCGTTTTTGAGCGATCGTTGTTACATCTTTCCAATAATCAATATAGTGTGTTTGTGTAAATATAGTGTGTTTGCGTAATTCTTTTTTATTTCTTAAATAATTGAAAATCACATAAGTTGCTAAGAACTAAGACTTTACATTGACTATGGAAAGGAAAATAAACAACTGAAATAGACCAACTGTCGGCGAAGAGAGGTTGATCCGGCCCTGAAGTGAATTCGCATGGCAATGGCCGGATCGTTGGTACCTTCAGCGAGCTGCCTCGTTTCCTAGATGTCGTTGAGGTTATTGAAGAATAAACCTTGCATGGGAGTTTATTTTTGCGCCGACTGTTTGTCGGGGGGTCGTACTCTTGTCTGCATTGACCTCTTTGCTTTGCTGGGTTGAAGAGGGTGTTGCTCCTGTACTGCTTGAATGTCCCCTGTTTCTAAGTTGAGTCACCATGTAAGTAAAATTACTCATCCATAGTCTCTGGGTCTGGCTTCAGTTTGAATCACCCCGTGGTTTCCAATTGGATTTGGGAACATTCTATCTGCTTCAGTGCAGCGTAGTGGCAGCCTCGTGTCGTTGGTTGGTCCCCATGTATTGTTCCTTCCAAGTGGTTAGCAGTGTACTTAACGCACTGGTGAAGGGTGGTGACTACTGCTTTCATCTGATGGAGCCATGGTCTTCCCAAGATAAGGTTGTAGGTAGACGACGCGTCTACTACCATGAAGTCTAGGAACATGAATTTTCTCAGCTGTGGCTCTCCTGCCACTACTGCTAACCTTATCTTCCTTGTTGGGAATCATTTTTCTCCGCTAAATCCAGATAGCGGATAGTCTGAGGATGTCAGATTTTCCTCCTTGAGGTCCATACTGTGGAACGCGTTGTAGAACAAAACGTTGAGAGAACTTCTCGTGTTGACCAGAGCCCTCTTCACCTCCCCACCTTGCAATGGAGACCAATATGACAAGAGCATCGTGGCGAGGTGCGTGGACGCCTTCGAGGTCTTTGTCTATAAAGGTTAAGGTGGGGATGGGGCTTTGCACCCTCGAGTAATAAACACGTCTGTACTCATCTGCGGGTTGTGTCCGCATCTCTAGTAGAGTTTGCTTGCGGGATTTGTTTGACTGGTCCTCATTTGTTCTGACTCCATGAAGGACATAGATTATGCCCAGAGTCTCCTTCTCGATTTCCTTGACTATCTCCCCTTGTCCCTAGGTCGTTCTGGTCGCTTATCAGAGCTCAGGAACTCCTTTAGCTTAACCCTGCGGATCCAGTACTCGATCTTGTACCTTAGACTTTTGCTGTCGTTGGTGTCATGGCCACCTTCCTTGTGGTATGAGCAGTACTTGCTGTTGTCACGATTGGAGGGGTCTCCGCGCTGCTTCGAGGGCCACTTTAGATCTTCCCAGTTTTTTTATAGAATTTAGAACATTTGATAAGCTAGAATTAAGAGGGGTCATGGATCTAGATCCAACGTAGTTGGAAGCTTTCTCTGGCCTGGCTCGGCCAGGGTTTGACCTATTTTCATTACGCTTTCACTTAGTCCTTTCTTCATCTTGTCGTCTTCTTTCCTCATTCATGTCCTTAGGAACGAAGGGCTTTTTCTCAATTTCTGTTTCCCTCTTCACGGTTCTCATCTCTTCTAAGGTGATGTAGATCTGGGCTCCCTTTGGGAGTTTCGTGATATCCAAAGAGGGTTCCAAGGTGAGGAATTCATAAAGCTTTCCCTATTTTTGGCCAGCGGTAAAAGCCATCACAGCTGTGTCGTTGCTGCAGCCGTCAATGAGCGTCAACTCATCGTTGAAACATGTGACATACTATCTGAGTGTCTCGTTGGATTTCTACTTCGGAGAGTATGTAGTGCGGACCTTTGCGGAGACGCTGACTTTTGACAAAGCGCGTCAGGAACTCCTTTGCCAGTGTTTTGAATGAGTCGATCGATTTTGATGGAAGGCTATGGAACCATATTAATGCTGACTTCTTTAGGCTAGTAGGGAAAGTTCTGCACATCACCGAATCAAATTCTTATTTGAGTGCCATTACATGCTGGTAATGGCGTAGGTAATCGAATGGGTCAGTGGTCCCATCGTAGAAGTCAAGCTTTGGAGGTGTGAACTTCTTTGGAAAAGCCTCATTCATGATACGGTCCATGAACATTGGAACAAAGAAACGATATAACACTTTCGGGTCGTCTGCCCCTTTGCGAAGGGGGTTCTAGGAGGCGAGCCTATCTACCCTGAAAGTCGATTTTGCGTTGGTTGCGCCACCTCCTCTGATCCAATGAGAACTAGTAGGGGCTTGACTCCCCTGTGCCTGCTCTCTGTTGTCTTCCAGAGATAGAGGTCTGTGATGTTCCTGATCTTCATTAGCGGGTGGAGGGCTCTGTTGTATGAGAGCCTCCAATGCTTTGGCAATTTGCTATATTTGAGACGACAACAAATCTATTTCTGTGTCCGTCACTGTCGCTGTAGCTGGGGTGTGAGTCGCTGCTCATGAGTCACCGGCACCGCTGAGAGCGACAGTATAGCGCCAGTCTGAGCATTTGACGTGTCCCCTTGTTTTCCATTATTTCGTGATCTAGTGGTCACCATCTCTTTGTATTCTCAAGAGAGATGATGCTAGTGAAACGTTAGGAACTTTGTCGTCCTCACGGACAGCGCCAAACTGATGCAGTCATTTTTCGCTTTCTGCTTTGACCTTGACCTGCTGACCTGCACAAGGAACGCACGTGAGCCTTGGACCACCATTGTAGTGGCCGATGCCACTTCGATGCTAAAGTCAGATAGGGATATGAGGAAGGAGTAATGTTGTAAACAGGGAATTTGTAGTGTTACTTAGCTTATCACCCTCATGTCTTATTTATAGTGGTGGAGTCCGGGTTCGACTAGGTCATCGGTGGCGTAGTTTTGGGAAGGAAATCTTCGTGGAGATCCTTATCTAATTAGGAGTTGTGTTGTGGACGGGACTTTCCCTGTTAGACTTGTGCTCCTAGATACGCGGAAGATAGTTCCCAATTAGAGAGTAGTCCGTAGATGGAAGTTTCCATGCGTGACATGTACTCTGATACTTGCTTCCTGGTTGGAAGCAAAGAGTAGGAAGCAAAGAGCTGTTGTAATTGCTTGTCCCAAACTGATCCTCAAGATAGTTGCCTTAGCAGGGCTTACGGGTAATCAGGTAGCCGTGAGAGACGTGGGCTTAGCAGACTATAAGAATCCGGGTTCGTTTGGTGGACTGCATTGGGTGAGCTTAGAACTGCTTGAGCCGGATAAGTGTTGGGCTGGTGCTAGGGCCTATCATTTCTCGAGATCATCATGACACGTGTACGACACAGAGGAGGGACCGTTTTGGTGTAACATCACACCGGATTCAGTTTCATGTTGTATTTTTTCATAACTACAAATGTTGCCCCTAAATGGTTCAAATGATCATGCTGAGATAGGCTACTTACTAACATGTCATCTATGTAAACATCATATTTTTTGTTTAGTAGTTCTCGAAACATATTCTTCACTAACTTTTGATAAGTAGCTAATGCATTCTTAAGACCGAATAGCACCCTGGGTTAACAATAAGTGCCATTCTTGGTAATAAAGGTCGTTTTCTCTTGATCTTGCTTTGCCCGATAATCTAATTACAACCTACATAGCCATCCATGAAAGATAATAGATTAAAGCTAGAAGTACAATCAACCAGCTCTTAAACTCTGGGCATGGGGTAATTGTCTTTCGTGCATGTCTTGTTAAGGTTCAAAAAGTCAATACAAACCCTAATCTTCCCATTATTGTTTGGAACAACCACAATATTCGACAGCCATGTCAGTTACTATATCTTTCTACATGCTTCAACCAATTTATCAATCTCGGAGGTGACTGCCTCAACCAATTTTGGGATAAACCTTCGGGGTTGCCTCCGGTGTTATATTCAGCTTGTGCACCATGCAAAGGCATCCAAATTCCCCCAAAGATAACTGATCAACTGCTCTCAGATTGGATCCTGAAGATCTCTGCCGATCTGATGCCACTTAGGTATCCCATCTGACTCGAAATCTATAATTTTTCCCTGTTTCATCTGACCCTCTACAATCTGCTCTGAATATTTCGTGACTTTGTCTACTAACGTCACATTGAATGATCCCTCCACTTTCACTGACTCTTATGAAAAGGTTTTCTCCGTTGCCGCCATCATTGTGCATTTCCTTGTCGAGGCCCGATCTCTTCTTAACTCTTATCAGCCAATCGGTGAGGGGAACTTGATGACCTAATAGTATGTTGAAGTCATCGCTTTCATTGCCCTAATATGGCGTTGAACGGTGCGGGTGCATCTACCACTAGGAAGTTCATTATTACACACCGTGGCAATTCTCTCGCTCCCAGAGGAACCAAGGGGCTCCATTGAAATTATAGATGTTTGAAAAGCTCAGCTTGGCCATCTTTGAATATGATTTCTACTACACTGCCCTTATCAACCAATTTTCTTTTCACCATAGGGTTCCCAAATTGGAGAGATACAACTAGGGGATCATCACGGGGGTGGATCACTAACTCATAATCCTTATCAGAAAACACTACTGACTGCCCCGACGATCCGACATCCAAACCCAAAGAGTGAACTAGTATTCTGGTCAACGTTGTACTGAGCACCACCTAAACGCTCATGGATTTGTAGATCTTCTTCTGCACTCGTCTCTGGACTCCTTTGGCTTAGCATAAATAGTGTTAATCGACCCAGATGGAGGTGTAGACAAAGTCTTTACCAACTATTTCTCTAACTAGTCTCAGTCAGTTACATACTCATTCAACCAACCATGTTCTATCAAATCAAAAACACGTGTTCATATGAATGATCCCATATGGAATGATAATTGCAATAAAGTTGATTGTCCCTGTCATGGATGAACAAACGCAATGGACCTTTAAAAATGGTTCTCTTTTGATCTTTCTGAGCAAATTAGGAAGGGGAATGTTGAACCGATCAAACTTTCTATTCATCCTTTCCCAAGGTCTCCTCCTCTGGTTTGGCTGCAGTGCTTGTCGCGAGTCTTCCCTACTCATTTGTTTTGGCACCTCTCTTCCGCAATGAATCCACCGCTATTAGCACTACATCATTAATGATGTTGGTGTTATTATCATTCCTTCTAACCTTCACCCTTCATCGAGCTTGTCGTTTGTTCTCAATTTTAATGACATCTTCAATAATGGCATCGGCTATCTCCAAATTCGGCGGGTCTCTCTCTATCAGCTTTTCCTATGTTCTTGAATTGGGTAGAATTCTCGTCTAAAGAGCATAAACAACCACCTTCTAATCCAGATTATGAACTCTGACCACCTCGGCTTTGAATCTAATGAGATAAACTTTGAATGACTCCTTGTTTCTTTGCTTAACTACCAAAAGTTATGTAACACTTACTTTCCTCTTCTTTGGATGGATATAATTGTGGGATTTCATGGCTCACAGTTTCAATCCGTAGAGTTTGAAACGGAATAGGATTTCTATATATGTGACAGAATACAGATCCTATAAAATAGGATCCCTATTCGATAGGGATTTCTATTCTTATTCAGAAGTCAGACACAGAACAAGCGTACATGTTTTCTTTTGTATTCAAACACGGACACAGACGGGTTTTCAGGTCCTATTAAGACTCGGAATAGGAAGCAACGATTGCTATAAATATTAGCCTATTCCAGCGATTAAATGATTGGATTTCTGAGGCAAAACATCATCTATTTCCTGAGTTCTTTTCATCGACGAAAACAAAGTATTGGGGCTGGCTTTTTCATCGACAGAAAATAGGAGTTATTCGCAGCCATTGATCACAGTTTTCAAGGTAAGGTTTGAGTATTACCAAGGCAGAAAACAAAGGAGAATCTGCTGGTATTTCTTTGTATCGAAAGTGTAGGGAAGAACGGTGCAATCCGTGAGTATAACGGATTACTTTCAGATTGAAAGTTGAGAGAACTGGAAACTGTTCTCAAGAGTTTGTACTTCTCAGATTACTCTTTCATAATAAAGAAGCTCGTCATTGTCCCGTGGATGTAGGCACATTGCCGAACCACGTATATCTTGTCTATTTACTGTTACTGATTGCTAGACTCTTACTCTTACTTGCAAGTACCAATTAGGTTCGGGCGTGTGTTCGAGAATATTTATTCTACAAGTGGTATTAGAGCCCCAGGGTTGGTGTCTACAAGGTGTTTGACGATATGTCAGAAAGGAAAGGTGAAGTCTATGCAAAGGTTCATGGATTCGATGTTATTCGATTCGATGGAAGGAACAATTTTAGCAGTTGGCAGACAACGGTGATGGATATACTGATTAACAATGATCTGGCAGACACGGTAGAAGGTGAACCAGATGTGAAACCAACTGGTTGGGATGCAGATAAGTTCAAGGCAATGGATAAGAAGGCGTGTAGTACTATCCGGCTATGTCTCGATATTGGAGTTGCGTATAACTACCGTGATGAAAAGACGACGAAGTCAATTTGGGATAAGTTGATGAATACCTACCTCAGGAAGGATCAGATGAGTTTACTATACCTTCAGAAAAAGCTCTTCACGTTCAAGATTGAACCAGGTAAACTCATGACCGATCATGTTACTGAATTTGAGTGTTTATTTTCAGATTGCATCGGTTTATGTGCAAACTATGATGATAACGTCAAATCTTTGTTATTGTTGACTTCTTTATTACCTGAGTGGGAAGTATTGGTCGACACGTTGGTCACCAATAAGACAGAAAGTTTAGTTTATACAGATGTGGTTTCTGTGGTGCTTACGAAAACTGCTCACAAGAAGGATATGGCTGATGATGCACAAGTTCATGGTCTTATGGTCAGAGGCCGGAATCAGGGTAATAACAGGGGCAATAACAGGCAAGGCAATGGTCGGAAGAATAGAGGCCGCTCACAGTCTCGCGGAAGAGACATTTCAAAGGTTGAGTGTTATACTTGTCACAAGAAGGGTCATTTCAAAAGGGATTGTCCTACTAGGAAGGATAATGGAAACAGGGAAGATAAAAATGGCGAGTCGAATCTGGTTGGATCTATACATGATGATGTGGATATCAGGATTACCGGAGATCTAGCAAAGGCTCTTATGGCAGATAATGGTGATCATCTGTATGGAGGATGGGTGCTTGATACCGGGGCGTCTTTTCATATGTGTCATATTAGAGAGTGGTTTACTAGTTACCGTGAGGTGAAGGGTGGATCAGTTTATATGGGAGACTCCAGAGTATGCAAGACTAGGGGTGTTGGCACAGTCCATTTCAGTTTGGCAGATGGTTCAGTTAGGAAGCTTACAGAGCTTCGTCATGTACCGGATCTTTCGAAAGGTCTGATTTCTCTTAATGCGCTTGAGGCTCAGGGCTTCAAATTTGTTGGTGAGAATGGCATGTGTTGTGTCTACAATGGTGACAGGATAATGCTTACGTCAGTTAGACATGGAAATCTGTATTATCTTCAAGGAGACGGAGTTGAAGGTGGAGCTATGGTCTCAGAGGTTCTTGATGAGAAGAGCGTAGCCCAGACTCAGTTATGGCACATGCGCTTAGGGCATGTGGGTGAGGCAGGGTTGAAGGCATTGAGCAAGCGAGGCTTGCTTGGCAGTGAAAAGCTTGGGAAGTTGGACTTTTGTGAGCACTGCATCTTCGGGAAGCAGACTCGGGTTAGTTTTGGTTCAGCGGAGCATACTACTGCGGGTATTGTAGATTACATTCACACGGATGTTTGGGGCCCATCCAGGACAGTGTCCAAAGGTGGTTCTAGGTGGTTCGTCAGTTTTGTTGATGACTTCAGCCGGAGAGTATGGATTTACACCATGAAAAGAAAGAATGAAGTCACTGACACCTTCAAGAAGTGGAGGGCGATGGTAGAGAAGCAGACTGGCAGAGTTATCAAGGTGGTCAGATCCGACAATGGTGGAGAATACACCGAAGACCCCTTGAAGGAGTATTGTCAGGAGCATGGCATTCGCAGGCATTTCGCAGTAAAGAAGACACCACAACAGAACAGAGTGGCGGAAAGGATGAACTGAACACTTCTAGAGAGAGCACGGTGCATGTTGTCTAATGCAGGATTATGCAAGATATGGTGGGCTGAAGCCATAACTACGGCGTGTTATCTCATAAACATGTCTCCATCATCAGCGATTGAGTTCAAGACTCCTATGGAGGTATGGTCTGGCACTTCTACGGATTATTCACATCTGAAACTTTTTGGTTGTCCTGCTTATTTTCATGTGAAGGATGATAAGCTGGGGGTAAGGGCAAGGAAGGCTATATTCCTTGGATATCCAGGTTCAGTCAAAGGCTACAAATTGTGTTGCTCTGAAACGGCCAAGTGGGAGATTTCTAGAGACGTAAAGTTCCATGAGGAGGCACTCTTACGGCCTAAGTGTGAGAGATGCAAGGATGGATCTCCGGTATGGAGAGGTGATAGCTTTGATGATGAGGATGATTTTCTGCAGGTGGAGCTTGGAGCTCCTAGGTCTGGTACATATGACAGTTTTTCGGATTCAGGTCATGGTAATGATGATGGGATTCATGATACAGTACAGGGTGATCCAGAGGTTATTGCAAATGAGTAGGTTCCTGTTGAGGATCCACAGGTACAACATGAGCATGAGCATGAGCAACAGGTTTCTCAGCCGTCTTTGGCAACACAGAGAGAGCGTCGGAATACTAGAGCACCCATCAGATATGGATTTTAGGATATGGCAGCCTATGTTTTTTCAGTTTTCGGGGAGTATGATGATGCACCTACTACGTATAAGCAAGCTTGTAAAAGCTCGCATATGGATGAGTGGAAGGTGGCTATGGATGAGGACATACAGTCTCTTTACAAAAATCATACATGGGAGCTGGTGACACTTCCAAAGGGAAAATGGGCGATAGGATGCAAGTGGGTGTACACTCTGAAAGACGACATTCCAGATTCCAAAGGGAATTCTACAGGTGTAAAATTCAAGGCAAGATTGGTAGCAAAAGGATTTGCACAAACAGAAGGTGTGGATTATAACGAGGTCTTCTCTCCGGTGGTTAAGCACATTTCTATCCGTGTCCTATTAGCTATGGTGGCGCAGTATGACTTAGAGCTCGAGCAACTAGATGTCAAGACTACTTTCTTGCACGGTGATTTGGAAGAGGATATTTACATGGTTCAGCCAGATGGATATGCTATTGCTGGGAAGGAAAACAGGGTATGCAAACTAAGAAAGTCTCTATACGGGTTGAAACAGTCTTCTCGTCAGTGGTACTTGAGGTTTGATACTTTTATGTTGAAGCAGAAGTACGCACGAAGTCAGTATGATCATTGTGTTTATTTGAGGAGGCTTCGAGATGGTTCCTACATCTATTTATTCACTACACCAAAAACCCCCATTAGCAACGGTTCTATACCGTGGGCGAAACCCATTGCCACGGCTAAGAGCCGTGGGCTACAGAGGCGTCGCGAAATTCTTTGTAACGGCTATAAACCGTTGCTAAACATTGTAGCAACGGTTTTTTGCTTGAATAGGGGTGGTGATTTTCAGCATTTAGCCACGGTTTTAAACCGTTGCAAAAAGAATTGCAACGGTTTTTAGCCGTGGCAAAAATAGCCACGATTTTAAGCCGTGATAAAGTATGGATACTAGCAACGGTTTTAAACTGTGTCTAATTAAGTAGCAACGGTTTTAAGCCGTGGCTAACCCTAGCCACGGTTATAAGCCGTGGCAAGGTAGCCACGGTTTTTAGCCGTTGCAATAGTTAGCCTAAACCGTGGCAAATTTTTTTTTTTTTTTTAATAATTTTTTTTTTTTAATTTTTTTAATTTTTTTTTAATTTTTTTTTTGCTATCAAATGACTTTGAGTCATTGAGTCAAAATCTATCAAATAATGGAGGCAAAGTAATGTAATTATTGGAGGCAAAGTAATGTAATTAATAAGAAAATGTATTACATTGAGTCAAAATCTATCAAATAATATCTCAAATACAATGATAGTCAAGGAAATAGTCATCTGAAATGATAGTAGAAGAGCGAACAGAAGAAACATGGTCTTGGGTTGTGTCTTGAGTAAGAAATAACCGCCAAAGAAGTTGCCCAAAATGCTACCAGCAGCAAGACCCATGAATGCATAAGATTGGAGACTGGTCATTTTCCATTTTTGGCCATACTCAGCAATAAGAGCATCTTTTGCGACTTCTGAATTCTTGTTACAAGGCTTACGGTCAAAAAATTAAGATATGGGGAACCACTGTCTAGATGGACTGGAAACTCAAATGTAGTATAAGTTGCAATCACTAGTTCACTTTACTCACTTGAATGTTCAGCAGCCATAAGCTCGGAGGCTTCAATTGCAATGCTACATCTTCCACAAGAAGAATTTGAAGTAGATTACCATCAAATCTGTTTGTCCGAGACTGGATGCCCTGCTTTACTGCCAATTGACAAACAATCTGTCAGTACTGATTTAAACACATTGGATTTTATACTTTGATGTGCACTCATCAATGAACTTAATGGAATTCCTAAAAGTTTTATAGTAAGAGGGTCTGTATGTGTGTACATTAAACAAACTTATGTTGCATATATTTTGAAGCAAAGAGTATTCATTATCCAAATGACCAACACAACATTCCAATTGGATCTATCCCAGTAACAAAATTACCAAAAAATGTGGGTGACATTCTAATTTGGAATGAACACATGCCAGTTGCCTAGTTCTTTTTAAGATGCTGAGTTTAGAATCAATTGATAAGAAATCACTTACAGCTGACATTTGTCAAGCCGTCAAGGGTATAGTCAAGAGCAAACCATCCTTGTGTTGATTCACCATTGACAAGATAGGTCGTATTTCCCTTTGGGAAGACATCATCTACATTGGTTGAGTTCTCTAGCTTTATGTTGGGTATGCATATCCCTGCTGCATCCTTGGTTAGTTGCACGTCGCACCAAAGAACCACATTCGGTACACTGGTCATCATAGCCAAAGTGTAGGCACTTGAACTGGAAGAAGGAAATATTCCAGAAAAGCCACCTCTAGCAATGACAAGTGGCGCATCTCCTGCACAAGAAAATTGAATTGTAACTCTGCTGGACATGATCCATAACTAACAAAAAAATTTTAATCATCTTTATTAAAATCACATTCTGCATAATTTATGAGCATACACACGCTAATCTCTAAAAAAAAGATTGAAAATAACAAATGGAGTTCTATAGCTCAATAAATTGAAATGAAGCAGCAGGTGTCCTAGGTTTTGGTTTAGAAGGGGGGCGTGTTTTCCATAAAATTGTGATAACCTAAATCTTAGTGTAATATATTGACAATGTTTTTGCTGCTCCCTTGATATTACCGACATGGGTAATTATAAGGATAAAAAAGAAGATTCGTTAGCACAAGATTCTATCCACAGCCTTCAAAATACATTGAGGATGTATATATCATATCGCTACAGCGAGAATGCACGAAGGACACAGCACCGCAGCTATTTGAGTTTTCACTTTTCAATAATCAACTCACCTCAAGACCATTTCCTCTACAAACTGTTTCCTGCAGCAATTTATTCGAATCTACTTTAATATCACCCATCTTATATTACAACAAAACCTCCTCAATTGCAAACACCATGGTTTCTCATTTGATTGCTTACACTAACAATTTCACACTTTATAATAAACTGAAAGGCATTTCATATACATGTAACAGTCCTTAAAAAAATTTAAAAATCTACTCAAGACCCTGACTTTGCCTAGATTCTACCAAATGATCCAAATAAAGACTACTCCAAGATTCTAATTAATTGCTTCTAATCAACAACTCAGCTTCCTTCAACTATAGCTCATTTGCGACATTCACAATAAGCTTCTCCTATTGAATCGTTGCTTTGATTCAACTCAACAACTCGGCAACATCCTATAAATTATAAAGGGTGCCTAATGATTCATCAAATCCCAGAAGACTTCCTACTTATTTGACTTAATGAAGTAGATACTCAATGCTTCAATTGAATTGCTTAAAAACAAATATATTCCAGAACAACATGCAAGTACCCTAGCTTGAATCTCCAGAAAATCTAAATCACTAATGAACTTGTACCTTTAAGTGATCAAGTTTCTCTACTACACCAAGGTATGTCCCCGGGAAGTTCGTGTTGCTTGAGTCATGTTTCGTAAACCCACGAACATGCATTTCATAAATTATGAGGTCTTTTTGAGGATTGTTCAACGGCAAATCCCCCTCCCAATCAAACTACAAAATTTAAATGGTCAAGGGCTATTGCAGCAAATAAAGTAAAATGGACGGAACCAACATATATGAATTTGTATTATACCTCATTATCAGATGACGGCACCATGCCAGCCATTTGAGGCCAGCAATTACCATCAGGTCCCAAGGCACCATACGCCTCTCTGCTTACAACTGCCTAAAATAAGGATTAGTTTTTCCATTTACTTTAAATGCATAGAAAGAAAAACAATTTTAACACTGTGCAGAGGGCACTAATGACTCTAAAACTGCAACAATAGAATCAATCAATCTTAGAGGGTATCCTAGATGTTTCCTACCTTAGCATATGAAATGTTAGTAGTTCATACACATCCAGCACTACAGCATACCCAGGCAGAGTCTAATCACATCTTCAATGCATTGGTGAATTATGCCCAACATACCATTATTATTATTGAAGTAAAGAGGCCGAGGCACTAACTATAAACATATAGAATGGGCAGGGCAAGATGCATGATTCATGTCCCAAAAGCAAACTCCCATGCAAAGCTCACAAATACAAACACTCTCTTCAACAGTAATAGAGTGAGTACCCTACCATCCACTTCTCTCAAGTCCAACATCAGAATTCAGACACAACCCCTTCCCTGTCGCACAATTTGAATAAATTATGACACAACAAAGACATAGCAAGGGATTACCAGCATCCAGAAACCCTTAAAGTTTAATGATTAGTGTGATTTAAAAAGCATTGCAATGAAAATGTCTTACCAGAAACTATGAGTCCCACAAAGATGTATGATATCAAATGGGAAAGTATACATATCTTTTACAATATTATCAACGAGAATGAAGGAACTATGTACCGCTTTCGTGATCCTGTTTCTTTCAGCCCATCTGAATCCCCACAACAAAAGGAAAGATGAATACTCTTGGAATCCTCAAGGAATTGTAAAATCTAAGCCAAAGAATTGAATCAGAAAAAGAAACAGAATATTTTTTTACATGCATGAATCATGGAAAATGGCTGGAATCACTAAAAACCAAACTGTCATCAATGGTTAATTTTTATTTGTATATTTATTTAGTTAATTTTTTATTTATGTAACAATGACAAAAAGACACGGGTATCTGATACAAGTTCACATCAGCAAAAAAAATACACAATATGAAAAAGGTTAATGATCAAAGTAGGGAGTTTCCAATAGGAGTATTTCCAACAAGATACGTGTTGACACCTTTTCTTTCTTAATTCTTCTTCTTTTATTTTTTTAGTATAAAATAAATAGAGTATCCTTGTTACATAGTTTGTTATCTATAAAACATTCCTCAAGTAGTAAAGGGGGGCCAAAGGGCAATACAAATGAGGGAGGAGCTCAGAAGACAAAAGAGAAAAAATAAGCTTAGCAATACAACAGGGTAGTAACTTCTCTAGTTCTTCCTCATTTTATCAGTGATGGAAAAGAAAACTCAAATAGAAATATGTGAAATATTGGTAGTTTTCTCAACTTACAAATTAAATCAAAACATGGGGTCATATTACTCTAAACAATATGTTGGAGCACACAAATGAAAAGAGACCACCTATTCCTTCCACGGTTCTTGTGATTTCAAATTCAGATATGCTTTCATCCTATTCAAATTGTTCTAAACAATATGTTGGAGCAACTTGTTTGGTTTTGTTTTTAGCAGTGGTTCAGACAAGAGTTCAAAAACACTAATAACGGTTCAGAAGTTAAGAGAGGGGTCAATTAAAATAAATTTGACAAGAGTAGTAAAAGTCTTAGGTCTGGGTAACAAATATGAAAATGTCTTGACACAACCACAACTATCATCAAGTATGAAAATTTCACACTGAATCACAACTATGCATGGATGGCAACAAAGAAATGTCTGTAGAATGCATAAAAAAAACTTTTATGCCTGCCTCCAGAAAAGAAACGCCATAGTGGTAAATAATAATATGGCAGAACTATCAAAAGTTTCAAGATAACATCCAAAAGTACCCATATTACAGCTTTCAGGTACAACAATGAGAAGACGGAACTTACAGGAGCTTTTGGAGGTGGAAGCTCGCCATCCTTCTTTACTGGTGGGAGAGATTTTTCTGCTTCAGTTCTGTTTTCAGGAGCCTGGGTCTCACTTTGTGATGTGGGTTTCACACCATTTGCATCGTCCTAGAACATGGGAACAAAAGGAGGTAAAGTCAGGCTAGTGATCTTTGTATCAACTCCATTGCTCTGTATTGTCAGGGAGAACTCAGTCATACAGACCTTGACAGATTCACAATTTGTTTCCAGCTTCAGAGTATCTTTTCCACCGCTTTTATCTTCCTGGAATATATCCAATCCATGGGACAAACTGATCCATGATCAGAGAAAAAAAAAAGTGTAAACAGAACCAGAAAAGTTAATAAACTAAATAAGAGTAAACCCCAAAACAAATATAATAAAATAACTGTGCGAATTGGGGCTCACATCTTAGATGAAATGACAAGTTTTCCATTTCTGTATTCAGGTTCCTTGTTATTCATCAAATGATAAGAAATCGCTGACACCACAATTTCTTCAATATAATTACTAAGAACCATTGTGTCTGCAAGACAAATCGAACCAAGATCGTCACACTCAAGATCGTTCGCAGCAAGTACCTCAGTGATGTGGTTTCTATTATCTTGAAATTGAATCATTTTCATGTCTTCTTCCAATTGATTTTTCCAGCTAACAAGATGGCTCTCATCTTCGGGTGGCTTGATCTCAATGTTGTAAGGAAATATCTGGCCGAGTCGTTCATCAAGATCAGTATAATCATTTTCTGAGTCCACTATCCGTGAACCAAGGATCAATATTGATCCCGATAATTTCTTCAACATTTTTTGGAACATGGTGTATAACCTTGGTGATCGGAAGAGTAGTTTCTCAACATCTCTTAAATAGAGAACAGTCCCAATAGGACTGGTTTTGGATACGGAAACTAAAGCCTGCATCATGAAGTCAACATCAAACCACAACCATCAACAATTTAATGGAAATATGGATCATATAGACCTCAACACTGTATCGTATTTAGAAGTGAAGAGAACTTGAACATCATAGAACATTGGAAGTTGGCCAGAAATTTTACCTTGTAAAGTGCATTTACAAGGACTTTTTCGTCGAAAGACCAGCTACTGGCGCGTTTGAGAGGAGCTGAAAATTTTCGGAGGAATCATGAGATAAAGTAAGACTAGAACTAAATCTTATAGTTGTTTCAGCCAATGCAAAACTCGAGTGGGCAATCAAACTTTACGATGATCTATGCATTTCTTCTCAGGAAAAAGGGGGGGGGGGGGGGGGGGGGGGGGGGGGAATGGGGATGAAAATGTCTTTCTCAAAAACTAAAAGGTTCTATTCAAACGCAGAAACAACTAAAAGAAATGTTTGCAGCAGACTTGCTAAAAACTCAAAGTTTCATCAAATTTCCTACTATGAAAATCAATAAGTAACAAAATATTGTGAACCAACTTCATTATCATATCTTTGAACTTCAAAAGAAGCACCATTTCCATCCTATAAGGGAATTTCAAAATCCTCGACTCAAAATATATAAATGAAAATTAACACCCCTCTACACTGTCCTCACTTAGTCAACATCGCACAACAAGGTGTGGGATTTTCTCAAAAGGCTGAGTTGCTAATAGGGGATTCACCACAATTGTGGATCGTTACCACTGTAATTTCCCATTCGAAGTGGGGGGATAATACTCCAAGTGCTCCTCACACCCGTGCACTATGCGTATTAGACAGGATGTTATATCTATTCTCACTGATATTAACCCATTAGACGATGCCACACACTGGTGTTTATTTTGTGACAATCAGAGAAGATTTTAATACTCTTTCATTGTTACCACAGCCGACTCAATGTGGGAAAACACTAACATCTGAAAGACATTATATATGGGTCACATAGTGAATTAATACAGTAGTGATGAGCCCCACACAGCCCAAGGAAGAACAACACAAAAATTTATTGATAGGCACTCCTAATACACTATCACATAGCTAGGCAGGGTGCTTCCTCCCCCCTGAAAAAAAAAAAAAGAACAGTATGCCTTGGTATATTGAAGCAAAATGATGATTCAGAATGGTTATAGTTTCTTAAGCACTTCTCTGATTCTCAAAAAATGCTAGAACAGGGAAGAAACTGAGCTGTATCATGTATAACAAATCAGAAATATCTATCTTCAGCACATAACTTAATTAAATAACATTATACACCACCATTGAACCAGAAAGGTCTACCTTCCTATTTTGTATAGACTTAGACATATAAAAATAATCAAACAAACAAACAGAAAATAAATAAATAAAAACAAATGTACAATACTCACCACCACCTTTGTTCTTCTCATTTGGGGAGATGAGTGACAGAGAACCAATAAAGCTGGACATTCTCTCCAGTGTTGTCTCGGAGATAGATCTCTTGAAGGGCTGC
Organism: Berberis vulgaris; assembly: GCA_963556465.1. Classification (NCBI taxonomy): domain Eukaryota; kingdom Viridiplantae; phylum Streptophyta; class Magnoliopsida; order Ranunculales; family Berberidaceae; genus Berberis; species Berberis vulgaris. Next base: position 17,776,771 of record OY747129.1, on the reverse strand, counting down.
AAGAAGAAAAGAAGAAAGACCTTTATACACCAAATGCATAGAATGTATGAGATATAAAAAAATAACTGGGATGAAACTCCTCACAGGCAAAAGAAATGCACTCATATGCCATACAGACGATTACTACCAAGGGCTGGGCTAGAAGTTTAACTTGGCCCAGCTAATAACGCCACCTTAATTTATTTATTGTCTGGTCATAGAAGAATATTTACACGAAATTGTATAAAATATATGAGTTAATGTTCCATTTCCTACAAACCTTTAAAAAGAATAAATAAATTGTGTCCAGAAACTTTATTGTGTATTGTGTTTGTATTTGGGAGAGGTGTAAACAAAAACTTTCTTGAAGTTATATATATCATGTAACATAATTTGGATGAAACAAACATGATTATATCAGTTTCTTTCAATAACTGAACAAACATAACCATTCAAACGACACTCTGTAATTTTTTCATAAAATAAACAATTAAAGTTCAATGAATGTGCTCAAAAGCATCCCAAGTCAACTATTTGCAAAGTCGTCAATCATGATTGATTCTATTTCTGCCTCTTGCCACTCCCCTCCAAAACAAAAAATTTGAAAATCGACTGAACTGCGAATCCTGTAACATAAAACAATAATGAAATAGATACTCGTATTCATTTAAATACATTTTGAATGAAATAAATATTTGGTTTGGCTATAAATATAAAGAAAGTTTTGACATCGTTGATATATTAATAGTTTGTTTAGCATATGTGGGCTGGAACCCTATATATGGATGTTAATTCTAAAACAAATAGAGATCAGAACCAAACGTTAAGCATTTCATGCCTGGTCACGATGGTGTTTATAGTTCTAAACTTGGAAGTGGTCGCCAGTGTGAGATGACGCCTGTTTGCAAAAATTCTGTCTAAGCTAACGCCAAAGGACCCACTGGGCTAAATGAAATATTTTTTACTTTAGCCCTAAGGTAAGCAATTTATCCTTCTCTGTCAATTCAATTTTCTTTTGTAAATATGTTACCAAGCCTATAATCAGGGTAATTTTTGAATGGTAGCACCCACATACAAAAATATATAACATAATATCAAGAAACCATACTCATTCGAAGAATTTAAATTTAAGAATCTTACAGTTTCTTTATTGCTGCAGCCATATTTGCTTTGTATCTGTAGGAAGCCAATGACAAAATCCAAAAAAGCGTTTAGGGAGGATAAGGAGTAAGCATTTAGGCAGGGTAAGTAGAAGACTGTGTCTACTAACCTTGAGGGAAAAGTCGGTTGCATCTAATAACAACAGCTTGGCTTCAAAATAATGTGCTAAAGCTTTGGCAAGCATTTGTTGGTACATCTCTTTACCAATCAAAAAAATGCCAATTAGGATGACAACCAAATGATGAATGAATGCAAACTTCCAACATATCAAACAGATCACATGTAAGAAGCAACTTACCAGCAGGGCCTGAGAGCAATATCGAACGACTTGCAGGTGATAAATTCCTGGTGTACTTGGAGAACTCAGCTTGCTTCAAATGAACAAATGCAGCACTTGTCAATAACACTTGTGTCAGTAAGAAAGACCCATTTTGTGCTTCCCGGTAAACAAATATCTTAGACCTTCAAATGAGATTGTCGAAGCTAAATCCATGATAAACCAGGTTGACAAGTACCTGGAACATGCATTTGAAATTCATTTATCAAGCAAAGATGAGGCCTAGTGTTTGAGATAGGTGGGCATCATAAGAGTGCTTACTACAAGTAGAAAAGCTATGCAGAAAAAACATTGATGATCTTAATTAGCTGGGGCTCGTGATATGAACACATAAGGAATGCTCTTGTAGCTCATCAACGTAATAAGGATGTTTTGGTTTGACCTCTGATATATAAATATGGTTTGATAACTTTAAAAAAATAAAAAAAAAGAGTACGACCGTATCTTTAAAAAAATGCATGGTATAGAAGCTAAATCATGCATTCTTAAACTTCAATGTGGGCAAATAATTGTTGATCTAAGCTGAATCAAATATCAATCGAGGAGGAGTAAATGGCTCCTTTTCTCTCTGGCATCATGCCTTGAAGACCCACCCCTTTGAGAAACAAATACAGTTGGAGAAACAAAAATGCATGGTATAGAAAGACTATAATGTTTGACAAGTAATCAATCTTCATATTAGATACTCACGAACTTGGCCCTTAAGCTTTATGTATTGCATAACTTATAAAGGTTACACTTGCATAACTGAACTACTGAAGTGATTGTGATTGTATAGTGTAGCATCTACGACTATATTTTGGGCCCCTCAAGCACCTAGGCCACATGAGGAGAGATACAAGATGAAATGCATCACGCCCCAAACTACCCAACTCATAACAATATTGCCCAAGCTCAAAGAATTCTAAAGAAACAAAGACTATGAAAGTTTGTTGAAAATTGATGATCTAAGAATGGTGTCGATGAGTGTCTGAACAAATGCCCCTTTGTATGACTGCCCAATTCATATGGAATACGAACAAGGAATTTCTTTGAAAATGGAGTGTGGTTAAACAGATTTGTTTAGCTTAGACAAAATTCTCACATGAGATCAATCTCGACTAAAGGCTATGGATAAATAATGCTTATCGAGTTTACTTGGAATTTTTCAACAGCTAAACGAGGAACAAAAAAAACACTAACTAACTAATGAGCACTTCGAATAGATGATTACAAATATGTATCACTTTTTTGTAAAGCATGAATTGATCATTCGAAGAAAAAGTGACCCAAAAAACTAAATGGTGCTGATATATCAACTGTACAATTAAATTTCGTCCCAATGAAATCTGTGTTTTGGTGACAAAAAAACTAAACAAAAAGAAAGGTAAATTTGGATGTAGTCTAAATAATGAAGGTATGTCTTTTGACTTGAAAAAAGCTCTATGGTTCAAGTCACTGGTTGTCCAACTAAATGGTGCATTCGTGCTGAATACGAGAATCCATCAACCATTAGAGGGTAAAATTCAACAAATAACAAAGTACATAAATAAGAATATTGATAAGAATATTGCCAAAAGGAGATTGATTCCACCTTTTAAGTTTCATGCTAGTTAGGTCAGACATAAATAAAAAAACAATCATCGATTGCAGTGGCTAATTTCATGCTAGTTAGGTCAGAGATTGATTCCCTAATTTCATCATAAATAAAAGAGAACCCTAATTTCATCATAAATAAAAGAGAACCCTAATTTCATCATAAATAAAAGAGAGTGAGAGAGAGAGTACCTGTTCGGTTGCAGTGGTTGATCGATTTTGAAGTCGAGGGAAGTCGATTGAAGTCGAGGGAGGAGCAGGGAAGTCGAGGGAGCAGGGAAGGAGGGGAGGAGGGAAGTCGAGGGAGGGAGCAGGGAAGGAGAAGCAGCAGGGAAGTCGAGTCGAGGGAGGGAGCTGTCACGTTTGTGACTTGATCCAAAACAAAACAGAGAACAATGGAAGAATTTGAGAATGGGAGAAGGAAAGGAACTATTATAGATCTGAAACAGCAATACAAACTAAAGAGGGTAACCTCTCTTTGGGTGAACTCAACCCAGAAGAGCCTACATACAACTTTCTTCCTCCTTCCTCCCTTCTCTACAACCCTATTTAACCAAAGCTTTTGTAACAGAATTTTGAATAGACCATCACGATTGCTACACGTGTATGGCCCTAGTTGTTTTATAACAACCTGACACTGTGCAATTACTAAATTGTCCTCAGTTCAATTTTCAAACTGTTTCAGTTGGCGCCTTTATTTTCATTTGGCGCCAATTTGATTTTTTGATTATTCTTTCAATTCCTCAAATGTGACAATGCCAACCCCTTCGAAAAGATCCTTGTCCTCAAGGATTGAAGTGAGGAAAAAAGGCATGAAGGTGTGTCCAATCTTCCCAAGTGGCATCAGTTGGTGAAGAGTTCGACCACTGGACTAGGACTTGGGTGACGGTCCTGTTGTGTCGGGGAATAAGTCGCCGTGCTAGGATAGCCACAGGCTCAGTATGAAAAGATCCTAGGTGATCAACCACTGGAAGTACAGGGGCAGCTAGAGTGTGGGCACCCAGTTTACGCTTCAACTGTGAGACATGAAAAACAGGGTGCACTTTCGAGTTTTGGGGAAGACTAAGTCTGTAGGCCACTGCGCTAATGCGTGCTAATATCTGGAAGGGTCCATAGAACCGAGCTGAGAGCTTGATACCAAACTCCACAAAGCAATGCCTGGCCTCTCTTCTATCATTGGCTACATGACTATCTGATTCAAATGACTCTGAGTCTTTCACAGAACCATTATGATATCCATCATTAGCTGTATCATTTGCTTGCTCAAGCAAGGCTGCAACCTTCTTCTTGTAATGAGCTTCAACATAAGCTTTCTTCTGAGCAACTGAACCTGGCTTTGAGTACCTCTCCACCTCTTCGAAGTACTTGTTTTCATTGAAGGAAGTCCATCTCTCCCAAGTTAATGAATCAGACCTAACCTCCTCTTTTAGATAAGCCTTGTTCCAACTCCCTCCAACAAAGGTAGTATATAGATAAGCATCACGGGGTGCACAACCCGAAAACACCACTGAAGAGGAAAGTGTAACAAGAGTTTTCAGCCCATTCTCTTGCTCTTTAGATGGAACAAGCACTCCAAATCTTTCAAGCAAACAAATGACGGACTGGTGAGGAAAATCTATATGTGGTTGCCTGGTGGACCAATCGTTGTTATTCCGGTTAACTGAGGGTGGAAAGATCTCAGAGTCCATTTGCATGAAGAACCCCTGACACTCTCCGTCCGTGATCTTAATGGAAGCCAATTTTTTAATAGAGTGCAAACTAATAACACCAGGGACAATCAGTCTTAATGGATAACCATGATCCCTGTTTACAGTCTCTCCATTCATCTCATAGGCTAGTAACACTTCAGCATGAGGGTTTGTTGCCTGGTTTAGTGGTATTGAAATCTTATATGGACCGCCATTTTCCTCCTTACACTTGTCGACACTGATGAACTCGATATGTTTTCCTCCTGAAGTTGTTGTAGCTGTCAGCTTTGGTATCCCCACCAATTCCAGGATGTCTGCCAATTTAGCCTCTTCCCAAATTGCCTTGCCAATAGCAGAAACACCCCAGCCAACACCTTTCACTGTCTTTTTTTTATACATTGCAGTTTTTCTATCCATATATGTGACCCGTCCTTCGTGAGAACTCTGCAGTGATCCTAATTTCAGTACCACTTTTGCCACTAAAGTGTCCCAAGCATAGCAGTCTCCATTTGAATAGCAAACAATTAATAGCTTGCCTGATATTGAGAATGCAAGAGAAGTCACAATGTATACTTCATTATCACCTTGTTGTTGATAGTAAACTTGGAGTTGATGCCCAGTTCTTATGTCAAACATCCTGTATGTATCTTCATCTGTATCACTTCCAAAACCTTGCCTTGTAGTAACACCCCATAAAACACATAACTGATCATGAGAGCTTGTTATCAAGTGGGTATCATCTTCTACATATTGAATGCATAATAAGTAACCCTTGTGCCCACTAAGCATTCCAGACATTGGCAGAGTCCCGTCTTTGTCAATTGAAGAGTTAAGATTGAAGATAGTGTACATACTGTCTAGGCTGTCACTTGCTATAGACTGGTCATTAAGAGAGAAGTCATACGTCATGTCTCTTGCATATGGTAACTTAATGGCATGTGTTTTTTGGCAAGTAAAAGCATTACACCCAATTAACCTCCCCTTTTGAGACGCCACGTTGTTGACAACCTTAACTTTCATCTTAACTTTTATCCGAGAAGAGTAAGTAATCCCTTGAAACTGATTATTCCTTACTCCTTGCATCTGCATTTGTTCAAGTATTTCAAAAGCCTCGTTTACAAGCCTTGTAAGCAATGAGTCCCAAGAAGCAAATCCTCTTGCAGACATTTCATCAAATACCTTCCATGCGCATTCCAATTTTCCACTATACCCATCAGCAGCCACGATCATCAGTATCTTATGTTCACCGTACCAATTAGTTTCGCACTCAGGAGCAACTGCCTTGGCTAAATGTGTCAATTCATCTGTAGATGTAGCATACCAATAACTCTGTAAGCCCAACATTGAAGGTTTCACTTCTACATCTGGTGAAACAGATGCAACTCGAAAAACACCAGTGGAGAACACATCGGAGGCGTCGACATGCTTCTGTTCATCGTTCAAATTGCTTCCATAATCAGTCTTTATGGACCAGGGATCTTGGATCTCCATTGAAGGATCTGAGGAAGGTTCTTGTTCTAGAGTTCCAGTGAGTTGAAAAGAAGAAGAGATAATAGATTCAGTACCTTCCTGATGGTCCTGCAACAGCAGAAAAATCTGCTCCATCCTTGATTCAAATCGCTTCTCTAGAGCCTCACTTGCTTGAGTGACGCGTCGTAGTACAGTCCATAATTCTTCTATTTGTCCAGCGGTTTCAGTTTGTTGCTTCCTTGTTTCCGCCATAAATGTTTCGATCTCTCGAGCTCCGATTTCTATGGTGGAATGGATCGATTGTGGCTCTGATACCAATTGTCACGTTTGTGACTTGATCCAAAACAAAACAGAGAACAATGGAAGAATTTGAGAATGGGAGAAGGAAAGGAACTATTATAGATCTGAAACAGCAATACAAACTAAAGAGGGTAACCTCTCTTTGGGTGAACTCAACCCAGAAGAGCCTACATACAACTTTCTTCCTCCTTCCTCCCTTCTCTACAACCCTATTTAACCAAAGCTTTTGTAACAGAATTTTGAATAGACCATCACGATTGCTACACGTGTATGGCCCTAGTTGTTTTATAACAACCTGACACTGTGCAATTACTAAATTGTCCTCAGTTCAATTTTCAAACTGTTTCAGTTGGCGCCTTTATTTTCATTTGGCGCCAATTTGATTTTTTGATTATTCTTTCAATTCCTCAAATGTGACAGGAGCAGGGAAGGAGACGAAGTCGAGTGGAGGGTTTGTGGAGGGGAGCTTCGTTTTTGTCGATGGAAGTCGAATGGAGGGAAGGTCGAGCGCCAAAACAGCCCGCCCAATTTTTTTTTTCAGCTTTTCATGTAGCCACGGTTTTGAGCCGTTGCTAGAGCTAGCCACGGTTTAGAACCGTTGCTAAATTTTTTTTGCAACGGTTTTGAGCCGTTTCTAGATTTAGCCACGGTTTAAAACCGTTGCTAAATTTTTTTGTTGCAACGGTTTTGAGCCATTGCTAGATCTAGCCATGGTTTAGAACTCTTGCTAAATTTTTTGTTGCAACGGTTTTGAGCCGTTGCTAGATTTAGCCACGGTTTATAACCGTTGCTAAATTTTTTAATTGCAACGGTTTTGAGCCGTTGCGAATAATGCCCACGGTCTGGAGCCGTTGCTACTATTAGCCACGGTTTTTAGCCGTGCCAACTATACCAACGGTTTTAAACCGTGGCCAGCTTGTTTTTTACCCACGGTTTTAAGCCGTTGGTACTTATAGCTACGGTTTCTGGCCGTGGCAAATACACCAACGGTTTAGAACCGTGGCCAGCTCGGCGTAGCTAAATGGGGTTTTTGGTGTAGTGATTGCTTTACGTGGATGATATGCTTATTGCTGCTGAGTAAGCGTGAGATAGAGCTGCTAAAGGTTTAGTTGAGCAATGAATTTGAGATGAAGGATTTGGGTCCAGCGAAGAGGATACTCGGGATGGAGATAGTGAGGGACAGGAAGCTTGGTAGATTGTCTTTGTCGCAGAGGCAATATCTTGAGAAGGTAGTCAGTAGATTTGGCATGGATAGGGCCAAGTCGGTCAGTACTCCCTTGGCAGCTCACTTCAGGCTTTCTAGTTTGCAGTCCCCTACTACTGTAGCAGAGAAGGAATACATGTCATAGGTTCCTTATGCTAGTGCGGTTGGCAGCTTGATGTATGCCATGATTTACACACGTCCCGACATTGCACACACAGTGAGTTTGGTTAGTCGGTACATGGCTAATCTAGGCAAAACCCATTGGCAGGCAGTCAAGTGGATTTTGAGGTATCTTCGAGGCACGCTGGATGTCGGTTTGGTCTATGAGAGATCGTCGGTTTCAGCTGTGACAGGTTATGTTGACTCAGATTATGCAAGAGATTTGAACAGGCGTCGGTCTACTACAGGTTACTGTTTTAAATTAGCAGGGGGTCCTATATCTTGGCGGTCCATGTTACAGTCAGTTGTTGCGTTGTCTACTACAGAGACAGAGTATATGGCAGTGACAGAGGCAGTGAAAGAGGCTATATGGCTTCGAGGTCTGGTTAAAGATTTGGGTGTTACTCAGAGGGATATTACAGTTCTTTGTGATAGTCAGAGTGCCATCCATTTGGCAAAGAATCAGGTTCATCATGCGAGGACCAAGCATATTGATGTTAGGTTTCACTTTATCAGAGATATCATTGAGGACAGAGTCGTGATACTAGAGAAAGTTGATACCAAGGAGAATGCAGCTGATATGTTGACGAAGGTAGTACCCGGGGTCAAGTTGGAGCACTGTCTCAACTTGATTAGACTCTCTCAGTGTTGATGCCCCACGGGGGCATGGCCCTTAGGGGTGGATGGCCTTTAGGCCGGGAGGACGACGACGAGCAGGTTATGTAACGACCCTACTTTAACATATAATAATTTTTAATTAATTATTTATTTATTTATTTTATTTAGTTTTGATTTTATTAAATTTGAGGTGACGTCAAGTAGTAAGGGCGTGTCACTAACCTTGAGCAAAACCCTAACAGGGAAGGAGTTTGCCTTTAGTGGGATTAAATTGGGGCTTAGGTTCTCTTTTATTTCGCCGCTTAAACAAAAAAAAAAAAAAAAGAAGAAGAGAGAGAGCAAGAAGGGAGAAAAAAAGAGGGAGAAAAACAAAAGGAAAACTGTGAGTCTCTTTTTCTTTAACCCTTTTAATATGAGTTGTGTTTCTGTTGTCCTTTTTTTTGTTTGCAATGATTGGATACGGGGTCTGTGACTTCTTTTCTATATTTCGTTTTGTTCATGCTCATGTCAACTTTGTAAACACACGATTCCTGTTAATGTCAGATCCCAATGGTCATAGAAAATTGAGTGATAGAACTTCTTAGGTGTTATGTGCAATTAGAGGGATATAAATTAAAGTGATATTGATTTGATAGAGTGATATTGATAGGATGATAGAAATGCTACCAAAGTGGTAGGGATAGAGTCAAATTCGATGCTGTTAGGTGCAAAGAGAATTAGTAGAATTCCTACAATGAGGTATTTGCAAATGTCAAATCCAATGTTTCCACTGGGTCCCACTTATAGTGGTATTTGCATTAGATTTCATGCAATAGAGTTCCTGCAGAAATAATCCCTAGGTCCCACCCATGATGGTATTTGAAATATGCAATTAGATTTCATGCCATAGAGTTGAATTAATCCCTGGATCCCATTTATAGTGGTATTTGCATTAGATTTCATGTAATAGAGTTTTTGTAGAAATAATCCCTAGGTCCCACCCATGGTGGTATTTGAAATATGGAATTAGATTTCATGCCATAGTGTTGAATAAATCCCTGGATCCCATTTATAGTGGTATTTGCATTAGATTTCATGCAATAGAGTTTCTGCAGAATTAATCCCTGGGTCCCACTTATGGTGCTTTGCAATTAGAATTCACAAGAATTCATACTACTTAGAGTTCTTGTAGGATAAATCCCTGGGTCCCACTTATGATGGTTTTGCAATTAGATTTCATGTGGTATTTGCAATTAGATTTTAGGCACTTAGAGTTCCTGCAGGATTAATGTTATTTGCAATGGTGTCATTTTAATTTACAATGGTGTTATTTTGATTTGCAATGGATTTAATTTGCGATGGTGTTATTCTGCATGGATAGATATTTTGATTTGAACTTATTTGGAGATTGGTATTATTATGCATATTGACTTGGTTATGCATTATGAAGGATTTGGATATTTGAATCAAGGAGTGACTTGATTGCCATGTTGTTATAGAGCATGATTAATGAATATGCTATGTTTTTCCCAAAAATGTGGGTGGATACGATTGTGAATCGACTTATTGACAAAAATGTCATTGTGGAGAAATTTTGAATTATAAAAAATAAATGATATTGGTGAACCTTGATTTCTGAAAATATAAACCACCTGGAATTGTATCACTTAGAACTACCACACCTCTTTTGTTTATTATTTCCCCTCTCCTACTAGAGAAACTAAATGACCAGTGGGTCGTCTTGCGGAGTTGGGGCACCCATTTCTTACTAGAGAAACTAAAATAACCTTCGGGTTAGTCTTGCGGAAATGAGGTGAATTGTTATGCCTAAAATAGGCTTTGATATTTATCCATAAAAAATGTGACGTGAGTTTATGCGCATTGATAGCCCAAGGGTGGCTTTTGGTACTCATATAGTTAGGAGTATCCGCGATGGGCCTGTATGTGATGTCCACACTTAGGCATGGATGACGGAGTAGTCCTCCTTTATATGAGAGAGGCATACGGGCATGCATGTTGGGCACGGAGGTGGTGTGAATGTGGTATCGTCTAAGTGATCATTCCGTTAAAAAGATGAACCAAATTCAAATAAAAAAATGGATAAACTACGTTTATATTGTTTATAATCCTTTTTCATGCAGGATGGCAAGTCCACTAATATTTCTGCAGGTTAGACTTGCCATAGTCAACTTCCATCTAGTAGGTACAAGTAAGTGTATATTTACTTATTAGAATTAAGATATGAATGCCTCGTGGAGGAACTACCTGTGTGTTTTTTATTTCTTTATCGTACTATTTTTGGTCATATCTTGTAATTTCCTTTACTGATTTTTGGGGAAATATAGAGATTTCACACCAGCTTTATTGCTGACCCAAGTGGGCTTTGGCTTCTTGGGTACATTCCTTCGGGAATGTAGCCGACTAGCTTATTTTCAGGATATAGTAATCTCGGGCGGGCTTAGAGCATTCTGTACCATACGTGACCAGCATTGCTGGGAGTTGCGCGTGTTCGAAAGATTAGATTTTTTTTTTATTTGTAGGTGTTAGTTTAATTCTTGTAATTTGAATTCGGAGTTATTTATTATTTTCTGAGAGAGATACATTCGTAAATTGTTGAACTTGTTAGCGTTGGCTCTGCGAGTTTTAAAATTTTTTCTTCCTTTTGATGGACTTTTAGATCAGTTGTGTTATTTTCCCTCTATTTGGTAAATTGTGCAATTTATTATTTCTCGTGGATGCCAACTGTTATTTTTCGTGAATGGAAATTCATGTCCCGACTTTTGGGAAAATGGATAATCGTATGTGGATTTTGGGATTTTCGTTTTCTTCGAAAATCGGGTCGTGACAGTTTGGTATCAGAGCACAGTTTACCCTAGGCTAGGGAGAGTCTAGGGGATCCTCGGAATGTGGTTATGGGTAAGCTGTAGAGTGATTTGTGGATCTTATTGAGTGTCTAATCATTTCCATTTTTATTGAAGGATATGGCCGGAAGACATACTCGTCAAAATCCAAATGGGAACGGAAGCGGATGCAGTGGGAACCTCGTTCCAAATGAGGGTGGCAATGAAAATGGAAATGGTCATGGTGATAATACTATTCAGTTGAGTCAGGCTATGATGATGCAGTTGCTACAAGGATTGCAACAGAATAGCAATCAGGGTGACCCTTTTGCTAGAAGGGTTAAGGAGTTTGGGACATTGGGTGGTAAGAGGTTTACCGGAGAAAATCCGAGAGATGCAAATGTCTGGGTTCAAAGCTGTGAGACTGTTTTCTGGAGGATGCAACTTACTGAAGTTCAAAAACAAGAGTTAGCTGCACATCACCTGGATGGTGCTGCTAGTTACTGGTGGGAGGCTTTACTACCCTCCGTTGATGTTGCGGTTATGACATGGGATGACTTTAAGGATAGGTTTGAGAATAGATTTGTGCCTAATGCAGTTAAGGCACAATGGGCTGCGGAGTTTAATATGTTGAAGCAGACTGGGAATATGACTGTGGAGCAGTATGTCACGAAGTTTATTGAGTTGTTTCGTTATGCTACGTATTTGGTAGACACCCTAGAAAAGAAAAATGCCAAATTTATTGGGGTTTGCATCACTACCTGTCGAGGGCTCTTCTCACCGCTGACAGGGAGAGTTTCGACAGAGTTTTGGATTTAGCATTGAAGTACGAGGAACAGAACAAGATGTATCATGAGAGTAGAGAGAAAGGCAAGCAGAAGTTGGGTGAGGTGTCAGGAAACACTCGTCATCAGGGTGCGTCACGTGATTTTCGTGGTGACCGTAGCAGTTTCCGTCCTTATGATCAAGGGCAAAGGGGTCGACAGTTTCAGAACCAGAAACCTCAAGGTGGGTACCAGAACCAACAGCAGGGGGGAAACTAGTTTCACCGTCAGGGTGGAAATCAGTCCCAGAGGCAGGGGTATGACCATTTCCAGAAACAGGATGGTAATCAGCATCAAAGGCAAAATGGAAACCAATTCCATCGTCAGGGTAACCAGAGACAAGGTTATCAGGTTCAGTGGAATCAGACTACCCAAACAGCATCAGGGGGACACACACTAATCTGCTTCACTTGTGGGCAACCGGGTCATCGAATGCGAGATTGCCCTAATGGTAGGAACGCGCCCCAGAATAGGCAAGGTCAACCCACCCAAGGGTGTGTATTTGCTACCTTACCAGATCAGGAAAACGTTCAAGGTACTTTTGATTTTCCTATCTCTAATATGAAGGTGTTATTTGATACTGGTGCATCATACTCTTTCATATCTCGACGTTTGGTTAATCGAATAATGTTGAAAGTTTTGCCACTTGCTATACCATTATGTGTTACCACCCATTTAGGAGGCTCAGTGACACTAAATGAAATATGTAGAAAATTTTAAGATTTCCTTCCTCGACAAAGTATTCCTTGTCGACTTGATTGTGCTTGACTTTGAGGGCTTTGATGTGATTTTGGGAATGGATTGGTTGCGTAAGAACCTAGTCACGCTAGATTGTGCAAAGAAGATAGTTTCCATTCATGCACCAGGCATGCCCCCTGTTTCTCACACTTGTGGAAATTGTGAAGAGTCAGTAATGTCTAGTTTTCTGTACTTGGTGGGGACGTCAGAGAGAGAGATTCGAGATGTAGAAGTGGTAAGAGATTATGAGGATGTATTTCAGGAAATTCTCGGCTTGCCGCCTAGGCGAGAACTTGAGTTCCGAATCGATTTAATACCTGGAACCGCTCCTATCTCTAAGGCAGCGTACCGGATGGCACCGAAGGAGTTGAACGAAAGTTCAGTTGGGCGAGATGTTGCAAAAAGGGTAATTTTCTTGGTGTTTTGTTTGATTTGGCCATACTTAATGACATGTTTGTTCATGTTAATGTATATATGTATAATCTTTTTGAGGTGTGTATGAACCAGGTTCATACGTCCGAGTAATTCTCCGTGGGGAGCATCCGCAATTTTCGTTTCGAAGAAGGATGGTACCTTGAGGATGTGTATTGACTATAGGGAGCTGAACAAAAAGACTATAAAAAATAAGTACCCATTGCCTCGAATTGATGATCTTCTTGATCAGTTGAGGGGAGCGGTTGTGTTTTCTCAGTTTGACCTAAGAACTGGATATCATCAGATGGGTATAGAAGAAGATAGTATTCCTCTCACGACTTTTCGTACGAGATATGAGTTGTATGAGTTTCCAGTCATGCCTTTTGGTTTGACAAATGCCCCGGCCTTTTTCATGGATCTGATGAATCGGATCTTTCGACCATACTTGGACAAATTCGTCATTATCTTTATCGATGACATTTTGGTTTACTCTCGTAGCGAAGCAGAGCATAGAGAACATCTCAGAATAGTGTTGCAGACCTTGAGAGATCAGAAATTATATGCGAAATTTAGCAAGTGCCATTTTTGGGAAAAAGAAGTAAAATTCTTAGGGCATGTTGTTTCAAGTCAGGGTATAGTAGTTGATCCTGATAAGGTGAAAGCAGTGAAAGATTGGAAACAACCTACTAATGCAACAGAGGTGAGAAGCTTCTTGGGGTTGGCTGGGTACTATAGACGATTTATAGAGAAGTTTTCTCTTATCGCTGCCCCGTTGACTAAGTCGACCCGCAATAATGTCCAGTTTATTTGGACCAATGAGTGTGAAAAGGCTTTTCAGGAGTTGAAACACCGATTAACCACTGCGCCCATCCTGACTATCCCAGTGCAAGGTGAGAAGTTGGTGGTCTTCACTGATGCTAGTGTCACAGGTCTGGGTTGTGTACTGATGCAGAATCAGAAAGTTGTGTCGTATGCCTCACGGCAATTGAAGCCTCATGAGAGGCGATATCCTACCCATGACTTGGAATTAGCGGCAGTTGTGTTTGCTTTGAAGATGTGGCGACACTACTTTTATGGGGAGCATTTTGAATTGTTCACAGATCACAAGAGTCTCAAGTATTTGTTTTCGCAGAAGGAGCTGAATATGAGACAACAAAGGTGGGTGGAGTTCATTAGTAGTTATGATTTTGAGATCCTTTACCACCCAGGTAAGGGGAACGTAGTAGCCGATGCTCTCAGTCGGCAACACACTATTATGGCTTCACTCATGGTAGAGGAGTGGAAGTCTCTTGAGGTTATTTCTTCTTGTGATGTTCAGTTTGTCCGGGGAGCAAACACGGCTTATGTTGGTAGTTTATCTGTTCGACCTTCTTTGATCAGCAGGGTTTTAGAGGAGCAACATAAGGATCCTCGGTTGGTGAGCAAATTGGAAGATTTGGTGCTCGATAACCTAGATGATTGTCCCTCCAAGTGGTCAGTTGAGACCGATGGTGGTTTGAGATTTCACGGAAGACTTTGTGTGCCTGAGATTGAGGGATTGAAGAAAGAAATTATAAATGAGGCTCATAAGTCACGTTTTACCATTCACCCGGGAGGCACACAAATGTATCATGACCTGAAGCGAACTTTCTGGTGGGATGGCATGAAGAAGGATGTGGGAGATTATGTATCACGGTGTTTCACTTGTCAACAAGTGAAGGCCGAGCATCAGTGGCCCTCAGGTTTAATGCAACCACTAGAGATTCCTGTCTGAAAATGGGAAAATATTTCTATGGACTTTATAGATGGTTTACCGAAGACCCGACGAGGTAACGAGTCAATTTGGGTTATAGTTGACCGTTTGACTAAGTCTGCGCACTTTGTTCCGGTTGGTGTGCACCGTACTACCGAACAGCTAGCCAGACGATACATCCGTGAGGTAGTTAGGCTTCACGGAGTACCAGTGTCCATTGTGTCTGACAGAGATCCCTTGTTTGTAGCTGAGTTCTGGGAGAGTTTCTAACGAGTCATGGGGACGAGACTAGATTTGAGTACAGCTTATCATCCTCAGACTGATGGTCAGACGGAGCGGGTGAATCAGGTTCTAGAGGATATGCTTTGGGCATGTGTGCTCGATTTTGGAGGTAGTTGGGAGGATTATTTACCTATCATAGAGTTCGCTTATAACAACAGTTACCATTTTAGCATTGGCATGGCCCCGTTTGGGGCTTTATATGGGAGGCCTTGTCGATCACCATCCTGTTGGGCGGAGGTAGGCGACACAGTCTTGTTGGGGCCATAGATTGTTAGGGAGACATCGGAGAAGGTGCAAATTATTAGAGAGCGGATCAAAACTGCTCAAAGCCGACAAAAGAGTTATGCCGATCGGAAGCGTAAGGCGATAGAATTTCAAGTTGGGGACCTTGTTTTTCTCAAGGTTTCACCTATGCGCGGTGTATTGAGGTTCGGTAAGAAAGGGAAGCTAAGTCCTAGATTCGTGGGACCATTTGAGATCATTGCTCGGGTAGGGAGTTTAGCCTATAGACTCGCCCTGCCCCCGAGATTATCAGTTGGTCATGATGTGTTTCACATCTCCATGCTGAGGAAGTGTGTGAAGGATCCTGCTGACATCGTCCAACCCACATAAATTGAGATTAATGACGACTTCACCCAAGTAGTATGACCGATCAAGATTGTGGATCGTGATGTGAAACAACTCCGTAGAAGGATAGTGAATCTGGTGAAAGTCCAGTGGAGTGAAAAAGAGAATGATGTAACTTGGGAGCTAGAGGATAGAGTAAGACAGTTGCACCCGGAGCTATTCATCCAGTGAATCTTGGGATGAGATTCCTTTTGAGGTGTGTATAATGTAACGACCCTACTTTAACATATAATAATTTTAATTAATTAATTATTTTATTTAGTTTTGATTTTATTAAATTTGAGGTGACGTCAAGTAGTAAGGGGGTGTCACTAACCTTGAGCAAAACCCTAACAGGGAAGAAGTTTGCCTTTAGTGGGATTAAATAGGGGCTTAGGTTCTCTTTTCTTTCGTCGCTTAAACAAAAAAAAAAAGAGAAGAAGAGAGAGAGCAAGAAGAGAGAAAGAAAGAGGGAGAAAGAGGGAGAAAAGCAAAAGGAAAACTTTGAGTCTCTTTTTCTTTAACCCTTTTAATATGAGTGTTGTGTTTCTGTTGTCCTTTTTTTTTGTTTGCAATGATTGGATACGGGGTCTGTGACTTCTTTTCTATGTTTCGTTTTGTTCATGCTCATGTCAACTTTGTAAACACACGATTCCTGCTAATGTCAGATCCCTATGGTGATAGAAATTTGAGTGATAGAACTTCTTAGGTGTTATGTGCAATTAGAGGGATAGAAATTAAAGTGATATTGATTTGATAGAGTGATATTGATAGGATGATAGAAATGCTACCAAAGTGGTAGGGATAGAGTCAAATCCGATGCAGTTAGGTGCAAAGGGAATTAGTAGAATTCCTACAATGAGGTATTTGCAAATGTCAAATCCAATGTTTCCACTGGGTCCCACTTATGGTGGTATTTGCATTAGATTTCATGCAATAGAGTTCCTGCAGAAATAATCCCTAGGTCCCACCCATGATGGTATTTGAAATATGCAATTAGATTTCATGCCATAGAGTTGAATTAATCCCTGGATCCCATTTATAGTGGTATTTGCATTAGATTTCATGCAATAGAATTTCTGCAGAAATAATCCCTAGGTCCCACCCATGGTGGTATTTGAAATATGCAATTAGATTTCATGCCATAGTGTTGAATAAATCCATGGATCCCATTTATAGTGGTATTTGCATTAGATTTCATGCAATAGAGTTTCTGCAGAATTAATCCCTGGGTCCCACTTATGGTGCTTTGCAATTAGAATTCACAAGAATTCATACAACTTAGAGTTCTTGTAGGATATATCCCTGGGTCCCACTTATGATGGTTTTGCAATTAGATTTCATGTGGTATTTGCAATTAGATTTTAGGCACTTAGAGTTCCTGCAGGATTAATGTTATTTGCAATGGTGTCATTTTAATTTACAATGGTGTTATTTTGATTTGCAATGGATTTAATTTGCGATGGTGTTATTCTGCATGGATAGATATTTTGATTTGAACTTATTTGGAGATTGGTATTATTATGCATATTGACTTGGTTATGCATTATGAAGGATTTGGATATTTGAATCAATGAGTGACTTGATTGCCATGTTGTTATAGAGCATGATTAATGAATATGCTATGTTTTCCCCAAAAATGTGGGTGGATACGATTGTGAATCGACTTATTGACAAAAATGTCATTGTGGAGAAATTTTGAATTATCAAAAATAAATAATATTGGTGAACCTTGATTTCTGAAAATATAAACCACCTGGAATTGTATCACTTAGAACTACCACACCTCTTTTGTTTATTATTTCCCCTCTCCTACTAGAGAAACTAAATGACCAGTGGGTCGTCTTGCGGAGTTGGGGCACCCATTTCTTACTAGAGAAACTAAAATAACCTTCGGGTTAGTCTTGCGGAAATGAGGTGAATTGTTATGCCTAAAATAGGCTTTGATATTTATCCGTAAAAAATGTAACGTGAGTTTATGCGCATTGATAGCCCAAGGGTGGCTTTTGGTACTCATATAGTTAGGAGTATCCGCGATGCGCCTGTATGTGATGTCCACACTTAGGCATGGATGACGGAGTAGTCCTCCTTTATATGAGATAGGCATACGGGCATGTATGTTCGGCACGGAGGTGGTGCGAATGTGGTATCGTCTAAGTGATCATTCCGTTAAAAAGATGAACCAAATTCAAATAAAAAAATGGATAAACTACGTTTATATTGTTTCTAATCCTTTTTCATGCAGGATGGCAAGTCCACTAATATTTCTGCAGGTTAGACTTGCCATAGTCAACTTCCATCTAGTAGGTACAAGTAAGTGTATATTTACTTATTAGAATTAAGATATGAATGCCTTGTGGAGGAACTACCTGTGTGTTTTTGATTTCTTTATCGTACTATTTTTGGTCATATCTTGTAATTTCCTTTATTGATTTTTGGGGAAATAATGAGATTTCACACCAGCTTTATTGCTGACCCAAGTGGCCTATGGCTTCTTGGGTACATTCCTTCGGGAATGTAGCCGACTAGCTTATTTTCAGGATATAGTAATCTCGGGCGGTCTTAGAGCATTTCGTACCATACGTGACGAGCATTGCTGGGAGTTGCGCGTGTTCGACAGATTAGATTTTTTTTATTTGTAGGTGTTAGTTTAAATCTTGTAATTTGAATTCGGAGTTATTTATTATTTTCTGAGAGAGATACATTCGTAAATTGTTGAACATGTTAGCGTTGGCTCTGCGAGTTTTAAAAAAATTTCTTCATTTTGATGGACTTTCAGATCAGTTGTGTTATTTTCCCTCTATTTGGTAAATTGTGCAATTTATTATTTCTCGTGGATGCCAACTGTTATTTTTCGTGAATGGAAATTCATGTCCTTACTTTTGGGAAAACGGATAATCCTACGTGAATTTTGGGATATTCGTTTTCTTCGAAAATCGGGGCGTGACAGGTTACCTTGGCTGGGGATTTCATGCCAAGGTGGAGATGTATGAGCTGATGGAGGTGTGTCCTGAAATTGTTCGCCAAGGTGGAGATTGTGGGATTTCGTGGCTCACCGTTTCAATCAGTAGAGTTTGAAACGGAATAGGATTGCTGTATATGTGACAGAATACAGATCCTATAAAATAGGATCCCTATTCTATAGGGATTTCTATTCTTATTAAGAAGTCAGACACGGAACAGGCGTATAGGTTTTCTTTTGTATTCAAACACGGACACATACGGGTTTTCAGGTCCTATTAAGACTCGAAATAGGAAGCAACGATTGCTATAAATATCAGCCTATTCCAGCGATTAAATGATTGGATTTCTGAGGCAAAACATCATCTATTTCCCGAGTTCTTTTCATCGACAAAAACAGAGTATTGGGGCTGGTTTTTTCATCGACAGAAAACAGGAGTTATTCGCAGCCATTAATCACAGTTTTCAAGGTAAGGTTTGAGTATTACCAAGGCAGAAAACTGAGGAGAATCTGCTGGTATTTCTTTGTATCGAAAGTGTAGGGAAGAACGGTGCAATCCGTGAGTATAACGGATTACTTTCAGATTGAAAGTTGAGAGAACTGGAAACTGTTCTCAAGAGTTTGTACTTCTGAGATTTCTCTTTCATAATAAAGAAGCTCGTCGTTGTCCGTGGATGTTGGCACATTGCCGAACCACGTATATCTTGTCTATTTACTGTTACTGATTGCTAGACTCTTACTCTTACTTCGAAGTACCAATTAGGTTCGGGCGTGTATTCGAGAATATTTATTCTACAAGTGGTGTCAGAGCCCTAGGGTTGGTGTCTACAAGGTGTTTGACGATATGTCAGAAAGGAAAGGTGAAGTCTATGCAAAGGTTCATGGATTCGATGTTATTCGATTCAATGGAAGGAACAATTTTAGCAGTTGGCAGACAACGGTGATGGATATACTGATTAACAATGATCTGGCAGACACGGTAGAAGGTGAACCAGATGTGAAACCAACTGGTTGGGATGCAGATAAGTTCAAGGCAATGGATAGGAAGGCGTGTAGTACTATCCGACTATGTCTTGATACTGGAGTTGCGTATAACTACCGTGATGAAAAGACGACGAAGTCAATTTGGGATAAGTTGATGAATACCTACCTCAGGAAGGATCAGATGTGTTTACTATACCTTCAGAAAAAGCTCTTCACGTTCAAGATTGAACCAGGTAAACTCATGACCGATCATGTTACTGAATTTGAGTGTTTATTTTCAGATTGCATCGGTTTAGGTGCAAACTATGATGATAACGTCAAATCTTTGTCGTTGTTGACTTCTTTATTACCTAAGTGGGAAGTATTGGTCGACACGTTGGTCACCAATAAGACAGAAAGTTTAGTTTATACAGATGTGGTTTCTGTGGTGCTTACGAAAGCTGCTCACAAGAAGGATATGGCTAATGATGCACAAGTTCATGGTCTTATGGTCAGAGGCCGGAATCAGGGTAATAATAGGGGCAATAATAGGCAAGGCAATGGTAGGAAGAATAGAGGCCGCTCACAGTCTCGCGGAAGAGACATGTCAAAGGTTGAGTGTTATACTTGTCACAAGAAGGGTCATTTCAAAAGGGATTGTCCTACTAGGAAGGATAATGGCAACAGGGAAGAGAAAAATGGCGAGTCGAATCTGGTTGGATCTATACATGATGATGTGGATATCAGGTTTACAGGAGATCTAGTAGAGGCTCTTATGGCAGATAATGGTGATCATATGTATGGAGGATGGGTGCCTGATACCGGGGCGTCTTTTCATATGTGTCCTATTAGAGAGTGGTTTACTAGTTACCGTGAGGTGAAGGGTGGATCAGTATATATGGGAGACTCCAGAGTATGCAAGACTAGGGGTGTTGGAACAGTTCGTTTCAGTTTGGTAGATGGTTCA
This sequence comes from Berberis vulgaris, assembly GCA_963556465.1. Taxonomy (NCBI): domain Eukaryota; kingdom Viridiplantae; phylum Streptophyta; class Magnoliopsida; order Ranunculales; family Berberidaceae; genus Berberis; species Berberis vulgaris. The sequence goes on along the minus strand of OY747129.1, from coordinate 17,755,973 downwards.
GTTAGGAAGCTTACAGAGGTTCGTCATGTACCAGATCTTTCGAAAGGTCTGATTTCTCTTGGTGCGCTTGGGGCCCAGGGCTGCAAATTTGTTGGTGAGAATGGCATGTGTTGTGTCTACAATGGTGACAGGATAATGCTTACGTCAGTTAGACATGGAAATCTGTATTATCTTCCAGGAGACGCAGTTGAAGGTGGAGCTATGGTCTCAGAGGTTCTTGATGAGAAGAGCGTAGCCCAGACTCAGTTATGGCACATGCGCTTAGGGCATGTGGGTGAGGCAGGGTTGAAGGCATTGAGCAAGCGAGGCTTGCTTGGCAGTGAAAAGCTTGGGAAGTTGGACTTTTGTGAGCACTGCATCTTCGGGAAGCAGACTCGGGTTAGTTTTGGTTCAGCGGAGCATAGTACTGCGGGTATTGTGGATTACATTCACACGGATGTTTGGGGCCCATCCAGGACCGTGTCCAAAGGTGGTTCTAGGTGGTTCGTCAGTTTTGTTGATGACTTCAGCCGGAGAGTATGGATTTACACCATGAAAAGAAAGAATGAAGTCACTGACACCTTCAAGAAGTGGAGGGCAATGGTAGAGAAGCAGACTGGCAGAGTTATCAAGGTGGTCAGATCCGACAATGGTGGAGAGTACACTGAAGACCCCTTGAAGGAGTATTGTCAGGAGCATGGCATTCACAGGCATTTCACAGTGAAGAAGACACCACAACAGAACGGAGTGGCGGAAAGGATGAACCGCACACTCTTAGAGAGAGCACGGTGCATGTTGTCTAATGCAGGATTAGGCAAGATATGGTGGGCTGAAGCCATATCTACGGCATGTTATCTCATAAACAGGTCTCCATCATCAGCGATTGAGTTCAAGACTCCTATGGAGGTATGGTCTGGCACTTCTACGGATTATTCACATTTGAAAGTTTTTGGTTGTTATGCTTATTTTCATGTGAAGGATGATAAGCTGGGGGTAAGGGCAAGGAAGGCTATATTCCTTGGTTATCCAGGTTCAGTCAAAGGCTACAAATTGTGGTGCTCTGAAACAGGCAAGTGGGAGATTTCTAGAGACGTAAAGTTCCATGAGGAGGCACTCTTACGGCCTAAGTGTGAGAGATGCAAGGATGGATCTCCGGTATGGAGAGGTGATAGCTTTGATGATGAGGGTGATTTTCTGCAGGTGGAGCTTGGAGCTCCTAGGTCTGGTACACAGGACAGTTTTTCGGATTCAGGTCATGGTAATGATGATGGGATTCATGATACAGTACAGGGTGATCCAGAGGTTATTGCAGATGAGGCGGTTCCGTTTGAGGAGCCACAGGTACAGCATGAGCATGAGCAGCAGGTTTCTCATCCGTCTTTGGCAGCACACAGAGAGCGTCGGAATACTAGAGCACCCATCAGATATGGATTTGAGGATATGGCAGCCTATGTTTTTTCAGTTTTCGGGGAGTATGATGATGCACCTACTATGTATAAGCAAGCTTGTAAAAGCTCGCATATGGATGAGTGGAAGGTGGCTAAGGATGAGGACATACAGTCTCTTCACAAAAATCATACATGGGAGCTGGTGACACTTCCAAAGGGAAAACGGGCGATAAGATGCAAGTGGGTGTACACTCTGAAAGACGACATTCCAGATTCCAAAGGGAATTCTACAGGTGTAAGATTCAAGGCAAGATTGGTAGCAAAAGGATTTGCACAAACAGAAGGTGTGGATTATAACGAGGTCTTCTCTCCGGTGGTTAAGCACACTTCTATCCGTGTCCTATTAGCTATGGTGGCGCAGTAATACTTAGAGCTCGAGCAACTAGATGTCAAGATTGCTTTCTTGCACGGTGACCAAAAACACCCATCAGCAACGGTTTGGAACCGTGGGGGTAACCAATTGTCATGGCTTAGAGCCGTGGGCAGTAGAGGCGTCGCCAAATCACCATTAACGGCTTAAAAACCGTGGCAAAACATATTAGCAACGGTTTTATGCTCGAGGACGGTTGATGATTTAGCCACGGTTATAAGCCTTTGCAATAATTTTAGCCACGGTTTTAAACCGTGGCAAGCTATGGCCACGGTTCTAAGCCGTTGCAATAAATTTAACAATGGTTTTAAGCCGTGGCAGGTACTGGCCACGGTTTTAAACCGTGGCAAGTTATGGCCACGGTTCTAAGCCGTTGCAATAATTTTAGCAACGGTTTTAAGCTGTGGCAAGTACTGGCCACGGTTTTAAACTGTGGCAAGTTATGGCCACGGTTATAAGCCGTGGCAAATGATGGCCACGGTTTTAAGACGTGACAAGAATAAATTACCACGGTTTAAAGCTGTGGCAATCATGAATTACCACGGTTTAAAGCCGTGGCAATCATGAATTACCACGGTTTTAAGCCGTGGCCAGTCAAAAAAAAATTCAAAAAAAAAAATTAGGTTTGTTGCGAGGGTTTGAAACCGTTGCAAAATAATATAATACAAAAAAAAATTAATTTTTTTTTGCTGCTGCAGCAAAATCACAGCCGCCACACACCTTGATACCCATAAGAGCAAAATCAAACATCATGCTGAAATGAACCCCAATTCTTATAAAATTAACCAAAACCCTGATACCCATTACTTCATTTCAATCAAACAGTAAATTTATTCATCCAGAACTTACAGAAACCGTATTAAAAAATACCCAATCCCTTACAAACACGGATTATTCATGAACAAAATCCATAAGTAAACAAACAAACAAAATCCACAAGAGCATAAGTTTCTCCTATACATGTTGGGTGATGGCAGGCTATATCTGATTGTCCTGGCAGTCTGCCCTTTTATTTAACCCCATAGGGAAAGAACTCTCATATCTGAGAAACCAAACAAGAACTCTGGCATCTCCCTGCCGATTGCATTTATGTTTACAAAACAGCCTGATCTGAATTAAGTTCTTCAGGTTTTCTGGTATTTCTCCAGTCAGACCATTTGTGGACATTATCCCAAGTGTTTGAGCTGACTGCAATTGCCCATGTCTGACGGGATCATATCTGACAAACTATTCATGCATGCTGAGATCAAGTTTCTTATTGGTGTTGAGTTCATCAAGTTCCAGCTCAGTTGGATAGACTTAGGTACAGTAGTTCTGTTAAAGAGTGAAACTGGGGTGAAAAGTCATTCAGAAATAACGATAATACTATATGCAGAGAGCATAACAGGGGTTGAAAACGAGCAAGAAATTGAATGAATTGTAGCTAATGAGTACCATGGATTGATTTCAGACATCATACACAAAGGAAACAAAATGCCATAAAAACAGGATATCATTAGTCTTACTAACCAGCCAATGTGCCAGACATGTTACGACTTCTTGAAGAAATGGGGCATCAACATCTCAGATATCCCCAATACTGAAGTGCTCTCAAATCTAAGAAGTTCTTGAAGCTTGGCATCACAGAAATGGGGCATCAACATCTCAGCCAATGTGCTCTCACAGTTGCTTCACAATCTGATACAAACATAACAATGCTTTTAGGATCCTCATTCTCCAATATAATGTGCTTCTAGGCACTCTTGAAGAGCTATGTCATGTCCAGAGGAGCTTTAACGTGAGGTCTTCTTAGAGCTTTCATTCCTTGAGGCCCGCAGTGAAGGCTGTCACGACCGTGTTGTCGCTACATCCGTCAATGAGAGTCAACTCGTTGTTGAAGCTATCTGAGAGTCCCGTGGGACCTCTACCTTAGAGGGAGTATGTAGTGTGAGACTTTTCAGAAACGCTGGCTCCCAACGAAATGTGTCAGGAACTCCTTTGCCAGTGTCTTGAAGGAGTCAATCGACCTCAGTGGAAGGCTGTGGAACCACACGTCAGTGCTGACTTCTTCAGGTTAGTGGGAAAATTTTGCACATCACTAACTCAGATCCTTCTTTAAGGGCCATTACGTGCTGGTAATGGCACAGGTGGTCGAATGGATTGGTGGTTCCATCGTAGAAGTTGAGCTTCGGGGGAGCGAACTTCCTCGGAAATGCCTCATTCATGATCTGGTAAACAAATGGTGGGACAGAGAGGCAGTACAATAGGTTTGGGTTGTGCGTCCCTTTGCAGAAGTGGTTCTGAGAGCCGAGCCTCTCTGCCCTGGCGGCGGGCTCAGCGTTAGCCGTGCAGCCTCCCCTAGTCCAACGAGAACTAGTGGGGGTTGGCTTTCACGTGTTTGCTCCCTGCTATTATCTGGAGACAGAGGCCCGTGCTGCTCCTGGTTTCCATTTGCAAGTGGTGGATTTTGTCGCGTGAGAGCTTCCATCGCCTTGGCAATCTGCAGTATTTGAGATAATAGCATATCGATTATGGGGTCCGTCCTTGTTGTTGTCGGTGCGGGGGTGTAATTTTGCTGCCTGTGCATGATCGGAAGTGTTTATAGCGGCGGTGCTGCGCCGACCTGAGCGTTTGATGTGTCCCCTTGTTCTTCGTTGTTGCGTGACCTAGTGGTCACCATCTCTCTGGATTTTGAAGGGAGACGACGCTAGTGAAAAGTTAAGAACGTTGTCGTCCCCACAGACGGCTCCAAACTGATGCAATCGCTTTCCGCTCCCTTCTTTGACCTAGTCCCGCTGACCTGCACAAGTAACACACGTGAGCCACGGACCACTGTTGTGGTGGCCGATGACACTCTGATGCTAAAGTTAGATAGAGATCTGAGGAAGGCGTAATGCTGTAAACATGAAACTTGTAGCATACCTTATCTTACCAACCTCATGTCTTATTTATACTGTAGGAGTCATGGTTCTACCAGGCCATCGTAGGCGTAGTTTAGGAAGAAGATCTTTGTGGAAATCCTTCTCTAATTAGAAGTGGTGTTGTAAGAAGGATGTTCCTTGATAGCCCTGTGCTCTTAGATACGCGGGAGACAATTCCCAATCCAAAAGCAATCCGTAAAAAGGAGTTTTTCCGTGTGGAATGTATTCTGGTATTTGATTCCTAGTTGGACACAAAGAGATGTTGTAGTTGCCCGTCCGAATCTGATTGTGAAACCCTAAGTGGGCGGACTTGAGGTGAGGGTGAGGGTTGGAGCCCAACAGGCCTAATAGGCCCAATAGGGTGAGAGAGGTTGGACGAGCTACAAGGGGAATCATAGTCCCACATCGCCTGGGTAGGGGAGGAGGATGATCCTTATATGTGCGTGGTCAGCTCCCCATTGTATCGACGCGTTTTCAAGCCGTGAGGGCCGGATGGTAGCCCAAAGCGGACAATATTGATACAGTGCGGGAGTGGGTCGTCACAGTTTGATATCAGAGCCTGACCCAGCCGAAAGTGTGCCACATGGAGGTGGGCCCTCGGGCAACGTGGACGTTGTGCCTGTGTGGCCAACGAGGACGTTGGGTCTTAAGGGGGGTGGATTGTGAGACCCTAAGTGGGCGGACCTGAGGTGAGGGTGAGGGTTGGAGCCCAACAGGCCCAATAGGCCGAGAGAGGTTGGACGAGCTACAAGGGGAATCATAGTCCCACATCGCCTGGGTAGGGGAGGAGGATGATCCTTATATGTGCGGGGTCAACTCCCCATTGTATCGTCACGTTTTAAAGCCGTGAGGGCCGGATGATAGCCCAAAGAGGACATTATTGATACAATGCGGGAGGGGGTCGTCACACTGATCCTCGAGATATTTTCCTAAGTAGGACTTACGGGTATTGAGGATAGTTGTGAGACGTGTGGGCCTAACATGCTGTAAGAGTTCGGGTCAATCGGCCAGACTAGATTAGGCGGGCTTCAAACCGCTTTGGCCAGATCAGTGTTGGACTGACGCTGAGGTCCGTATTTCATCGTGATCATCATGACACGTGTATGACTCAGGAATGTGACCATTTTTATGTATCATCACTAATAAAGTAAACTCAAATCCTGATGACAACTTTAGAGTGATAAAATAAAAAGGCACAATAGTTGAAATGGAAATCTCACCTTACAAAATTTCATGGTTTTAATGAAATGAAATTCCATGCAACCAAACAAAACTTGACTAAAGAGTAACATTTACTCATAATTCGAACATTATAATATTTACAAAAAAACAGCTGACAATTTCTAAATATTTGTTGCTAAATGCTATTAATGCATCATCAAGAAATGGACAATATATCTGCCCAACCATAGACACAACAAAGTTCTATCACTAGTGTACATATTGGAAAAAAAAAGCCGAAAAAAGACTTACCCATTAAATATCCGGAAGTCTACTATTAACTGCACATCTAACCTTGGCACATATCTTGGTGGATTCGAACCACAAACCTATCAGAGGACGAGGATCTGAGTGCTCTTGCCATTTAGAGCTTAAGGATCCACAGATGCAAATTTACTGAAAACATAGGATCGATGAACTATGAAGTTATGATTTGCTGGACGCACTTGGAGATCAAATTACTATACTAAAAAATTAACTGTCAACTTTAAATTACGGGCCTGGCTTTCATTATTTGAGTACATCTTTTTGGAAAAATTTAAAGGAATACATACCACAAAATTGGCTAGGAAAAAAAATTGATTATAACCTATTCTGTCGTGGTTTTTTTTTTCTTCTCTATCTTCTCCATTTTGTCTTTTTTTTCTTCTCTTCATCCATGTCACTCTAACTTTGTTAATGCCGTCTCTGATGAATTGATGACGACAAAAAGTCAAAGAACTTGCACGATTTCAGACAAAAAGATCACTATAAACTAACCATTGTAATAAATGTTGGCACTACCGCTCATCCGTCATGCCCATCTTTGTATTTCCAAAGATGCTCCTAACCAACTTCTGAAATATCAATCAAGTCCATGTTAAAATGGTAGAATAGAAAAATGATTGCATGGCACTTTTTTCGCATGCACAGACCATTCCTCCTCCTAAAATTATTTATTCAATGTCGTTTTAATTAGCAATTTCCATAAAAAAATACAAAAGGCTTTCTATTAGGTTATAAAAATTAACAAATAATAACACTTCCAAAATTATCTCACTACATAATTGAAATAAATATACAAAAAATTGCATTTACTCTGTAAGCTACAATTTCCAACTTCCGAATAGTTTGTATTTTACCCTTACAAGTATATATTTCAACATTGAAGCAGAATACCAAATATATATTTCAGCTCCTACAACGCATAATCCAGATGATTATCCTCTATTATTGTACTTAATAGTAACAAATAGTTCTACATCAGAAAGTAAGGAACAGGCAAAGGCATCAAATTAACATTAGACTAAAATATGAAAGACTATTTACTGCAGTAAAACCTATCAAATTTATGTTCTACTCAACCGTTTTAAGTATTCAACCCCAATTTCCTATGTGCCATGAAATTTTTTTCCATAGAAATAACCATGTTTACATTAGAAATCATCTGCTTCACTATTTGCAGAAAATTGCTTCATTGTTATCGCGAATCCAACAGCGCAACAGCAGCCTCTAAAACACTTCACCTTCACTCAGATTCAGCCAGCACTACTCCAATTTACAATAGTCAGCTGCACCTCTCATCCAGCATTTGTAAAGAGGAGCTTCATCTAAACACTATTTACTTCATGATAAGGGAATAGTTCATTTTTTTATTCACCACTTGGGATATGCTCATCTATCAGTAACAAGCTCATAACTAAACAGCTTTGCTAAATCTAACAAAAAAATAAAAACTTTTGGAATAATTCCAGATGTTGAAGCATCGCTGACCAAAAGACAATAGCTTCACTAACCAAAAGACCATAACAATCTATACATATCCTTAGGGGCGGATCCAGGATTGTAGACAAAGGGGGGTAAAAAAATCATGGATAATTTAATTATTAAAATAAATAGATAAATATGATTAAAATAGAGTTTTAAAAATATTACAAGAGAAACACACATAATGAGTCAATGTAGATGCACAATAGATTTAGGTAAAAGCTCTCTGCGCATTCTCATGTTCTGGTAATGCTGCATAATCACCTCATCATCGATGTCATTAAATATATCTTTCTCAATATATGTAATCAAACTATCTGCCATCCATTGATCTCCCATTCGATTACATAATCGATTCTTGACAATCTTCATAGCAGAAAAAACTCTCTCGACACTTGCAATTGCAACTGGTAATATTAAGGCTAAAGTAATAAGCTTATAGATCAAAGGATAAAATGTTTTTTTTTGTCCTTACCATCTTCTCAGCAAGATTGCTAATTCCTATCAAATTCAAGAACTCGCTATTCGACGTCACATCAATGATAAATGTCTCCAACTGATTATCAAGAGCATCAAGTTGTACTTCTGAGAAATCATTTGGATAAAACTGAGCAAAACGAATCAATTTTTCCTTATCAAAATCCGAGAAGGAATCATTTGGACTCAAGCATGAAAGACATAAAAGCAATTCAATATTCATTTCATTGAAACGGTTGTTGAGCTCTTGAAGTTGCAAATCAATAACAACATTAAATAACTGAACCCGATAACGATGCATGTTTGTCACCTTTTCAACATTACGTCGTGACCGTCCCCGAGCAACATAAAATTCATCTAGGTTAGGCATTTCTATAGCATGTTTGCTACAAAATAAGGAAACTTCATCTAGCAAAGTGTTTCATCCATCATTTCACATCAACTGTAAGCGTTTCTTAGCTACTATGACCAAACCCATGGCATTCACAATATCTTGGTCATTTTTTTGCAATGCTTGTGACAATTCATTCGTAATTCCTAATGTATTTTTCATCAAATGAAGTCCAAATGCAATATCAAAAGATAGTAATGAATCTAATAAAGTGCACGCTTCAACTCTTTTCTCAGCATATTTTGAGGTATCCTTAATGCACTCGAGCACATCGATGATAGAATTGAACAACTTAATCAAGCTTATCAAAGTATTGTAATGTGAGCCCCAACGTGTATCTCCGGCTCTTTTAAGAGTTGATTGTTGATTTTGGCCACTTCCACTTGCAAGTTCACCACTTTCAAGTTCTTTTAGAGTGTTAATAGATTGTGCTTCTAAAAGAATATCAGGACGCTTACATGAGCCACCAACCACATTCACAACACTCGTGACCAAAGAGAATAATAAAATAATGGAATCCTCATTCTTTGCAACGGCAATAAGTGCTAATTGAAGTTGATGTGCAAAGCAATGAACATAGAATGCACTTCCATTCTCACCATGCATATTGCTTGCCCCGTCATACCCTTGGCCACGTAGTCTTGAAATGTTTAACTTGTGCTTGGAAAATAAAGCGTCAATTGATGCCTTTAGGGATAGAGCAAAAGTGTCAGAAACGTGTACAATACCTAAAAGTCTCTCACTCACATGCCCGTGTTTGTCCACATAACGGATCACGGAAGCCATTTTCTCTTTAATTGATACATCACGAGTTTCATCAACTAATATGGAAAACAAATAATCTCCAAGGTCTTGAATGATAACATTTATGGTTTCGGTTGCACAAGCATTCACAATATCTTTTTGAATTTCCGGTGCTATTAATTTAAGATTCCCAGGACATTTATCCAAAGTTACCCTTTTGATGTCTTTATTGTGGTCACCAAGAAAATGTAACATTTCCAAGAAATTCCATCAGTCGTTTGAATCACAAGATTCATTATGACCACAGAAAGCTAATCCTTGTTGGAGTAAGAATCAAACACAAACGACAGAAGCATTTAGACGAACCTTGTAATCACTTCGAGCTTCATTTGTTTGCTTATTCACAACAGTTCGAAGATGTTGTTGTTGATTCATTAAAGCTTCACAATTACTCCAAGCTTTATTGTGATCACTGTTAGACCCTCCAACATGTGTTTCTAACTTATCATTTTTCTTCCAATTGGTAAATCCTTCAACGACAAAAGCATCACAAGTACCCACATGCTCTTTACTCTCAGATCTGAAAATGTAGCAACATAAGCAGTATGCAGCCTCTTTCTCTATGCTATACTCTAACCATGTAAGAAATTAATCAAACCAAGAAGGATTGAAACGTCGTAAGATTTTTCCTTACAAAGTTTGCTTAAAATTATGTGCCCGAGGTTGGCAATGACCTTTTTGCAAGTATGTTCTTCCAATTTCATCCCTTATGTTGGGATGATACTCCTTGAGTGGCTTACGTAATCCAGGATCTGCTAGAAGAGTTTCTGGATCAAACTCAGTCACAATACAACTCCTTTTGGAACTAGGAAGCTCCTTATCAGACCTATCAGTGACAGCCCGAGCAGTAGAGCTAGAACTCACATAATTTATTCTTTTAAAGTATCTATCCATTACTCGTCAGCACAAGTGCACGACTATTTGACTACACAAATACAACATATAATCCCAATATTCATATTAAAAAATGCTATCACAGACTCTCAAATTATCAAATTTGTAATGTAAATCAATAATTAACAAATGAAAGAGAAGAAACCTCACCAAATACAAAGAACTTGAGATAATAGCCTTTTTCAGCAGATGAAATTAAATATCCATTTAAGCTTCAAGGATCAAATACCGACTTTAGTAAAGCCTAAACAAATAAACAAATTAAATTAAATTAAAATCAAATATGAAGCTCTCCTTTACAAATAAAGATGATAAATCAGATGCTTCAACAAACATAAAATACCCCATCAAAACTTAAACAAATATGAAACCCACCCAAAACTTAAAGAACTAAATAAATACCCACCAATCTAAACATCAAGATGATTAAACAAATACCCCAACTTAAACATGAAGGTGATTAACAAAGTATGACTTTTTTTTTGTATCTCTCTGTGATTAAAAAAAAACATAAATTTATCAACAATTGCAGTAAAAAATCTTGATGTCTTTTCATATATCTCTTTTCTCTTTTCAACCATTGCAATAAAATAACCTTGATGTTCTGTCTCTCTTCTCTTTTTATCAAATACCCAAATGGTGGGCCAAAACCATTTCATCTCTGATATCTAAAAAGAGAAAAGACTGTGAAAATCAAGAGTTCACATCTTCTCTTTTCTTTTCATATCTCTCTCTTTCCTCTTTTTTCTTTTCATAGAATTGAATTCCTAAAAGACAACTTAGACAAGAGAAGCCTTTGAGAAACCCTGTGAAAATCGAGTTCATCATAATAGAAATCAACCTCCTAAAACTAAAAGACAAGAGGAGAGAACCTCTATATGAAAATGGAGTTTGTTTTCGTTTCATCAGACTCAGACTCAGAGTCAGATCAGAGTCAGGGAGATCGAGTTTGATGAAGGGAGATCAAGTTTGATGAAGAAAGATCGAGTTTGATGAAGGGAGATCGAGTTTGATGAAGAGAGATTGAGCTCGGTTTCATCAGAAAGAAATCGAGTTTCTGATCTCTCTATGAGATGTCTCTGATATCTTTCTATGACATTTCTCTAATCTCTGTCCGATCTCTCATTGAGATCTTTCTCCATCTCTCTATCTGATTTCTGTCCGATCTCTCTTTGAGATCTTTCTCCATCTCTCTCTCGATTTTCTGATCTCTATCTAGGTTTTTGATTCATCAGAGAGAGAGAGAAATCCAAGGTAAGGAGATGTTAAGCTTAAGGTGATTTTGTTGTCTAATTGTCCTATTGATTTCATTTAGAACCCATAATCAAACAAACTCACCTTGTTTCACAAGGATGGAGAAGAAGATATTGTTGAGGATCGAAGGCGTGGAGGCGGAGATTAGAAGCGAAACTCAATTGTTTTCTTCAATTGTGATATGTGATCTGTAATTGTGATTGTTGATTTTATATGAGAGGCAAAATAAAATTTCTAAGGGGGCAAGAATGAAATTTTATGTACTTTGATAGATTTTTTTTAAAATCTAAGTGGGTCAATTGACCCCCTTACCCAAGCTGTAGATCCGCCTCTGCATATCCTCCAAGTAATGAATATTCCCAATTACAAACATAGTGCAAAAGTTGATGATACATCAAAATATCTTGATCATCATGGCAGTACACGTGACAGAAAACATCCATCGTGAGGATATGACATACAATTTATGGGCCAGCTCATAAAACCTAAGAAGAATAAAGCCAATCACAGAGGCCCGGATGAGCCCACCAATGAGAAGACATAACAAAGCCCGAGTCTAGACCCGAACGAATCATAGCCTGAATCCAGGCCCGATACGAGTTCTCTCATAAAGAAGATGAACGTTGCACCAAAAAGAGTCATGGAGGGAGTTACGCCCCACGGACGCATTTCCATTAAGGAGGAGATTGTTACGAGAAACATTTCCTTCCGTTGCGCCTCACATGCTAAAGCCACATAGAGAATTAACTGCGACCATTATAAAAGGTAAAGGGAATATTCGACACAAGTATGCAACTTTAACTAAGTTTTGTCTAGATTTCATTTCTTCTTCAAACAGAGTTGTTGAGTTAAGCATCGGAGTGCCTTCGGCCACTAAATAGGTCGTCCTTGGCAGTCTAACATCTGTTTTGCATGTCAAACTCATAGGACGATGATTTTTGGATGCATCAATTTGGCGCCGTACATGGAGAACGACGAGTTTCCTTTCCAAAAAGAAAATTCAGTAACAAAATTCACTGAGACTTGGTTAACAATCAAACAACTATAACGATCAATGGAACACTCCACAAATCTTCAATCTAGCAGTGAACAAATGACGTATCGCCTAACATCGATCTAGCGACAACCGTCAAATTAACTGCACCTGTTAGAAGAGAGCTTCAACAGGTAACAATTCAGACGTCTCTGACATCGTGGGATTTCCTTTTGGATCCCCGAGTAGAGACACTTATGGCTCAGATGAACCACATAATCAAGATGGTAGACAAAATCATCCTAGACCTGGAGGGCAGCAAACCTCGAGAAGGAATCGCCCAGCTTAAGAGACATCAGACCAATAACAGTTCCGAATTTAATCAAGGGAAGTTCGGAAAACTACAACCAAAAAAGCTCAAATTTGAAAAATCGTTTGCAACCTTGATTGCGAGTCAAACGAGATCCTTAAAGCTATGACAAGAAGGGAAGATGTCAAATGGCTACCAAAAATGAGAGGAGATCCGGAGAAGCAGATCAAGAACAAATATTGCCTCTTCCACAATGATCATGGCTACGATACTGAAGATTGTCATAGTATGGAGAGCGAGATTGAACGCTATATCAAAGAGGGACGACTTGGAGAATTTGTCGAACTCGAGGAATAAACAATCATCTCAAGGGAGAATGCAAATGAGATAATATACGTCTTGCACAGTATAGTAGGAGAAAAGGAGTAATCCAATCGATATTAAAAGCGTATAGTTAGAGACTTGTGGGCAAAGATCAGATTCCAAGAACCGTCCACATAGCGCGCAAAAATGATGTAGATGACTCTAACTTTCTCAAATGAAGATGAAGACGAGGTTAATTTCCCACACATTGATGCATTAGTGATTTCGGTCATGATAGCTAAATGCGAAATCAAAAGGGTGTTGGTTGACACCGGCAGCTCAGCCAACCTCCTGTACTTGACAACTTTTCGAAGGATGCGGTTCACCAATGATATGCTTTCACCCAATGAACAATCTATGGTGGGTTTCAGCGGAGAACAATGTCGTCCACTGGGGATGATCCAACTACTAGTCGAAGCAGGAGAACTAGGAAAGCAACGAGTATTATTGACAGTCTTCCTTGTCGTTGATGCTCCTGCTGCATACAACATGCTACTTGGGACTGGATACACAAAATGGGCGCAGTCTCTTCCACTATGCACCAGTGCTTAAAGTACCATACCGACAACGGTATCAGGATAATCAAAGGTGATCAACCAACAGCCCATGAGTGTCATTTTGTGGCAATAAAGACCCTCCATAAATAGAAATTACTGCAAGAAACAGATGACCTTTCTCTGCAACCCGGTGAGAAGAGTTCGAACTTTTCAAATGACAAAACGGCTCCAACCAATCCATGAGATCGACCTAACACCGGACAACTGGAAGAAGAAACAATCGAAGTCTACCTAGACAATGAAGCAAAGAAAGCAGTCCAAATTGGTACAAAGATTCATCCTGAACTTGCCAAGGAACTGATCCAGCTGCTGAAAGATAACCAAGACGTTTTTGCATGAACAATGAAGGACATGGTAGGGATAGACCCATCCATCATCTCTCACAAACTACAAGTGAACCAAGACAAGAAGCCGGTTCGAAAAAAAAGGAGACCGGTGGCCTTGAAGCGTAACCAGGCGATAAACGAGGAAGTGCACCGACTACTTAATGTAGGACTGGTTGGCAGACACGGTGCTAGTGAAAAAGATGCAAATGGAGGGTGTGCGTGGACTACACCGATCTAAATAAAGCATGCTTTAAAGAAAGTCTCCCACTTCTGGGAATAAATCAAATAGTAGATGTGAAAGAGGGTATGAAATGTTGAGCTTCATGGATTCATACTTCGGATATAATCAGATACAGATGTACCCTCTCGACCAAGAAAAAAACATTTTTCATAACGGAAAGGGGTACATACTATTATCGGGTAATGCCCTTTGGATAAAAGAACGCGGGAACAACGTACCAACGACTGGTGAACATAATGTTCAAATATCAAATCGACAAAATAATAAAAGTTTACATCGACGACATTCTTGTCAAAAGCTCCCACTGAGCAGACCACATCACAAATCTTGAACATGCTTTTTTTTCCAATTGCGAAAGTATAAGATGAAGTTGAACCAAAGAAGTGCACCTTTGGAGTAGAATCAAGGAAGTTTTTTGAATACATGGTCAACCAAAGAGGAATTGAGGCCGATCTAAAGCAGATACAAACGCTTATCAACATGCAATCACCAATAAACGTAAAAAGGTGTCCAAAGTCTTAATGGGAAAATAACAGCTCTGAACAAGTTCATCTGCAGATCATCGGACAAATGTCTACCTTTCTTCAAAATTTTGAAGGGGAACAAGACATTCGAGTGGAATGCTGAATGCGAGGAAGCCTTTCAAAGCCTTAAGACGTACATAAGAAGCACAAAACTACAAACAAAATTGAGCACAAGAGAAGCACTGTATCTATATCTATTTGTGTCCGATCATGCGGTGAGTTCGACACTAATACGGAAAAAGGTGTGCAAAAACCAGTGCACTACATCAGCAAAACACTCGCGGATGCAGAAATCAACTATCCGGCCCTAGAGAAATTGGAGCTCGCTCTAATTGCGTCGTTAATAAAATTGCGAATATACTTCCAAGCACACCCAATCACGATAATGACCGAACAACTGCTTCGGTTGGTATTACACAAACCAGATCTATCGGAAAGAATGGTGAAATGGGCAATAGAACTCGGACAATTTGACATGAGCTATGCTCCCATAACTGCTATCAAGGCTCATGCATTAGCAGATTTCATCGCTGAGTTCACAGGAAGCAACAACCAACAGACAAAAAATGAGAGTAGAGAAAAACAATCCAAACCAATCACCAACGAATGGAACCTTCATTATGAAGGATCATCCAATGAAAAGGGAAGCGAAGCTGGACTAGTCTTGTACAACTCAGAAGACATCGTATTAGATAAGGCGATAAAATTCAGCTTTAGAGCCTCCAACAACGAAGCCGTGATAACGGGGCTACAATTAGCAAAACATTTGGGAATAAATTACATGTGTCTTTATTGATTCCAAACTGGTAGTTAATCAACTAAATAACAAACTTCAAGTCAAAGATACCCGAAAGAAAGCTACCACTAGAAAACTACAGAGCTAGTAGAAAGCTTTCGGAAATGCTACCATTCAACAGTGCGCAAGGGCAGAGAACAAAAGAGCCGATGAATTAGCAACGGAGGCATCGACAACTAAGGACAATGACAATCCACTCGTCATGACACAAGGAAGCTCCATACTTGAGAACCAAGCGGAAGAAACATGCGCCGTAAATCAAGAAAACGACTAGACAACTCCAATCTTGACGTATATATCAAATGAAGAGCTCCCAACAGATAAGATGGAAGCAAGAAAGCTACGAAATAGGGCAACAAGATACACAATTATCAATGACAAACTATATAAAAGATCTGAAGCAAGCCCATTGCCAAGGTGGCTTGCACCAGGAGATGTTGAATACGTTTTGCAAGAAATCCACCCCAACACATGTGACAATCATCCAAGGGGAAGAACGTTGCCTCATAAAGCTCTCACACCGGGTTATTACTTCCAAACGATGCAAGCAGATGCTCAAAAGCTCGTTCGCAAGTGCGACAAATGCCAAAGATTTGCCCCGCACACTCACATGCTGAGACAGAACCTGATTTCGATGAGTAGCACCTGGCCATTTGCGCAATGGGGAATGGACATCGTAATACCACTCTTTGGTGAAGGCAAGCTAAACCCAAACTGGGAAGGATCGTACCGTGTAACAAAAATCAACAGATCAGGAACATACTGGCTGGAGAACAAAGAGGGCAAAATGCTACCTCAACCATGAAATGTAGAACACTTGAAAAGATTAAATATTTTGCTCCCAAATTCGAAACGGCAAGAATTCAACCAGGACAAGTAAGTCGGATTAAAAATCTAACTTGAGAAAATACTCAATATGGCTAAGGTATCGAGCAAAAACAAATACATGTACTGGACGAACGAGTCGGACATAAAAATGAAAACTTCTGGCCTAATCAACCATAAAATAATAAAGTACCAGGACATAAGAGCCAAACTTTTTCTTGTCGACTATAATGTACGACATTGTAATCCAAACATGGAATCAGATTCCGTAAACCTGAGCTTCTACATGACTAAAACGTCGAACGTCAAAGCCATTCGTAAATATCTGGATGAACGAGTCAGAAATCTCCCTGGAATATTGTAAATAAAAGCTGATAAGCTAAACATATTGGACACAACAAATGCGAAATAAAAAATTTCAATTGATCTTCTAAAAAATGAGATTACAAAAGCAATTAAGAAAGAGAATCAACATTAACAACATCTCCAGGCAATATTGGCTCAAAATGTTCTCTGACGTCCGGATCACCCAGTGAATTCAGAACAACTTCCTCAACATCATTGAATTCCTTCTAAGCAAAAACAACGGTATTCGAACATGTCTAAACCTTGCGTCTCCAGGAAATCCAAGAAATCGTGGCGACCACCGACCACTTTTTTCCAATCTTCGACCTTTGCTGCCTTCAGCCTTTCCGTAATAGATGACAACTCAGCTCGAGTTGACGCTAATTCTCTGTCTACATTTGCAAGTTTAGCAGAGACTACAGACTTGGTCTCAACAAACTCGGAATTCAATTTAGCAATTCGAACAACAAAAGTCTTAAGATTGGTAGAACATTCCTCAACAGTGCGAATGACCTCGTCACGCTCAGCCTTTTGGTCGGACAACTCCTTCTTAGCAGCATCTAGACGGGATCACAACTTGCCCAATTCTACTTCAGATGTCTTGAGGTTAAAAGCGAACATATCACGAATGACCTCGAGTTCCCTCAGCGACGTCTGAACAGAATTCGCAGCCCTTTCATGCTCTATGCATTGCACCTTCAACAAATCAAATTGGCGGAGAACATGATAAATGACCAGGATATGTTCTACTAGTTTTTGTTTAATATGCGCCACCTGGTCATGAGTAGCCTTATGATCCGACCCCATCACAGCCACATAAGTAAGGCGCGTCATCCCCTCCATAAGATGTTGGAGACTTTCGTCAATATGGCGACGTGGCGGGTGTACATGCATAAGAGACCTATTAGCCAACCGCCCATGACAATTGCCAATGAGGTTGGGAGCGTTGTCCTGCACATCAAACTTGAAAGGCCAAAAAATCTCCCAGGTACAGTCAGAGCAGGATGAGATGCGGAGGGAATAGCAGCACAATCGGGCAACAACCTGATCCTCCATTGTTAGATCGTACTCGAAGTCATCCAAGATCTTAATACCCTTTGGATTCTTCGAATGCCAAAGACCAAACTGAAGCATTATCTCAATAATGCGTGAGTCATCAATCGCCAGGCTAGCAAAGGCAGGCAAACCATAAGAAGCAACAAGATTTTTCTCATGGTTGTCTAGAGGGAGGCATGTTGAGAATCATCCTCCAAACCACGACCTCCTTTCCAGAGGGAGGCATGTTGAGAGGGAGCCCTAGCAACGTCAATAACTGAGGAAACAAGCTTTTTTCTCTTCGATACTAGATCGAAACTGACAGCCAGCATCTTGGAAGGACTGGGAGGCCTAGGAACTTTCCTATTCCAAACAATCAAACCGGTACTCCCAAAACCTCAGACAACGATTGTAGCAACTTGGCCTACGTGCTCATCAATAGAGCCTTCGTGGTGGCCGACGTCCACATCACCAACGTGCACAATACTCACTTCCAAAACGCTATCTGCTTCACCAGATGAATATAAGCCACTATGGATAATGACAACCATAGTGAGAAAATCTTTCACTAAGAATCGGGGAAGATTGCAAAACTCCTGCTCTTCCAAAGATAACGACAAATCAACTCTTTTAGGCTCTTAGAATGACCGCATAATTTGATTTCAAAGAAACCTAAAGTAATTGGATGAAAGGGAGGCGTAGAACCAAGACCTTGACTAACCCCCATACTCCTCTCGTAGGTCCTTGAAACAAGAAGGAGAGCGAAGACAACAGGTGCGAGGTGGGGTTTACGGTGAATCCCACAAAGAATGCAGAACCCTGGCATTCATAGGGATGTGAGCTGCGACAGCCCTTGCAAAGGTCGAAATTATTACTTTCCAACCATTGGACCAGTTGAGCCGAAGCAATACCAACCAAATCCAAGTACTCCTAAATGATCGTAAGAGCCGAAAGCCTGAAACCAGAATGGAACATACCAGGATACAAAGCGATGTACCCATGTTTTGGACGACAAGGACTGTTGCCCTCTTCAGGGAGAATGATCTCGGATCAGTCGACAATGAGTAATCGTGACGAAATATTGTCCAGAGCCACATGCGTATTAAGAAAGCTTCACATGCATCAAGAATATCACTGCTCAAAACCCTGAATTTAGACATGACTACGGAACGAACGCGAGGAATCAAAAAAATTAACAACTAGAAAATGAATAAGTGCAAAATGAAGTAAAACACACTCAAACTCTATTTTTATAAGGAAGAGCAGCGAAAAGTTTACTCTTGGGAGAATGTGCAAGATATGACAGCCGCACAAAATCCCAAGAGCACTAAATGTACCGTAATGTTGAATTCGAAAACAAAACCGCCACATAGTTAGTGGATACATGAGCAAACCCATTAACTAAGGGGGGAGTAGCTGATGAAACATCAAAATGGCCCAATCATCATGGCCGTACACGTGGCAAAAAAAAAATCCATTATGAGGATATGGCATCCGATCTGTTGGGCATGCTCATAAAACCCAAGAAGAATAAAGCCAATCACAGAGGCCTGAACAAAGCCCAACAATGAGAAGACATAAACAAAACTCGAATCCAGGCTCGAACGAATTAGAGCCCGAATCCAGGCTCGATACGAGTTCTCTCATAAAGGATAGGAACATTGCACCAAAAAGAGTCGTGGAGGGAGTTATGCCTCCACGGATGCATGTCCATTAAGGAGTCTGTTACGAGAAACATCTCCTTCCATTGCGCCTCAGATGCTTAAACCACATAGAGAATTAACCGCGACCATTATAAAAGGTAAAGGGAACATTCAACACAGGTATGCAACTTTAACTGAGTTTTGTCCAGTTTTTCTTCCTTTTTAAACATAGTTGTCGACTTAAGCATTAGAGTGCCTTTGACCACAAAAAAAGGTTGTCCTTAGCAGTCTAACATTTGTTTTACAGGTCAAACTCACAGGAGGACGATATTTGGACGCATCACAATTAATTACGAAATCTAAAGTACAAAACGTGAATAAACAACTGCAAAAGGAAAAATGAGCAAGAAATTATTATTATAGTACCCCAAAGAAACAATAATAAAGTAACAGGCACGGTTAGAATTTGTTAAACCTGTTAAGAGTCGTGAAATTAGTATCTGTTTTCAGCGAGGGTTATATCATGGTTGCCTCCATGGTTGGTTGATTTTGATGTCAACAATTGCGTTCATACACAAATTTATACACAATCAATTGAATTGTTCGGTAGTTTGATATGTGTGGTGTTGTGGTGAGTATAAAATTGAGAACAACATAGAAGACGAGGAACCAACACAAATGCAAGGTTGGGGAGAACTAGGGGTAAATCCCATGATCTCCCCCACGACACAAAAATGATCCAACTTTTATTAGTGTTAGAGTGACCTGCCAAGCAAGCGTCCCGAGATGGCAAAGGTCTGATCACAGACTCTGACACACGTCATTCTCCTCTCCTACCTCCGTCACCTTCTCTTTTGATCCACCGCTGTCTCCCTCGCTATCTCATATATGATTTCTCTTGTTCTATCTATCAAATCTCTACACATCTTCCATTATCTCTCACCTACTCAGATCTCACCAGATTTGAACATATAGTTAGATCTAAAGTACATGTTCTCAACGACTTTCATCATTGTTAGTAAAATCTACCATTTCAACATCAGATCTCCCACCAAACAACACTAAATAAATGATAAAGGTCGATCTTCAATCTCCTCCATAGATTCGAGACCAACAAATCAGATCTGTGACAAATACTTGATAAACCTGCACACACTACAAAGAATAATATGAAAAGCAAACAAATTAAACAGATCAGAGAAATCAAACCTAAGATCAAAACCGCATCCATGTTGGTTGCTATGTTTCAGAAGATCTGCAAGAATTCAAAGCAATGGATCGGATAACACAACGGATAGCACAACTAACGGCGAAGGACCAAATTTATTGAAAATGAGGGGGGAGATGGAAGAAGAGAAGCCCTAATTTATTGAAAACCAAGATTTGATCGAAAGACAATATCAATCGAGTGGTTATAGATCGAAGGCGAAAATGATGCCACGTGGTGCTTCTAGGGATAATCGATATATTGTTGACACGTGAACGATGCTTTGGTTTGAAGAAGATTTGTTCCGGAGATAGACAACTAGAATCATGAGTTTTATTGCGTGAAACACGCTAAATGGTTCAACTGTCATATCATGATTATAGCCAACCACGTTTGGATCAGGTTATTCGGAGCCAAAGTGATTGCTCAACCATATCCACTTTACCTTCAACATAGAAAACTACCTATCTACAGTGAACCCCTGCAACATTGAAGTATAAAGGCCCTTTTAGATAATTAAGTGAAACCCATACAAGTATTCAAATTATATGTTGCCCCTCTAATTATTGACATTAAAAACATCATCATTTTGTAAATATAAAGTTTTGTAAAATTGTTACCACATTTTTTAATACATCACCTTCGCAATGTGTATGTGTGGAAATGATTTATTAGTTTGCAAAATTGTTCCAGCAATTTTTAATATTTTACCTATGCAATGTGTATGCTTAGAAATAATTTTTTTAATATATTTTGTACGCAACACAAGACGTAACCTTAGAACACATCATTTTTTATTTTTTTAGTATGGCACTCATTAGTTTATACCTATTAGAGTTTGACCCTCATTTTGAAAACTATTTGAGAACCCTCGTTTTCTGAAGTAACCATTGAGTCCACGTCATTGACTGCTAAAGATTAATTTTTGGACCCTTTTGCACTTACCTTAGGTTAAAACATAGTTAAACCAAAATAGTTGTTGGAGAAGATGAGTACTAAAAACTAATTATTTGAAAACATGTAGTGGCCAAATAGTAATTAATTTGAGATATTTTTGTGATCTAGTACACAATAAAGAGGAGTTATAATCTAACAACAAGCATAACACAAACACTAAGCATACACCAGTATAAGCACTAAAGTTTAATTAACACAAAACATATTACCATTATAGTTTTCTAACTAGCAAAAAAGAGAATGCAAACTAAACCAAATTCAACCATATTCATTTAGTTTACCTGCCTAGGAAAAGAGCATGCAACTTCAGCCATGTTCATCAACGCTAAAGATCTAAGAAAGATAATGGAAGCTCAACCAAAATACGAAGTATTATGGCACAACCCAAAATCAACCAAACACACCAAGACTGAAGCTGATGATGGACTTTTATGTAGTCATTTTCCTTTCCCTGATTTGACCTAGTCCCGCTTACCTGCTGACCTGCACAAGTAACGAACGTGAGCCACGAACCACCGTTGTAGTGGCCAATGACACTTCGATGCTAAAGTCAGATAGGGATATGAGGAAGGTCAAATGCTGTCAACATGAAATTTGTAGCATACCTTAGCTTACCAACCTCATGTCTTATTTATAGTGCAGGAGTCCTGGTTCGACCAGGCCATCGATGACGTAGTTTAGGAAGGAGATCTTCATTGAGATCTTTCTCTAATTAGGAGTCGTGCTGTAAAAGGAAAGTTTCCTGTTAGCCCTGTGCTCCTAGATAGGCTGAAGATAGTTCCCTATCTGAGGGTATTCCGTAAGAGAAAGTTTCCTTGTGTGATATGTATTTTGACATTTGCTTCATAGTTGGAAGCATAGAGTTGATGTAGTTGCTTGTCCGAAGTCGATCCTCGAGATACTTGCCTTAGTAGGGCTTACGAGTATTGAGGATAACTGTGAGACATATGGGCTTAGCAGGCTGTAAGTATTCGAGTTCGTCTAGCAGACTGCAATGGGCAGGCTTGAACCGCCTGGGATGAATTAGTGTTGGGCTAACGCTAGGCCCATAATTCCTCGAGATCATCATGACACGTGTATGTCTCTGGGATGTGACCCTTTTGGTGTATCTTCAGCTACTCCCCTCGAGTTAGTGGGTCATCATATCGGTTCGCTAAGTCATCTCTTGAAAAGATACGCCGCTCATGATGATCGAGACTAAATTGTTTGCTTGAGCCACTCTGCATTTATTGAACGTGCGTTGGTTAAACGGAAAATAGGCGGGAAATCAATCCCTACTTAGGTCATCCGTTGAGCGAAATTTGACTCTTCTATTCTCTTTACTTTTGAAGATACTGCGATGTTCGTCTTTTTCATGGCTCAACAAAACCTTTTTGATGAAGCAACCTTGGCCAAAGGCTTGTAGTTTTTTGAAGACAGGTTGCTTTCCGAGCCTGGCCTTACTAAAATTCGTACAAAGTTTGGGGTCCCTGAGGACTTGTTGTTGTCTTTCCTGAAGGGTGACCAGACGCCAATGTCGCTATCGGCAGGGTTCATCTGCTTGCATCATGGGATGCTTTGAATTGGAGTGTGTTTAATCGTTTTAGGCGTGATTTGAGAATTCTTGGACCTCCTTAGGATTCCTCCGGCTCAGTTGGCGCATAATGGGTATAGGATTATCCTTCTTATTTTGATTAGGGCGAAGGAGGCTAGTGTTTGCGTTACTCAGCGAGTAATCCAGTTGGTGACTTCTCCTCGGATGAAGAGTAATGCAGTCTGCAAGATGATGTCACCAGCTTGTTTCACGAATCTGCCTGATGGCTTCAAGTTCTGGCAGAAATATTGTTTCTTAGCCACTGTGAATTAAAAGTACTTCAGGTTCAAGGGTCGTTCTCTTAAACAAGAGTTCAAACTACTTCGTAAGTGCAAATTTTCTCTTTATTTTTGTTGCGCTTGATTGCGTGCTAATCATTGCTTGTGTTTTGTTTTTACAGGAAGATTTCCCACTACTCCTGTTACCCTAGAGGAGCAGAACACTATGGAGATGTTTCGTGGCTTGTCAATGGGGAACGTGGTTGATGTCATGTGCGTTCCCAACTTCATCCGTAGTGGGCTATGGGACAACTGGCACGTTGCCCCCAACTCTCTACCGAACGTCGCGGGTCAAGCCTGAAGATGAGGCCCCTTCTAGGAAGAGGAAGGTTGTTGGAGCCAAAGCTCTTGTTTTGTCTAACATGGAAGAGCCATTTAAGATGCTTGCTTCTTTTGTGAATTCGAAGAGGTCCCGTGTCAGAGCCGGGTTGCCTTCAGCACTACCCGCTCCGAAGAATGAAAATCGTAATTGGCCTGTCAGGGCGGAGACTGGTGTATCTGGCTAGGAGAAAGATTACATGTGGTTTCCCGGGGTTGAAGACAAGTCAAACCTTAGTGATGCGCAGGCCAAAGCTTTGAGTGAGTGGCTAATGCGGGTTGCCATGGCGGCTTCTACTGGTGTTGTTTTGCGTGGGATTGTTCCAATAGAATGTTCCTATAAAGATCCGTCTGAGGTTGTGGAATTTGATTGTCCCATTGGTGTGCTGTCTGATAGTAGTCGTGGTGGCACAGGCCAAGTTTCTTGTAGTCCGCATTGTTCACCTTCTCGTTCCAAGCCATAGTTCGAGGTGTTTGAGGGCTCTTTGGGTAATTCGCTTCCTCCCCTTCCTCCGGAACATGTTGAGTCGTCACACAGTAAAGGGCCTACTACTCGTAACAAGGGAAAAATTGTAGATGAAAGCCTAGGGACAGTGGTGACTGTGAAGTGTGGTGCCAACGTGATTCCTGACCCAGGAAAGCTTCATCCGGATGCGCGGATAAGCCTGTTTGCACCGACTTGGCAAGGATGAGCAATTAGGTCTGACATCAGAAGATTGACATGGAATATGCTTCAAGGAAACATATTAGCAGGCGTCATAGTTGGCTGATGGACTACGCTCCAAAAATCGAGGAGGACACACTAGAGGAGCGTATGGATAAAGGCTTAAAGTACCATATGCTGGGTATGTCTCATTTGAGCCAAGTAGTCATTGCCGGGACAAAATTCGAGGTGGTCTGTGAGAGGTTATAAACCATGGAACTTGTCTTCTCGCATATGGTGTCGCTGTATTCTAACGTGCTTTATAAAATTGAGCGACTATAGAAGCTGGTTGAGGAGAAGAGGCAGGTGCAATCAGTCGTGGATGCTGCGACTCAGAGGGCACGCCTGGAGGCCCTTGAGTGTAATCTGGCAGAGGCTATGTGAAAGACTCGCCAAGATTTGGAGGTCACGTAGAAAGCTGCAGCTGAGGAAAGCACTGCATTGCGGTCTTTCGCTGAAAAGAGTGCTTTGAAAGAGGCCAACTGGGTCGCTCAGAAGCGGAAACTGGAGGCCGATGTGGAGTTCAACGCTTGGGAGGTGAGGAAAACCGAGGACCGGCTCGAACTTGAAAAACATGAGCTCGGTGTTGCGAAGAGTAGCTTGGCTTCAGAGTAGTCTAATATTGACACACAGATTGGCAGGTTGGAGTTGCTAGAGCGTGAACTGGCCGACGTGAAGGCGCGGGAGGAAGAGCTTCTGCAGGAACAATGCAAGTGTGAGTTCTGTACGGTTGTACATGGAAGGCTGGAGCTATTAGCGCTGATGAAGGAGGAGCATACGGAGTGGGATCTTGGCCGATATAAGAAGATGTCGTAAGTAGACTTGTCCGTTGCTTTTGCATGCTCGGACAAGGAGGGCGGTTTGGACGCTGATGCTCAAGCCATGGTGCATGTAGATGTGATCCCTGCTCCTTCCCCCATAAATCTTAGCTTTTTTGTCACTGTACCTTCTTCTGATAAGGAGTAAACTTGGTATACTTGTACCCTTTTTGTTCTGACCGTTAATGAAAACAGTTTTATCCATTTTGTGCTCGTTGTCTTTATTGTATGTTTTTCGTTCCACCTTGTCCTATTGCTTTGGCATAGGCTGGTTGATTCAATAAGACGTCAAGTGGTCTATCTGCAATAGAGAGCTTGACAACTTGCGTTGTGAATGACTCGGGATCATTGTTGTGTAATCATGTCCGATAGTGGGTATGTCGCGGACAGTTTAGCCGAGGGTAGGGCTCCCGAGCTGTGTATCGTCCTCAAGATAAGCTGCTGGAGGCTTACCTCGCTTGCCTGATTGGTTGAATGTAGTTGTTGGAGGCTTACCTCACTTGCGATAGCCGAGCGTACGCGTTAAAACGTCTGTACCGAGTCAGGTGTCATGCACTCAGGTTGACATACTATGCAACATTTATCTGGGCATTGGCCCGACTATCTATGTGTCTGCATGAGTGGTCTTTGCTGATAATAGAATGCCAGTCCGTTTGAGCGTGAGGACACTGACTCAGCTGAGATTCATCTTTGCGGTCGCTGCTTCGAAGGAGAGTGGAGGGTGCGTGGCGAGCTATTTTGGGCTCCCACCTTCCGAACCATCTATGTCCAAACAGTGTGGACTACAGGTTCGAGGAGCAAGGGTTTGGCGACTATGCTGAAGAGCGGTAGTCCCGTGGCGAGCCGTCGACATCAGTTAGGGACTGACTAGTCTCCCACCTTTCGAACCATCTATACCCGCCCAGTGGGGGCTACAAGTTCGAGACGAAGGGGTTTGGCGACCAGGATGAAAAGCAGTGGCAAGCCGTCGAAATCAGTTTGGGACTGACTAGGCTCCCACCTTCCAAATCATCTACACTCGTGTGCATCAAGCTACAAATTTATAGGTTTTCGTCAGCCACGCTGAAGAGCACTGGTCCCGTGGCGAGCCGTCAGAATCAGTTTGTGACTGGCTAGGCTCCCACTTTCTAAACTATCTACACTCGCGCAATGGGGGTTACAAGTTCAGGATTGGTAATTCAACGACCACGCTGAAAAGCAGTGGTCCCGTGGCGAGCCTTCAGAATTAGTTTGGGACTAACTAGGCTCTCACCTTCTAAACTATCTACACACGCGTAATGGGGGCTTTAAGTCCAGGGTTGGTAATTCTGCGACCCGAGCCATTGAAATCAGTTCGGGACTGACTAGGCTCCCACCTTTTAAACTATCTACACCTGCTCAATCGGGGCTACAAGTCCAGGGTTGGTAATTTGGAGGCCACGCTAAAAAGCAGTGTTCCTGTGGCGAGTCGTCGGAATCAGTTCGGGACTAACTAGGCTCCCACCTTCCAATCCATCTACACCCGCGCAGTGGAGGCTTTAGGTCTTGGATTTGATTAGAAGCTTTCGTTGGCAGTCGTCACCAGCTAGACTTATCTGATTGGGTTTGGCGATCATTGACCACGAAGGGGCAATGATCCCTGGCGAGTCGTCGTCACTAGGCGAGATAGTGCTGATTAGACTTTCACTTCCTAAAAAATCAAGATCCCCGCTGGGTGGACTTGGTATCGGGACGTACCAAAAGCCATCATCATCAGCCTTGGCCAACTAAGCTTGCCTAGTTAGATAGAGGTTTCGCCTGTTTGAGGGCGTGCGAATCCATGTCTACTAGCGTCGCGCACTGTGTGGACAAAATTACCTTAAATTAAATAGCGATTCGTAGGTACAATCTGTTCATCAGAGCTTACTTGGATTTCTAGTGCTCGTGGCAAGCATGTAGCAGAATATTGTTTGAATAGTGGGCCGAGCCTATGGGTCCGTGGAGGAATAGCTAGGGTTTCCTGCACGGTTGCGCTATGTGTATGGCGTAGATCGTGCGGTAACACGTGTACGACGTAGGCTGTAGGACGGTTGAGTATCGGTTACTCCCTTTCAATTATGGGGTTGCGTGCAATGTCATTAATTGGACGAACGTGGTCTGCGCAGTTTCCTCAAGAACTGTCATCTCCTCGTTTCCCATACGGTATTCAATTCTTGACAGTTAATGTTGGGGCGCCTGTTTGTTGAACCATCATGTCTATATAATGGTGTTCTTCAATTGTTGTAAGCACTATCTTTGGCAGAGCATATCTCATGTAATGTTCTTGCTTGAAGAATATGTTTTGGGTTTTCCAAAGGCTGATGGGGGATCTTCCTCTTTGGAGTCTTTGAATTTTCTGACATTTACACCGATCAGGCATGATCATAATCAGTGTTATGCGTGGTCACCTGTTCTAGTTGGGCACGTAGTTGATCTGTTAAGATCTCGTAATTTCTTCTTGTAGTTG
This sequence comes from Berberis vulgaris, assembly GCA_963556465.1. Taxonomy (NCBI): domain Eukaryota; kingdom Viridiplantae; phylum Streptophyta; class Magnoliopsida; order Ranunculales; family Berberidaceae; genus Berberis; species Berberis vulgaris. Next base: position 17,728,233 of record OY747129.1, on the reverse strand, counting down.
GTGTTACTTCGTGTTGCTTGTGTTCGCGTGTACACGGTTCCCTCTCCTAACTCATGGCTGATCAAAGTGTTAGAGGATGCACGGTGCTTTCGGTGGTGGTAGCTCTCAGTCGCCCCGGGTAGCACACATGGGAAAAGTGTTCTCGCTTGGTAGCATTGTGAGACTTTGATTGCTTCGTCGCTTGTGACCATCCTCATCTGCCTTCTTTTATCCTCTTCGGGAAGCCAAAAACTGTTTGAGGAAGTCTGCAAGGAGGTAGGATGCCTTTTGAGGAAGTCAACCGTCATTGTAAGGTCTGCATCGCTGTTGGCAGGTCACTTTCTTGGGTTGATTTGACGGAGCAATTAGATACTCTGTCCTTTCAATTCCCTCTAACACCTTGTCCTTTATCTCAAGAAGGGGTCAAACAAAGTCTGTTTGAATATCTTTGTCGTCACTTGCTTGCATGGCCTTTTTCGGATACCTCACGTAGTTGAATAGTCTAAGCGAGTCTTTACTTCATGTCGCACTGAATTTAGATGCTTGTAGTATGTAGTCATTTGTATCCGCTTCAAGGCGCTTGTTGTTAGATCTTTCCAGTAATCAATGAGTTTGTTTTCATAATTCTTTCTTTATTTCTTAAATGATTGCAAATCACATAAGTCTTTAAGAACCAAAACTCTACATTGACCATGGAAAGGGAAATAAACAACTGAAAAAGACTAACTGTTGATGGAGAGAGATTGATCCTGGCCTTGATGTGAGTTCGGATGGCCCTTGTGGATCATTAGTGTTCTCAACGGACTGTTGGGCTTTGTTGGCGTTACAGAGGTTACTGAAGAATAAACCTTGTAGGGGGTTAATTTCCGCACCGATGGAAGGTCGGGGGGTTGTGTTTTCGTTTTCCTCGGCCTTTCGGTTTCGCTTGTCTGAAGAGCAAATTGCTCTTGCACCGCTTGACTGTGATGCTTCTGCCGTCATTCGACATGACACTGGTTTAGACTGCTTTGTAGGACTCAGTTGGATCTGAGAGCACTCTATTTGTTTCAGTACATCGTAATGGTAGCCTCGTGCCATAGGTTGGTCTCCATGTATTATTCCTTTGGAATGGTTAGCGGTGTACTTAACACACTGGTGAATGGTGGAGACTACTGCTTCCATCTGGTGGAGCCATGGTCTTCCCAAGATAAGGTTGTAGGTAGACGGTGCGTCTACTACCATGAAGTCCAGAAACAAGACATTTCTCAGTTGCGGCTTTCCTGCCACTACTGCTAACCTTATCTTTCCGATCGGGAAGCACTTTTCTCCTCTGAATTTGATCAGCGGGTAGTTTATAGATGATAGGCTCTCCTTTTTTAGGTCCATACTACGAAACGCATTGTAGAATAGGACGTTGACCGAGCTTCCTGTGTCCACCAGAGCTCTATTTATCTCCCACCTTCGAGGTCTTTGTCTATGAAGGTTAAGGTGGGGATGGGGCTCTAAACCCTGGAATAGCAAATGCGTTTATCCTTGTCCGCGGGTTGGGTCCGCATCTCCAGTAGGGTCCGCTTGCGGGACCTATACGACTTGTCTTCATTTGGTCCGACTCCATGAAGGACATAGATTATGCCCTGAGTCTCCTTCTCTATCTTCTTAACTGACTCCCTTAGGTTCCTGGTTCGTTCTGATTGCCTCTCAGAGTTTAGGAATTCTTTTAGTTTGCCTCTGCGGATCTAGTACTCAATCTCATATCTCAAACTCCTGCAGCTGTTGGTATCATGGCCACCTTCTTTCTGGTACGCGCAGTACTTGCCGGTGTCGTGCTTGGAGGGGTTTCCGCTGCTTTGGAGGCGACTTCAGATCTTCCCAACTTTTCATGGAGTTTAGTAACTTCGACAGGCTAGAATTGAGAGGTGTCATGGCTTTGGATTCAACGTAGTTGGAAGCTTTCTCTAGCCTGGATGGCTAGGGTTTGGCCTGTTGTCACTGCGTTTTCTTTTGCTCATTTCTTCATCCTCACGTCTTTTTCCCTCCTTCTTATCCTTAAAAGTGGAGGGTTTCTTCTTGCCTTTGGTTTCTCTCTTTACAGTCTTCAACTTCTCTAAGGTAATTTGTTTCTGGGCGCTCTTGAGGAGTTTCATCATATCAAGAAGGGGTTCTAAGGTGAGGTCTTCGTAGAGCTTTCCCGTCTTTAGGCCTGCAGAGAATGATGTCATGGGTGTGTCGTCCCTGCATCCGTCAATGAGTGTCAGCTCATTGTTGAAGCGCGTGACATACTCTCTGAGTTTCTCATTGGACCTCTGCGTTAGAGAGAGTATGTAGTGTGGGCCTTTTTAAAAATGTTGGCTCCCAACGAAGCGCGTTAGGAACTCGTTTGCCAGTGTCTTAAAGGAGTCAATCGACTTCGGCAAGAGGCTGTGGAATCATGTTAGTGCTGACTTTTTCAAGCTTGTGGGAAATGTTCAGTACATCATCAACTCGGATCCTACTTTGAGAGCCATTACGTGTTGGTAACGGCACAAGTGGTCGAATGGGTCGGTGGTTTCATCGTAGAAGTCGAGCTTCGGAGGAGTGAACTTCTTCGGACGGGCCTAGTTCATGATTCAATCCATGATTGGTGGGACAGAGAGACAATACAACACGTTTGGGTCGTGTGCCCCTTTGCGGAGGGGTTCTGTGCAACCTCTTTTAGTCCAATGAGAACTAGCGGGTGCTTGACTCTGTTGTGCTTGCTCTCTGCCATCTTCCAGAAATGGGGGCCCGTGCTTCTTCTGATCTCCATTAGAAGGTGGAGGATTTTGTCGGACAAGAACCTCCACCGCTTTGGCGATTTGCTGTCTTTGAGATGACAACATATCTATCCTGGGGTTCGTCGTTGCTATTGTCGGTGCGGGGGCATGAGGTTGCTGCCCGTGCATAATCAGAACATCTAAAAGCGGTGGTACAATGCTAGCCTGAGTGTTTGATGTGTCCCTTTGTTTTCCGTTATTGTGTAATCTAGTGGTCACTATCTCTCTGTGTTTCGAATGGAGACGGTGCTAGTGAAAGGTTAGGAACTTTGTCATCCCCACAGACGACGCCAAATTGATGCAGTCACTTTTCGCTCCCTGATTTGACCTAGTCCTGCTTACCTATTGACCGGTACAAGTAACGTACGTGAGACACGAACCACCGTTGTGGTGGTTGATGGCACTTTGATGCTAAAGTTAGACAGGGATATGAGGAAGGTGTAATGTTGTAAATAGAGAATTTGCAGTGCACTTTAGCTTACCAACCTCATGTCTTATTTATAATGCAAGAGTTCTGGTTCAACCATGCCATCGATGGCGTAGTTTAGGAAGGGGATTTTCATGGTGATCCTTCTCTAATTAAAAGTCGTGTTATAAGAAGGAAATTCCCTATTAACCATTTGCTAATAGATACGCGAGAGATAATTCCATATCTGAGGGTATTCCGTAAGAGGAAGTTTCCCTGTGTGATATGTACTTTGATATTTGCTTCCTAGTTGGAAGCCGAGAACCGTTGTAGTTGTCTATCGGAAGCTGATTAATAATCACATAATTATAACAATTTTTACCTCTTATTATATTTTTGTTAATCCTCGTTTTATTTTATTTTAAATTAATTTATTAAATTTTTGTGTTTTTGCAGAATTCGGAGCAATAACGAAGAAATCAAAGAAAAATGCAATGAACAAATCACAGAAGGTGACTTCAGAGAAAGTGGATGTGAGAATAACCTAAGCCCATAACATAAACTCAAAACCAAACCCAAAACCAAATCCGTAAACCCAAACCTAATGCCAAACCCAATCTAACCCAAAACATATTTTCTTAATTATCCAAGATTCTAGTTTGATTTAAGCCTTAAATCACTCATTGAACCCTCCCCTTAACTTGTCCAAGTTCATTTTCTTAATTCTCTATAAATACAATAGAAATGAATAAGAAAGGGGAAGAAGAGAAGGGAAAGAAAAAAAAATACAGAATACCAAAACCTCTTCTTCACAATTTGTGATTCTCATCACCATCCCAACCAAGCAAAATCACCACCCACAGCCTATCCATCTCTGTTTTCTCTCCTCCACTCCACCGAAACAGGGGCGAGACAACCCTGTTTCACTTCATCTTCAACCACCGTCACCGGCTGCACCACGCACCACCAAAGAGACTTAAATCAAGTTGACGCTACCGGCACCCAGTGGACCTTGCTGAGAGCACCTCGGATGAGAAAGATAATAACTATTTGCACCCACTGGGATCTGCTGAGCCACACTGGACCTGTTCTTGTATGCACCCTGCTGAATGCTCTGTAACACCACAGTGAATTAAGTCTCAAACTCTAAAATTAATTTCATTTTATTTATTATTCTATGATTAATATTAATTGATTAGCGATTTATAATATTTTACTTTCACCTAATATGTCAGGCATGTTAGGTTGTTAGAAAAATATTATGTTATAAATCAAGCATGTTTTAATTGAATAATTAAACTTGTGATTATTTGTGCCCTAAAAAGACAATTAATGCTAGGAGTTTATACATTGCTAGAGTCATTTATTTGAAATTGGAATAATAAGAAAAATTGAATATAATTTTAGGAGCTTGAAAAATATTTTGCAAATTGTAGTTTCCCTCCATCTCTTTTCTTTTATTTATTGTTATTTTTATTACTTTTGTTTAACTCGGATTTTTAAATACTGTAACCCCAATTTTCTCCAAATTAGTTTAATTAAATTATTAAATTCAATTTAATCCACCTTCCTCGTGGGATCGACCCGTACTTGTCGCTGTCTACCAATTAGACACCGTGTACTTGCGGTTATTACAAGTGGGTCAAATTAGCTTGTTTATTTAGGCCGGTTAAACCCGCAACAAGTTTTTGGTGCCGTTGCCGGGGAAGGTAGTGGTGTAATTGACTTTAAGATTTATTTTCACTAATTTAAAAAAAAAACAAATTTTATTTTTATTTTGTTAAGTTCTTTTTATACTCATTTCGTGTTATTTGTTTGATTTTGTAGAATACACGCTTCTTGAGGAAATTGGACGATCCTGCAAACATCAAGCAAATTTTGATTTTAATTAATTTTTTTTGTGAGGAGAGTTTTAATTTTATTTTCACCTCGTTTTACGAGTGTGTGGTGTAATAATTTTTGTAAACTCTATTGTTTTCCATTTTTAATCACCTTAAAAAAAACCCAAAATTTTCCAAGTCAAAAGAAATTATAGGGAAACAATTTTAATTGTTACCCAATAATTTTTTTTATGATTTAGAAATTCGACTTCTAAGACCAAGACCAGTAATTTGATTGCATATGTTTGTGTGCTGATTGAAACGGATAAAAATAAGTCAGACATTTTTTTTAATCGTGCTAACTTTTTGTGCAGAACGGAATACACACACTGTAAGTACTTTTATCACACACGATGTATTAGCGACTCGGGTGCTTTGTGTAATTGTTTGAAATTGTGTGATTGGTTGTTTAATTTCTGTAATTATGGATGCTAAACTTTAGTAATTCATAATAAGCAGACCCAGCTTCTAAATAGAAACTGGTGGGACTTGATATCCCCACCTTATCACTCCAGCTGTGTGCAACCAATAGCCAAACATAATTAAAATCAGTTAGCAAGTTAGATAGAGCCATCTTTTAGGTATGGTGTTCATAGGACAACCAAGACCAAGGTGAATCCAATAATTTTTGTGTTGACCAAAGCTAAAAGTGACGATGGGTTTAATCATTCAATGAACTCCGAGAGGCCACTGCCACAAGGGTAATTTACCCGGTATGCCGAGTCATAAGTAAGCTACGATCCACAAGAAGAATTGGTGTAACTAACAGTTTTGGGTTAGGAACACAAGCCTCAAGTGTACATTTAACATCACATCGTTCTTACATCTATTGGCTTACAGAGCGGTAGCACAAGGAAGTACTTAATTGGACCATTGTGACCTCCTTCTCTTGTGCGATAATCCAGTTTCTTTGAAACAAAACTCCAGCCTACTGATTTTGAACTTTGTGGTGTAAAGTATACATTCTTAGGATCATTTTGTAGCACCCATTGCTCTGATATAAAGATTACATAAGAAATAATTTGTCCCCCAAAAATAAAAAGATAATTATTCTCAAAAACACTGATTGCTTAGGGAGGCATTTTTTCTTGTGCATCAATTGGTTGCTGATTGTGTTTGAGTCTGTGCGTGATTTTTTTTAAGGTTAGTAAACATTACGAGAGGTAGACTAATTCGAGAGGATCCTGTAGAGTTGTCTGAAGTCCCCATTGACCTTCTAGAATCGTTCTCCTTGTCAAGTGAGATCACTGAAATGGTTGGGGAGAGAGCATTTAAGGATTATTTCTCTCCACGTTCCAATAATACCCCATCTTGCATTGTCTTACCTGAGACCATTGCAAGTAGCTTTGAGCTAAAACCATCAATTATCCACCTTTTGCCTTCCTTTTATGGTCTAGAAAAAGAGGATCCCTATCTTCATGTCAAAGAGTTTCTTGACATTAGTGCTACTCTGAAATATCCCAATTTTTCTGATGATTCAATTCGTCTTAGGTTGTTCCCCTTTTCTTTAAAAGATAGGGCGAAGTCATGGTTAAACTCCTTAGAAACTGGAACCATCGACACTTGGGATGCCCTATCAGGAAAATTTTTGACAAAATATTTTCCTATTCAAAAAACAAATGCCATCCGAAGAGATATATCTAATTTTCAACAGAAAGAGGGTGAGCATTTCTATGAATGTTGGGAAAGATTCAATGAACTCATTGCTAGGTGTCCCCACGGCTTTGAAAAGTGGCGCTTGGTTCAATACTTTCAAGACGCGTTAATCCCTCAAAACCGTCGAATGATTGACGCCACTAATGGTGGGTCACTTATGAAGATGAGTGCTAATGAGATTTGGGAATTCTTTGAAGCTATTTTTGAAAATTCTCAACAATGGGATTATTCAAGAAAAGACTCGGATAGGCGAAAGGGTAGTTTGTATGAAGTAAGGGATACATCATCTACTCCTCATCTTCCTCCTTCTTCAAGGTTGGAAGCAGTTGTAATGACAATGGCACAGAAGATTGATGCATATTTGGAAAAGTCTCAGCCATCAGTCCAAACCAATGTTCCATCTGAGGTTTGTGCTGCATGTTCAAGTTCTAGTCATTCCACATCAGAGTCTCACTTGAAAAATGAGTACCCTGCTTATTTTGCTGAGCAAGTCAATGCATTCAATACCTTTAGTCAATCTGGTTATAATCCACACTCAAATTTTTACAATCCAGGTTTAGCCAAGCACCCTAATCTCTCATGGGCCCATGGTCAACATTAAGGAGGCCCAGTTGTTATCCCTCAAGCTCCTCGAGCTCCAATTCCTACTAATAGTCCTCAATTCAATCAAGATGTACCTCCCTCTAACACTCAGAATTTACAGGATACAGTGAACCAATTTATGCATAGAAAAGGAACCATGCTCGAATAGAACTCTTAGGCTATCACCGAACTAAGAGCTACTTCTCAACAACAATCTCAAGCCATCCAAAAGCTTGAGATAACTGTGAGTCAAATAGAAAAATCTTTTTCTGAAAGAGAAGCAGGAAGATTCCCCGGTCAACCCATTCAAAATCCTAAGGGCCAATTCGAAATAAGCAGTGCATCTCAGCCACGCAATGAAGATGCAAAATCTATCATCACCCTTAGGAGTGGAAAATAAGTTGACAACCAAATTAGAATGCCTAATTTGATTGATCTTGAATCCCAATCCACGCCAAAGCAAGTCACACCTCCATCTGAGAAGGAGGCTGATAAAGCCTCATCTTCTCAAGAGGATCATCATCTTGACTCTGATCCCACCAAGGCATCCTATATGCCTAGAGCACCATTTCCATCGCAATCAGTTCCGGCGAAGAAAAAAATAAATGCCAACGATATAATGGAAATTTCTAAACAAGTTCAAATCAATATTCCATTACTCGAGGCCATTAAGCAATTTCCCTCTTATGCCAAGTTTTTGAAGGATTTGTGTACACAAAAGCGAAAATTGAATGTGCACAAAAAAGCCTTCCTAACTGAGCAAGTCAGCTCTATACTTCAACACAGAACCCCACCTAAGTACAGAGATCCTGGTTGCCCGACTATTTCATGTGTGATTGGTGATCATATGATTGGGAATGCACTCTTAGATTTAGGGGCAAGTGTTAATCTATTGCCATATTCAGTGTATGTGCAATTGGGTCTTGGTGAGTTGAAACCAACTCAAGTGACACTACAATTGGCAGACAGATCTGTTCGAGTCCCTCGCGGTGTGATAGAGGATGTGATCATTAAGGTTGACAAATTTTATTTCCCTGTGGACTTCATAGTCCTTGACACACAACCTGTTCACAATCCCTTTAGTCACATTCCAGTTATTTTGGGTGATCCATTTTTGGCCACATCAAATGCTATCATTAACTGCCGAAATGGAATCATGAAATTATCATTTGGTAACATGACCATCGAACTCAACGTATTCAATGTAAGTCAACAACCTCCCGAGTCTAAGGATTCCTTTGAAATTAACATGATTGTGAGTTTGGCGGAACATTCATTTCCTCAGTTTAATGATCCTTTAGAGGCTTGTTTGACTCATTTTAATTTAGACTTCGATATTAATGATTCCATCAGGGAAGTCAATGCTTTGCTTGACTCTACCCCTATAATGGAAACCAGTTATAAATGGAAGCCTAGGGTGGAACCTCTTCCACTCAGTGAGTCAAAACAACTCCCTTTCGTTGTAAAACCACCCGAGCTCGACCTAAAAGTATAACCTGACAACCTCAAGTATGCATTTTTAGGTGTTGACAATACCTTACCTATTATTATTTCATCTACATTGACTGAAGAACATGAAGGAAAATTGTTAGATGTTTTAAAAGAACATAAAACAACACTTGGGTGGACTATCGCGGATATTAAAGGAATAAGTCCAATCGTTTGCATGCATCGCATTCATATCGAAGATAATGCCAAAGTATCACGTGAAATAAAACGTAGACTTAATCCTAATCTAAAGGAAGTTGTCCGAACCGAAGTGCTCAAATTGTTGGATGTGGGTATAATCTACCCAATTTTGGATAGTCCTTGGGTCAGTCATGTTCAAGTTGTCCCAAATAAGTCAGGGGTAACGGTAATCAAGAATGACAAGAATGAATTAGTACCAACCCGCATGACCACGAGGTGGCGAGTATATATTGATTACCGTAAGTTGAACTTGGTCACAAGGAAGGATCACTTTCATCTTCCTTTCATTGATCAAATGCTTGAAAGGTTTAGCTGGACATGATTACTATTGTTTTCTTGATGGGTATTCCGGTTATAACCAAATCCCCATTGCACCCGAAGATCAAGAGAAGACCACATTCACTTGTCCCTTTGGTACTTTCGCATATCGGAGAATGCCCTTTGGATTGTGTAACGCACCCGCTACTTTTCAGCGGTGTATGCTTAGTGTTTTTTCCGATATGGTTGAGAGGTTCCTCGAGGTGTTTATGGACGATTTCTCAGTATTTGGTGATTCATTTGATGAATGTCTACGTCATTTAACTTTAGTGTTAAATAGATGTGAGGAGAAAAATCTTGTCTTAAATTGGGAGAAATGTCATTTTATGGTACGACAGGGCATTGTTCTTGGACATGTAATTTCACACAAGGGAATTGAAGTCGACAAAGCCAAAATTGATTTAATTTTGATTCTTCCGCCTCCAAAGACGGTTAAGGAAATTAGATCTTTTCTAGGCCATGCTGGATTTTATCGGAGATTCATCAAAGACTTTAGCAAAATCGCTCGTCCTTTATGCAATTTACTTGCTAAAGACGCGGTTTTTGTTTTTGATGAAGATTGTTTGAAAGCTTTTGAGAAGCTTAAACAATTATTGACTTAAACTCCAATCATCCAATCTCCTAATTGGAACTTTCCCTTTGAGCTTATGTGTGATGCTTTCGACTTTGCACTCGGAGCTGTCCTAGGACAACGATTGGACAAAAAACCACATGTCATTTATTACGCTAGTAGAACTCTATAAGACGCACAACTTAATTACTCCACCATTGAGAAAGAGTTATTAGCTGTAGTCTTTGCTCTAGACAAATTTCGGTCTTACCTTATAGGATCCAAAGTAATTATTTTTACTGATCATGCGGCGTTAAAGTATATTTTCTCTAAAAAAGATGCTAAACCTCGCTTAATTCGATGGGTCCTATTGCTACAAGAGTTTGATATTGAAATTCGGGACAAGAAAGGTTCGAAAAACGTTGTAGCTGACCATTTATCTAGATTTCTGGTAGAGTCATCTAGCGAATATTTACCATTGAATGAGTCATTTCCTGATGAGCAATTATTTGCTCTCTCCCAATTACCTTGGTATGCAAATATCGTGAACTATCTTGTTACATGCCAACTTCCTTTTAAGTGGTCTAAACAAGATAAATCCAAATTTCTTGCTGAGGTTAGACATTCTTCTGGGATGATCCATACTTGTTCAAGTATTGTCTTGATCAGGTTATCAGAAGATGTGATCCTGAGAGTGAATTTCACAGCATCATCTCATTTTGTCATGAGCAAGCTTGTGGTGGTCATTTTAGCTCTAGAAAGACAGCTGCAAAAGTTTTGCAGAGTGGTTTTTATTGGCCTACCCTTTTTCGAGATACTCATGCCTTTTGCATCACTTGTGATCAATGCCAACAAATGGGTTCCATTTCTCGTCGCAACATGATGCCCCTTACTAATATTCTTGTGGTTGAAATTTTTTATGTTTGGGGTATTGATTTCATGGGACCTTTGGCAATCTTTTCATCCTTGTTGTTGTGGATTATGTGTCCAAATGGGTACAAGCGATACCATATAAAACGAATGACCACAGGGTTGTGGTAAGATTCTTGAAAGATAATATCTTTTCTCGTTTTGGTATTCCGCGTGCCATTATAAGTGACGGTGGTTCTCATTTTTGCAATAGACCATTCGAGCTATTAGTAAAAAAATACTCCATCACTCATAAAGTTGGCACCCCCTATCATCCACAAACAAGTGGGCAAGTTGAGATTTCCAATCGGGAGATTAAAAACATTTTAGAGAAGACAATCAGACCAAATCATAAAGACTGGTCTCAACGTCTGAGTGATGCTCTCTGGGCTTATAGAACAACATTTAAGACCCCGATTGGAATGTCTCCATATAGGCTTGTTTTTGGAAAAACATGTCATTTGCCTGTGGAATTGGAACATCGTGCATATTGGGCCATCAAAAAGTTCAATTTTGATATGGTCAAGGTTGGATCACATCGTAAGCTTCAACTTGAGTTGGAAGAGATCCAAAATGATGCGTACCACAATGCCAAAATCTACAAAGAACGAAAAAAGATATTTCATGATAAATCCATTCTTCGTAAGTCATTTGAACCGTCTCAAAAAGTTTTGTTGTTCAACTCTCGGTTACAACTTTTTCTTGGAAAGTTGAGATCTTGGTGGTTTGGACCTTATATTGTGAAAGCAGTGTTCCCACATGGAGCTGTGGAGATCGTTAACACTAAGGATGGCCATGTATTTAAGGTAAATGGTCAACGACTTAAGCCATTCTTAGAGTTACCTCGATTAGAAGTCGAGGTTGATGTGATTCTATTAGAGGACCCCGTGTATCAGAATTGAGGATCTTTTGGGTTTTGTCGAGCTGATGACGTTAAACCAAGCGCTACTGGGAGGCAACCCACCTTTTGTTTTAAGAGTGCATGTTGAGTGTGTATTTTATCTATTTCTATTAACTAATCCACAATTCTTTTGTCTCTAAGCTCTCATCGGTGGATTACTTGTGGAAATTGGTAAAATCTTCACTGCGATAATACTGTTCTAACCTCCTCTCATATACTTATTTCATTCATTTGTAAGAATTATTTTGTTAAACATTGAGGACAATGTTTGGATTGGGTTTGGGGGTAGGGTTCATGAGTCGATGAATTTTTCGTAGTGTTTTCTTTTCTTTGTGCTTTTTTGTCAAGAAAACTTGGTCTTTTGCGATTATGAAAATGGATTTTAAATGTTTTATGCTCAAGAAAATGCAAGCCAACTTGACATATTGGTATATTGATAAAGACTGAATATTTAGTATGATCCTTGAGTTAGATCTAGTTCATAAGATTTTTCAACTCAATTATCTTTGCACCATGAGCAATGTTAGCATAACTTGAAGTTGATAAGTGAAGTATATACTAGAAAACCTTAGAATAATAGTGGAGACTTAACCCTGAAAGTTTTGAACATTTCTATTTTTCTTAGGGTTATACATAAACTCTGATTTTTCTTGAGTCCGTATTATCTCGTTGATGATCTCATTATTCTCATTTTTCTGATCAACTGCTTTGGGAATGACATCAAAATTGAATTATTACACTAGAACTTCTTGGCTTATTCAATTGAGATGTCATAATACTGACCCAAACTTAGGAAATGATCTAGGCATTTTTTTCCTTTTCTTTCTTTAGACCATTAACTAGCCTTTTAACTTACCCATAACATTAACCTTTTTGTAGCCTTTTGAGCCTTAGAATAACTTTTATTTGTTAACCCATTAACCTTTACCCAACTTTTCTGGGAATGTATATGGATGGATATACTTGGTGTAAAAAGGGCATTAAAGAGAAAAATATGAGATATTTCATAAATCCTCTATGTGAAAAAAGTGTAAAAAAAAAATGATTCCTCAATGAGGATAAAGATGTGAGAATGAAGAAAAAATTGATGGTGCGCAACATTGGTTTATTCTTGACAGCCCTAATTGTTCGTGAATGAGTGTATACATTCCTAGAAATTTTTGTTAGAATCCTTTGACATTCCTTAATAACCATTACCCAAGCCCCGTTACAACCCAACAAAGTCCTAGATGATCTTAGGTAAAGGTTGGTTCCGTAGATGTGGAGATTTATTAACCAAGACCTATGGTGCTTGATTCAACATTCCCAAAAGTAATTGATATTCCTGTCCATGAGATCATGTTCATTCCATTCTTGAAAATTCCATTCTTCATAATACTATATGTGAGATGATTGTTTTTCATTATTTATTCTTTCCTCACATATAAACCGAGTGAAATACAAAATCTCTGAGTTCTTTATTGTGAGTGACATGAGAGGTTTGAAGTCAAAACAAACTTTCTACAGGAAATTTAGTCATTATTTTACTTTGAAATGAAAAGCTATGTTGATAGTGCTTTTCACACACACAAATTGAGTTGAGGATGATTATGAATTTTTTCTAACTTTTGAAGAATATTAAATTATTTGGAGATTTGTTGATACACGAAAATGACACTGTTGGTTTCTTGCATATCTTGAAGTTTAAAAAAAAAACATTGTTTGACCAAGTTTTGTTGAGTCAGTAATGTTTGTGGGTAACATTTTCTGGAAACCCTCACGAGACTATAACTCGTCCCCTAGAGGTAATCTAGGGGCTCAAAGCCTTGTTGCACGTTTTCAAAGGTAAGTGCAATCGACGATGCCTGCGAAAGTGAGTTAGAATTTTCTTTTACGTTTTCTTCTTTGTTTGGCTCGAGGACTAGCAAAATATAGGTTTGGGGGTATTTGATAATCACATAATTATAACATTTTTTTACCTCTTCTTATATTTTTGTTAATCCTTGTTTTATTTTATTTTAAATTTTGTGTTTTTGTAGAATTCGGAGCAATAACGAAGAAATCAAAGAAAAATGTGCAATGAATAAATCACAGACGGTGACTTCAGAGGAAGTGGAGGTGAGAATAGCCTAAGCCCATAACATAAACTCAAAACCAAACCCAAAACCAAATCTGTAAACCCAATCAAACCCAAAGCATATTCTCTTAATTATCCAAGATTCTAGTTTGATTTAAGCCTTAAATCACGCATTGAACCCTCCCCTTAACTTGTCCAAGTTCATTTTCTTAATTCTCTATAAATACAATATAAATGAATAAGAAAGAGGAAGAATAAAAGGGAAAGAAAAAAAATACAGAATACAAAAACCTCTTCTTCACAATATGTGATTCTCATCACCATCCCAACCAAGCAAAATCACCACCCACACCCTATCCATATCTGTTTTCTCTCCTTCACTCCACCGAAACAGGGGCATGACAACCCTGTTTCACTTCATCTTCAACCACCGTCACCGGCTGCACCATGCACCACCATAGAGATTTAAATTAAGTTGATGCTACTGGCACCCACTGGACCTTGTTGAGAGCACCTCAGCTGAGAAAGATAAGAACTATTTGCACCCATTGGGATCTGCTGAGCCACACTGGACCTGTTCCTGTTTGCACCCTGCTGGATGCTCTGTAACACCACAGTGAATTAAGTCTCAAACTCTAGAATTAATTACATTTTACTTTATTATTCCATGATTAATATTAATTGATTCCCGATTTATAATATTTTACTTTCACCTAATATGTCATGCATCTTAGGTTGTTAGAAAAATATTATGTTATAAATCAAGCATGTTTTAATTGAATAATTAAACTTGTGATTAATTGTGCCCTAAAAAGACAATTAATGCTAGGAGTTTATACATTGCTAGAGTCATTTATTTGAAATTGGAATAATAAGAAAAATTGAATATAATTTTAGGAGCTTGAAAAATATTTTGCAAATTGTGGTTTCCCTCCATCTCTTTTCTTTTATTTATTGTTATTTTTATTACTTTTGTTTAACTCGGATTTTTAAACACTGTAACCCCCATTTTCTCCAAATTAGTTTAATTAAATTATTAAATTCAATTTAGTCCACCTTCCTCGTGGGATCGACCCGTACTTGTCGTTGTCTACCAGCTAGACACCGTGCACTTGCGGTTATTACAAGTGGGTCAAATTAGCATGTTTATTTAGGCCGGTTAAACTCGCAACACTGATCCTCGAGACACTTGCCTTAGTAAGGCTTACGGGTATTGAGGATAGTTGTTAGACATATGGGCCTAGCAGGCCGTAAGTATTTGGATCCGTCTGGCAGACTGCACTGGGCGAGTTTGGAATTGCTTGGGCCGGATTACTGTTGGGCTAACGTTGAGGCTCTTAATTCCTCGAGATCATCATGGCACGTGTATGGCTCTTGGATGTGAATGTTTTGGTGTATCATCAGACTTCATTAGAGGTTGAAGCTCCTTGGGACTGAGCCAAATTTTGTAACAGTTGAGCATCATTTTCTTATTGAATAGTTGGTGTGGAAGGTGCGTCGCTAGAATTGAACCAGTCAGTAGCCTTTCTATTGGTGTTCTACTTAGACGTTTTCCTTCGAGAATGAATGGATGGGAGGATTAAAGGTGTTATAGCTGAAAGTTGGAGTTGCTCACCACCTTGTTGTACATAACCTTGTCTAACTTCAGCTTGTGCCTCAACATTAGGTCTTTTCTTACCTGTCAAGGAATAAATGCATATGAATACACAATGCAAAATTTTACAAATAATGAACATTACTTTTGATGCAGTCAACTTTCGCTCCTTGCTTAACCTTGACCTACTGACCTGTACAAGGAACACATGTGAGCCATGGACCACTATTGTGGTGGCTAATGACACTCCGATACTAAAGTCAGACATGGATCTAAGAAAGGCTTAAAGTCGTAAACATAGAATTTGTAGCATACCTTTGCTCACCAACCTCATGTCTCATTTATAGTGCTAGAGTCGTTGCTCGACCATGCCATCGGTGGTGTAGTTTAGGGAAAGAGATATTCTTGCAGATCTTTCTCTAATTAGTTGTCTTGAGGAGGGAAGTTTCCCTGTTAGACCTATGCTTCTAGATACAGGAGAGATAGTTCCCAATTAGAGTGTTGTCCATAGGTGAAAGTTTCCATGTACGACGTATACTCTAGTATTTGCTTCCTAGTTGGAAACAAGGTGTTGCTGGTTTGCCCGTCCGTAGCTGATTCCCGAGATACTTGCCTTAGTAGGTCTTACGGGCATTGGGGATGGCAATGAGATGTGTGGACTTAGCAGGCCGTAGTAGCCTAGATCTAGCTGGCAGACTGAACTTTGTGGGCTTGATGCCATTTGGGCTGGATCAGTGCTAGATAGATGCTTGGGTCTATTGTCCTTAGAGATCATTATTACACGTGTATAGTGTAGAAGACATAACGTTTCGGTGTATCATCAGATGCTCCCCCAAGTTAGTGAGGCGACTAGTCAGTTACTAAATTTTTGAAAAATAACTGTATCATCGTAATGATTGAATCCGAAGCGTCATTTTGAGCAGCGCATAACATTAATGAATATGTGACTACTCAAGAAGAAGATGTGCGATTTCATGTTCTTTATAAACAACCATTGCTCCAATGAAGAGCTTTTTCATTTTTTCTGAGGTGTCGGTTTGTCTCTGCTTTGTGTTTTCTTTTTCGCGAGTGTCCTTTTGCAAAGTTTTATTTGCACTTTCGAATTTACTTACACACAGGAGTTGTTGTACACTTTCCACAAGCTCTTTGAAGATAACTCGAATAATGAAATCATGTTAATCAAGCTTTGGGGTCAGTATCATACTAATGAAGATTTGAAGCTTTTCTCGCGTTCATGGTTCAAACTCCAATTACACCTCCACAGAGGTAAATAGGATTGCACTGGGGTATGTTTGAATCCAGACTCCGATTCCCAGTGCCGGATGACATTTGGCGTTTCTTCTTTTCCTTTTGTATGCCCCCTGCCCAGCTGGCTCCAAGCGAATTTAAGATTTTGATTGAGACCCTTATTAGAGCGCATGATACTGGCATTTGCTTGACCCTGTTGACAGTTCAATATCTAACCACTACTCGATTGGATTCTAGAGGCGTTTGTGTGCTGAGCACCCCTGATTGATTGCATCTTGTAGCGGATGATAATTGAGCCTTGGCAAAAGTATTGGTTTCAGGCTTCAGCGAATTCTCCATAGTTCAGGTTGGGGGGACGTCGGGTCCCCAGATTCTTTCAGTTCTACCTTAGCAAGTGCATTGTCGCTGTCTTACCGTCTCGGATTCTGGATGAAGCGCTAACTTGATGTTTTTTTTCTTTTTTAGAAAAGTTTGCAACTTTGATCCTCGCTGAGGAGGAAGAGTTGATAGAGAAGGAGTTTAATAAACTCCCATTGATGTCTGTTGAGGAGGTTATAATGCTGAGCAACGTCATACGGATTGGGCTGTTCAGATGTTCCCACGAGGCTTTTATTGCACTCAGCTCGCCGAATGAAGAGATTATGTTCACAGTTCGAAGAAAAAGAGCTTGGTTATGCCCAACTCGTCGAGGCTGGCTGAGTTGGAGGATGGTATGCCTCCTATTGATCTTCCTAAGAGGAGGCGACTCACCCATCATGCCTTTTCTTCTTCCGAGCCGTCATCCTTATTAGAGAAGGAGACAACTGTTGCAAAGCATGAGCTACCTTTGTATGCTCAGGAGGTGGTCCCAAAGGATCACCATTTCTCACTAGATCTTGTTGCCCCATTGTCGACTTAGAGGGGGAGCATACTGAACTAAAGGTCGACATCATGAGTCACCATGGGTCCCTGGCGAATGATCACGCTACTAAATCACATGATTCTAGTGTGTTGCAACCCGATGCTCAAGGGAGAGTGCTCACTTTGGATGAGGCTTTTGTGAACTTGCGGATGTCGTATTCGGATCCACCGAGCTGATTCTCTAACCAATCGACTACCAAAGTCCCATACTATTGCGGACGTAGGGACTACGTGGATCGTGAAGTCGCGTCTGAAATTGAATTGGTAGCCATAAAGGCTAAACTAAAGTCAGTCGAAGTCGACTTGGCTTCTACCCGAGCCAGACTGGTGCAGCGCGTGCTGAGTTGAAGCGCCTAGAAGGTTGTTGACAAGTGGTCGTCTAATTTGCAGGCTCAGATTGCTAAGAGGAAGCAAGCCGAGATCAGATGGGTTGTTATACTATGACAACTCGAGTAAGAAGTTTTTGAGGGACTTCACCGCATTCGAGAAGCATAACGCTTATTGACGGAAGAGCGTTCACACTATGCCGCATTGGTTGGTGTAGTGGATTTCGGGGCTTCGGGACAGAAGCTGCAGCTGTCGTTGGAGGTCATTTGGGGCAGGCTAGAACTTCTGGAGCTTATTAGAGAAGAGCGCCCTGGTCATTTGGGGCTGGCTAGAACTTCTGCAGCTGTCGTTGGCTATTATAGAAAGGTTGCTTTCAGAACTATCATGCCGGAAGAATGTCGTAGCTCTTCGGGACAAGCCGTTGAGGAAGTTGTTTTGTCCCCTGCTGTTCCAAAATAGTTGTAATGTCTTTCTCAGGACAAAAACAAAATTTTAATGAAAGTCACATTTTGTAATCTTGCTTGTTTGTCTTGTACTGTTGAGTCATTGCGTTTTCCTGATAAGCTTTCGACCCATGCTGCGGGCCGTGAAATTAGTAACTTTAGGCCCTTCACGGTGGCAGATGGTCTGTGTTGTCAGTTGAGTTGCATCAAAACTAATTGTGTTGGGCAACCTTTGTCTATAGTCGAGTTGCAATGGCCCCTTGCGAGTCACCGCCACGAGTTGCGGAACCGCCGAATATACTCTTACTCCATAAGCCTTCGTTATTTGTACACATCGAACTAGGTGTTGGGATGTTCCAGAAGGCATCGTTATCAATAGGGACTGACTAAGCTTTTCCTGGTGAGGTTTGAAAATCATTGTCTGTTGGCGAATAGTCGTCATCAGGCGTAGGAGCGTTGACTGAGCTGTAATCAAATTAGGCGACCATGGTCTGTAAAAGAGCAGTGGTCTCGTGGCAAGTTGTCGACATCAGTCAGAACTGACTAAGCTTCCAACTTCCAAATTGTCCACACCCTTGCATGGCAAGCTTAAGATTTGGGCGTTGAAAATTCGGCGACCATGGTCTATTGGAGAACCATCCACATCAACCAAAACTGACTAGGCTTACACCTTACAATTCGTCTACACTCGAGCAGAGCAAGCTACAAATTTGGGCATTAACTAGAAACTGTCGTCATTAGTCGTTACTTACTAAGCTTACCTAATCGGGTTCGGGGATCATTGTCTGTAGAAAAGCAATGATCCCTTGGCTAGTCGTAGTCATCAGGTGTGAGAGCGCTGACTAGACTCCCACTTCCTAGGCCATCGTCATCCGTGCGCAGCTGACTAGGCGTCGGGAGCACCATAAGCCATCATCATCAGTCTTAAACTAACTAAGTTTACCTGGTTAGGTTCGACGATCATTTCCTGTAAAAAGGCAATGATCCCTTGGCGAGTCCTTATCATCAGGCATGAGAGCACTGAATAGACAACTAGTTCCTAGGCCATCGTCATCTGTGCGCTGTAGCTTAGGCGGCGGGAGCACCAGAAGTTGTCATCATCATTCGCGAACTGACTGAGTTTACCTGGCTAGGTTCAGCGATCATTTCTGTAGAAAGGCAATAATCCCTTGGCTAGTCGTCATCATCCAGCGTGAAAGTGCTCACTAGATTCCCACTTCCTAGGCCACCATCATCTGCGCGCAATGGACTAGGCGTCGGGAGTACCAGAAGCTTTCATCATCAGTTGCGAACTGACTGAGCTTACCTGACTAGGTTCGGCGATCATTGTCTGTAGAAAGGCAATGATTCGTTGGGGAGTCGTTGTCATTAGGCATGAGAGCACTGACAAGACTCATATTTCCTAGGCCATCGTCATCCGTGCACAACGGACTAGGCTTTCAGAGCACCAAAAGTCGTTATCATTAGTCTCAAACTGATTGAGCTTACCTGGCTAGGTTCGGCTATCATTGTTTGTAGAAAGGAAATGATCCCTTGGCGAGTTTAGTCAGCGCTGTCATCATCAGGCGTGAGAGCGCTGACTAAACTCAAACTTCCTATGCCATTGTTGTCCGTGCGCAATGGACCAAGCACCGGGAGCACCAGAAGCCATCGTCATCAGTCGCGAACTAACTAAGCTTACCTGGTTAGGTTTGGCGATCATTGTCTATAGAAGAGTGATGATCCCTTGGCGAATCGTTGTCATCAGGCGTGAGAGCGCTGACTAGACTCCTACTTCTTAGGCCATCATCATCTGCGCACAATGAACTAGGCGTCGAAAGCTTTAGAAGACATTGTCATTAGTTGCGAATTGATTGAACTTACCTGGCTAGGTTCAACGATCATTGTCTATAGAAATGCAATGATCCCTTGATGAGTCGTAGTTATCAGGCGTGAGAGCGCTGACTAGACTCCCACATCCTAGGCCATCGTCATCCGCACGCAGTGGATTAGGCGTCAGGAGCACCAGAAGCCATTGTCGTCACTCGCGAACTAACTAAGCTTACCTTGTTAGGTTCGACAATCATTGTCTGTAGAATAGCGATGATCCCTTGGCGAGTCGTCGTCATTAGGCATGCGAGTATTGACTAGACTCCAACTTCCTAGACCATTGCCATCCGTGCACAGCGAACTAGGCATTGGGAGCACCAGAAGCCAACATCATTAGGCGTTGGGAGCACCGCACACTTGGATAGTTTTATGATCATTGTCTGTATGATCATTTGGCAAATTGTCATCATCAGACGTGAGAGAGGTAACTAGACTCCCACTTCGTAGGTCATCGTCATCCACACACAGCGGACTAAGAGTCGATAGCACTAGAAGTCGTCTTCATCAGTCGTGAACTGACTAGGCATACCTGGTTAGGTGGCGATCATTGTCTATAGAAGAGCGATAATCCCTTAGCAAATCGTCATCATCAGGTGTGAGAGCGCTGACTAGACTCCCACTTCCTAGGCCATCGTCATCCGTGCGCAGCGGACTATGCATCAAGAAGGATCTTTAGGATCTGGCCATGTCGGGATGATGGGACGTTGTGTTGGTTGCATTGAACAGTAGTGGAAGTTCAGTAAAAGTAAATAGTTTTATTGATAATAATTTTTTAGGCGCTCTACATTCCAAAGATGTTTAAGTCATCATCGTTTACGTCTTCCAACCAATATGTATCCAACTTGTTGACCTTGGTCACCCTGTAAGGCCCTTCCCAATTTGGGTTTAACTTTCCTAAACCCGTTTCTTTGGTGTTCTGCTGGGTTTTTCTGAGTACCCAGTCTCCCATTTGGAATTCGCGTGGCTTAATCATATTGTTGTAGTAATGTGCTATTCGTTGCTGGTAGACAACAATTTTGGCAGAAACTTGATCCCACTTTTCCTCGAGAAGGTCCAGTCCGACGCACAAGGCTTCGTCATTATCATCTGCTTCTACTCTTTCATTTGGAAGGTAGGCACTTCGAGTTCCAATGGTAGCATGGCTTCTGAACCATAGGCTAGGGCTAAGGGTGCTTTTCCAATCGGAGTTCTTTTGGTTGTCCGATATGCCCAGAGTATTCCTGGTAGCTCTGAAGCCCATTTTCCCTTGCCTGCTTCAAGCTTTCTTTTGATTGCTTCCAAGGTCGTTCGGTTAGTAACCTCCACTTGGTCGTTGGCTTGTGGATGCCTTAGCGAGGAGAAATGGTGACTGTTGTTCAGACTTTCACATAGTTTTTTAGCCATGCTACCTTCGAATTAAGTTTCGTTATTTCTGACCAATACTCTGGGGATGCCAAACTTGCAGATGATGGTTTCCCTTATGAACTTCTCTATTTGGAGTTGCCCTATCTTGGATAGGGGCTTTGCTTCGACCCATTTGGTGAAGTAGTCAAATGAACAAGAAGGAACTTTTTACCAGTTGATGCTGGGAGTGGTCCGACTATGTCCATCCTCCATTTGTGAATGGCCATGGACTAGTCATCGGTGTTAGTGGTTGGGCAGGCATGTGTGTGTATGGGGTAAACCACTGACATTTGTCACGTTTACGGACAATATCTGTGTCTCGTTGCATCGTCAGCCAATAGTACCCAGGGTTAGAGCTTTGTGGGCAAGGGTTCTCCCACTAGGATGATTTTCACATATCCCGTCGTGGATCTTTCTCAGGACCTGATCAACCTCGGAAGGGGACAAGCATCAGAGCAGCGGTATGGTTGTTGATCTCCTGTACAATTTGTCATTTAAGAGACTGTACCACGCTGCTATGCTTCTGAGTTTTTTGGTTCGGCCTTTTAGGCTGGCATGGCTCCGCTTTCGATGTAAGAATCAGAGTCATCCAACTCGCCTCTGTGTTTGTGGTGCAAACATCACTGGGCACTTCTTCCTCAAGGCTTGATTGCTCTTAGTATTCGATGAGACCATTCAATACTTTTGCGGAGGCTGAAGTTTCCTTGGCTAGTGAATCTGCTCTTTTATTGTCGTCTTAAGGGCATTGTAAGAGTTCACATTTCTTGAATCGGCTTATTGCACGAGTACCTTTACGCCGTAGGCTATCATTGAGACCTCTTTGACCTAATTGACTACCAGTTTGGAGTCGTTATACGCCATTAGCTGATCTATCCCGATTCCCTTTGCTAGCTTTAGGCCGGACAATAAGGTCTCATATTCAACTTCATTATTTGAGGCGGGAAAATCGAATTTGACTGCTTTTCGCGGGTGAAAGAGCTCGGGGAGTGGAGGGTGATTCTAGCTCGTTTGCCTATCCAGTCAATGACCCATCGCAATGCATGGTCCATCCTTGATTTTCTAAATCTTGGACTTGAAGGTTTGCCCTTGTTTCCTCTCCGCCTGTAAACTCGGCGATGAAGTTCGCCAGCGCTTGGGCTCTGATGGAGGTTCTTGGAGCATAACTTATGTCAAACTGCCCGAGTTCTACCGACCATTTCACCATTCTCCCAGATAACTCTGGTTTGTGCAGCACCGTGCGGAGTGGGCCTGAAAATAAGGCTTTAATTTTCTTGAGGATATGACTAGTGCCAGAGCTAATTTCTCCAGGTCTGGGTAATGTGCCTCCACTTCCAAGAAGGTCTTGCTGGCATAGTACATTAGTCTTTGGATTCCCCAGTCGTCGTGCACAAGGGCTGAACTGAATACATACTTGGAGACAAACAAACATGAGTAAAGTGTTTTTCCTATTGCCAATTTTGAGATCAGTTCGGTGCTCCCCATGTACACCTTCAGATTTTGGAAGACTTGTTCACACTTTTCGTGTCACGAGAATCCCTTGCTTTCTCTCAGTATTTTGAAGAAAAGAAGGCATTTGTCTTACAATTTGGATATAAACCTGTTGAGTGCAACCACCCTCCCAGTCAGGCTCTGAACGTCTATGATGTTGGCGGGATGTTTCATGTCGAGAAGAGCCTGAATTTGGTTTAGATCGACTTTGATTCCTCTTTAGTTCACTATGTAACCTAGTAATTTTCGTGACTCAACTCCAAACGTACACTTTTGTGGGTTGAGTTTCATCTGATACCTTCAGAGATGGCTAAATGCTTCAGTGAGAATTGCTATGTGGTCGGGGCTGTGGAGGCTCTTCACCTGCATATCATCTATGTAGACGTCCATGTTCTTGCCGATTTGTTCATTAAACATTCAGTTCACCAATCATTGATACGTTGCACCCGCATCTTCAAGCCGAACGACATCACCTAGTAGCAGTATATCCCTCTCTCAGTTATGATAGAGGTCTTTTCTTTGTTTGGGGAGTGCACTAATATATGGTTGCAGCTCGAATAGGCGTCGATGAAGCTCAGGAGACTGTGTCTTGGTGTGGCGTCCACGATCTAATCGATATGGGGAATGGAGAAGGTGTCTTTCGGGAACGCTTTGTTCAGGTCCATGTAGTCTACGCAGACTCTCCACTTCCCATTCTTCTTCCTTACCAGTATGGTGTTTGCCAGCCACTTTGGGTATCGTGCTTCCTTGATTATTTCCGCATTGAGCAACCGATGTACCTCCTCGTTGATGATTTTATTCCTTTCAAACGCCAGAGGCCTTTTCTTTTGCCGTATGGTTTTCCACGTGCAGTTTAGGCGATGAGTGATCACTGACGGGTTGATTTCTACCATATCTCACACGGTCCAGGCGAAAACGTCCTGGTTCTGCTGTAGTAGCTTTGTCAGCTGCTCCGCCAACTCTTTACTTAAGCGGGAGCCTATCTGAACGACCTTGTTGTTGAGGTAAACCGTGACGATTTCTTCCTCTTGTTGACTGACGTTGGGTCTGCCCTGGGGGCTCACTGAAGCTTCATCATCTGAGATTGGTTGCTCAACTCCATCTTCTTAGGCAAGATTAAGAGACATCTTGGCTGCAACTTAGTTGCCCTGGGTCACGTATTGGCATTATCTGGCAGTTGCTTTATCTTTGTGTATGGTACCAATTGTTTGATTGACGGAGTACTTGATGCATTGGTGCAGAGTGGAAACTACTGCTCCCATTTGGTGTAGCGAAGGCCTCCCCAATGCAATGTTATAAGTGGACGGTGCGTCGATCACTATAAGTTCTTGAAACAGGATTTTTTGAAATGGTGGATCTCCCACGACTACTGTTAGTTGTATCTTTCCCACCGGGAAGCGCTTTTCACCACGAAATCAATCATCGGATGACTATTAGGAGTTAAGACCTTTTCTTGTAGTTGCATGTTGCGGAACTTGCGGAGGAATATAATGTTTAATGAGCTCCCCGTGTACACCTAGGATCTCCTTACTTCCCAGCTTGCTAAGGGGATCGTGACTACTAGAGCGTCATTATGTGGAAGCTGGATGCCCCAGAGGTCTTTGTCCGTAAAGGCTAGTGATATAGGAGAATCATGGTTCCGAGCACGTGCCATCTGTTGGTCGCCGCATATTGCTCAGACCCTCATCTCCCTGAGGGCTCTTTTTCTGGTCCTGTTTGATTGTTTGAATTCGGAGTGTGCCCCATAGAGGACGTGTATCGCGCTTGCCGATTCGTCCCTTACTCTCTCGTCGGAAGGGATAGAGGGTTTCTTTTCGAATTTCACTCCCCATCTAGAATGATGTAACTCTATGCTTTCTTTACCAGGTCTGCCATATTTGCTGGGGCATCCAAAGTTGGGAAGTTATAGAACTTGTTGTTCCTCAGACCGTCGGTGAAGGCTGAGATAGCAGTTGCATCGTTACAAACGTTGATGGAAGTCAACTCGTAATTGAAGCACATGACGTATGTTCTCAATGTCTCATTTGGCTTCTGCTTCATGGAAATTTGTGTATCTTCATTGTTCGCAAGATCTGTTGTTTATGGGATGATTGCAGATCCATCCTGGGGTTCGTTGCCACTGCCGCTGGCACAGGAGTGCAAGCATGTTCGCCCTGTGCCGCGGGTACTGCCAGAAGTGGTGTTACAACGCTAGTCTGAGCGTTCAATGTGTCCCCTGGTCTCCATTGTTTTGGGATCTGATGGTCACAATCTTCTTTAACTCTGAAGAGAGATGATGTCAGTGCTTTGCTAGGAACTCTGTCGTCCCAACGGACGACGCCAAACTGATACAATCAATTTTCGCTCTCTGCTTGACATTGACTTTCTGACCTGCACAAGGAACGCACGTGATCCACAAATTACAGTTGTGGTGGTCGATGACACTCTGATGCTAAAGTTAGACAGGGACCTGAGGAAGGCTTAAAGTTGTAAACAGGGAATTTATAGCATACCTTTGTTCACCAACCTTATGTCTTATTTATAGTGCTGGAGTCCGGGTTCAACCAGGCCATCAGTGGCATAGTTTGGGGAAAAATCTTCTTAGAGATCATTATTTAATTAGGAGTTGTCTTGAAGAGGGAAGATTTTTTGTTAGACCTGCGCTCCTAGATATGCGAAAGATAGTTCCAAATTGGAATGTTGTCCATAGGTGGAAGTTTCCACGTACGAATTATACTTTGGTATTTGCTTCCTAGTTAGAAACAAGGTGTTGCTCATTTGCCCATCCGAAGCTTATCATTGAGATACTTTCCTTAGAAGATCTTACAGGCATTGGGGATGGCTGTGAGACGTGTGAGCTTAACAGGCCGTAGTAACCTTGGTTCGGCTGGCAATCTGAACTTCGCAGGCTTAATGCCATTTGGGCTAGATCCGTGCTAGACTAATGCTTGGGCTTGTTGTTCTTAGATATCATCATGACACATGTATGGTGTAGAAGAGAGGACGTTTCAATGCATCATCAGCTGCTCCCCCGAGTAAGTTGGGCATCTAATCGGTCCACTAAATCTTGGAAAATTAATTGTACCGTCGTAATGATTGAACCCAAAGCGTCGTCTCAAGTGGCTCATAGAATTAATGAATACGTGACTGCTCAAGAAGAAAAGGTGCAATTTCATGTTCTCTTTATAAACAACCATTGCTCCAATGAACAGTTTTTTCACTTTTTCTCAGGCGTCGTCTTGTCTTTGTTTTTTGTTTTCTTTTGCGCGAGTGTCCTTTTGCAAATTTTGATTTGCACTTTCCTTCCATGGCGGCTAACGTTGAACTTACTTCCACACAGGAGTTTTCGAACACTTGCCACAAGGTCTTCGGAGATAACTCTATTGATGAAACCGAGTTAACCAAGCTTCACGTTCTGTATCATATTCAAAGATATGGATCTTTTCCCCGTGTTCACGGTTCGAATTTCGGTTACACCTCCACAGGAGTATATAAGATTGCAACGGGTTATGTTCGCATCCGGACTCCGGTTCCCAGTGCCGGATGACATTTGGCATTTTCCTTTTCCCTCCGTATGCCCAACACAGAGCTGGCTTCGAGCGGGTTTAAGATTTTGATTGCGACCCTTATCATAGCACATGATGCTAGTCTACGCTTGACCCCGTCGATAGTTCAACGTCTGATCGCTGCTCGATTGAATTCTAGAGGCGTCTGTGTGCTGAACACCCTTGATTGCTTGCATACTGTAGCAGATGATATTGAGCCTTAGCCATAGTATTGGTTTCTGGTTTCAGCGAATTCCCCATACTTCAGGTTGGGGGGACGTCGGGTCCCCAGATTCTTCCAGTTCGACCTTAATAAGCGCTTTGTCACTGTCTTACCGTCTCGAATTTTGGATCTAGCGCTAACCTAATGTTTTATTTTCTTTTTAGAAAATTTTGTTACTCTGATCCTCACTGAGGAGGAAGAGTTGATAGAGAAGGAGTTTAATGAACTCCCATTGATGTTTGTTGAGGAGGTTACAATGTTGAGCAACGTTGTACGGATTGGGTTGTTTAGATGTTCCCACGAGGCTTCTATTGCACTCATTCGAAGGGTTTAATGGCCCCCATTCGAAGAAAAAGGACCGGGTTATGCACAGCTCATCAAGGCTAGCTGAGTTGGAGGCGTGTATGCCTCCTATTGCTCTTCCTAAGAGGAGGCAACCTACCAATCAAGGCGCTTTTTCTCCCGATCCGCCATCCTTATTAGAAAAGGAGACGACTGTTGCAAAGCATGAGTTGCCTTATCTCTCCAGGAGGTGGTTCCTAAGGATCATCGTCTCTTATTGTCACCCTTGTCGACTTAAAGGGGGAGCGCACTTGACCAAAGGTCGACATCGTGAGTAACCAGAGGTCCCTGGCGAATGCTCACGCTACTGAGTCATATGATTATATTGTGTTGCATCCCGATGCTCGTGGGAGAGTGTTTGCTTTGGAGGAGGCTTTTGCGAACTTGTGGATGTCGTATTCGGATGCTCCTTACCGGGTTGATTCTCTAACCAATCAACTGCAGAAGTCTCACATTGTCGTGGATGTAGGACTTACACAGATCATGACGTCCGCATATGAAGCGGAATTGGTAGCCGTAAAAGCTAAACTGAAGTCAGCCAAAGTCGACTTGGCTTCTACCAGGGTCGTGTTGAGTTGAAATGCCTAGGTGTTGTGGACAAGTGGTCGCCTGATTTGTAGGCTTTGATTGCTAAGGGGGAGCAAGCCGAAATTGAATGGTTATACAACAACAGCTTGAGTCAGAAGTTGCGCGCAGAGTGAGTTACAAATTTGGGCATTGACCAGAAGCTGTTGTCGTCAGTCGTCACTGACTAGGCTTACCTGATCGGGTTTGGAGATCATTGTTTGTAGAAGAGCTATGATCCCTTGAGGAGTTGTCATCATCAAGCGTGAGAGCGCTGACTAGACTGCCACTACCTAGGCCATCATCATCCGCGCGCGGCGGACAAGGCGTTAGGGGCACCAGAAGCCGCCATCATTAGTCATGAATTGAGTAAGCTTACTTGGTTAGATTCGGTGATCATTGTCTGTAGAAAGGAAATGATCCCTTGGCGAGTCGTCTTCATCATGCATGATAGCGCTAACTAGACTCCCACTTTCTAGGACATCATCATCCGCGCGCAGCAGGCTAGGCGTCGGGAGTACCAGAAACTGTTGTCATCGATCGTTAACTGAATGAGCTTACCTGGCTAGGTTAGGCGATCATTAACTGTAGAAAGGCAATGATCCCTTGGCGAGTTATCATCATCAGGCGTAAGAGTGCTGACTAGACTCCCACTTCTTAGGCCATCGTCATCCGCATGCAGCGGACTAGGCGTCGGGAGTACCAGAGGCCGTCGTCATCAGTCACGAACGGACTGAGCTTACCTGGCTAGTTTCAATGATCAATGTCTGTAGAAAGGCAATGATCCCTTGGCGATTCATCGTCATCAAGCATGAGAGTTTTGGGATCCTATAAAAACCCTGCTTGCCTTTCAAAAGAAAAAATGATTTAGCCGACTTGTAGGCTTCTATAGTGGAGTGACTCATACGCGAGGTCTTCTAGGGTGAGTTATATCTTGTATGTGATAACTCTGCTTGAAATATCTGCACGCAGAGTGGTTGCCTAGTATGAGACGAACATACAGGTGATGTATGTTCGACACAGTAGTGAGTGCGATTGAAATAAGACACTAAGAGAAAAATTATTTCGTGTTCATTTGCATTATGATTTCTATTCATTAATAGTGATGATAATGGAATGGTTAGTCTTTACCTCTGAATGTAAGATATTGTAACTCGAATATGAATGT
Organism: Berberis vulgaris; assembly: GCA_963556465.1. Lineage (NCBI taxonomy): Eukaryota > Viridiplantae > Streptophyta > Magnoliopsida > Ranunculales > Berberidaceae > Berberis > Berberis vulgaris. The sequence goes on along the minus strand of OY747129.1, from coordinate 17,699,463 downwards.
GGGTAGCTTGATATTCACGTAATTTATACATAAATTACCTTATTACTTATATTTCTTAGTGTTTCACGTGTTGTATTTTATTCTAATTATTTCGTTTTCATGTTTTTATAGGATTCAGAGCTTAAATAATGAAATCCGCATTAGTGCAGTGAATTTGAAAAAACAAGTACTGGACATTCACGAAGAGGTGCGGATGGTGAATCCCAAGCCCACAGTCGACCTAAATCCCCAATTACTTACTCCCCTTTTCTTTCCTTTTTTTCTCTCGGTCTTTCTTGGTAGCCATACTAACAACCAACCAACACTCTTGTTTTCTTCTTCTCGCCTGAATAGACCATCACGCCAGCCACCATCTTTGATCATCGCCTCCTTCTTCACAAACAACTCCCACAATCCTTCTCTTTTTCCCCTGATCCCAGACAAACCACTAACCACCATCTGCATCACTTTTCTCTCACGTGTCTTTTTTTCTATTCCAAAGCTTCCAATTACCCATTAACACACACATCAGAACTCTCTCAATTTTACTTTGTAGCCAGCCATCACGTCACCACCACCATCACGTAATCACCTCTAGACCCTTTTTTCCCTCTCGGTGCAACCTTTCTCGCTCGCAAGAAAGACACAATCACCACCTCGCCTCACCCAAACAACAACCTTTCTCGCCATCACCATATCTTTCACGCACATCAGCAACATAGATAGATTGGTATCTTCCTTTTATGCTATCCGCACCAATCGATTCTTTCTCGCACCACCACAGAGCACCCACATCCTTTGGATAAACAGGTTCGTTGAGGAAGAGATGAAGTTGACTAAAGCCCCCGCTGCGATCACCTCCGACATGAGTTTCTAAATCCTGCACCGAAGTGAAGATAAAACCATGGGGTTTTAGAGTTTGTTGAATTTAAATTACTGTTTTAGTTGTACTTCATTGTTAGATACAGTCAATTTCTGAATATTGATGAATTGCTTTCGCCAATTATATCAGACTTGAAATTTAGACTAGTCGGTAGTTAGAGTACTCTTTGTTCATATTCAAAGCATGTTTTAATTGATTTTATTAAACCTGTGATTGTGTGTGTCATAGCAAGACACTCAATGCTAGGGGTCTCGACTTTTGCTGAAATTGATTTTAAATTTAGAAAAATCCTAAGACTATACGATCACATCATCGATGCAAGCAATATATTATTCGTCCCTAATGCTTATTGCTTTCTGAAAACAATAAGTTAGGTTTAAACAATTCTTGAAGAACCTATGGTGGATTCATTGCCTTAGTTCACTTTCCAATTACCTTTAATAATTCGATCTTTAGTTGTTTAATTTTATTCGATTAGTTTAGGAATTTTCAATTGCATTAACCCTGATTTTAAATTGGTCTAAGTGAATTTTAGTTTTCAATTGTGTCTCCAATTCTTATGGGATCGACCGTATTTGTCATTGTCTACTAGTTTGATAAACGTGAATTTGCGGTATAACATTTAGGTTAATTAGCCTATTAATTTAGGTTGCAAATCCGCATCACTAGCTTAATTGGTTGGAAAACCTTTTGTGAACAATTTACGTGAAATTCTTTACTGTGACTTTTCGCTTCATTTGGAAGTTATAACCTAAGTTTTTGGTGCCTAAACATTGAATAAATTCATTTTCCTTGTGTTTATTGAATATGAAAAATTGATTGATCAACACTATTTCGATGAAATTTTGTTCTAAACAAGCGTTTCAAGAATTTTCAAATTCTACGCAATTTGGACAAAAATGTAAAATTTTGTGACACGTCATTATATTGTTGTTATTTTATTTTAGTTTATACTAAGCTTTGTGGATGCAAGATGGTAACTGCATTATCATTCTCGTGCAGGTGGTTTGCCCTAAACTAGAATTGATGGTAGGTGTAGGGTAAAGTGTTGTTTATTTTTTGTTGACACGTGTTAAGAAACTTAATTGCTTTTATTACTTTTAGATTGCTGATGCAGATTTTACAAACCCAAATTAATAGGTTAATTTGACCTGATTGTTATACCACAAGTACACAGTTGTCTAACTAGTAGACAATGAAAAATACAGGTCGATCCCACGAGGAAGACACAATCGAAAACACAATCTATTTAACCCAATTTGAAAGGAGATTACAACAATAAAAATATTTCTAAACTAATTAAAGGTAGAAAAGCAATTAAAATTGAGTATGAGAATCAAAGAAAGAGAGATGCTAAGACGTTCGAATCATCCATCAGGTTCATGAAGCTATACTAATGTCAATTATTATCTTGTAGCAATATAATGGATTGATTTTAGCAAAAATAGCATAAATTGTCTATTTCAGGCACAACTAATCGCAGGTTTAATTATTACAACTAAAACATGCTTAAACAAAACATATAACAATTCAAACAACCATGGATATGACATACACAGTGAAAGTAATATGCGTTTGTTCACAAATCAACCCAATGTCAAATCATACAATGTACTAGAAAACAATAAAAACGAAGAGAAAATTTTACCAAGCCTGAGGAATCATCTATGCCTTAGCGAAGGATTTAGAAACTCATAGTGGTTGTGATCGCAACAACAATGTGAATGAACTTCATTTCCTCAATGAATGCGCTTCGCCAACGGTGTGATTGCTCTATGGTGGTATAGAGTAATATATAGGGTGAAAATAGTAAAGGAAATAATTTAAACTCTTTTCCTTCTTTTTCCTTATTATTCTTTTTTTTCTTCCTTACTGCTTATTCTCTCTGCACTGTGAGCTGTTGTTGTTGAGCGATCTGCTTCGTTGTGTTTGTGGCCAAATCAGGGGGAGAAAATAAGAGGGAGAAATGAGTGATTGGGCGAGAGGGAGTAAGGAGATGGGTGGAAAGGTCAGGGTGTGAAAGAGAAAGACAAAGAAAAGAGGTGACGGGCGGTGATGGTGCTGTTGCGATCTTTGTTTCGTCTCTGCTATACGATCTTGTTTTGTCAAGGTGGCAAAAAGATAGGTGATGATGGAGAGTGGCAAGAAGGGCTGATGTTTGGCTGCATGAAAATGTGGGGGAAAGACTATTAGCTAGTTTTGGGAGGAGGAGGAACAGGTAGGCAAGCGAAAGGTGGTGTGGCGACCTTCTATCGAGCGAGAAATAGTTGAAGACAAAGTGGAAGAAGATGGTGGTTGTATGCGATGGAGTAAGGGAGAGGCAGGGCGAGATGGTTTTCTCCTTGTGGGAGACAGATCTGAGGTGATGATGAAGGATCGGCGAGGTATTTGATCTGTGTGTGTGTTGCTTCTGTGGCTATAGGAAAAGCGAGAAGGCGAGGTCTTTGTGGTAGGGTTGAACAAAAAACCAATCAAACCGATTAAACCAATCGAACCGATCAAAACCAAACCGATTGGTTCGATTTAAATTCTGTTCGGATCTGTTTTGGTTTTAAAAAATTCAAAACAGAAGTGGTCGGTTCAATTTTAGGTTTCTATGTGATTTTAACCGACCGAATATATCTAATAAATAATATATATTTTATATATAAATAATATAATATGTTTAAAATAGTCGGTCGGTTCGGTTTTATTTCGGTTTTGGTTCGATTTTAGTCGGTTCGGTTACGGTTTGCATAAATTAGAATTGGTTCAGTTTCGGATCGGTTTTGTTAATGGTCGGTTCCGTTTTGGTTTTTAAATTCTAAAACCGACCTAAGTCGGTTCGGTTCACGGTTTAGGTGAAAAACCGAACAGCATACTCTGTGGTTATGGCGTGATGATGGGGATGAGCTGTGATGTCTGTTAGGAAAAGATGGAAGTCGAGATGGCAAGTTGCAGGAGGCGAGAGGAAGAGAAGTGTAGATTGTTTGATAACAAGAAACGAAGGTCTCTATGTCTCTGCCAAGAGGCGATGAAAAAAGTGATTGAGATTGAGAGGAAAGGCTCTGAGTTGGTTAGTTGTGATGGGAAAAGGAGGAATAGGAGAGGAGAGTAGAGAGGCTGCCTCCAGAGAGAATGAGGGGGAATTGATGATGGAGAACAGGGAAAATAAATAGATAGTGAGACCGGCTTTTATGCTTTAGGCTTGATCCTGAGCTTAGCTTGGATAGATTTGGGATTGGTTGTTACAATTTCATCTGTCACTTTGTACAGCCATTAGAACCCTCAAATAATTGTTCTCTCAAGTTGCGGCAATTATACAAAATAATTAGAATAAAACAATATTCGAAACGCTAACAAATATAAATTATAAGGTAATTTTGGTATAAATTGCGTGGATATCAAATACCCCCAAATCTATATTTTGCTTGTCCTCGAGCAAAATAAAAATAAAATCCTAACTCACTTTTGTAGAAATCATCAGTTGCACTTACCTTAACATGCAACAAGGCTTTGAACAATTAGATTATGTCTAGTGGACAAGTTACAGTCTCGTGGGGATTTTTAGAAATGTTACCACAAACATTACTAACTAAATATGAGAAAACTTACTTTAAAAAAATTGCAAAAACATAGTCACCTACCTTTATTTTCCTCAAAATTTATTTATCTAATTGCCCAAATTTTAAAGAAAAACAACTAATAGTGTCACAGTAGTATATCAACAGATTTTGACAAGAATTTAATAGTGTCGAAAGGTTAAATAAATTTCATTATCATCATTAACTCGAAGTGTGTGTGTGTGCATAGCCTTATCAACATAATTCTTCATTTCACAGTAAAGACTCGACTAGATAATCTTTAGAAAATATGCTTCGACGACAAATTTTTCATGTCACTAAAAAATAAACCACTCAGAGATTGGGTATTTATCACTTAGTTTATATATGAGGAAAAGAATAAATTATGGAAATACAAATATCTCACGTATAGTTATCATGAAAAACAAAATTTTCAAATAATGAAATGAATATGATCTCATGGACACGAATACCAATTACTTTTAAGAATGTCAAATCAAACTCCATAATTCTTGTCTATTCAATCTCCACATCTATGGACCGAACATTTACTTACGATCAATTAGGTCTTTATTAGGTTGTAATGAGACTTGGATTATGGCTAACAAGATTGAAAAGGGTGTACAAAAATTTCTTAGAATGGATACACCTTTTAATAAACACATGCGGTAGCCAATGGCATGACAACTCAACGGTTAGAGCTTGGCGGATGGTACCACTAGGTCATGGGTTCAAACACAGCTTACGACATCTTTAGTGGGTTCTGGGATCCTATAAAAACCCTGCTTGCCTTTCAAAAAAAAAAACACATGCGGTACTGAAGAATAAACCAATGTTATACACCATTAATTTTTCTTCCTTCCAAATTCTTCTTCATAAATATTTCTTTTTTTGAAGCAACAATTTATTATTATTATTATTATTATTATTATTATTATTATTATTATTATTATTATTATTATTATTATTATTATTATTATTATTATTATTATTATTATTATTATTATTATTATTATTATTATTATGAATGACATGTTTTTCCCTTTCTACACAATAAAACATCTTAGCATTGAGGATTCATGGAATATTTAGTATCAACTCTTTCTATTTTGCCTATTCCAAACATATATCTAATCATACACATTCTTAGAGAAATTGGGTAAGGATAAAATAATATGGGGTATTACCCCATAATTGGAGTAGGTAGTGGTGAATGGGTTTAGCAAAGAAAATGTTATTCAAAGCCTCAAAAGTTTACACACAAATATTTATTACTGGGTAAGCTAAAAAGCTAGGAAATGGTTCCAAGAAAAATGTCTATATCACTTCATGAGCTCTAGTTAGTATTATGTCATCTCAACTAAATAAACTGAGAAGTTTTAGTGTAATGATCCAATTTTGTCATTCTCAAAGCAATCAATAAGAGAACAAGAACAATGAGATCATCAACGAGATAATATAAACTCAAGAAAAATAAGAGTTTATTAAATAACCCTCAAGAAAACTAGAATGGCTCAAAACTCACAAGGATTAAGTCTCCACTATTATTCTAAGGCTTTCTAGTTAATATCTCATTCATCAACTTCAAATTATGCTAACTTGGCTTATAGTGCAAGAATAGTCGAGTTGAAAATTCTTATGAAATATATTTAACTTATAGATAATATCAAACCTTATGTCTTCCTATTAATATATTAATGTGACAAGTGATAGCATGTATTTTCTCAAATTTAAAAGCATACTTGAACGCATATTCTCTTCATTGGAAAGGGACTTCGGATTTGGAATGCATTTTCATTTCAATTTTGAATCACAATTACCATAATCATTTATGTATTCAATAAAAATTGAGTAGAATACAGTAATTAATCGATATAGCTGTGAAATACATTTCATCTCAAAATTTTAAAAAATGCACAGAAATTCATAAACCCCACCCCTAAACCTAAACTAAATAATATCTTCTATGTATTAAAAGAAGAATCATGACAAATGAAGGAAAAATAAAAGATGAGGGTTAGAATGATATTACCATGGTGAAGTTTTTACCAATTTCGAAGATATCATCCACTAATGAAAGCTTAAAACCATAATAATGTGGACATATAATGAGAAATTGATAAAACACATACATGAAAAAAAATGGAAAAACGAAAAAATTACATGCACCAGTTGTAAGTCAAAATAATTATGGAGCTAATGAGTATGAGTGGAATGCAACTAAAAAGAACTAGAAAATCAATCCAGATAAACCATAATGACACAACTGAAGCTGGGCTGCCTCCCAGGAATGCTTGGTTTAACGACATCAACCCGACGTATATTTTTTCATACCATAAAATGAAGAGAATGAACATAGTTAACACCCTCCTATAAAGTGTCAAATAATAGTATAGCAATAACCTAAAAACTTGAGGATCCATCCAACAAATAGTAGCAACTACATGCGGCACAACATATACTAACACATCCCAAAAGTTACGAAGGCGCTATGCAAAATCATAGAGAAAATGTGAATGAACTCAAATTCCTAAGAAATTCATAGAGACCTGGAGCATAAAGGGGTCATAAATAATGATATCTAGCAAATGATTATTTCCTACTCCTAAAAAGGGATATCCTAAGTCAAGTGTCAAATCAGAAGATTGAATATGTTTTACAATAGGATGGCTGAAACTAAAATCATCCCTTAAAAGCAAGGGTTCCACATAAGTGGAGTCAGTCAATGTGATGAAAGGGGTGTAAAGAGGTACGTCTATAGATATATCGGGTGGTACAGGCTCATCATAACAAAATGAATTACACCAAGATGATGACCTGGAAAACTCAACAACACCCCTAAACCTAGAATTAGCACTAGCTACGACATGAATTTTGTCATTAGATGCATCATTTGTATCGTCAAAATAATCGAGGCAAGACTCCAAAGAATACTGAAAATCAGACTTCATGTATGAGTCACTTGGAAGGCATACGCAAAATGAGTCAACATGAAAAGGTGAGGAGAGGGATGGGTCAAAAAGCAAAGTAGTTCCAATCACATTATCCTCAAAAACATCATCTGACTTGGGTTCCGATGTGCTTCCAATTATGAATTGATCCTTTAGATTTTGTACAGGATGACTAGGAAATCTTCTTAGCTCTCTCTCATAGAGTGCCTGAGTAATCTGACTCACAGCTATCTCAAGTTTATTGATGGCTTGAGATTGGTATTGAGTCGTGACGTTTAACTATAATATTGCCTGATAATCCTTTTCAAGCATTCGTTCTATGCGCTGCATAAAACGGTTAACCATTTCCTCTAAACATGATGTATTGGATGGAGAAACCTGGTTAAATTGAGGCATAACAGGATTAGGGGCTTGAGGAGCCTGAGAGAAAACATGTCTCCCTTAGTGTGAGCCATGAGCCTAGGAGAGATTTATATGATTGGCGAAATCAAGGTTTTAATAGTCGGAGTGTGGATTATAATCAGGTCATCAAATAACATTAAAAGAATTAACTTGCTCAGAAAAAATATGCAGGATAATTATATTGCAAATCACAATTAGTTGTGGAATGACTAGAACTCGAATGCAGCAGAAACCTCAGATGAGACATTCGTGGGAGGTAGGAGTTAAGTCAATTCAAAATTGTATCTATTTTCTAAGCCATAGTCATAACAATTGTTTCTAGCTTCAAGGCAGAAGTAATTTTTAAAGGCTTTCTCCTCAAACATCTCCTTAATTTAGGTTTTTTTTTTTAATGCGCGCCTAATCTCTATATGAAGATGGTCTAACTCTAAAAAAAGTAAAAACAATGGAATCCTAAATGACACCTAAATGATGCGCAAACAAGATGAATGGTAGTTGACCCCTAAAGTTTTGTTATTAATGCAAGGCTAAAATTCAATTTAATTTAGCTATCCATGGGAGAGGCATGATAATTTCGTATCAATCTGCCACTATAGAATTGCTCCTACCTCTTTTTTACTTTTCTTCTCAAAGTGAAATATCAGTTCAAGAACTATTCCAATATAGGATATGTTCATTCACTTGACTACTTTAAGCCTTAGAACTTCCAAAGAGTCAAACTTGTCATAGAAAATTATCTTGCTACAAATTTTAAATAGTGAAGGATTAGATTTCTAACCCTAAAATAGATGGTGGTTAACATATCCGCGACAGAGGACACGAAAGTTGCAAATCAATCCTGCCACTATTCAAATTTGCATGTAGTATACCTAAAACCACCAAAACACAAATGATCACAACGGAAACCGCGTGCAGATGTTGTGGGGAGAAGTTACCCCCGCATGAACCTCTTTCAAGTTACTTCAATTGTATCGTTACAATCCCCAACAACGACACCAAAAATTTGATGTAAATTTTACTAACCCAAATTAATAGATTAATTTGACCTGATTGTTATACCGCAAGTGCATGGTTGACAAATACGGGTCGATCCCACGAGGATTGAAGACACAATCGAAAACTACAATCTATTTAAACCAATTTCTAAACTAATGGAAGGAAAAAAAAAAAATCAAAAATTGAGTTTGAGAATCAATGAGAGAGATGGTAAGGCTTTTGAATCATCCATCAGGTTCATGAAATTATACTAATATCAATTATTGTCTCCTAGCAATGTAGTGGATTGATTTTAGTAAATATGCAAAACCCTAGCATTAATTGTCTATTTAAGGCACAACTAATCACATGTTTAACTAATACAAAAAAAAACATACTTCAACAAAAACATAGAATAATTCTAACTACCAGGGGTGCATGACATACACGGTCAAAGTATTATGCATTTGTTCACAAATCAACCTAATGTCAAATCATACAATGTATCGAAAAAATAAAAAACCAAGATAAAATTGTACTAAGCCCGAGGAATCATTCGCGCCTTAGTGGAGGATTTAGAAACTCATAGTGGTGGTGTTGCGACAACAACAGTGTGAATGAACTCCATCTCCTAAACGAATATGCTTCGCCAACGGGGTGAATGCTCTGTGGTGATATTGACTAATATACGGGGTGCAAATAGCAAAGGATAAGAGTTTAAAACTCTTTTCCTTCTTTTTCCTTTTTTGTCTTCCTTACTGCTTCTTATCTCTGCGTTGTGAGCTATTGTTGTGGAGCGATTTCTGCTCCATTGTGTTTGTGATTAGGCGAGAGGGAGTAAGAATATGGGTGGCAGGGTCAGGGCGTGAAAGAGAGAGATTGAGAATAGAGGTGAAAGGTGGTGATGGTGCTGTGTCAGCTGCGTTCTCCTCTCTTTCATCTCTGTTGTGCATATTGAAATTATTTACTTGAGACAATTAAGCAATCAAATCACATTGTGTCAATTAAACATGCTTGATGAAGAAGATGGATATTACTTACTTGCGGAATTAGCCATGCTGCAGTCAGAGATCAATCTTCTCTTCTCTGTGGATAAAAAATGTTCTCTGCTTTTCAATAAGACAAGCAACACCCAAAATGAACATACATAATACCATGAGAAGAGAGACCTTATCTCTTAAAGAAAAATAACTGCTCTCCCTATCAGAGAGTCAGTTATTTGTTTTCCTCCATTATGTAACTGCTCTCCAGAGAGCCAGTTATTTGATAAACTCACATAATACAGAAATTCCTACATTATCCCACATGAGTGCAATCAAACCATATAAATAAGTATACAATGATCACTAAATAATTATGATCAATAAACTTTTCAACTGAATCCAATGATCTATTAGATGAACTTCAGACAACTTAATACAAAACAGAGTATTAGTGTTCCAAAATCACAAACTAATCAAATCAAAGAAACGTTGGTCTTATGGAGGCTTCAAATGAAAGTTGTTTGGTACCATTATAACTCACACATTTCTTAATGGTCATATGACACTGCAGATGTCATCTTTTGTCTCGCATTTCTGCAAAATTGTAAGACAAACTTTACTAGAGTTGAACTTTTATAAGTGAATTACATCGTCATGTAAAAGGACTCAAAATCTTAATAAGTGCAACAATCTCTGATCATAAATGCAAACAACAACAAAATGTGGCAATTACCTTACTCCCACATTTAAACATTATCCATGGATGTTTGCAAACCCATGCTTGGGAAATGTCTCTGAAAAGCTGTCACATGCAATGCCTTGGTTAATGGATCTGCAACCATGTAATAGGTGCCAATATCCTCCACATCTATAGTCCCAATTCTGACTTCATCTTGAAGCTTCAAATACTTAATATCCATGAGTCTTGAAGCTTCTGATCTTTTGTTGTTCTTGGCAAAGAATACTACAGATGTGTTGTCACAAAGAATTCTAATTGGTTTTTCAATGCTTCTCACTACTTTCATCTCAAAAATCAAATTCTTAAGCCACACAGCTTGTCTCATTGCTTCAAAACAACCTATATATTCTGACTCCATTGTCGAAACAGCTCTAGTGGTTTGTTTTCTACTTCTCCAAGAAACAACACCACTAGCTAATGTGAAAATATACCCACTAGTTGACTTTCTATCATCTACACATCCTCCCAAATCTGCATCACTATAACAAAACACTTCCAAATTTTCAACACTATGAAATCCCAAAACATAAGCTTGTGTTTTCTTCAAATACCTCGAAACTTTTTTGCCTGCATTCCAGTGACCAATACCAGGATTCGCTTGAAACCTTCTTAATGCACTAAGTGCAAAGGCTAAGTCAGGCCTTGTACATATCTGGACATACATTACACTACCAACAAGAGATGCATATGGTTTATCTTTCATTACCTCTATCTCATGATCAGTCACTGGACACTGTGAATTAGAGAATTTATCACCCTTGGCAATTGGAACATCACCACCATTACAACTCTCCATATTAAACCTTTTAAGAACTCGATCAATATAGTTCTTTTGGGATAACCCCAAGGTCTTCTTCAGTCTATCTCTAGTAATTTCAATGCCCAAGACATAATGTGCATGTCCCATATCCTTCATATCAAAGCTTGCTAACAACATTTGCTTTGTTTCTTTAAGTAGTTGTACACTTGAACTAGCAAGAAGTATATCATCCACATAGAGAACCATAAAAATGAAATTGCATTTAACCTGCTTCATATAAATGCATCTATCAATCTTATTTTCTATGAAACCAAATGAGTGAACAACTTGGTCAAATTTCAAATACCATTGCCGAGAAGCCTATTTTAATCCATAAATGGATTTGTTGAGCTTGCACACTAAGTGTTCCTTCCCCCTTTCAATGAATCCTGGTGGTTGTTTCATATAAATATCCTTATCAAGAATGCCATTAAGAAATGCAGTTTTGACGTCCATTTGGTGCAAGTCGAAGTCGAGATGAGCTGTGAGGGCCATAATGACTCTAAAAGAATCTTTGGTGGAAACTGGTGAAAAAGTTTCTGTATAATCTACACCTTCTTTCTGAGTGAAACCCTTAGCAACAAGGCGTGCTTTGAACCGTTCAATCTGTCCATGTGCATCCCATTTTGTTTTATAAACCCATTTACAGCCTATGGGTTTAGTAAATTCCGAACCTTCAACCAAAGTCCAAACAACATTTTTGTGCATTGAATCCAATTCTTCTCTCATTGCAGCTTCCCAAAGTGTGCTTTGTGATCCATCCATTGCTTGTTTGCAAGTCACAGGATCATCATGATCACCAATGTCATATTCTATATCTTGTAAGAAGCCACATAATCACTGGCAAGTGTTGGTGTCCTCGCTCTAGTTGATCTCCTTAATGGAATAGGCTCATTCGAAACAATTGGTAAAGGTGTTGGCAAAGTAGAAACCTCATGCAAATCAGGAACCGAGCTAGATGAAGGTTGACTTACCAAAGTCTTACCTGGAGGTTCTACCCCATGGTATGAAAAATCTGGCAGACTGGAACTTGGTACATTTGCATGAAGTGGGATTGGTAGAAAAACTGTATTACTAGCTGTTGTGGGTTCCAAAATAGATTTCTCTTCAAAAACATAAGATTTCCTGGATTTGGAGTGGAAAGAACCAAAATCTTCAATGAACTTTGCATTATTGCTCTCAGCCAAGCGCGTATGTGAAGTAGGACAGTAAAATCTAAATCCTTTTGATTTTTCTACATATCCCACAAAATAGCAACTGGTGGTTCGCATCTCCAATTTCTTCTCATTTGGATTGTACAAACGAGCTTCATATTGACAACCCCAAATGTGAAAATGATTGAAGCTTGGTTGTCTTCCTGTCCAAATTTGAAATGGAGTTGTTTGGACTGCTTTTGTGGGAACTCTATTCAGAATATAGTTGGCTATCTTTATGGCTTCCCCCCACAAAAATTCTGGCAACTGAGAATAAGATAGCATGTTGCGTACCATGTCCTTCAAAGTTCGGTTTTTGCGTTCTGCAACTCCATTTTGTGATGGGGTACCTGGAGTAGTGTACTGTGCAACTATACCCTCTTGCTGTAAAAACAGAGCAAAAGGTCCTTTATGTTGCCCACTTTCTGTATATCTACCAAAGTATTCTCCACCACGATCTGATCTCACAATTTTAATACGTTTGTCTAACTGTTTTTCTACTTCAAGTTTAAAAGATTTAAAACAGCTAAGAACTTGTGATTTTTTAGAAAGTAAATATAAATATGTATACCTTGAAAAATCATCAATAAATAGAACAAAATAAGAATTCCCACAAATTGTTCTCGTTGGAAATGGGCCACATATATCTGTATGAATAATCTCTAAGAGATCATTACTTATTGTGGATTTTGATTTGGTTGCTAAATTGGTCATTTTTTTTATAACAGTCTATACAATCCTCAAATTCATTAAGATCAAGCTTTGACAGCAAAGCACCATCTTTCATTAATCTTTTCATTCTATCTTTCGATATATGCCCAAGTCTCCTATGCCAAAGCATGGAAGAACTCTCATTATGGAGCAATCTTTTGGAAGCAGAATGATCAACACTCAAACATTCATGAAAGTAAGTGCACTGAATTTGCCAAAGATCACCATTGAGAAATGCATAACCAAGGAGATACTCAAACTGACTCTTAAAGAAAAATTGAATTTGATTGTCATTTCCAATATAAGAAAAACCATCCTTTACAAACTGAGTAACAGGAAATAAATTCCTTCTCATCGAAGATACATAAAGAACATCGTTTAAAACTAAAACATAACCAGAAGACAATCTCAACATTACACGAGCAACTGACTCAACAACCACTTTGCTTACATTGCCAACATAAACATTGTAGACATCCTTATTTTTTCGTGTTTGACTTTGGTGAAATCCCTGCAAAGAGTTTGTAATGTGCACAGAACAGTCAGTGTCAAACCACCAGGAGTTTTGAGGAATAAAAATTTAGTTTGACTCAACAGTAACAAAAACATCATTAGAAGTTGTACCTTTCTTTATGAGCCAAGCCTTAAAAGCAGGACAATCCTTCCTTAAGTGCTCAAGGGATTGACAATGAAAACATTTCTTGAAAATTTTCTTAACAAATGTGAGACCAGAACCAGAACTGATAGGAGCCATCAATTTTAATAGATGAATCAAAAAGAGGATGAGTACCTTTCTTTGCAGTAGAAATAGAACCTGATTTCTATACAGGCAGCTTAGATCCTTTGTAGTTGGCAGAGTTGTTTGCAGCAACCTTTCCTTTTCCCTTGCCAACATGAACCAGATTGGCTGCCCCAATTCTAGTCTTCTTCATTCTCTCCTCTTCTTGGCAGCAGATAGAAATTAGTTCATTAATACTCCAGGTTTCCTTCTGAGTATTATCGCTGACCTTAATTTGTTCATAGTCACTCGAGAGAGAGAAGAGTGCCAAATGAACTAGAAATTGGTCAGTGATGCCAATGTCCAAGGGATTCAACTTGTTGGACAGATTCACCAGTTTAAGTAAATGCTCACGGATGCTGCTAGTACCATCATACTTGGTGTTTATCAGATCAAAAAGATAAGAGCCCGCTTCAACCTTGTCAGACCTCTTAAACTTCTCTTCTATTTTAGCCATGTATTCCTTTGCCAAATCACAAGTGGCTATACCACCCCTGATGTGATCCTCCATAGCATTCTGCATGATCAGCAATGACATATGGTTCGCCCTCTCCCATTTAGCAATGTTGTCTCTCTACTGAACTGTGCTTTCTTCAGTGAGGGCAGTTGGTTGCGGAAGTGTGAAAGCAATGCTAAACTCCAACATTCCCAGATGCATTTCAATCTGTTGCTTCCATGCTTTGAAATTATTGCCATTCAATTTCTCAATGTTGATGAGATTAAACATGTTGAATTCTGCATAATTTCCAAAATTGATTTGAGAATTCATATACGAAAACTATAGAACAGTCACACCTTTAGGCAAGAAACTGTCTATATAAACTTTATGTATGAATATCAAATCTAGCATGATAAAAAACAAAACAAAAAAAACATAATAACTTGTGCAAATGCAACACCTTTAGGCAAGAAGAGTTACATAGACTACCATTTCTTCATAAGTCACCATGCTTCAGTTTATATAAAACCCAGTAGAAAAATTTCTTTGGAAATTAGTCTACTTGTTAAATGCATATAAACCAAGAACTTTAATAGATACTTAGACTACAGAAAATTAACTGCATGAAAAATCACTTTGGTGATACATACAAACCATCCTGCAGTAAAAGCAAACAAACATCAGTAGGAAACATGCAATAGTAAGCAGAAAAATATAGGACTCGGTTGCGGAATTGAAACCGAAGCATATAATTGATGTAGGGTTCATGGCAGCGGAAACAATAGAGAGTATAAATGAATTTGATGCTTAGATTGTTGGCTCTGATACCACATATTGGAATTATTTACTTGAGACAATTAAGCAATCAAATCACATTGTGTCAATTAAACATGCTTGATGAAGAAGATGGATATTACTTACTTGCAGAATTAGCCATGCTGCAGTCAGAGACCAATCTTCTCTTCTCTGTGGATAAAAAATGTTCTCTACTTTTCAATAGGACAAGCAACACCCAAAATGAACATACATAATACCATGAGAAGAGAGACCTTATCTCCTAAAGAAAAATAACTGCTCTCCCTACCAGAGAGTCAGTTATTTGTTTTCCTCCATTATGTAACTGCTCTCCAGAGAGTCAGTTATTTGATAAACTCACATAATAGAGAAATTCCTACAGTGCAATCTAGCTTTTTCAAGGTGGCAAAAATATAGGTGATGATGAGAGGGGTTGATTTGTGGTGATGGAGATTGGAAAAAAGGGCTAATGTTTAGTAGCGAGAAATAGGGGACGTACTGTTGGTTGGTTTTGGAAGGAGAAGGAACAAGAGAGAGGCAGGTGGGAGGTGGTGTGGCGTTCTTCTAGCGAGCAAGAAAAAGCAAATGGCAAAGTGGAAAAAGATGGTGGTTGTATGCGATGGAGCAGGGGAGAGGCAGAGCGAGATGGTTCTCTCCTTGAGTGAGATCTATCTGAGGTGATGACGAGTGATAGGCAAGGTATTTTATTTGTGTGTATGTGGCTACTTTTGTGGCTGCAGGAGAGAGGCGAGATGGCGAGGTCTCTATGGTTATGGCGTGATGATGGGGATGAGTTGTGATGTCTGTTAGGGAAAAATGGAAGTCGAGATGGCGTGTTGCATGCGAGAGGAAGAGAATGGTGGATTGTTTGATGACGAGAAATGAAGATCTTTATGTCTCTCCCAAGAAGGGATTGAGATGGAGAGAAGGGGCTATGAGTTGGTTAGTTGTGATGGGAAGATAAAGAATAGGAGAGGGTTGCCCACAGAGACAGAGGGCGAGGGAGAGGGAGAAGAATAAATAAATGGTGAGACAGGCTTTTCGGTTTACTTTTGGGTTTGGGCTTAATCCTGAGCTTAGCTTGGATGGGTTTGGGTTTAGGCTTGGGTTATTACAATTTCACCCGTCACTTTGTACCACCATTTGAACCTTCAAATAATTGTTCTCTGAGTTGCCGCTATTAGACGATTTCATCATTTAAGTTCCAAATCCTACAAAAATATGAAAATAAAACAATTAGAATAAAATACAATATTTGAAACACTAACAAATATATATTATAAGGTAATTTAAATATAAATTACGTGAATATTAATTGTGTGTGGTGTTTAATTTTGTATTAACTTCCTCGTATTAGTGCTTGAAATTCTCATACCAACATTGATGACCCGAGTTTGTTTTTGTATATCTTGCGTGGGTTCTTGATGAATGCAACTCCCAAGAAACAACAACGTTGATCACATAAAGTTGGATAGCGAGGGCAAACTTTTGGCTTCAAGCGTCTTTAATTTTGTGAAACTGCTTTACCTTCAATCTAGGATAGCATTACTTTTCCAGTTGGAGGATTGTTTTATTCAGTCAATAAGGTTATTTTGGGAGGCAATAGTCGATTTGAACTTTTCTTGTTAGTGTTCACTTCTAGTGTAATGGTGATTTTGTATTTAAGTTACCAAAGATTTATTTTTATACCATAAGGGTATTTTAGATGAATGGATTATTTTCCAATGGGATGTAAAAGGTCGGTACATGTTTGCATGATATAAATTCTTTAAGCCTTTATTCGAGGAAAGTGGAGGATTATATATATAATCTTGACAATCTTAAGAGGGTTATAAAGTTGATGAAACAAAAACTACTTTCTAATTATTTTTATTTTTATTCTATTTAGTAGCAAAGAAGTTCAAGTTATATATATATATATATATATATATATATATATATATATATATATATATATATATATATATATATATATATATATATATATATATATATATATATATATATATATATATAACTTCTTAATTTTGTTTAAGAACACTTTATTTAGTGTAATATGTCGATTCTTGAGGATGAAATGATGTATTGGAAAAGTGCCTAGTCGAAGAGGATGCAATGGTTACACTAGGGGTGTTTATATTTAAGTGAAATTTTGTACTCATTAAGGCATATTTCGCTCAGGAGCATAAATTCTACTGAAAATGAGCACAGGTCAAAAGTACGATTTTTGGCAGAAGCAATTCCAATTCTCATATATTGAAAATCGACCATACCAACTAACTGTACTAGACTAAGTCGTTGGTATTTAAATGTTGACAATAGACAATATCAATGATATTAGAATAGGTTTATGGCGATTTTTTAGTGTTCGAGAGTCCCTTACGATGCTTTTTGTTTAAAATACTAACATTAATACAGTTTTCGAACAACCCATGTAAATAAGTAATTAATTAAGACAGTTATACCACACGCCCAATAATTTATGACATTGTACCTTATGACGGTTATAACTAGGGGTGGGCATCCCATCCCGCGATCCCAATCTCGTCCCGTCCCGATTTTTCCGGATCTTAATGAGATTGAATAATTTCATCCCGATCTCGTCCCGTCCCGATCTAGAATGAGATGAGATGTGATGAAGATTTTCAATCCCGCCAATCCCGTCCCGAGCTAATTTTTTTATATTTATTATTAATATTTTTATTTATTTATTTATTTTAGGATTGTGGACGCCCATACAAATTAACTGATGTATATAACATTTTTAGGATCTCAATTTTTCTCTCACACACATCTCTAGATTAATCTATTGATTGTAAATTTGTAATCACTTCTCTGATCTCTATTCTCTCATTCCTTTAGGTTTAGGGTTACTAAGGGAAGCCAACAAATAACAAACGAAAGAAGCGAGCTTCAAGAGGAGAGAAACGGAGAAAGAGAACCAAGAACCCACCAATGTGTTATTGATGAGAGATTCAAGAGGAAGAAGAGAGATTCAAGAGTAGCATGCCAGCACCTCTTACCCCTCGTCCCCTCGAGGAAGAAAACCAATTCTCCTCTCTTTCTCTTCAATTCAACCCATTTCTCAGCTCCCCAACAACTCTGCTTCCACTTCTGCCTCTTATTATCTTAAAGTTTCTACTTTTGAATTCCACCTATCATCACTTTGGTCTCTCAGATCTCTTCATAATTCCAAGAATACCCTTTGGATTATGTATGAAATGGCGAAAAGGGGTTATAAATTACATATCCTTTTGTTTGATTCAGCTAAATTTTTTTTGATTTTGAATGTCTAGTGAGCTCTGGTTTTAGTGTTCTTGATCAAGGGTTTATTTGTAGAGTTGAATAGTTGTTTTTGAGAAGTTGGTTTTGCTTAATTGAGTTGAATTAGAGGAATTTGTGGCTCATGCATCAGCTGTGAAGTGCTTGAGTATTGGGAAGAAGAGTTTCAGGCTTCTTGTGACTGGTGGAGAGGATCATAGGGTGAACCTGTGGGCGATTGGGAAGCCCGCTTCTTTGCTGCTTAGTTTGAATTTATCTAATCTTTTTTGTTGGTGTTTTTTCAGATTGTTTTTGTTTGCTTCACTGATACATTTCCTGCTTGAACATAATTCTTCCAATAAATCAGCTGATTATGTACATTGATTAGTTCTGATTAGTTTGCTCTGTTTAGTATGCTTGTGCTATGATTTATTGAAGGAATCAGCTGATAACGTTAGTATATCTGAATCAGGTTAGTATGCTCAGATTATATAATCTGATTATATTCAGATTTCAGATTATATTCCAGCTGCTGATCTCGTCCCGAACCTGTTTGGGATGGGACGAGGTCGGGATGGGATAGGGATGGGTCTATCTCGTCCCATCCCGTCTCGTGCCCACTCCTAATTATAACTAGCCTGGAAAACCGTCCTAAATATAGGGTGAATTTGTAGTAAACAACAATGGTGCCACATGCTCAATTTTTTTTGCTACGACATGAATCATTGAACTATATGCAAATAACAAGGTTCTTACAATCTGGCATCTAGTCCTTAAAGCATATAAGCACACAATCAAATTTACATGACGTAATATCTCTTTGGTTGTATGAGATACTGTTGGATTCGTTATTTCAGTACATGTTCAACATATGGAACTAATAATACCAGGTTCATCCTATCTCTTAAGGAATAAGTACATGTAACTATTTCATAATAGACGATGAATGAGATAAAAAGTAGAATGTAAGGAAATATGCGTATCACACTCGCACAAAACTCCATGAATCTTAAGACGTGATAAGTTCTATTTTATTCCAATGCTTGAAAGAGTGTTTACTTGTAGTGCAGGAGCCACATACAAGACATGGGGGGCTAGCATTAGATTAGTGTTAGTAGTAGCTCTTTTAGCATGTTGGTTTATTGTAATGATCTTTGGTGCAAAATTTGAAGGTGTGAAACATACACCACAATCAGATACAACTAATTAATTGGAAATTCAACAAACAATTTTCCAAAACCAACATGGACAGTTGAAATTATAATTCCCAAGTTCAATCAAAATAAAAAATTGACAGACAATATGAATCAAAATTTACGGAGAATTTGTGTAAATTCCATTCCATTGATGGTAACAACATTACACAAAACGATCAAGCAAACCCATACAACAAATTGCACAAAATGAGAACAGCCTATTTTTAGTCAAGTCAAGAAACACACAATCCATCCATCATTCGTATTTACAAAACATGATAAGCACATATTATGGTACCAAGAATCCATCAAACAAACAAATCAACAAACAGTTGACAGACAGACTTGTAACCTCTAAAGAAAGAGTCACTCAATCAATCCAAGTTGAAATTGTCAAGAATGGGAGAAGGAGATTGAACCCAGCGAGCATCCCTCCATTCTTGATGAACCCTGAGTCTGTAAGAAGGGTAATTGATGACATACTTGGGATATTGAGGAAAGCTCACAGTGTAATCTTTGGGTTTGATTCGACCAAGCTCATTAATAGTTCCAACCCACCATCCATCTCGATCAAACGCATCAACCTCTTGCATCGGTCTGAAATCAATGGGAGTTGGAGGCGGAATGGGGCGAACATCAGTGGCTTTCACAACCTCCCGAAGCATCTCTGAAGACTTGGACTCCTCTTCTTCCTCATTGTAATCTTTCAAGAGAGTGAGATATTCGACGAAATAAGCTTCTCTGCTTGGCAATGGTTGGACAATTCTAGCGGTGTAGTAAGAACCCAGAAGCCCCTCTTCTTTGAGGCTCACTTCAACAAAATCGCCCTTCTTGAACTCCATTGACATTGCTTCGTACTTTCTAATTGCTTGCTGGTTATTTCACAAGACCAAATGAATGGCCACTGGAATCCCACTTCTTTATGATAAATGGACTTATTTTACCCTTGCCCTTAAAGTTCACTGTTTCCATCCATCCACTGGACCATACTGTTCACATGGCAAGTATTATTGTCTTTTTGTTTTAAGTAAAAATTTTGGCACTTAAAGAAATGAAACGGGGAACTTTATGGGACAATTTTACAAAGTCGTACGAGTGATCCGTTTTACAAATGAACTCACTCAATTAGCAGAATTTGATTCCTTATTATAATGAACCTTTATTTTTAGGTTCCTCTTAGTGGGTTATATTGCAGGTATAGTATAATATCGTAGTTTTTTTTTTTTTTTGAAAGACAAACAAGGTTTTTATAGGATCCCAGTACCCATAAAGATGTCACAAGTTGGGTTTGAACCCATGATCTATTGATACCATCCGCCAAATTCTAACCGTTGAGCTGTCATACCATTGGCTAGGTTTTTATAGTTGACAAACCCTACCATCATGGGCCCTTATTAGGCATATGTTGAAGGAGATTATGGCACCTCCTTAGGCATATGATGAGGGGAACCCAAATTTAAGCTCTCAACAAGTACTGAATAAGTTAGAAATCCAAATGGTTGTTTAACACCAACATGGACACTACTATCTATCTCTTTGTCTCTCTTTACCCTTCCGTTTTTCTTGGGTGGGAGTGGGTAAGTTGTTTGGCTTAGGGGAGGGGAGAAGCTTCTTCTTTCTCTGTTTTTTTTGTTTTTGGTTTTGGGGAGGGGAGAAACTACCGTGAGTAAACAGAGAGAGTTTTCTCTTTAGCCACTCTCTCTCCTCAACACGTGCATGACATCATTCCCTGGCACTCTTCTGTCATCAATACCTGGCTTCCTAGACGCGTTGAGGATACTAGCACCAACCGTAGTCAATACTATATTTTAACGAGAGATTCTACATGGCGAGGAAACGAGCGAGGAAAACACTGAGGGAGGGAGGGGACCGTTCATCCCCCTCGGGATGCCTGCAAGAAAAGTCAACATGCGCATTTCGACGGGGATGAACGGTCCCCTCCCTCCCTCGCTATTTTCCTCACCCACTTCCTCGACATTTAGAATTTTCTATTTTTAACATTCATGTTGAACAGTTTTGCACAAATTCCACAATCTAATTAGAATTGTGAAAATGCAATATTGCAATGCATTTTTAAAAAGTTAAAAGAAAATGTTATTGCTTTATTAAATTTTTACCAATTTAAGATTGGACCTTGCTAAATAACATCACCATTTCCACTGAAGAGCACCACCAACACCCTCCTTTCAAAAAGACGCCACCACATTTATGAAGGACACCACCACATTTTTGTAAAGCACCACCACTTATTGAAACAGTCTCTCCCTCTCCCAACGATTGAACTTCGCACACTCTTCCCGCCCTCATTCTCCCTATAATCTCTACTCTCCACTTTTTCTCTCTATAATTGGTGTACGATTCAAAGGTTAGAAGTTTTTGTGCAATTTGGGGTCTGTGGGTGTGCGAATCAGTGTGTTTTTCGTGCGATTCTAGGGCTCAGTTGGTTCGATTTGGTGCGTGGTTTTCGTTTTGTTTGATTGTTCAATCAAACCCAAACGAATTATGGTAAACTTCTCTTCCCTTCGTTGTGTTTGATTGTTTTGTTTTAATTGTTTCATATTTATTATAAATGTTTAGTATGGCAAAGACAAACAAAGATGTTGTGTTGGAGGTGTTGGTGGTGACGTTGGCAGTAGCGTAGGTGGTGATGTTGGCAGTAGTGTAGGTAGTGGTGTTGGTGGTAGTAGTATTGGGGGGGGGGGGGGGGGGATCATCTAACTGAAAGATGACCAATGACGGCGTCTTTGAGAAAGACCATAGCCAGAAAAAAAAAAAAAAAAAAAAGGATAAAAGAGAAAAAAAAAATCAAAAATCCAACAACGAAGGGAAAAAGAAAAGGAGATGAGGAGAGAAGATGCAATAAGGAGTGATTTCATTACCGCTGATGAAGTGGCGACACTCCTATTACTATCTCAAAGTCAACGTAGAGTGGTTTGTTACGTTGAGGAAGTGGATAAAGGTGAAGGGGATGAGGAGGGTGAGCAGGGTCAGGGGAATGAGAATCTCAGGGAGATAAGGAGACCCACGGTGATGCGGAGGGTCAAGGTCACTAGTTATTTCCGTAGAACCTGGTCCCGATGAAGATCTAGAACCTGACAAAGTTTCTTACACTGGTTGTCCCAATGATGCATTCATATTAGAGGATTATGATGGCCATGTTGCTCAGTCCATTTGGGCTCGTCAGGAGGTATTTATAATATTTTCAAGTTATTTTCAATATGCAATACTTATTTTATTTTTTTTACATTATTTGGACATTTGCTAGTTTTTCTTATTGTGTAGGAACGAGGGGAGTTGAGATGTCAACATTAGTACAAGAATGTAATAGTTTGGAGGTATTGTGATGAGCCGAATGAAGTTATTTTAATGGTCTATAAGAGTTGTCTCCGACCGTTGATTGACCATTGTAAGGATCATATCGATAGGGTCACAATTTGTGTTTTCATTGAGCGTTGGCAGCCTGAAACCAACACTTTTCACCTCCCTTTTGGAGAAATGACCATCACCATCGATGATCTCTATCCTATCACTCATTTGTCGATTGTTGGTAAGCCGGTTATAGTGAAGAAAACTCAAATGAAGGCAGAGGAGTGTGTTCAACTTTTGGTGAATGGTTTAAGGATTCAAAAGAGCAAAGTACAAAAGCATGTCCAAAAGCATCAGAGTTTCATGGAAATGAAATTTATTAAGGATCCTTGTTGTGGGAAAGTCAGCACAAGTGATTATCTTAAAAAACAACAAGTTTCACGAGGTTACTTGTTATTTCTTTTGGGCATGTCGATCTTCGCTAATAAAACTGGAACCAAGGTGTGCACTGAATATTTAAAGTTGCTGATAAAGGTGGATGATATTGGAAGTTCGCATGGGGAGTTGGTACTTTGGCGTTTTTGTATCGTCAACTTGGTTGTGCTAGCAGAGTGGGTACCAAACAAATATCTGGATATTTGCGGCTTTTGGATGTACAATTTTGAGTTAATTGTTCAGTTAATTATCTTTTTAGTGTTTCAGATATTGATTCTTTATATTGATATGTTTAATTCTTTTGTAGTGTTTGATATACGATTAATTTAGCTTTTGGAGTATGGCTCGAGTCTCGTGGAAGGATCGTCTCCCCACCATGGGTAAGTGGGATTGCCCCCAACTTAGCGGAGTTGCGAGTGAAGAAATTTTGACTCTTAGGGAGAATTTTGATGACATGTCTTCTGAAGAAGTAAAAGTTTGTCATTTAAGTTCATCTTTCATCTTAGTTAATTTAATAAGTTCATGTTCATATTGTCAGGTTATGTTGATATCATTAAGGATATGTATGAAGGGGCTGTAATAAGTGTTCGCTCAGTGGGTGGGATGTCTAGAGAATTCCCAGTGTAAGTAGGACTACATCAAGGGTCGGCCTTAAGTCCAAACCTCTTTGCTTTGGTCATAGATGAGTTGACGAGACATCTACAAGAAGATGTACCTTGGTGCATTTCATTTTCAGATGATATTGTCTTAATTGATGAGACTAGTGAGGTTTAACTAAAAAATTAGATAGGTGACGAGAGGCTTTAGAGAGTAAGGGTTTTAGAATTAGTCGTTCAAAGACAGAGTATCCATTGTGCAACTTTGGTTATGAACCACGAGAGGGAGTAATGCAATTGAGATCGAAGGTGTGGAGGTCCCAGAGTGTGAGGCTTTTCGATATCTAGGATCTATAATTCAAAAGAATGGGGCTATTGGAGAAGATGTTGACCATAGAATTAAAGCTAGTTGGATGAAATGGAGATTGACATCAGGAGTTTTATGCAATAGAAGGATGCCTGCAAGGCTAAAATGCATGGCAGTAGCAGAAATGTGTATGTTAAGGTGGATGTGTGGTAAAACCCGTAAGGATAAAATTAGGAATGAAAGAATTAGGAGATACTTAGGTGTAGCGCCCATAAAGGACAAAATTAAATAAAGACGTTTAACGTGGTTTGGTCACGTGCGAACGAGACCAAGCACGACGCATATTATAAAATGCCTAGATTGGCAAGTTAATGGAGGGTGTAGACGATGGGGATGACCGTTGAATACTTGGATGAAGGCGGTGAAGGAAGACATTTTTTAGCTTGGACCAAGCGAGGATATCTGGGAAGACCGCATTGCTCGAGAATGGGTATTGATGATGATGTTTGTATTGTCAGGTTATTTGGGACCCTTATGCAAAATCCAAGCGAAGAACTCTATTTCACAGCATTACATGGTTGCAAGGCTGCTTGTTATGCCCTGATGTTGAATAACCATATCACCAAGATCGAGTGATGAGACATATAGGAAGGGTACAGGTCATTCCAAGTCCTCTCATTCAAGCCAAAATGAAGAATACAAGTCGATCTGGCCACAACTACTCGGTGAAGCACGAGATAATATCTTCGTTTGTTGCAAATTGGTAGAATCATCTCGTTTCAATTGAAAACCAAGGAGTGCTAGTGAACCTTACATGAGATTGCAGCAATGACTACTTGGAGTGGTTTCATGAGATTATTCATATGTTAATCCAACCACCGAAGTCTAGGAAAACACATTCCTTAAGAAATCAATTGTTCATGTCTCACAATCGGGTAATTTATCTATAGTTTAACAAATTTTCTCACATTTGAAATACCTAATTGAAATTTTATTTTTTACTAAGATCAATGTTTTCCTTGTAGAACAAGTTGGTTGATGAGGCTCTTTAGTTGGTAAACGCCTCTATTGAATAAAGAGAGAATGTTAATAAAGTTGTGTTGCTCAAGAGGCAAAAGATAGTAGGTGACCTGCTAAAACAAATGTCTACACGTTTATCCTCCTTAAGAGATAATGAGAAAGAACAACAAACTAGTCTAACTGGTAATGGTGGTGGTGTTCCAAGTGGTCGTGCTCCGAGTGGTGGTGCTATGGGAAGGGGTATGGTAGCGGTGCTACTGGTTCTGCTACTACTTGTACTGGTGTTGGTAGAGGAAGATCTGAGGATGGTGGTGCTGGTAGAGAAAGGGGTGATGGTGGTGGTGCTGCTAAAGACAGTGAAGAAGTTTTTGCTGGTGGTAGCATTGAGAAAAGGACTAAGAGGAATTGATGTATAATTTTGAAAAAAAAAATTGTGTGTTGTATTTTATAGTTAGTGAAAATGAAATGACAATATATTTATGCAATAAATTATGGTTCGTATCAGTATTTATGTATATCTCATTAATGGTTCTAATATTAACTATAGTCGAAGTAAATGCAACAAATTCTATCAAATAACCTGAAATTTTGACACAGAGTCACCTAAAACACAAAATATGCAATTTCTGTTTGCAAACGCACGAGTCGTTGCGAAGGTGATTTAAAACATCGTACTAACCACTACGTTTGGGTGCGGAAAACTAATCTCACAGGAAATGACATCAAACGCTACGGCTCATGCGAAGATAAAAAAGAGAATCATAGCGGTCAAATCGCAATGACCGTTGCGTTTGGACAGAAAACAAACTATGTCCAATTTTTTTCAGTTCCTATGGGTTTGATACATTATTGGCATATTTTATTTATTGCTAAACCCCACTTTTGACCTTCTCAAGTTGAGGTGTTCAAAAGTGGGGTTTAGCAATAAATCAAATATGTCAACAGTGTATCAAACCCATAGGAATTTAAAAAAAATGAAAAGATTCAAATTGAAAAAATGGACAGAGTCTATTTTCTGTCCAAACGCAGTGACCACTGCGCATGGACAAAAAACAGACTTCGTCAAACTTTTATAATTTTTGAATTTGAACATTTTTTTTTTTGCAATTCCTATGAGTTTGATACACTATTGACATATTTGATTTATTGGTAAACCTCACTTTTGACCTTCTCAAATTGGGGTATTCAAAAGTGGGGTTTAGCAATAAATCAAATATGCCAATAGTGTATGAAACCCACAGAAATTGAAAACAATGAAAAAAAAAATTCAAATTCAAAAATTTGAAAAAAAAAAACGACGAAGTCTATTTTCTGTACAAACACAGCAGACGCTGCGAGGATTCCAAAGTTTTGATTTTTATAATTTGAAAATAGACTCTATCCAAAATTTTGAAAAGTATTTGATACTTTTTTTTTCAATTCCTATGGGTTTAATACGCTATTGGCATATTTGATTTATTGCTAAACCCCACTTTTGATCTTCTCAAGTTTGAGTGTTCAAAAGTGGGATTTTGCAATAAATTAAATAAGTCAATAGTGCATCAAATCCATAGGAATTGAAAAAAAACCCAAAAAAGGTTCAAATACTAAAAACCGAAATTTTGGACAGAGTCTGTTTTTTGTTTCAATCTCATTCGCAGTGACCGCTGTGTTTGGACAGAAAACAGACTCTGTCATATTTCTTGATTCTTTGAATTTGAATATTTTTTCAATTCCTATGGGCTGATACGTTATTGGCATATTTGATTTAGGGAGTTGGTATATGTACCCGACCATTTGGCTCGATTGCATCAACTCTTTGGTTCACCGGCTTTTTGGGATGTTTTGCTTTGTTGCACCAACTTAAAATGCTCAACACCAACTTACCTTTTTATGAAAAATACTCTATTGGGCACCCTCAATTATTTAAGCAAAAATAAAAATAAAAAAAACCAGTGACATTTGAAATTGTGACCTCTATTACATACTCAAGAGGAGTTTATAGGAAGAATTTTTCATCTTTAGATAAATTGTTGATTCATAGTTTGTATATACATAGTATATGAACACTTATTGTTGAAAGGCATAAGAGAATCATCCATGAAAAAACTACCTTATGAGCAAAAGGCAACTTCTGAAAGTTCTAAAAAATACAACTCAAAGGATTTCCTTCCTTTGAAGGATCCCAGACTCGTCTAATGCTTAGTTTGTACAAATTAGCAACAACTTAAGTTTGTACTACGAAAGGGGTGTACCAAATCTAATGAATTGGATGACCATTTCAAGTCCAAAACTAAGAAACCCACATAAAATAATCACACAACTAAGCAAGCCTACCGACCTGTCTAGAACTATGAAATCCCACATTAAAATAATCCACAACCAAGCACAATAAAATAATCACATAAAATAATCACACAACTAAGCATACAAAAACTTGACCGCTGCACCTGTTGTTTTTAGGAAAAGGGTAGATTCACAACTGTTGCATACTAAAGTAAGTTTTGTAAACAAAAGACTAATCTCTTGTGATAGTATCCGCCTCTTTTCCAATGTGTTAGGAGGATTTGATGACTCAACGACCTCTTGGTGTTGTGAATCCATTGTCCGGTTGCTAGAAAGAATAACTACCAAGCCAATGAACGTAGAAAAGGGGGAGGAGGCTTGGAGTTGTTTATCTTAAGTATTGTTGTTCTAGGGATAACAAATAGTGGTTAGGTACACTAAGCAACTTTTAAAACTAAAATATATAAACTAAAGTTGTTGCAACTGAGCCAAACGGTCGGGTACATATAACAACTTCCTTGATTTTCTGCAAAACCCCACTTTTGAACCCTCAACTTGAGAAGGTCAAAAGTGCGGTTTAACAATAAATCAAGTATGCCAATATTCTATCAAACCCATAGGAATTAAAAGATGAAAAAAAAATTCAAATACAAAAAATAAAAAATTTGGACAGAGACAATTTTTTGTCCAAATGCAGCGGTCACTGCGAGTGCGATAGGAATCCTCGCAGCGACCACTGCGTTTGGACTGAAAACAGAATCTGTCCATTTTTTCAATTTTTTGAATTTGAATTTTTTTTTCATCTTTTAATTCCTAAAGTTTTGATATACTATTGACATATTTGATTTATTTCTAAACCTCACTTTTGACTTTCTCAAGTTGGAAAGGTCAAAAGTGGAGTTTTGCAATAAATCAAATATGTATGAAACTCATAGGAATTGGAAAAATAAATTCAAATACAAAAATCACAAAATTGGACAAAGTCTGTTTTCTGTCCAAACGGTCATTGCGAATGGAATTGATATCCTCGCAGTGACCGCTGTGGTTCTTAATATTAGCCTCGCATGAGCCATTGCATTTGTTGTCAATTGATGTTAATTAGTTTACATGACCCGTTTGCAATTTAGTCTGCGATTGTATTTACTCTAACCGCAACGGTCACTGCGAATATGTTTGTCATATTCCCAGCGGCTTGTGCGATTGGAGTTCGAAATATTTTTGACAGTAGATATTTTTCAGACTCTGAAATTTAATTATTTTTAGCCTCCCATTTAGCAGTCTGAATTTTTTGCTCATCTTTTAGTTAATATGTAATGACTTTTACCCATTAGCATGATATAAAGCAACCAGAAAACTACTCATTCATAAAATTCAAAACCAATACAAATCTTCATGAAATGTAAAATATAATTTGTTGATAATTAATGATAAAAACACTACAAGAAATCTGGCCATTAATAGCGTTTCAAAAACGCTATAGTAAGTTGGCCTTTTAACGCTATGGTAAGTATACATAGCAAATTTTTTTTTTTTTTTTTTTTTGCTATTAAATGACTTTTTATTACATCTCATAAGTTTTATTTCTAGAAAATAAAAATTTTAATGTGCCAAACTTATACATTTCCATGAATGGAGGCAAAGTAATATGATTAATGAGATAATGTATTACATCGAATCACAAAATCTATCAAATTAATAATAAAGATCAGCTCTCTATATTACATCGAGTCACAAAACATTTCCAGCTTTTCAAAACCTAAATAAAAAACTAAATATGAAGTACCACAACTCCCTGTATTAACACCTTAACCACCTCAACAGAACCACAGTCATCTTCATCAGTCCACCTCAACAGAGCGCTCCATTTTCCAGCAGGAGCTCGACCAATCAGCAACTTGATCACAACGCCTCTTGCCAGCCTCGCTCAATCAGCAAAGTCCCTGAAAATAATGTATAATCTATTAACTGGACCTAGCATTACATGGCTGCATAATCTATTACATTCAAACAACCACATTTCTCAAACTCTACATATTATAAGCTTAGTCTAAAATATTCAGACAACCACATTTCTCAAACTCTAGCATTGAAAGCACTAGTGCATCTTTCATAATCTAAAATATTGCAATTAGAATTTAACCGATAAACATAGACACCAATCAAAGACTTGGGGAACATTAATGCAAAACCGTTCTCACCTGGATAAAAACTTGAAATGAGATGGGAAGTTTAGAATCTGGATCACGGCAAAAAGAACAAACTAGCACCTCTTCAACATGCTTATCACTAGACA
Source organism: Berberis vulgaris (assembly GCA_963556465.1). Classification (NCBI taxonomy): domain Eukaryota; kingdom Viridiplantae; phylum Streptophyta; class Magnoliopsida; order Ranunculales; family Berberidaceae; genus Berberis; species Berberis vulgaris. Next base: position 17,669,594 of record OY747129.1, on the reverse strand, counting down.
AGTCTTGCTCCGGAGTTATACTCTCCACCTTATCTGACAAGAATTCATGACTTTCCATGAACTTGGATTGTGCAGCTTGAATTTTTTTCTGCATGCAAAACTGACTTAGTTTGGGATATAGAAAGTCAATCAAGTAGTGCATGCACTCAAACACATAAGATACAAAAGACATCATATTCAGTAGACCATCCATATGCACTATGCGCTAACAAATTATGAGGTATGTTAATTAGTCAATTTCATTAGAGGATTATAGAATCTCAACAAAATCTAAACTCTTAACTACTGATGTGCCAACATGTCCACTCATAGCTAAAAGCTAGCCAAACCATGAAAAGGAAATGAAAACCTAACAAATCCTATCAGAGCTTCAGTACACAATGAAAACAGATAATAGAGAATATATCTCACCAATGAGTCAGCTTGCTTCTGCCGCGCCATCACTTTGCGGTCTTCATTGAAAGAAGAGCTTGATGTCTGCTCATTGCCATTCGAATTAGATTGCAACTGACACACAACTTCTGGTGCTATTGTTCGCAGCTTGGTCATGCAACTATCATTGAGCTCAGCGAACTTCTTCAACAAATTCTCAACAAGGAAGGAATGGTCACTCTGCCCTGCTTCCATATATACAATCGGATCTTTTTCCTGGTGCATTCTCATAAGAGTAACTAGCAATAACAACAAGCTTTGGGGCTTTGCTGCGTTCCCAAATGAACTTCTTCATCAACAAGAGCTAGCACAGTATGGTGATCATCTGTATCAGGTGAAGTATTATTACATGACTGATCATCAGATTTTCTTTGCATGACACAGATGTCTAATGCTAGTGAAAGGAGATGCAATGCTGTGACAACCATATCAGGAGCGCACTTATTGGTGAATACAGCATAGAACAACACAACATGGATGATTTTGAGGACTGTCCCACATGTAGCTATTCTAGAAATTCCACTAAGGGGAAGATACACCTTTGTCCATCGAGGTGACTGAGTCTTCAAAGCAGAGACATTACAGTATCGAATGTATCTTTCTTTTACGACATCCAAGTCTTTCAAGTCCCAGCGAGGATGATATAAATCCAGTTCTTCCCAATATGCTTTTCGAAGTGAATATTTTGCTTGAGAAAACGTATAATAAATAAAAATGAGATTTTTTGGATACCAACACGCTTGCAGACATTTGAATCCATGAATCAAACCTGCTTCTTTACAGATGTATTGGAATACACAACAACCGTATCCAAATTTTTTTGAAACTGATCATTTTAGCAAGGTCGGGAGGAAGAGACTTTGCCAATTGACTATGAGTAGCATCGTCAATTGCTACCTTATAGACCAATTCTCTTCACAAACTTTCAGCAGTTGAGAGCCCACAGAAACGTCGTTCTTTGACTATTTGTCTGATGAGAGTGAGCATCTCCTGCACTAGATGTGGTTCATACCTGAAATACAAAATCAGTTCCTATATGTTAAAAATAAACTTTAAGCCTAAGTGTAACAAGTGAAACAACATAAATCTAGTAAAAAGATAAAGAAGTGATAACTATATTCTAGTTTCAGATTAAATTTGATAAAGTTCCATTCCACATTCTCTATTATGCTATTAGTAATTGTTGAAGTACCATCATCTCTATGTTATTGGTTAGTTTATTCATCATATATAATAGACATGTTTATTCATTTGTAATATGTAAATGCAATAGCAAATTTCATCTCCGTAAGTGCTTGAGTTAAATTTTAGTTAAAAAATGGCATATGAGTTATTGTAGTTAAAAGGTATATAGGTTATAATTTAATTGTATATCACTAGAAGCAGGGTAGATTGAGTTTCCTAAATAATTCACTGGAAACTATAATTGAGATATTAGGAGGGGGGGACACCTACTGATAGTTACATTTCAGAGACAGGTAGCTCGATAGCCCAAATCTATCCAGAATTCTTTCAACATACAGATCAGGTTGAGCTAAGGCAGCACAGCACTGCAAGAGAAATAGATCAAGTTCTAATCCCTGCTCAGACCTGTATAGAAGAATAAATGAAACAAGTACCACATGAAAATGTAGTAAAAGTGGAATAGTAGCTTCAAGTTACTAAGATCATATCATGAAATAACCAAAGTACTTACCATCGATGTGAGTGATACCACTGACAACTTAGAAAGGCTGAATTACTATTCATTAGCCACATTGATGCATGCACCTCAGCACAAAATACCCTTATTCGCAAGGGATAGTCACCAGTTCTGATAAGAACTCCTTATCCTTCCTTTCATCTGTTGCAGCTCTGGTTAGCCTTTTCACTGCAATCACCTCACCATCTCCCAGTTCTGATAAGAACTCCTTCTCCTCTGTTTGCATAAAGCAGTAGCATGTCAGCTAAAGGTTAACCACATGAGGTAGAAACCATGAGCACTTACAGCCAAGGATCATCTCCAACAAGCATCATATCATCTTCATTATCAGTATACACCACCTGCCAAATTTTGTTGTTAGCCATCAACTCGCCATTGAAGTCGAACATCTTGTCTAATTCAGCAATCATTTCATCATAGTCCTTAAACTTTTTTTTTTTTTGAAAAGCATAGTCCTTAAACTTGGTAAGGTCCACAGACCTGCCAAGAGCAATCCCTTGTTTGTGAACCTGAATTAAACAACTTTAGTACAAAGACTTCATACATTGAGATCAGTAATATAAATATTGAATTCATCAAAACAAACCTTGGTGCAACTTCTGGTTGAACTGCCCTGGGTTTTGCCCTGAACATCTCTTGAACGCTGTTGACAAGCTTGTGAAGGCCTCTCAGGCTCATTTCGAACAAGATCGGTAGACTTTGAGCCCTTTGATGGGTTTGATTGTTCATTAGACTCTTGAGCATGTGAATGGTTCAAAACAGGATGGATATTGTTTTCTTGCTCAAATTGCATATTTGTATTAGATTGTGCTGCCTCTGAAACAACTGGGTTCCTGATGAGCGAAAATCCAAATAGCTTGCAACTTCCATTGCCTTTGGATGGTAACTGCTCCTAACTTAACATTGAAGGCTGTGGTCTGCCTCCTCTAGTGTGGTGTGTAGTCTCAGAGTGTGATGGCGAGAGCATTGGCATCACCCAGCTACTAGGCTGCTCCACCCTGAGATTCTGCTGAATGGAGTAGCCACCAAACCCACCATACCTATTAGAACCAGATTTCTGATAATCATTTTTTTGTGATGTTTTCATGCCAGAATCCAACATATTTAATGATGGACTAGTATTCATCATAGACCATGATCCCAAGTAGAATTTCCCTTCAGACTCTTGCAACTACTTCTTTAACTTGTTAGAATCTTCATCAATTTTGTCAGCGAATGACGTTGATAATCCATGAGAATCATTGGGTGATCGAAAACCCGATAACAGATCAGTATAAGTAGGCTCGTGCCTTAATGGCAGTGGCCAATTTTCTAACCTATGTTTCCTTTGGCTGGACTCCGAATCATTCTTCTCCTCATGTTGCAATGCTGTCCATGAAACAAATTTTTTAGCAGTGTCAGACTCATTATGTTCAGCAAGAGAACCTCTCAAGGTCGAGGTTTCTTGACCTTGCAAGACCCTCAAAAATCCATTTACAGGTGCAGGGTCTACAGTGACTTTAGATGGACCTAAGCAAGTCAACAAACTTGTCAATGACTTGACATACTCTACATTGATTAGGTAACTAGGTAACCCGAACTAATTGACAATAAAGAGATAAATGTGTCAAGCATAGTAGGCTCTACCTTCCCTACTGAGAATAACAGAATCTGGGGATGATGGAACTCTGGGCCTTTTAGGCCGAGGCATCTGAAGTGTATTCAGAGTAGGAGTTAGTGCATGTTCAATTTTCCATGGTGAGACCTTCTCTGGGAAAGGAACAGAAGAATGTTCATCCCACCTAACCTACAGAAACAAACAATACAAACAAATTAAAAACAGAATAAAGTAAACAAATCAATTAAATAAATCCAAATATTCTTCAAAAAAGTTATTACCTTGAGGCATCTCCATTTTGAAGCAGGCCACTTGTTCGGATTAGAGTCTCCGATTCCAACTATGGTGCCAGTAAACCTGTCATATGAACCAAAAAAGAATCCCGAGAACTAAGATAAACAGGGAGAGAACTGACATCGCTCATAGTAAGAAGACAACATAACTAAGCTTATTCAGTATGTGGAGCACCACTAACATACCTCTGCTCTGGAGCTTCTTCACCTTCAAATCTCATCTTGAACCTCATTCCAATAGAATAATTGTTCTTTGTGGACTCCATATACTGCTCAAAGGGTACAATAAACTCAGCAGGGCTTGTCCTGTAACATGATAAATGATTAGGTAACAATTAAATGTGTAATCTAACGTAACAACACATATTTCCATAAAAATGGAATTGGACCCATAGAGAAATTGATTTACTACAACTTATATGCTTGCAAGCTGCAACACAAAATCTTACGAGTAATGGCAAATCATACCTCGGTTTGTAATATACGGTAAACATAGTTCCAGATGATATAACATGCCATGCTGTAGCAAGCACACCCAAGTGCATGTTGTGACTTGATATAACTGAAGACGGGACATTGCTCTGTTGCCTCATTGCACGCCTTACACCAACACGAAGTTCCCCATTTTCACCTCTGAGAAATGTTAACCATGCGTTGAATATGTTATCACGCATTGACACATTTTAAATCAATGAAACTCGGTGTATCTGAAATATTGTACCTAAGAAAGATAAAAGCATCTCCCGCAACCAGCTTTTTAGAGCTTACAAAGACACTCCAGCCACTTTGAAGCAAGTGTCTCCTTGGTTGACCTGGCACACAAATCATTCATATCTTAAACACGTCAATTTGAAATTCAATATGGAAGAACATAAGAATTGGGTGTACGACGATGAATTGTTAAATATATATATATATATATATATATAGTTCTCATCCAAAATGACAATCAATCTCTCTAAATGCAACTAAGACATTAGATACGGCAGGAGTAAAGCCTCTAATCAGCCGAGAAACATGATCATGATCAAAATGGTAGATAACTTAGGGTTTGTGATTCTCTTGCACTATACATTCAACTTGCGCAGATTATCAAATGATATGTGCCTAAAAAAGAATGCAATTGTGCAACCATCAAAACAAATGATCAACAACTCGGCTCGCAACCAAATGAAAACAAAGAGATGAATTTTACCATGGAAAATATGTTGAAATCTCCATTCTATTCCATGTAAATCCTTAGCTACCAATTCTTGAGTTGGTGGTTGCCTGCCCATATCCTGATAAACAGCATGATATTGTTAACAACAGCACATCCAAATCATATACGATATACCGAATCGAAAATAAATGACAAGATAAACTTACCAGACGAGGTAGGCATTCATCTGCGTGCCGCCTTAACACGGAGAATCCTCCATGGGTGCTTGTATCTGACGCAGTTAGTGTCTTACAAAATGAATGAACATGAGGCCGCGGTGGCGCCACTTCTTTTTCCACCGAATTCTCATCTTACTGCAAAAACCCATCAAAATGTTTAGGATTTTTCAAAAGGAATTACATTACTATTGATAACAAAACAAATCAAATCAAAGAACAACGAAAAGATCAGAATGCTTGCATTAATTTCTGGTAACAATGTCACTTGAGCAAAAACCTCATCAGTGTCTGGTTCAACATACAAGTGAAAATCCCAGTTATAAACCCAATCACCTGAAACTCAAATCGGATCTACATGTGAAAACCTAAGAAATACCTTCAACTGAACATTGATTACGCGATAGAGAATCTTAGACTAAAGATTATACACCGGCATCCTTGGCTGTAAGTGCTCATGGTTTCTACCTCATGTGGTTAACCTTAAAAGAAATTAGGGTTTTATAGTTGTAGATGCCAAATATGACATTTGGGGCTAAAGAAGTCTATGAAAAAATGACGATTTAGACATCTAAACCTAAAAAACTAAAAAGTTGGTATTCAAAAACACAAATTTATACTGCAAATAAAAGAGAATTAACAAATGGATATGTGGAATTAGACCTAAAAACGCAGTTTCAAGCAATGGGGTTTGAAAATTTTCTCTCCAAATAATGAAATTTTGAGAAGTTTGGTCTCATGGACAATGAAAGATAGGATTTTATGTCAAGAAGAAGTACCTGTAATGGGTGAAGAGGGTGTTGCCAGCCATGGTGTCTCATGGAGCAGTGAGGGAGATGAAGATATGGAGAGAGCAGTGAGGGCGATGGAGAGATGGAGGGAGCAGTGAGGGAGATGGCGAGATGAAGGGAGCAGTGAGGGAGATGGAGATATGGAGAGAGCAGGGAGGGAGATGGCGAGATGAGGAAGCAGTGAGGGAGATGACGAGATTGAGGGGAGGGTGAAGGAGTTTCATCGAGCTCTACGTCGAGAGCCAAGTAAAACGAGAGAGGAAATAAGTGAGCGCCAAAAAGCCCGCCCAAGTTTTTTACAGCGTTTTCATTTTTTAATACATTAAAATTTGACTTTTAATAGCGTATTTTGCAAAAACGCTATTAACAAATGCTATTAAAGGGCATTTGTGTTGTAGTGAAAAGATACGAGTCGAGACTACAAAAAAGGTGACTTCTCTTACAATTTGATCATCGTATGTATACAAAATGTCATTTACAAATGTCCAAAAAGTTACAAAATGTACTTCAATCATCTAATATAACAACCTCTTCCAATTTCTTTTTTGATTTTGATGCATTGTATTTCTTAACTATCACGTCACCTATCTGCAGTTGGCCATCGAACGGAGTTTTCCATGAGACTGCTTCTGGGAACATGCGTGAAGGCCAAGTCGGTACTGTCAAAGGCAATGGTTGTCTTGGTGTCATATGAAGCAAGACAAAGTGTTTACTATGTGGAAGGTGTGCCATGAAACAAATCCATACATCGTTCAAGTTTGACGGCGGTGGAATATACGAAAAACATGTACTACTCTGAATTCCATAACACACAAAGACACAACTATAACGGTTGGCCGCCAACTCTAACATATCTAGTTGAATCAACCATTTTTCATCACCAATGCATATAATACCTTTAGTTATTGTCAGAGCATCTTTTACAATCTTCACCCCTCCGTCATTTCACATTCGAACCCAAAAGTCATGGTTACCTTCCAGTAGCAACTCATGTCTCACTTGTCTCCAACCAATCTTCTCGTCATAACATAATAAGTTCCCTATGCATCTGCATCCACAATTTCCATCGACGAGTACATTCTAAATGTCCTCAACATAATCCCGAATCCACAAATGAATTTGCTTCATAAATGTAGTTTTCCACTTCAACACCTTTTGTTTTGGCTTAGAAACACTAGCTTGACTTCTAAGCTCCACTTGTGTTTTCACGTACTCATGCTTAGACAATTTCTTCTTTTTAGGTCTTCCATTGCCCTTTATAGGTTCAGTTGGTTCAATCATGGGAGCTCAAATCTAGCAGTTTTATCTTCAATACCAATTGCTGATCAGGAGTGGATTCTAAAAACTTTTGCATGGCGGCGCCTACCACTGGATTTATAATCGCATCTGCAGTTGCATGAAAAGATGTTTTGTCGATTTGCATCCATTGCTTGTGTAACATAGACAATGGAAGTTGACCATTAGGAGTGAAATATTGGGCCATTTTATGAGTACAAGGCAACCCATGAGTGGTTCTTAGCACACATCGACACTTGACTGGGTCGACGCCCACAAATTCAGCATCAGACCTACCAATTTTAGATAACATCAAGTCAAGAGGCTTATGAGACACGCACCCATGAAGTTTTCCAAATAATTGAACAATGTGCTCTTTCTTGACCTTCATGAGATTTTTTTTGAAAGGACGTTTCAATCTCTATAAGTTAGAATTGGATCATGTCATGCATATTCATCCATACATTATAAAATGTCCCTTGAGAATTCTCCAACATCTTCTTAACCTAGAGTGTGCGCCTTCAACACGACCAGTTGTTCGTTGGCAAAGTGCATGAAGGTTTCAGTCCATGCATTCACAAAAAACTTTTTATGTGGATACCAAACAGTCCGCAGACAGTCCCAACACTTGGGATGTGATGCCCATATTCTCTCAAATTTAATAATTCCCTTGTTCCATTCTTGCTCTGTAGCTGATCTATACATGTCCGAGAAAGATTCAATAAACTCCTGTCACCCTTCTTTATCCTTAAATTCTTTTTTACAAATCTTTTTTGGCAAGTTGTCTGGCACAAAAACTTTCTATAGTTTTTCTAATGCCAAAATGTATGACTGTTCAGTTTCTAATGCCTGATTACGCCCAAACAATACACGCGGTCAATTGCAGTAAAGAATGGGGTGTCGATCCCACGAGGAAAAACGATCTACAAAATAAGGTTAAGGAAGACAAACTATGCGAAACTAAAATAAATTCTAACAAATTTAAAATACGGAATTGAATTTAATTTAATGAAAACTAAGTTTGAGAAAATCACAAGGTTCCAAGAATCCCTCCTAGACTTCACGCGCCAACTAGTATTGATTCGCTATGATGACTCAACTACGTGTTTCATATCCCAAACGACGTAATCGGAAAAATAATCTTTTAATCATTAATATACCCTAATGTAAATGAATTTAAGATTTCACTTCTTCTAAGAAAACACCAAGGTTTGTCATATATGATATCTTAAACTTACGATATATCCGGAGACAATACCGTAATAAATGACGATCACATATAACTAACCTACCGGAATCAATTAATCCTTAAACATTCCACACATAAGAAAAGCGTGACTAAACTTATATGGAGAAGAAAAGATAATCACCGGAGTAATAAAAATCTACGAAGAAATCTATGAAATCTCTGTCACTAAAATAACATAAATTTCTATATTAAATAAAAGTGAGAATCATTAAACATCATTATTCATCGTGAACACTTAAAGCGAATCAATTACTAATTTAGTGCGTTACATCTAGGAGTTCACCTCTTCACCTTGCGTGGGGTTTAGTGACTCATGGTGGTGGTGGTCACAGCATCACTAGAGGGAGAATCCATCACTTCCTGTACGCGCACGAATCCCGAGAAAAAGAGCTAAATAGGCTCTGTGGTGGCTCTTACAGGTTCTCGGGTGTAAATAGCCTTAACTGTTTTTTCAAAACTGAAAAACAGTTTCTTTCTCCCGCGCGAATTCGCCGCAGAGCAGCTCCTTCGTCTTCTCCAGCGCGACGCGTCTGCTCCGCCGCTTCTGCTTCGCTCCTCGCGAGTGTCTTCTCCTCTCGACCGAGTCCTGTACCTGCAAGAACAGAGAGAGAGAGTGAACAGTGGGATAACAACCAAAAACCCGAAGGGGGACGAGGAACAGGGGGCGAACTCCCTGTTTCGCGGTGGTGTTGATTCTGTCACTGTGGTGGTGGTGGTTTGTGTGGTCTGTTTCGGCGGTGGTCGAGAGAGAGAGGATTGGAGGAGGGAGAAACCGTGGAGAAGAGAGAAAGCGGCAAGAGGGCGAGGAACAGGGAACCTCCCTGTTTCGCGGCAGTGTTGTGCGCGCGCGGTGGCGATGGTATTCGAGTGATGGTGGCGATGGAGGGAGATGGTGGTGGCGGCTGTGTTCTGAACAGAGAGAACGGTGGCCTGTTTCGGTGGCGAGGTGGTGGTTTGTAGCGTGAAACTGACGGTGGTGACGACGGTGGCTGGTTAGTGGCGAGAGACACAGGGCTCTGCCTTGGTGGAGGTGGTGATGGTGGCTGTGAGAGAGAGGCAGAAAAACGTGGTAGAGAAGAGGAGTGGAGGAGAAGGCAAAAGAGAAACCTAAATAGGGTTTCCCTATTTCCTTGTTAGGCTGGGTTTAGGATTATAGCTTTCTGGGCTTGGGCTTGAGCTTGGGTTTGAGCTCGGTTAAAGTAAGCTGGGTTAGGCTTAGATGTGTGAACCACTCTTTTGTACCACCGCTAGAATCGACGAATCAATCATTTTCTCAAATTTGTCGCCTTAATGCACTTTTATCGTTCACACGCGCAGATTCCTACAAAAACATAAAAATTGAAATAATTAGAATAAAATATATTAATTGAAGCACTAACATATATAAATTAAGGGTTATAATTTGTAATGATTACATGTATATCAAATACCCCCAAACCTATATTTTGCTAGTCCTCGAGCAAAACAAAATAAAGAATAAAATCCTAACTCACTTTCGTAGGAATCACGGTTGCACTTACCTTAACGTGCAACAAGGCTTTAAACCTCTAGATTACCTCTAGAGGACGAGTTATAGTCTCGTGAGGGTTTCCAGAAATGCTACCCCCAAACATTACTGACTCAATAAAACAAAATCTATTTTCTAAAAACATAATGCAAAAGTGTGAGCATTCTTCTTTATTTTCTTTAGAGTAATTTTCTAATTGCTTAGCATTCGAGAAAAACAACAAACTAAAACTGTCACAAAGGTATATCAATAGAGTACAATAATTTAATAGTATCTAAAGGTTAAGTGAATTTCATAATCATTCTCAACTCGAAGTGTGTGTGTGAGGAGCCTTATCAACATAACTCTTCATCTCATAGTAAAGATGTGACAAGAAAACCTTTAGAAAAGACGTTTCGACTACAATTCTCTCATGTCGCTCAAAAATGAAACGCTCAGAGATTGGGCACTCAGTTTATATGTGAGGAAAAGAATATATTATGGAAAATGCAAACGTCTCACATATAATTATCATGAAAAACGGAATTTTCAAAGAGTGAAATGAATATGATCTCATGGACCGGAATATTGATTACTTTTGAGAATGTTGAATCAAACACCATAGTTCTTGCCTATTCAATCTCCACATCTATTAAGCTAACTTTCACTTAAGATCAATCAGGTCTTTACTAGGTTGTATTGGGGCTTGGATTATGGCAAACAATAATGGACAAAAGGATACAAAGATTTTCTGAGAATGGATACACCATTGAATAAAACATAGAGCATTGAAGAGCAAATCAATGTTGTACACCATTAACTTTTTCTTCATTATTTTCTTCTTCAATCACTTTTTTTTTTTTTTTTTTTTTGAAATGCTTTTCCCCATTGATACAATCCAACACTTTTACTTCGAGGGCGCATGAAATATCCTTTTTTTTTTTTTTTTTATTTGCCCATTCCATAAATATATCTCACCGGATACATTCTCAGAAAATTGGGTAAGGATAAAATAATAGAGGTATTACTCCTTGATTGGAGTAGGTATTGGGAATGGGGATCACAAAGAAAAGGCTATCTAAAGGCTCAAAGGGCTGCAAATGGATATTTATTATTGGGTAGGCTAAAAGGTTAAAAATGGTTTAAAGAAAGAAATGCCTATATCACTTCATAAATTCTAGTTAGTACTAGGACATCTCAACTAAATAGAGCAAGAAGTTCTAGTGTAAAGATTCAATTTTTATGTCATTCTTAAAGTACTCAATAAGAAAATCAAGAATAATGAGATCATCAACGAAATAGTGCGGACTCAAGAAAAATCAGAGTGTAATTAATAACCCTCAAGAAATAAAGAATGACTCAAAACTCACAAGGGTTAAGTCTCCACTATTATTCTAAGATTTTCTAGTTCAATACCTCACTAATCAACTTCAAATCATGTTGACTTGTCTTATAGTGCATAAATAGTCGAGTTGAAAAGTCTCGCGAAATACATCTAACATAAGGATAATATCAAATACCATGTTTTCCACTAATATAACTATGTGACACATGCTAGTATGTGTTTTCTCAAAATTAAAGGCAACAAAATCATTCTCTAAAATTGAAGAGAACTCAAAACCTCTTTTTTTTTTATTATTATTATTATTTTATTCACCAAGAGTTCGGATTTCAAATGCATTTTCAAGAAGATTTTACACAATTACCATAATCATCTAAGTATTCAATGGAGATTGAGTAGAACACAAAAATGACTCGGTTTAATTGTAAAATACCTTTTAAACTCAAAGATTTTTGAAAATTGCATAAAAAATCTAATAAACCACACCCCCAAACCTAAACCAAACATTGTCCTCAATGTATAAAATAATAATCATGACAAAGTAAGGCAAAAGAAAAGAGGAGGGTTAGAGTGATATTACCATGGTGAAGCTTTACCAATTTCAATGAAATCTTCCACCAATGAACGCTTAGAAACATAAGAATCATGGAGTTTTCATTAGAAATCGATAAAATGCATACTCGACATTAACAAAGAAAACAAAAAAAAAGGCAAGTTGTAAGTCAAAAATGTTATGGAGCTAACGAGTATGAGTGAAACACAACTAAATAGGGTACTCGAAAATCAATCCAAACTAACAGCAAAGACACACAACTAAGACTAGGCTGCCTCCTAGGAGCGCTTGGTTTAACGTCTTCAGCCCGACATATATTCTCCCTCATGAAAGATATACCATGAAGTGACGAGGAAGAACATAGGGAACATTCACCTCCAAACCTAGTCTATGATATAAATGAATCAAAAGGGTTAAGAAATCGTATACCAACAACCTGAAAAGTTGAGGATTAGTCCACTCAAAAATAGCAACCACATGCGACACAAGATATACTAGCACATCCCAAAAGTTGCAAGGACACCATCTAAAATCATATAAAAATGGTAAAGAAACTCGCATTCCTTGGAAGTCTGTAGGGATCTGAAACATGAATGGGTCGCAAGTAGTGATGTGCAACAAAGGATCCTTCCTTACCCCTAAAATGAAACATCCTAAGTCTGGTTCCAAATCAGAAGATTGGATAATTTTCACATCAGTCATTGGATAATTTTCACGTAACATGTTAATCAATTCTTCTTCTTGTGAGCTAACAAGCACGGAGGAAATAATAACAGGAAATGTATCACCTGGTCCGAGGAATGCATGTTTAAGTCCCTCAGGCAGTGGAGCTAGGTCAACTTTCGGAGTTTCCACGGTGGATGGTTGTGGTTTCTGTCTTTCCTTTGGCAACTCCTCAAAGCATGGTTGCCATTGTCGCCCTCCTTTATCCTTTAACCCTGAAACAATAGAAATATCAAAAGCATTGTCAGGATAAAGTGAATTCTCAGAATCAGGAATAGAAAGAAGGGACTCTAAGGTTTCAGAATCTGCGTTCACGAGCGCCTCCTCTGATATCAACGTGTCTATCATGTAGGTATGATGACACTCATCATCATCATCACGTGGTTGCTTGCTAATATTGAATATGTTGACCTCCAGAGTCATGTTCCCAAAAGACAGCTTCATTAGACCGTTCCTGCAATTGATAAGAGCGTTAGCTGTGGCAAGAAAAGGTCTACCTAAAATAATCGGAACTGTAGACTCCATATTAACTGCAGAATGAGTATCTAAAATAAGAAAGTCGACGGGATAGTAAAACTTATCAATCTGAAGCAAGACATCCTCGACTATTCCTCTTAGCTTCTTAATTGATCTATCGGCCAATTGCAGAACCACGGATGTGGGTTTAATCTCTCCTAGACCCAGTTGCAAGTAAATAGAATATGGCATCAGATTTACACTTGCCCCTAAATCCAACAAGGCTTGGTCGAACTCATGAGTCCCAATCTGGCAGGTGACTGTAGGACACCCTGGATCTTTGTACTTGGGTGGTGTCCTCTGCTCAATCACAGCACTTACCTGTTCTGTCAAGAAGGCAGTCTTCTTGACATGATGTTTCCTTTTGATAGTGCATAAGTCCTTGATGATCCTCGCATAAGTTGGTACCTGTTTAATCACATGCAGCAAAGGTAAGTTAATTTTAACCTGTTTCAAATGTTCTAGAATCTCACCATGCATTTCCGATTTCTTTCCAATAGGTCGTAGTGCTTGAGGAAAAGGAACTGAAACTGGAATGTTCTTGTTGGGCTCATCCTCAGGGATGCTCTCCTTTGCACTTGGGGAGGTGCTTATAGTTGTGGACGAGCTTGATCCCTTTAAAATCTTACCACTCCGAGTAGTAATGGCATTAACCTCTTTGACATTCTGAGAGTCTGAGGTAGAGGTTTGTGCCATAAGTTGTCCCTTCGGATTTGCTTGAGGCTGTGTCGGAAATTTGCCTCGCTCTTGTATTGTTAAGGAACTTGTCAGCTTGGTTATCTGGCTTTTGATCTCCTTGTTCTCCTCTGCCAACTGTGTCAATGCAACCTCAATTTTTTGATTAGTTTTACCTTGTGCCTCTATAAATGCATGTAAAGTGTCTGATAATGAACTTGTGTTAGATTGTGCATTGTATGGAGGTGCAGGGTATGATCTAGGTGGTTGTGCCTGTGAGTGTGTAGGTGGGTCGGCCTCGGACCTCCAACTAAAGTTAGGGTGATCTCTCCAGCCAGAATTGTAAGTGTTAGAGAATGGTGAATAAGGCTTCTTGTACATCCCTAAGGCGTTACATTGTTCCTCATAAACCCCTCTCATCTCAGTCAAGGTTGGGCAATCCTGTATTAAGTGTTCAACTCCCCCGCATATAAAACATGTGTCCTGTAGCTCAACTCTGGCAACAGTATGTGTGGGCTTACCATCCTTGGTCTTAAGTGCTTCTAACTCCCTAGTTACTCTATCAAGTTGGGCTCTAAGGCTATCCTCTTCCCTAAGTTGGTAAACTCCAGCTGGGCGTGTTCTATCTGTGCTCTCAGTAGCACTTGGACCAGTCCAGGTGTGGGCCTTTTCAGCTAAGTCATTCAGGTACTCAATGGCCTCGTCAGGGTCTTTTTGCAAAAACTCTCCATTACACATCATCTCAACGAACTGACGTTCTCTACTGGTGAGCCCCTCATAAAAATAACTGACTAAGCGCCAACTCTCATACCCATGGTGTGGGCATGTATTCAAGAGATCCTTGAACCTTTCCCATACTTGATATAATGTCTCGCTATTCTTTTGGGTGAAGGTAGAAATCTGTCTCTTTAGACCGTTGGTTTTGTGGTGAGGAAAATATTTATTAAAAAATGCTTGGGTCATCTCCTCCCACGAACCTATAGACCTTGGTCGCAAAGAGTATAACCAACTCTTCGCTTTTTCCTTAAGGGAAAAAGGAAAAAACCTTAGTCTAACCGAGTCTATAGCCTCAACTTTGTTGTGAAAGGTGGCCACAACTTCCTCGAATTCCCTAATATGAACATAAGGATTCTCACTCTCTAGGCCATGAAAAGTGGGTAATAATTGTATCATACCCGGCTTAAAATCTAGCTTTGGTGTACTTGGTGCAAACATGATACATGATGGAGTAGCAGTGCGCGTGGGGTGGAGATAGTCCTTTAGCGACCGAACATGATCATCTTCGTGATTACTCATGGTGTTAGAAGTAGGACTTAATTCGGTCTCAATGTGAATTTGTGGGTGTTCTAAATTTGGGACCCTAATTAGTCTCCCTAAGTGGTCTCTAATCCAACTCACTCCCACAATGTTTTTTTTTATTTATTTATTTTTTTTTTATAAATTTTTTTTTTTTTTTTATAATTTTTTTTTTTGAAAGTTTTTAATTATTTTTTTTTTAGAAATAAAATAAAATTAAAAATTAAAATGGATCTAAAACCTAAAAATAGAATAAAATAAAATAAAATGAAAAATGAGCAAGAAAGATAATACCCGAAACCTTCTTTGTAGGATGACGCTTGTTCCCCGGCAACGGCGCCAAAATTTGATTACGCCCAAACAATACACGCGGTCAATTGCAGTAAAGAATGGGGTGTCGATCCCACGAGGAAAAACGATCTACAAAATAAGGTTAAGGAAGACAAACTATGCGAAACTAAAATAAATTCTAACAAATTTAAAATACGGAATTGAATTTAATTTAATGAAAACTAAGTTTGAGAAAATCACAAGGTTCCAAGAATCCCTCCTAGACTTCACGCGCCAACTAGTATTGATTCGCTATGATGACTCAACTACGTGTTTCATATCCCAAACGACGTAATCGGAAAAATAATCTTTTAATCATTAATATACCCTAATGTAAATGAATTTAAGATTTCACTTCTTCTAAGAAAACACCAAGGTTTGTCATATATGATATCTTAAACTTACGATATATCCGGAGACAATACCGTAATAAATGACGATCACATATAACTAACCTACCGGAATCAATTAATCCTTAAACATTCCACACATAAGAAAAGCGTGACTAAACTTATATGGAGAAGAAAAGATAATCACCGGAGTAATAAAAATCTACGAAGAAATCTATGAAATCTCTGTCACTAAAATAACATAAATTTCTATATTAAATAAAAGTGAGAATCATTAAACATCATTATTCATCGTGAACACTTAAAGCGAATCAATTACTAATTTAGTGCGTTACATCTAGGAGTTCACCTCTTCACCTTGCGTGGGGTTTAGTGACTCATGGTGGTGGTGGTCACAGCATCACTAGAGGGAGAATCCATCACTTCCTGTACGCGCACGAATCCCGAGAAAAAGAGCTAAATAGGCTCTGTGGTGGCTCTTACAGGTTCTCGGGTGTAAATAGCCTTAACTGTTTTTTCAAAACTGAAAAACAGTTTCTTTCTCCCGCGCGAATTCGCCGCAGAGCAGCTCCTTCGTCTTCTCCAGCGCGACGCGTCTGCTCCGCCGCTTCTGCTTCGCTCCTCGCGAGTGTCTTCTCCTCTCGACCGAGTCCTGTACCTGCAAGAACAGAGAGAGAGAGTGAACAGTGGGATAACAACCAAAAACCCGAAGGGGGACGAGGAACAGGGGGCGAACTCCCTGTTTCGCGGTGGTGTTGATTCTGTCACTGTGGTGGTGGTGGTTTGTGTGGTCTGTTTCGGCGGTGGTCGAGAGAGAGAGGATTGGAGGAGGGAGAAACCGTGGAGAAGAGAGAAAGCGGCAAGAGGGCGAGGAACAGGGAACCTCCCTGTTTCGCGGCAGTGTTGTGCGCGCGCGGTGGCGATGGTATTCGAGTGATGGTGGCGATGGAGGGAGATGGTGGTGGCGGCTGTGTTCTGAACAGAGAGAACGGTGGCCTGTTTCGGTGGCGAGGTGGTGGTTTGTAGCGTGAAACTGACGGTGGTGACGACGGTGGCTGGTTAGTGGCGAGAGACACAGGGCTCTGCCTTGGTGGAGGTGGTGATGGTGGCTGTGAGAGAGAGGCAGAAAAACGTGGTAGAGAAGAGGAGTGGAGGAGAAGGCAAAAGAGAAACCTAAATAGGGTTTCCCTATTTCCTTGTTAGGCTGGGTTTAGGATTATAGCTTTCTGGGCTTGGGCTTGAGCTTGGGTTTGAGCTCGGTTAAAGTAAGCTGGGTTAGGCTTAGATGTGTGAACCACTCTTTTGTACCACCGCTAGAATCGACGAATCAATCATTTTCTCAAATTTGTCGCCTTAATGCACTTTTATCGTTCACACGCGCAGATTCCTACAAAAACATAAAAATTGAAATAATTAGAATAAAATATATTAATTGAAGCACTAACATATATAAATTAAGGGTTATAATTTGTAATAATTACATGTATATCAATGCCCAACTTTTACTTCGTTGGTCTGACATAATAGTCGACCCGAAGTTTTTTACGAGTAAGTTGACTTGTTCATCCCAACTTTTACTTCATTGGTCTGACATACTACTCGACCCAAAGTTTTATTTAAGAGTAAGTTGACTGGTTCGACCCAACTTTTACTTCGTTTGTTTGATATACTTGTCGACCCGAAGTGTTTTACGAGTAAGTTGACTTTGTTTGTGTCAGTTCAATTGTTGGTAATGGAGGAGGCATTGTTGGCCTTGTCATAGATAATGTGGATCAAGCTTGTGTCTGTTAGTAAGGGCTTCGGAGTATGTTAATTGGTTGATCCCCGCTTGAGGTGCAAGTTTCTGCGTGTTTCTCGTTGTGAGTTCCCATAGTGGTTTTTCTGATCTCGTTTGATGGCGTTGGTACTCTTATTTCAATGGTCAACTCGAGTGGGAGATGTTATTGATCGTCTCTTTGGTTCACATGATTGTTTGCTTCCTCTGGCTATGCTATGTAGGGCATATATCAATTATCTGGATTGCTCTTTCGATCTCGCAGTGGTGTCCACCTTCTTTTCCCTTTGGGATGCTTATCTGGTAGCTCGATGAATTCATCGAGTCGTCCTCTCTGAACCCAGTGTTCATTTTGTCCTTCAAATTGTAGTAGTCTTCAGTGTTGTGTATGTGATCCTTGTGGAAAGAGCAGTATTTGCTCTTATCTCGCCCCTCTGGGTCTCCTCTCATTTCTAGTGGTCAGTTGAGGTCTTCCCATTTTTTCATGGATTTCAGTATGCTCGCTCGATTCGCTTTCAAGGCCATGTATGGTTTGTACATTTTCTTCACCACACTTGTTACCCGTTCGTGCCTAGGCTTTGTTTATTGCAGCTTTTCGGGTACTTGCTAGTTGAATTTGGACCTCCCATTGGTCCTATGCCTCTTTGTCTGAACATTCTCCTCCTGGGGTCTGTCGTTTCTCTTTCTTTCTTCTTTCATTTCTAGCCTCTTTGATTGGGTTTCCCCCACAGGTTCGTTCTTCTTCCTGGCGGCTACCATCTCCTCGAGAGTGATGTGTTTCCGAGTGGTCTTCAATAGAGCCCCCATGTTCTTTGGAGGATCTAGGTTTAGGGAATAAAAAATGGTCTTATTTTAAGTCCGGGGGTAAAAGTAGCAATATTTGTGTCGTCGCTGCAGCTGTCAATCATTGTTAATCGTTAGTAAAATGAGTGACGTACTCCCTTATTGTCTACTCGAACTTCTTTTTGATTTGAAGCTAGTGCGACCCCTTCCTCATCCGTTGATTGTCGATGAACCTTGTGATAAAGGCAGTAGCAAGTACCTGAAAGGAGTCTATCGATTTTGGTGGTAGGCTGTTTAACCAACTCATCGCCGTGGAGGTGAGATTAGTTAGAAATGTTCTACATAGGATAGATTATGTGCTCTCTTTCAAAGCCATCATGTGATGAAAGTGTCGCAAATGGTCTGTCAGATTCGTGGTGCAATCGTATGCTTCGAACTTTGGTGAGGTGAACTTGTTTGGCATAGCAGTTGTTATGAGCGCGTCGAAGAATGGTGGTCTTACCAATTCGTACAACATGTTAGGATCTTGAAAGGGATTTTGGCATGGTCCTATCATTCTGCGAGGAGCCTTCTTCTAGTGGTCTGCTACTTTCGAGATTCACTTGTTGCGATTCTACAGGAACTTCGGTATTTCCTCAAACTTGGTTGGCAGAGTTTTGTTGGGGAACGTTTGGACAGGATCAGTGAATTGAACGCACTTTTGGGTGAGTTTGTCCACCATTTTGATCATATGGTCCATCTGGGCCATGAGTAGATCCACACGAGGGTCCATGGAGGTGCCACTAGATGTTTGGGATGTTCGAGCTATTACATGTTGTGGCTCCTTCTTGTTGGGCGCGATTGGCTCGATGGTTGTCGCTGGATTAGAATCGTGCAATGTTGGCAATGCAACTTCATTAGTTGGAGGATTGCTTTGATCATTGCTAGGTCGAGGGTCTATAGAGTGTTCCATTTATTCTAAAAGCTTCTCAATTGCTAATCGAAACTGAGGAAGTTTCCTACTGCAAACTCTCTTCTTGAATGGAAACTGTTGTTTCCCACAAACGACGTTAAACTAATGCGTCCAAAATCCGGTCTTCTGTATGTATGACCTGTAAAACATATGTTAGATTGCCAAAGACCACCTTTTTGGTGGCCAAAAATACTCTATGCTTAAGTCAATATCTTAGTTGGAGATGAAGATAAATCTGGACAGAACTCAGTTAAAGTTGCGTACCTTTGCCGAATATTTCTTTTACCTTATATAATGGTCGTTGTTAATTTTCCGTGTGACTTAAGCATGTGAGTCGCAACAAGAGAAGACGTTTTCTGTAACGGTCTCCTTCTTCATGAAGATACGCCCTTGGAGCCGTAACTCCCTCCATGACTCTTTTTTTCTATAACGTCCCTTCTCTTAAGGGAGAACTTTATCAAGCCTAGATTTGGGCCTTTAACTATGGTTTATTATGGCGAGCCCGGTTTGGGCTTTCATGATTGGATTCACCCTTTTTAGGCTATATGAATTGGCATGGTTTTAGGATATTTGATCCTCATGATGGGCGATCTCTGTCACGTGTACGGCTATGACATCAGTCTTATTTGATGTATCATCAATTGGAATAGTCAACTATACCTTTTCTAGACAAAAGAATATTTTATGTACGGCTAAACAAAAGAGATTCATTTATCACTTGGGCAAAATACTTTGGTGCTTGGTCTTGTATTTTGTCACGTGGACATATCCTTTAAGCACGTGGGCATATTTCATGAAAGAATATTTTCTTATCCAATTTGAATTTGGTTTTCCAATTGTTTTTTGCCTCTAATAACTTTTAGCTTTTCATTTGCATTTTTAGTCATCAATAAGCTATTTTAATTAGTCTCGTTTTCTCCCATATCTTGGTCCACCTTTTTTTACTTCTTCAACCATCTTGGACGTAGTCTTCTTCAAGCTTTACAATGTTTGGCCGATTTTCATGCCTTGACTTTGGATCTTAAGTTGACTTCTTTCTTGGTATACTGACACATTTATGACTTGATCTTCTTAATTGACACTTTCGGTTGAGTCTTCTCAGTCACATTCAAATGATTTAATTTCCATGATTACCCACAACCCACTGTCTATGAATTTATAAACTTAGTCATACACTTTTATAACATCACTCCACTCAACCCGTATTGGTTTTACAAACTTTAACCATTATTTTTTTTCCTTAATTACCAATAGCATTTTCGAAATCTACCAAAATCCTGCTATTTTTGTATAAGGCAATGTCACAGGTGTACCATGTGGGACATAAAGTAGGCCATATATCATATGTTGTATACATAGATAGAGGGTACAAGTAAACATCTCTAAAACAACGAAAGCATCATCCAAACATAACAAAACATATTGAAAATTTCATAATTTTTAGGTGAAACCTTGTTGCACCCCATCAAAACACTGCCCATTATATGTTTTAAATAACCGGTTAAAAAACATAAGTTTTTTTTTATTCTCATAATTCACCCAACTTAAAAAAATAATTATGAATAAAAAAAATCCATAATTTTTTAAAAAATGGACTCCACCTATTTTAAATATATTACAACAATTAAATTTGATCAATCTTTAATCCCAAGCTTTCACCTAGTATTTTACATAGTATTTGATCAATAGTAAGTGGAGTATCTTATGAGATTGGAAAATTTTAAGAGAAATAAGGGTCGCAATGTGAAAACTCCCAATTTGCATCATTGGTCATGAACGTTGTTGGAAAATCTAGACCCAAATATGTTGTAACTGATTCTAGAAGCCTTTATGGTAAATATGCATGAAAATTCTCGATACTTTCCATATTTATGTTTATTTGACCAATGGTTCATTCATAGATGACACAATTCTAACCATTCAATTTGCCTCTATAGCCTATAAGTAGGTAAACCACATTCATTGCTTATACAATTCACTTTTATTGAGTTTATATTATGCAGTCACACGAGAGATGTGAAGTTTGATTTTCTTTTTTATATTTTCCCGATTTCTCTCAATAGGTATGTTCTTTGTTCTCACTAAGTTGATTTATAATGTTCTTGAAATTCTTCGAAAATATGAATATATTTTTTGTTTCCATTTCTTTTCACATACTAATTTCATCTCATGGTTTACGACTAGATTTTATTTTCCATTTTCAAGAGTAAGTATTACAATTAGAGCTTTAAAATTTGGAGGGAACGTGATAGTTAGTATTTGTCAGTTTGTAACAATTGTACAATATTAATTGTTGGTTTAGAGATAATGAGATCTTCCTAATAGTCAAATTGATTAGTTCGCTTAGTGTTGGTCATTGATAGTGTTTTCGATTTTGCTTTACTCTTTTTGGACGAGATTTGGAAATTTATCATCCAAATTTTAAAAATATAGAGTTAACATATAATCCATCTAAAAACTAGTTTAGATTTTGCAATTATTAGGATTTACAATCTATTGTTTTTACCATCTCAATGGGTTCCAAATTCCAAAAATACATTGGTTAACAATATATAAATGGTGGATGTGAGTCGAATTGTTTGATGCCAACCTTCAAAATGACTGCGTAGAATTTTACTAAACTACTTTTATTAGGGGAGTTGTAAGTAGTAGACGTCATATAAAAGAAGTAAATTAAATACTTCATCAATGCCAATTTATGCAAGTTCTTAGGTTTACCCAATTTTAAGGGATTTATTCAACTAAAGGAGCAAATAATGACTAATTAAACTACACACAGACCAATATCTTCACATACAAACAAGAACTTTAACTCTCAAGAGTGTTCTTCAAGTTCCTAAACTCACCAAGAACCTTTTAAGTGTGTCCAAATTTGCAAAAGACAATCATGTCTTCTTTGAATTCCATTCTAATGTCTGTTTTGTCAAAGATCAGGTCACGAAACAGATCCTATTGGAAGGAATGCTTAGCAATGGACTATATGTGTTCCCATCCTCTCAGCTTGTTGAACCAGTTAATTCAGAGTCACTTCATTATCCAATTTCAAGCAAGTCTGTTCATACAGCTTCTTCAAACAATGCTGTTCAGAAAATGGCCTCTTCACCACTGGCACTCTGGCATGCTCGATTGGGCCATCCAGCATTGACAATAGTTCAC
Organism: Berberis vulgaris; assembly: GCA_963556465.1. NCBI lineage: Eukaryota > Viridiplantae > Streptophyta > Magnoliopsida > Ranunculales > Berberidaceae > Berberis > Berberis vulgaris. Next base: position 17,646,942 of record OY747129.1, on the reverse strand, counting down.
AAAATACTTGGTCAATGTAATATTCCAGTTTCAAACAAAAATGAACCTGTATTTTGTTCATCCTATTGCTTAGGAAAGATCCATAAATTTCCATTTTCTAGTTCATCAACAGTGTATCACTCTCCTTTAGCACTCATACATACAGACTTATGGGGTCCTGCTTCAACTGTGTCCTCCTCCGGTTACAAATACTACATACATTTCATTGATGCATATAGTAGATTTACCTAGATTTATCTCTTACAAAATAAGTCAGATGCATTCCCTACCTTTCTCAAATTTAAGTCACAGGTAGAGCTTGAGTTTGGACTTCCTATTAAGTGTGTGCAATCTAATTGGGGGGGGGGGGGGGGGGGGTGAATACAGGTCATTCTCAAAAAATTTAGAACAAAATGGTGTTCTTCATAGGTTAGCTTGTCCAACAACTCACCAACAAAATGGAGTTGCTGAGAGGAAACACAGGCATATCACAGAGTCAGCACTTACACTTCTTGCCCATTCTTCTCTTCCTCTAAAGTTTTGGGATGAAGCAGTTAGAACCTCTGTCTATCTGCTTAACAAAGTGCCATCTTCTGTTCTAAATGGTATCTCTCCTTTTGAATTTCTGTATCACAAAGCACCTGATTACAAAACACTTAAGGTGTTTGGGTGTTCTTGTTATCCAAACATCAGACCTTTTAACAACCATAAGCTACAATATAGGTCCGTAGAGTGTACATTCCTTGGTTACAGTATACAACACAAGGGGTACAAATGTAGGTCACCTACTGGTCGTATATACATCTCTAGAGATGTGGTCTTCAATGAGACTTCATTTCCTTCTCAAGCATTAAATCCTAATTCTTTCAAACCTGACACTCTTTTTCCTGTTTCTACATCTGCTTCCATACCATTATATGAATCATCAACTGTCAAATCTGCAAATCATGCTCCTATACTGCAAAGTCATCCTGCTCCATTACAGCAAAGTCCTTTGTTGCATGCTAATAGTCAGTCAGTTAGACATTCTGTCTCTAGTCCATTGGTATCTTCTCCTCCTCAACCCAGTCATTTTTCATTGCCTCACTCTGCCTCTTCAAGTCCAGTGGTTTCTAGCCAGTTGCCAGTAGTTTCTGCTACAATTCATCCTGTCCATCAGATGGTGACTAGGTCTAAATCAGGTATATACAAGCCTAAGGTCTACATGGCCTCAGCAGAACCATCTAGTCTGAATGATGCTTTAACCACACCCCATTGGCTTTCGACTATGCAAGATGAATATCTGTCTCTTCAACGCAATGATACTTGGACTCTGGTAGACTTTCCCCAACATAGGAGTATCGTTGGATGTAAATGGCTATTCAAGGTAAAGGAAAATTCAGATGGGACAATTCAGAGGTATAAAGCTAGACTTGTAGCTAGGGGTTTTCAGCAAGTTCCTGGATTTGACTATGAAGAAACATTCAGCCCTGTGGTTAAACCATCCACAATCAGAGTCATACTCACCATTGCTATCACTTACTCTTGGTCAGTTTTTCAATTGGATGTCAACAATGCATTCCTAAATGGGGATCTACAAGAAGAAGTATATATGATGCAACCCCTTGGATTTGTAGATCCAAGTTGTCCTACTGCTGTTTACAAGCTTTCAAAGGCAATTTATGGTCTCAAACAGGCACCTAGAGCATGGTTTGACAAGCTTAGGCACACCCTCCTTCAGTTTGGGTTTACTGCGACAAAATCAGACTCTTCTCTATTCATCAGACACTCACCATCACCTATATTTATCTTGATGTATGTTGATGATATTTTAGTTACTGGATCAAGCAAGTCAGATATTTCAAAACTGATATCTCAACTGAATGCTCAGTTTTCCTTTAAAGAATTAGGATTGGTTAAATACTTCATTGGTATTCAAGTTACTCACATAGCAAATGGATTGTTTCTGTCACAATCCAAGTACATTCAGGATCTTCTTTGTAGGGCTAAAATGCAATTTGCAAATGGGTTGTCTATCCCTATGAGTGGTGGAGAGAAACTGATAGACGTAGGGAGTGATCCAGTACAAGATGTTCAATTGTATAGGAGTATCGTTGAAGCATTACAATATGTCACCATAACTAGACCTGACATTGCATACTCTGTCAATAGAGTATGTCAGTTCATGCAAAACCCACTTGAGTCTCATTGGCGAGTAGTAAAAAGGATCCTAAGGTATCTGAAGGCTACATCAGCATTCGGTCTTCATATTGTTCCTACTTCATCAATCAAGTTCACTGGGTATTGTGATGCTGATTGGGCATCTGATCCCACAGACCGACGCTCTACTTCTGGGTATTGTGTGTATTTAGGATCAAATATCATCTCTTGGTCCTCAAAGAAACAAAGCATTGTTTCTAGGAGCAGCACTGAAGCTGAGTACAGGAGCTTAGCCTCAGTCACTGCTGAATTATCTTGGTTGCAGACTCTTTTCTCTGAGTTAAGGATTGGTAGTGCACCTCCTACTGTCTGGTGTGATAACATGAGTGTTGTGCTACTTAGTGCAAATCCAGTACTTCATTACAGAACCAAACATATTGAAATAGACATTTTCTTTGTGCGTGAAAAGGTTGCTAGAAAGCTCATCAAAGTTCTTCATATTTCAGCAAAAGATCAAGTTGCTGATATTCTTACAAAAGCTTTAGGCACTTCTAGATTTCTACTGTTACGTGACAAACTAAGTGTTGTTAATGGTTCTACACTTAGTTTGCAGGGGAATGTTAAGCATAACAATCAGTTTGTTACTGTTAAGTCATAATGTAAACAGAAAATCAAGAAGTTGATAGTCAGTGTGTTAGTTTGTTAGTCAGTTTGTTAACATATCTGTCAGTATAGTTTAGACAGATAATTAGTCATTAGATTTGTCTATATAAGCATTGTACATTGTTCATTCTCTGATATGAAAGACAATTACATTCTTTAGCATTTGTTATGTTTAGAGTTTCAACATAACAAATGACAAATGCTAAAGAATGTAATTGTCTTTCATGTCAGAGAATGAACAATGTACAATGCTTATATAGACAAATCTAATTAGTAATTATCTTGGTACACAACCCTCGCACCCTCTTTTCTTGGTACTCAGCATCGGTGAATCGACGGGTTTCTCTCCTTGCGGCGCCATTTCTATCGATCTCTCTGGAGAAATTTGGAGAAGTTTGAGATCTGAAGCTATCTCCTCTTCTATCAAAATCCCTAAAGCTATTTTGATATGACTGACCTGCTGAGCCGGTTACGTGACCTTTTGGGCCGTTTATGGGCCGGTTAAAACCCTGAAAGCCTGATTTAGAAAAGCCCAGAAATCTTTGTTTTTCTTCAACCCGTTGGGCAAGATCCATGGCTCGACCCAATTGACCCGGGTCGAGCATCCTCACTTCAGCCCGAATGGAAGGTTTCAATCCATTAATGAACTTACTGAGATATACCTCCTCTGTAACAGTATCCAATGGTGCCGCAAGAGAGACGAAGCTTCGGCGGTACTCGGCTACTGAGCCTTCCTGTCTCAAAGCCAGAAAATGTTCGCAAAGGGAACCTTCTTGAATGGATCGCAATTGTTTCAACGATAAACCCTTCAATTCTTCCCAGAAAAAAATTGGTCTTCGTTTGCTTTCCCATTGATACCAAAGAAGAGCATCACTTTCGAAAGAGATCACCGCAGCCTCCATTTTCTCGTCATTACTGTATCTTTGTAAAGAAAATAACCTTTCGGCCTTTAAAATCCAGCCATCTGGGTTCGATCCTTCAAAGGTAGGCATCTCTAACCTTCTAGGTTTTCGGTCATATGGGTAACCTTGAGAAGAATAAACGCCTCCTCCTAGCCCATTCAGACTCTGTGCTTCCACATTAGTGGGTTGTATGTGTTCCTTCTCTACTGTTGAACCTGGTTTTAGGGTTTCTTGCTGCCCCTTCAACAACTGATCGACCTTTTGTATCACTTCTTGGAAATCTCCTTTCAAAGAATCTATTTGTTCTTGAACTCGTATTACACTATCTTCGACAGCCTCAAATCTTGCAACATTGCATGTTGATGTACCTTTTCCAGCCATTCTTACTCAAGATCGATGCTCTGATACCAATTTGATAGAGTCTGACCTGTTCTTGGTTCTTCTTGCAGGATTGGAACAAATTGGCTCAAGCGTCTCTGACATAATTGAATAAGAAGTAGAAGCACTTTGCAATCTTAGCACAAAACTCTACTATGATGTATGAAGAAGAAACAAGAGATATGTTCAACAGTGAAGTGAATTAAAATTGATGGAAATGTATCAGTTACAAAAGAATGTATGAACTGAGAGAAAGATGTAACAAAGTGTATTAGCAGATTCGAGAGTGCTATTCTCCTTAAGAGCTATTCGAGAGGCTCTACTCTCCTAAGAGCCAAAGCTCAATTGTACACTTTTTCTTTTACAATCTTCATGAATCCCTATTCTTCTATTCCACCTCTATTTATAGCATTCTCTTTCAGCACCATTCTGTTTCAGCACTAGTTGTACTCATATGTCTGTTTTAGCAACCTCTTTTATTTTAGCATCTCAGCATTCTGTTCCAACATCTCAGCATTAGTATTTCAGCACTCAGCATTTCTGTTTCAGCATCTCAGCATTAGTATTAGCAACTCATCAGCATCTCAACATTAGTATTAGCAACTCAGCATTAGCCTTTCATCAGTTCCCTGTCATCATTAGCATTTCATAAGCATTTCATCAGTTCCCTGCTACTTGCTTCCTCCTAGTATACGTAAAACGAATGATAAAATATTTTATCTTTTATTTTAGTTTTAAACCATTTTTTATTCTAAAATCTTATTAACTTGAAATGGTTTTTTTTTTTTTGAAAGGCAAGCATGGTTTTTATAGGATCCCAGAACCAATAAAGATGCTGCAAGCTAGGTTTGAACCCATGACCTAGTGGTACCATCCGCCAAACTCTAACCTATTGAGATCTTTACCTAAGTCCAACAATTTTCTTATCTTTAGTTCATAACCTTGATTTTATAGCTAGAAATTATGCTTTAAAACTAATCTCGGTGCTTTTAAGTGTCATAACGTAGAAGCCTGAATGGGGCTACTACTATAACAAAATATGTGTATTGATCAAATTAAAACCACATGCTAGCTAGTAAAAATAAGTTGGTTCCCAAAGATACCATACTTCTAATAGCATTAACTTTGTGCTTAATGAGGCTCTTTATGCTCCATATTATGTTTCACTTTAAAATTGTTTATCAAGTATATAAATGATGTTCCCTTCAAATTTGTTATCTTCTCATTCTCCTTCGAATGACCTCTTTTGAGTTATAACTCAATTTTGATACATTCATTGCAGGAAACTCAAAATAAGACGAGGATAAATCCCCCAGTGAACAATGTCGAAGACCATTTATCATTTGCGAGTGTTAATCGTATAATAAGACGGGTTCTGTCTAGTGATGGATACATTATAGACAAGGTACTAAAAACATTTAAAGAATGTGTTTCTCATTTCAACATCCAATGACATTTTACGTGCCATGCACGAGCTAGGCTTCCACGAGTATAAGCTATTATTGTGAATCACAAGGATTGAGTTAGAGCATAAGTCAAACTCGTAATAGACACCTCTACCTAGTCCGCAACTTCAACAAGTCTCAACACTACCACCACTAGTAGCACTATGGCCACCACCTATGGTACCTGGGGACTTGGTGAATGGAACCATAGGCCCAAATTTACATATGGGTATTCGATATCAAACTAAGATCTCAGTGGATTCCTTATGGAATCAAACCTTGAGCCTTTACTTCATTTTGAACTAGAACCTCGACGGACCCATGTTGAACTAATTTGATGAGATGGACAACCTTTATTCAAATCTCCCTCATTATCCCCCTTATCATCTTAAGCTACACATAGGAATTCAAATGTGAAAAGAAGTGCAGATTCAATATGAGATACAAATATGTAAAGATGTTTAGTAAGATTCAATTTTGATATTAAGGGTGTGTTTGGTTGCATGGAATCCTATGCCATGGGAATCCATGAGGGAACCCCTACATTTTAGGCAAAATTGATGTATCACTCCACATCCACCATTTGGTTTTGTGATCAATGGTGGGAATGAAAGTCTCATGAACATGAGAATCACATGCCTTGGGGGACCAAGGAGTGAGATTCCCATGTTTATGGGACTTCTATTCCCACCATTGATCACAAAACCAAATGATAGATATGGAGTGATACATCAATTTATGCTAAAATGTAGGGGTCCCCTCATGAATTCCCTTGGCATAAGATTCCATGCAACCAAACACACCCTAAGTTTATTTGAAAATGTATGATATGTAATGCTTCAATTTGTAAACTATATTTTTTTGGACAAAAGTACTAGATGAGTCCATGTTGTGTAGTAATGCTTAAGAAATTATCCACACAAATTTTTAGGCTACCTCAAGACAATTACACAAATAGTAGGCTAACAATGACATGTGCAAAATGTAATTAATCAAATACTTGGTCACCATATTTCTTTTAATACTTGAGCAAATATATTACATAATTATATAATAAACTATCATAATAAAGTAAAGACCCATGCTATCTTTCCTAGATAGCATTATCTCCATTGATAGAGACACATGTTGCACCATAACAGTAAGGATGTATACAACATTATAAAGGGCTATTCAGATGATTTTAAAAAGAGCCTTTGCAATCACTTTTCCTTCTTTCTAGATATTTTATCCACGTTTTGCTTTCCATCAATTTTATTAATTATCTCAACTCACTTCAACCAAATCGCCCTTCTTGAACCCCATTGACATTGCTCCTCCTAATTGCTTGCCTAATTAACAAACGGAGAGGACACAAACGAAGAAGAAGAAGAAGAAAAAGAAGAACACTTTCTTGTTATTTCACAACAGTGTTTGTTGCATAATCATAATCATGGGTGACCAATTTTATAAATCAACACAATAATCATAATCTAATGTCTTTATCAATTACAAATGAACTTTTATTCATAGGTTCCTATAATGGTACATTGCAACTAGGGTTGGGTAGGTCCGATTAATCGGCCTGATTTGTCAAAATTGAGGACCGGACCAAAGTTTCAACAATTGGATTTCTAGGGATCGAGCCCGGATTGGTGAGACCGGTTAACCAGGGTCTCGGGTAATCGAGAATCTGGGCCAGTTCTTGGGCTTGGGTGGTGGCGAGAAAGTGAGACAAAGATGAGGAGAGAGGAGGGTTTCAACCGCTGGAGAAGTAGTGAGAAATAGAGTTGGGACTGTAGGAATGGAGCTGGGTATTTTTGGGTTTGAAGAAGAAAAAAAAGGAGAAAGGAGAGATAAAATAGAAGAAAAAGACGACAAAGTAACTCCAACGTCCCTTTATTTAATTTTCTCAGCATCCAAATTCTAAGCCCACATTGACAACTTCTCTGTGTCCAAACTCCAATCCCATCCATCATGACCGTGATGTATGTTTGTGAAGTGTGAACACAACACACTCCTATCCAAAACCAAAACCACTGTTGGTTTCATAATCAGCCCTAGGCTTTGTTTTGCAAATAATGCTCTCAACCTCTTTCTCTCTCTATTGTTTGAGTGTAATGGGTGAGACTCACAAATTGTGTCAATGTCACATGGGGAGCATCGATCGAATAAGTTGGATTTTAGGGGTAGGTTCAGGTTGTAGGCAGAGTTTGGGTGGGGTTTTTGATATTAGAGGGGTAAGTTTGAGTTGAATTTTGATATTGGTACTTTATTTAAACATTCGGACCGATCCTAAAAATCGAACTGAAGATTAAAAACTTATTATAAAACCGAACCAACTAGTTTGGACTGCGCCAGTTTTGGTTCGATTCAGTTTTTTGGTCTAAATTGCCCAGCCTTAATTGCAACTATTGTCTCCATTAACCCTAGTATCGTGAGCCTTTATTGTTGATGTGCCACTACCCTCATGGGCCCTATAGGTGCATCAAGCTCTTTCTTTTTTTGAGGGAGCCTATGTCGCATCCTTGTATCATTTGTTGTCACTTTGATTTGTTTCTGGTCCAACATCCGCATGCAACCTTTATCCATTGTAATTCTCCCAAAGATTGAGGGTACAAAGAGTACAACTCTTTACAACAACAAAAATGTCGTCCAAAAGTAATAGAACCTATTGTAACCATGATAATTTATTGGTAACCTTGTTACATTCCATCGAAAGGCTGCCGATTATATATTTTAAATTGTGAGTAACGAAAAGTATTTTTTGTGATTCTCATAATGCACCCTTAAGAAAAAGTAAAAAAAAAAAAACCCTTCAATATATGAACATCCATTTCTCTTTTGACAATACACTAGCCTATTTTTCATATATTACACAATAAAATCCAATCAATCTTTTATCTCATACTTCCACTTAGACTTTTATTTTGATTTCTTAATCAACCAGTAACTATGAAGATGGGGTATTTTCGAGTAATATAGAAATGTCGGTGCTGCACGAATTGGAGTGTCCTATGAGATTGGGTGATTTTAAGAGAAATAAGGGCATAATGTGAAACGCCTAATTTCCACCATTGATAACAATGTCATAGAAAACTCTAGATCCAAATACAGGTAATTGATTCTAGATGTTTCTACACATGTAAACATGCACGACACTTCTCGATACTTCAGTCATTTCTATTTATCCACGCATGACAAATTTCTCACCATTCAATTTGCCTTTTTAGCCTATAAATAGTTAAACCGCACCATTGCTAATACAATTCACTCTTATTCAATTTCTTTTAACCAGTCATATGAGAGAGGTGAAGTTTGATTTTCTTTTTTATAGTTTCCCTATTTTTCTCAATAGATATGTTCTTCGCTCTCACTAAGTTTATTTATAATATTCTTGAAATTTCCAATAAATATGAATATGATTTTATTGTTTTCATTTCTTTTTACATACTAATCTCATCTAGTGCATGGTTTATGGACATGATTTCATTTTTAATTTTTCCTTTTTCAAAAGCAAGTCACTAAGTGTTATAGTTTGCGCTTTAAATTTTGGTTGAATTATGGCAGTCGTATTTATCAATTTCTAAAAATTGAGAAATGTTATTACCTCCGTTTAGAGAAAATGAGATCGTTCAAATTGCTGAAATTAATTAGTTCGATTAAAGATAGACATCAACCATACTCTCTCTTTTTTTTTTTTGCTTTACTGTTATTGGACCAAATTTTAGAAATTTATTATCCAAAATATAGAATTAAGATCTTATCCATTTAAAAACCTTTTAGATTTTTCAATTTTAATGATCTTACAGTCTATAGTTAGATGCTAGCCATTTAACATCTCCATGGATTTCAAATACCAAAAATACATTGATCAAGATTATATAAATGGTGGGTATGAGTGGATATTATTCCATAGCAACCTGCAAAGTTACTACTTAGAAATTTTCTAAACTAAACTTATAAAGAGGGGTTGTAATTGAAGTATCATAAAATAAGTAAACTGAATATTTAACTATTTCCAATTTCTATAAGTACATAGTTTTATTTAACATACTCCTAATCTCCAGATTTTCTCTTGCATTTCATGTTTTTCTAATAGGAATTACTTCCATAAATTAGTTTAACTAACATAGCTTATAATTAATATAGTCAAACCACACACAAACGAATATTATCTTCAGAGACAGTCTTATAATAAATAAATTTTTATCTGTCATTTAATTATAAACCTTTTGTAAAAACTTATAAATCTGAAATGGTTGTATAGTTTTCTTTCTTTTGATACTTTACTTTCTACACTTTTAATATATATATATATATATATATCAAATCACACATGGATTGTAATACTTTAAATATAGTCCATTTTATTTTTATCATTGTAAATTGAATTAAGTTTTCTTTGTTACATTTTATTTTCCACAAGGAAATCAAGTCACATGTTTTATTGGATCCTGAGGTCATAGGTTCAATCCCAGTTTGGCAATTTAGGTAATTTCATCACAGTACACCATAAAACTCATTCAAGAATAGTTAAACCCCATCCTTAATGTGTTCTGGAATGGTTTGCAAAATGTTCAAAAAATGTTGTAGCAGATCTTCTCACACGGTTTGGAACTGTTCCAATGTTACATCAAAAATGATTTTTTATGGCCTTAAATGTTTTGGACTTGGAGCTTCTGGAACAACATTCGGGAACGTTAAATTGTTGTTTCAGGTAGAAAAATTGTGGGACAATCATTATCGTTCTAGGTCAAGTAGTTTTGACCTTTTAAACGACAAAGTTTTGGCACATGAACTAACTGTTAGTAAATCTGTGTCAATTTTTTTTTTTTAAAGTATTGAACTGATGGTGTGTTTGGTTGCATGGAATTTTAAGGTGGGAATTGGAATCCCATTCCATGGCATCCCATGCCATGGACTTCACCAACTTTGATGTTTGGTTGTCCATAGGAATAGGATTCCAATTCCTATTGTGAGTGTTTGGTTTCCTAAAACTAATTATGAGAATTATTTTATTTATTTTTTATTTATTATAAAGATCCCACAATTCTAGTGGTTTTGATTTTTAATTTTGAACCTGATGTCTGTTTAAATCTTTCAATGAGAAAGCAAAGTTCAATACTAGTCTTCAAGCTAAATTCATTCCGTAACAGAAACATTTTTGTGATCAACGCATGAATACGTAAATAATTTGAACTCTCCTGAAAGGGTAAAGCTAGCCCAAGTTGTGAGATTGTGCTCTGGGTAAAATGCTATAACGTGTTTTCCCTTTGATATCATATATTATATACCACACCTTAAAAGAAAAATATACTGCACGCTAAAATCTCATTCATCTGGTTTAGATATGAAGGAAAATGCAATTCTAACAAGTCACACATTAGCACTTAACAAACAACTATTGATTCAAGCTATAAGCCAAGCACTGCCATAGCTGCAAATCAGGAAAGCTAGAAACACGAAGATACTTCAACAATAATAATGAGAAATTTGTAGTAAATGTACCTGAGAAATATGAACTTTATAAGATAAATCGAGTGAAACAAATCCAAAGCAATCCTTTATATTTCTTGAACAGAACAATTGTTAATTAAATATAATCATCTAAAGTCTAAGCCATTAACCACAATACTAAAAACTACAACCTGATTCTCATTTTAGAATTCATTGGCTTCTATAGCAGAATTTTGTGCTGCCAAGCTCTTGAAATAGATTGAAAAAGCTAGACAATCAAACACTATTTTCAATTTCTGAAGGAGAGATACGTCTGAATCTTGCACGAAAAGTTTGTCCCTCATTCCTAGCAACCTCAAGTGATCCTCCAAGCAAGTCTTCATCCACTCTCCAAGTTCTTCCACATCAGTGATTGTACATATAATTCTGCCCACCTCAAGTGTGTAGGTATATTCTTGCACATCTAAACTCCCATAGTCCCATAAAACATAAGCAAATCTATTAGCAAAACAAAAAAAACCATTAGTCCCCAAAAGAAATATTTGTTTTTTCTGTTTCGCGCCTGACCTCCTAGACTGGAAAAGCAGGCGTTGGGTTTAGGAAGTTTGATGGAGTTGGGTAATTTGTCATGGAAGTGTAAACAAAGGCTATTTGGAGCCAACCTTCCAATCTGCCTGCACCGATGAAATTCTTGCAATGATAAACAATAAGAATGAATTAAAGATGGAATTCAAAAGGGGTTCTATTTTGCAATTTGTGTAAAACAATCAAGGATTCATACTTGCAAATTTTGAATGATTTTCGGAGCAACTCAAGTCCACCTGGTCGTTGTGTTGTATCTGCAACTTGCTGCCTTGATCCCTTGATCACTTTGTAACAATTCTCACTTTGGCTCTGGTACATGTTAGGATCGATAAAAAGATACTAATAACAAACAAGAAATGTATGAATCAAGACAATTACCTTATGCCCCTGTAGAAGAAATTTTCAATGAATAAGCAACCAAATCTTCGTCTCTTAATCCATGTCATCATTGGCGTATGATATGAAAATCAGTCATCAGAAAATATTATACCAACGATTCCATGTTTATATGCATTGAGTACACGGAAGTGCAATATGACATTCTGTTTTCATCTGAGAACACGTTTGATTATCCACCTGTATTCATGTTAATCAGGAATGAATCCTCAATATGTGGAGATCATGCATTGGTAGATAAAGAACAGCCCAGATAGGTGTCTTCATATGCATACAAAAAATATAGGCTTGTCATGAAGACTAAATTATGTGAATCCAACTGCTGCAATTGCTTTTGCAGCTTTTATTCTCTTCCTCATCCCCTGTATTTCAACAATAAGTATGTTGTAGTTATTAACACAAGGTATTAGGGTTGGATATTATATCACTGAAATAAGTTTTAACATGAATTCAAAACACACAGAGGAGTTGAGATCTGTTACATGCCAAGTTGGCACTGTATTGGCCTTCAGCAAGAGCAGAGTTTTTCACTCCCGTAAGGTGCACAGTTCGCTAAAGCAAGCAGGTAAAATCAAAATAATAAAAAAATTATGATATTATGAAAGCTTATAGTTTCAATAAAAGAACTAGTTTAGCTGTGGTACAAAAAAAAAAAAAAAACTAATATAGTACCTAAGCACTGGTGGTTTTCTGGTCCAAAGAAATGAATCAATCACTTGCCAATATGAAAGAGAGGAAGTTTTAGTACTTGTTTGGAGTGCACATATTCAAGAGACAGTGATGTACCAAGCATGGAGATTTTGATTGTTGTCTTGTTGAAGCTTGAAAATGACAAGCTGGCCATCACCCTTGATCTTGCCGCATTATCTGTCTTCATCTTCATCAGGATGGATTTCCCAAAAAACCTATTCTGCCATTTAGAGAAACCCCAAAATCATGTTATTAACAACATAAACTCAATACTTCTTGTATTCTTCGAGATGTATGAATCACTAGAACAGTTGCTCTTCACGAGAATGATTTCCAAATACTAGAGCGATTAGTTATTGATGTTCAAATGATACATATACATACTAACCTCAACGAAAATGAGTAAAGGCACAAGACAAAGAACAAGTAATGGAGGAAACCTGGATGGAGGTGAACAATGAAGTAGCAGATGGTTCCTGATAAAAAGGTAATCAATATGAGGAAAGGCATTGCCGAAATGGTGTTGCTGATAACAAATGTTGTCACACCATAGTGACCGTTGAGGCGTTCTCTTTGAAAACCTGCGTAAGTTAACCAAAATCGAAAACAACTTCTGAATCATAAATAGTTATTTGCATAGAGTAATACAATAATGACGAATTTCAATTGCTATTTACCAACAATCATGCAACCTTTTATGCCTTATGTTAGTTGGAACTCCTCAAACTCAAAGAGCACAAAATGTTTCAATTAGAAAAAGTAATGTGTTTTGCTTACAGCTGGTTTAACTCTTCTGCTAGTAAGAGGAAACAGGCGAGTTCCAGTACCTCCACCCAAAATGATGGCAGCAACTCATAAACATTCATCATAAAATGAAACATTATGGACATATCAAACTCATAAACGAATGCATTTTAATAAAAAGAAGGTTCATAAAGGAAACAGATAGTTAAAGACTGCAGTGATTATTAAAGAATGATGAAATTCAGATCATTTCATTATTAATTAATTGAAGATGAAATCTATAATTTGGTGTTTAGCTAAATGGAACCCAATAAAGTGGAGGTTCCGGTGAGAATTCGGGCAGTGCGATACAAAGGCAGGCTGAAGGTTGTGGCGGTCAAATTTGAATTAGTGCTGGCCAAAATGTAATGGGGAGTAGTAAGGAAAGGGGCAGCTGAGTTATCAGCTTCATACACCCGACTTCCCACTGATGTATTGGTGGAAGATCCACAATCTATCATGTAATTGTCTGGAGGAACAAATCCTTTTGAACCACATATCAAACACAACAAGGGAAAAACCCAAGCCATTCAACTTCTCTAATACCCATCACAAGAAAAGCTGGAACAAACATTACAAAGATGCAAACTTTCCTCTCTGTTGGATTCAAATCTAGACTAAACAAGTTTAAATTCAACAATTGCAAAATGGAACTTTTCAGCTGTACTGGATTCAAATCTGGACTCAACAACTAACAAAATGGAACTTTGCAGCTGTATTGGATTCCAAATCTAGGACAAACAAACCCCAGACTAGCATTCAAACTAAATCAAATCAACAATTGAGAAAAAAAAATGGATTTTAAATTTATGGTTTCTAGATGTTGAACACAAGAACACTATTGATCCAACACAAACACACTAACAATCAGATACCCATCACAGAAAACAAATTAAAGAGTGAATAGATTTCACCTTTGAGATCATTCAAGCTTCCCAATCATCAGAAAAACAAGCCCATTTCTCCATTTTAGCTCTCCTCCATTTTCCCCATCAAATTGAGCACAAAAGACCACTTTTTCTTCACAAATCTCACAAATCCAAAGTTGTTTGAGCTAGAACAAAAGTGGGGTTTGGTTCTTTTCTTCTTCTCAACTATCTTATCACTGACAAGTTCACAGAACAGGCCAGCAATAGAACATAGTGTAGACCCCTTTTGATATTCACAAAGTTTCTTGACAAACATTTCGAAATAGAGATCTCAAAATTAAGCTCGAGCGAGCAGGAGAAAGATGGAAAGACGAGTAGAGGTATAAGAGATGAGATGAGTGACGAACCTATTCGAGAGCAGATAAGTTGTGGATCGGTCGATAGGAGGAGAAGAGAAGCTCTAACGAATGGATTGCTTTCGACATAAATTCTCACACCGGCTCGCCCCACTCTCTGTAAACTCCAAACCCTTTGATCCATTTTGAGTTTCGAATCATTGAGAAGTAGAGATCAAGAAATAGAGAGAAAAAGATGAGAGAGGTACCTGGTCTTCTTTGTAATAATGAGAGAGCTTCGAGGAGATCTGTTCCAATGATGTGAAGAGAGACGAGGGAGGGGAGAGGATCGGAAGGGAGGTTTGCTTGCTTCAATGATGTGAAGAGAGGTGGAGAGAGGCGAGCGAGGAGAGACGAACATGAGTTTTTCTAGCCCAGTGAATTGTTTTACTCGGTGAACTGAGGCGTCCGATTCCCATCACTGTGGCACGTGTTGTCATCAGATGTCCATGAATAAAAACTTAAACAAACACCTAAAATCATATTTCAAGTGGGAATAGGATTCCAATTCCCATAAAATTAGTACAAGCAAACACACCCTGAGAGTCTTATCAATATCCAACTATTATACCTCCTTTAGGATAAAAAAACTTCAGTACAAAACATTGACAATGCGGGAGAGTTTAATAATAACTCTCAAGTTTAGTTTGCTTTATTAGCTCGCCATTTAGAATTTCTCTATATTTTATTAGCTCTGTATAAAGTAATTTATTATTATTATTATTATTATTATTATTATTGACATTCAATATTTTTAAAATTTTTCTTTCAATTGTAAATCCCAAATGTAAGAGTGATTAAAAAAATTTTAGTTATTAATCTTAATTTGAAGCTATTACTTCAAATGTGTTACCTACCAGATGTCATGTTTAATTGTATTAAAAGTTATATACAATTATTGCAGGGAGCTCAAATGCACTTAGCAAGGACGAATCCGAGGAACAACCTTGAAGATCATAAAGTCATGGACGAGGAGCGAGAATCAATTATAGAATCTATATTACAATTTATAATAGTGTTTTACTATTCATTGTTGATTGGAACAAAGTCAAATCGAATGAATTAGATATAAAAGATGGTTAGGATTGAAAGTTATGAAATGTATTGAATTTGAGGGTTAATATTCATATTTGTAATAAAACATGCTAAAGGGCAAAAATAATGAATTTTTTTTTTAAAAAGTTGGTGAAATGTACATGTGGCGGAAAGAAAAAATATTATGTTTTCCTTTTAGCAAAATGAAAATTATCATAACTATCTAAACCGTTGTCGGATTTTAGTAAATTTGATATCGTTGAAATGCATTTTTGAATATCTTTCCAACAAAATTAGTGTTCAATACAAGCGCTAAAATTATATATATATATATATATATATATATATATATATATATTATAATTAAAAAATGAAACGAGTCGATCATACCAGAAAAAAATGAGTCATACATCTTAAATGCACATTTAAACCAAATACTCTAAACTTCATGTTTTGGTGAAATCAAAGAATGGGGGATAACCCATTCTTGACATTTAAATTTTTTCTCCAACTGATTTAAATTTGACTGAGTCTAACTCTAAAATTTATTATATATATTTTTACCTTAGAATAGGCTTCAGCACAAAATATTTGACTGAGAGCAAAAATGAGGATAGTGACGGAGGTGTTCAGTACAAAATATTTAGCAAAAATAAAATTATTGGAGTACCAACAACACGAGACATACTCTAGTTCATTTATTGGAGTACCAAAACTGTCAGCCCAAGTTTGCATGAGTATCCAATGTCAAATCATGGCGTTGGTGGATTCCTTGTTGAAGCAAAACTTGGCCCTTACCCCAATGGATCCATGTTGATGAGACGGAGAACCCATATCAACATCTCCCTTGTTATCCCTTGGATCATCCTAAACCATATATACACTACGAGAAATCTATCGTTTACCAACAAAAAAGTTTCTATGAATTTCAATTTTCTTATTAATAAGGTATCATTGTCAATGAATATTTTTTTATTGAAAAAGCCATAAACTTATTACTTTTTTTTCAACAAAATATATTTTGTGGAAAACTTTCCTTATTAAACATGTGGCAGGAAGCATTTCTTCCAAACCTAATTTTTCGCCAAATTGATTTAACAACGAAATATTTTTTTATGGTCACAAAATAATAGTTCCTTGGTAATTATGACATCAATTGGAATGAAATATTTTGTTGCTAAAATAACAAATTACTTTTCTTGTTAACGAAATATTAATACTTATTCATCTCTTTTTAGTTAGAAAATATGTTTCCCTAGACAATAATCATATTATTGGTAATTAATTGGTTTGTCGATAATGATTGATATTTTTTTTTCATTATTTTTTTTCTTCTTAAAGCTCGTATATTAATTTATAGCAACAAAGTAATATTTCGTTGAAAATTGTTACACTATTGACAACTTTTTTTATTTTGTTGAAAACAATATCATTTTTAATGAAATCTCTGTAGTAAGGAAATAAGATTTTGTTGGTCAATATAACCTTATTGGTAACAAATTGTTTTCTAGGTAAAAAGTGATACTTTCATGAAAATTTATTTCTTGTTAAAGCTAACTAACTATTTTATAGCAACAAATCATTATTTTCTTGGAAATTGGTATACTCACTACAAGGAATGTGTTATTTACAAACAAATTGTATTTTTCTTGTTAATATGTTACTATTTCTAACAAAAATAAATTTCATTGAAAAAACCATAAAGTTTTTCACTTTTTGTAACAAAATCTATTTTGTTGGCAATTTTTCTCTGTTAAAGAGATGGCGGAAAATATTTCTTCCAGAACCAATATCCCACCAACATTATTTAGCAACAAAATATTTCTATGTTAACGAAATTTTAGTTTGTTAGTAATTATGACATCATTTACAATAAATTGTTTCATTGCTAATAAAGATTAATATTATTGACAAACATTTTCTTGGTAAATGCACTATAACACTGGTTCGTGTCTCATTCACAATGAAACTAAATTTTCTCTAGTTATTTATCACGGTATTGCAACGATTTATTTGGTTACTTATAATGAATTTTTTTTCATAAAATTTAATTATATTTAAAGCTCTTAACTTCTTTACAGTGGAAAAAATATTAGTTCATTGAAAATTTTTATTAGTAGCAATGATATTATGTCATTTAAAGAATCGAATAAAATTTCTTTAACAATAAAATAATAATATTTTATTGTTAATTATAATATTATGGCTAACAATTTATTTCATTGCTAAACATTGATAAAATTTTCATGAACGTTTTTTGTTTTCTAGTTAAGTCTTATTTTCTTATTTACAACAATTTATTTTTATTTCATTGGGATATAACCAATTTCAATAACATATCTAACAATGAAATGCTATCACTATTTTGTTATTAATTATAATGGTGTTATTGTGAATTTTTTTTTCATTTGCTAAAAGTGGTAAATATTTCACATAAATCATATAGTCGTGAAAATATTTAGTCCTAATTTATAGTAACAAAATATTATTTATTGATCCTTATTATATATATAGCAATGATTTTTTTATTGTAAAAGAAGAGTAATTTGATTTAATAAGCTATAAAGTTGTTTCACAAAACACAATTATTCAAATAACTCAACTGGTAAAGATTGCAATAGATTTTACTATAGGTCAGGAGTTTGATCCCCGTTGAGCCTAAAATAAATAAAATCATATACAGATTTCCATAGTGGGGTCCCCGTTGAGTCTAAAATAAATAAAATCATATACAGATTTCTATAGTGGGGTCTTATTACCAAGACTGGCCTCCTTAGAAATTGAGAGGTAGATTATGTCTATATAATTTTTTTAAAATGGAAATAATTTCCTTGCTAATTGCTAACGGTACCTATGACAACTTTCGTTGATATACATTCATTTTTACCAACGAAAAAGTTATATGATAACGGTAGTTACCTTTTCCCACGACAATTTTCCTTTAAGGTTTTAAGCTTTTTTGAGGAAAATTTCATAGGTAAACAAAAGTTTTCTTGCAACAAAATAGTTGTTGGTAAAGATATTTGATTTTTACCATCGAATTTTCTTGGTAGTTATCAATATTACCAACACCGCGTTTCCTTGATTTATTCACTGTTTTACTAACAAAAAATGTAATTCCTTGATAAAAACCTTTAGCTATGTGACTGTAATTCAAATTTGATGTTAAATTTTACTATGAAAATGTATGGTCTATAATCATTCAACTTTTAAATAATATTTTATTAACAAAAGTATTAAAATGAGTCGAAGTTGTGTAATAATGCTTAAGAGATTTTCCTATCTCAAAATAGTTGCATAAATACCAAGCTAACAAAATCATGTGTAAAATGTAATTCATTGATTAGTTAGTTGATCGCCATAGTATGTTGTGTTGCACAAAATCATGTTATCTTTCCTACATGGCATTCTCTTTATTTAGAAAGACATGTGATGCAACACTTCAACAAGGGCACTTCCAACTTTATAAAGGGTAATTTAGTCAGTTTAAATTTTTAGAGTCGTATAATTTTTCGTTACTTTCACCAGCCATTTTACTGGACATTGCCCTCCCTAATTGCTTGGTTGACAGATAATAGAAGAGAAAGATAGAGACACAGATGATGGAGATTTCTTTATTATTTCACAAAACTAGATGCCACACTTAGGCGTTGGAATATATATTAGGGTGGGCATCCCATCCCACAATCTCGTTCTGATACCGATTTCGTCCCGTTCTGATTTTTTGGGGTTTTATTGAGATTGATCAATCTCAACCCGATCTCGTTCCGTCTCAATTTAGAGTGAGATTGGATCGGGAAGGAGATTTTCAATCCCGCTCATCACATCCCATCCCGAATTAATTTTTAAATATTTATTACTAATAATTTTAATATATTTTTAGGAGTGTAATTCTTTCTTTAGATCAAATATTGATCATTTGATATACATATTCACTCAATGGTGATATAAGCACAATTCACTTTATGATGATATAAGCATTCTAAGATACGTATGGATCATGTGATTCTATCATCACATATTCTCTTTCATTCACACTTGTCCATCCCATTTTTCTAACATCTATTCCCCAATATTTTGTATGTTGTATGGCTTATGTCATTGTAATTATAAACTTCATCTTGGAGTATTTATTTCTTTGGCATATAATTAGAAAGCTCAATGCTTGGCTCTTATTTTCATTAGTCTCTGCAAGTAAAATACACAAAATTTTCAGCAAATTGTTCTTCGCAACTTGTACAAATAAACACATGCTTGATACAAAAAATATTACCTGTTGATTCCGTCTCGTGCCCACCCCTACTATATATAGACGATTTGACTCGGTTTCAAATTAATATGTGGAACTTTCTAATAACATTAAGACTAATTTAACCGTGTAATTAGAGAAACATAACTTTCTAAAACTGGCCTCCTTCGTTGAACTTGTTTCTCATATACAAATTAAAAGTTGTTTGACTCTACAGTGTCGATCAATTTCCCCTCTAATCCTACTGAACTTTGACATTATAGATTAGTCAATCAATTAGAGCATTTCTAAATGTGAGCTTAATTTTATGCTAAAACAAGGTGGATACCAATTTAGGCTTTAGTGTGGGTCTAATCCAATGGACCAACACCCCCACCCAAATAAATAAATAAATCAAAGCATTGAGGGTCGAGTAGCCGTTTATACTATTTACATGTTGGATAGATGATCAAATTAGTCATTTGGGCTAAAACGCAAAACTGTCTTGTGCGCGCAAGACTATTTTACATGCATGTTTGGCTCTGCCCAAATCCATTCAGCTCATACCCTTTCTTAGCAATTGTTTGGGCTAAAGCTTCAAACCCATTGAGTCCTGAGCATTTTACTGGAACACGAAAATCCACCCTCAAACAAATCTCATACTTGGCTATTTAGCATGCCTAGTCGAGATACTCTTATAAATTTATCTATTGTAGAATTCGCTTAAGTTTACTACAAATAAATTACTAAATATAGTTATCTCCAAATGCAATATCTCGTCG
This sequence comes from Berberis vulgaris, assembly GCA_963556465.1. Lineage (NCBI taxonomy): Eukaryota > Viridiplantae > Streptophyta > Magnoliopsida > Ranunculales > Berberidaceae > Berberis > Berberis vulgaris. The sequence goes on along the minus strand of OY747129.1, from coordinate 17,626,234 downwards.
GCTCAGGTGAGAGATGTATCATGATCATTCTATTTTATTACATATTGTGTTTTTCTATTTAGGATATAAGTCAAACTCAATGCTATAAAATGAAAAGATGTTTTGCACGCAGATGTTTGACACAACCTGGAACTTGCAAGTGGATGGTAGGCAGTCAATTTATCAGAATCTCATAACGCAAATAATGACAGGAGACAAATTATAAGTGCATTCAATGAATGACTAACATAATCTCAGAGTGCATTCAGTGAGTGCCTACTTATGGTAGGCACTGATTTAAAAATAATTGTTGTTCTTAAAAAAAAATTCTACCATATTGCCTAGGAATAGATAATCAGGTTTGTGTAGATTCTGGATATGCATCATGAAGAAAACATCTCGAAGTGGACTAAAATTTCAACTTGTAATTCTTGATAACAATGCTCACAATTCCTCAACATTTCAGCTAAAACAAATTAAAATTAGATATTTTTTTTTGAAGGGTGAGCAAGGTTTTTATTGGACCTTAGAACTATTAGGCACTTTCGACAAGGTTTGAACACTGGACTTGTGATACCATCCACTACAATCTACAAAGTCGTCTAGTACCACATTGACAACAAGAAACATAGTTTATGTGCAATTTGGCTAAATTTTGCTTTTTTTTGCATATATTGTAGAAATCTTGTCTTATTGCGCATGTTAAAAACTAATAAATTATTTTTGACGTTAATATGAGTTTTACCAAAAAAAATCGTCTCCAATCGGACACAAAAACATAATTCATGTGCAATTGGTCAAAATTAACATTTTTTATATATATATCTCGAGTATAACATGTTGAATCAAACTGAAATTATAACATTATGTTCTTGAAATTAGTCTACATGATAGAAAACGTGAAAGTTGTTCGAATTTGTCTTTTATTGATTCGTATCTCCAGTAGCACATGTTGAAACGAGCTGAAACTTTAACATATTATTTATGATGTTAATCCGCAGTTTAGCAAGAAATTAGTTCATTAAGCAAAACAGTGAAAGACAATTAACTAAAAAAACGTTTGACATTTACAACATGCCCAACATGAGCTGTGCTGATACGCAACCAATTTAGAGTATGGAAATAAATTAGAAAAAGAATATGACAATTTGTCACAACGTTTGCTTTCAGCAACAAAGATTACAACACTTTCACGAACAAACTCGTTGAGAGACCATTTTCCTTTATTACAATCTCTCAAGAACAACTCTCTTTAGGCTCCAACATTTACTATCTTAGTAACTACAAGGATTACAATTCTCCCTCACAAACAAACTCTTGAGGCTGCTTAACAAGCTCTCCAATCTTTCAAGAATAAACTCTCTTGAGGTTCTCTCTCTCTTAAAAACAACTCTTCTAAGAGTTTTATTGAACAAGCTCTAAGTCTAAATCTCTGACCTTGAACTCTTGGATACTTATATTCTTTGATTTCATGGTACCTAGAACCTACATACAATGATTCAATATATAGGCTAAACAATTTGCAATCAAACAAAGAAAACCTACTCCTAATAGAAAGTGTTTCCTATTTAATTTTCCTTGTCCCACAAGAAGAATTTCTCTGTTTTCAAAAGAAAGTTGAATTGCTAACCACGTCCACAAATAGGCTAGGCAAGTCTAAACCAAACAAGGAAAGTTTAGACCTAATAGGAAAGTGATTCTTGTTTCACCTTTCTTTTCCCGTAAGGAGAACTTTTCCTATTTCCAAAAGAAACTTGAGTTACTAACCACACCTGCATGAACCCAGATTCATATATAAATTTTCCTTGTCCTAATTGGTCAAGGAAAACTCTTATCTAACTAGGAAACTCATATGCATGAAATATTTATAATTGATATCCCTAAATTTACTTAGTCAATTGTATGTTATTCTTAGACTAATAGTGATTTGTTTCAATTATGCTGGTCATATGACATTTGAGAGCAAAAATGTTGCAAATTTCAAATGTATTGCATGATTCGAAGAAATTTTTGAAAGCGAGGTGTACAAAGTGAAGAAAATGACTTAAATGCATGTAATTGTCGTGGTTGCAAAATTAAGGCAAGTACTGTTTAACACCACCAAAAGTAGTGTCCCACACCACCATTCCAACTTTTTATCTCCTACACCACTCCTTTATTTCCCACACCACCAATAAAAACCCAAAATTTAAAATTTTATCTCTCCTCCCTTCTCTTCCTTTTCTTCTCTACCCTCCTTGTCTTCTCCATTAGACACCACCACCACCCCGCCACCACCACCTTTCTCCCTATTTTCTCCATCAAGCACCATCACCACCCCCGCCACCTTTCTTTCCCTCTTTGTCCCTAAAAACAGGGTATTATCCCTAATTTTGGTTTAATTTAAACCCTCAATTAAGACCGATTCTCAAGCTCATCAAAACATGAATATTGTACTAATCTTAGTCATCTAATCAATACAATTTGAATGAATTAAAAACGTTGTGAATTGAGCAACTTATGGTCATTTTACTAAACTCCCTAAAAATTATAAAAAAAACTGGCATTGTCCCTGATTTCGGCCAACTGATATGCTCAATTGAGACCGATTCTCAAGTTCATCAAAACATAACAATTTATTACTTTGAGTTACCTAATAAACACAATTTGAATCAGTTGAAAATGTTATGAAATGAGCAACTTATATTCTGCAAAGAAAATGGGATAGTGTCCCTTATATTCTGCCAACTTATACGATAGATTGAGATTGATTCCCAAGCTCATCAAAACACAAAACATATAGTACTCTAAATTATCTAATAAATGAAATTTTAATCACTTAAAAATGTTTTGAAATGAACAAGTTATGATCATTTTACTAAAGTCACGCAAATATGTCCCGAAAACAAAACGGGGTAATGTCATTGACTTTCGGCCAATTTATACGCTAGACTGATTCTCAAGCTCATCAAAAAACAAAAAAATGTAGTACTCTGAGTTTTCTAATGAACACAATTTGAATCATTTGAAAATGTTTTGAAATGAAAAAGTTATGGATATTTTACGACAAGCACTCAAACTATCTAGAAAAAAGTCAGTTTCCACCCATTCGCATTAGGAAATGCGAGTAGAAGTGTCAAATTCGCCCACACCTATGCAAATTAAAGTCTCTAATTCGCCCAAATCTTTGCGAAAGTGAGACTTCCACAAGCAAGGCCCTTTGCAAGTGTGAGACTCGAACTTGCATTTTCCATTGTGAATGGGTGACAATAGACTCTTTGTTCTTGACAGTTTGAGTGTTTGTCCTAAAATGGCCATAACTTTCTCATTTCAAAATATTTTCAAGTGATTCAAATTGTATTCATTAGATAACTCAGAGTACTACAATTTTTATGCGAGCTTGCAAATCAGATTCAATAGAGAGTATAAGGTTGGCCGAAAGTTAGGGACACTACCACGTTTTCATTGCAGGACAGATTTGCATGACTTCAGTAAAATGATCATAACTTGCTCATTCCAAAACATTTTCAAGTGATTCAAATTGTGTTTATTAGATAACACAGAGTACTACATTTGTAATGTTTTGATTAGTTTTAGAATCGGTCTCAATCAAATGTATAATTATCCGAAAGTCAGGGACACTACCATGTTTTCTTTTCGGAACAGATTTGCATGACTTTAGTAAAATGACTATAACTTTCTCATTTCAAAACATTTTCAACTGATTCAAATTGTGTTTATTAGGTAACTCAAAGTACTAAAATTGTTATGTTGATAAGCCAGAGAATTGTTCTCAATTGGCTGAAATATAGGGACAGTATGTCAGGGTTGACTAGGATTTCTAGTGCTCGTGCCAAGCATGTGACAGAATGTTGTTTGAATAATAAGCTGAGCCCATGGGCCCGCAGAGGAAGGGCTAGGATTTTCTACACGGTGCGTTGTGTGTACGGCGTAGATTGCACGGTGACACGTGTAAGACGTAGGCTGTGTGACGGTTGAGTATCGGTCCATTCACGAAGGCTTACTGTTTGATCCATGAGGAACTTCATGAACTAGGCCTTGGGTAAGAATAGCGAAAGCCAATTGAATGGTTGAGGAGGAACTTTCCCGACTAGACCTTGGGTGTAGAAGCCTCGACAGTTTAGTTCAGAAAGAACTTCCTAACCCAGCCTTGGGTTAAGAACCGCGAAGGCCAATTAGATGGTCGAAGAGGAATTTCCCCGACTAAGACCTTGGTCATGAAGCTACAGAGGTCGGTTGTTCGATTCATAATGAACTTCTTGAACCAAGCATTGGGTGTCAGAGCCGTGAAGGCCAATTGGATGGTCAAGGAGGAATATTCCTGACCAGACATTGGGAAACTTTGAGATGCCCACAGGTCGCCCCTAGGTCGCATGATGATGTCGCTCCTTGGTGTTGCCCAACCAAGTAATGGTTCATCTTCCGCATTTAATGTTGTAATTGTCTCATTAATAGTAATGGTTATGATAGTTATCAGAATTTTTTTTATAAATAAAGGCTTTCGATGTCATTTGGAGCCACAGTTTACATTACATTTGCCAAATGGGAGTTCTTGACAATTATTTCGCTGGAAATGGTTGGCCGATGCGATGGACAGTTTCTTTCGATTCATGGAACTAAAACCTTGTTCTTATGAACGCTTTGGAGGCACTCGGAAATCTTTCTTAGTGGAACAACTGGAATATTAAAGTGTGTAGTTAGTATGTAATAATGGGCAGATGACTACGATCCAACAGTTTTTTCACACCTTTTGAGGGGACTTGCTCTGCTTCACTGCGGGAGCTTTGGAAGATAAGGCAGTCAAACTTCGTCCTCTGAGCCGCTATGATCTCATGTAAGGCCAATCATAGGCCATAAGTCATAAGCTCGTGCTTTGACACATGTTTTGTCTGAAGAAAGGGCTTCTGGTATTTCTATCATCTAATGGCATATCATCTTGTCAGCATCCCCCACCCCGGAGTCCTTCCTCAATCATCTTGGTCAAGATATTTAAAGAAGGGACTGAACATCCCTTTCCTCGGACACCCATGTTCGATGACCTCACTGAGGATCTTTTTTAAGGGGCAGAACTGCTATGTGTGTTGCTTGGGGCATTAGGCAAAGCTGAGAATTTCCATACAGTAGCAGAAATAAGAATCAGTAGCACTAGTCTTGTGCCTTGACAAGAAATAACAACTTCAAGCTTTAATTCGAAACAAAGAGCATTTTCTTGTATCTCAAGATGATAGTGTTAAGCTAGTAACTCGAAACAATGAGTATTAAGCTCATAACTAGCTAAAAGCGAAGCACTATAACGTAATCAAATCCAGTGGACTATATTTAATTGAATCAGAATAAAATAAATAGAACTAATTATTGTAACTAGCTATTACTGTTAGTAGCACTTCAAATTGTGGACACTCCACAGATTCACAATTGGTTGTCTGTTTAATTACTGTAGATATTAACAGCCAGATCCCGCGGCTTGGGCAACTCGATACGGGCCTTCCCAATTCGAGTCTAGCTTGTCTGCATCAAGCACTCTGGTGTTCTAGAAAACTTTTCTTAGCACAAGGTCCCTTTCATAAAAGACTTTCGCATGAACCTTCTTGGAATGTCACTTCATAACATTCCAAGCATGTTAATTGAAGCACGTTTCAATGGCCTCCCACTAAGATACGATTATGTCAGAGCGGAACGGGATAAATTGAAAGTTGGAACCACTTTCAACTGATGAAAGTCATCTTGTAGGGATGACCATTTTAGCAAAGCTTCCATTCCGAAGGCCATGGAAAAGGGTGAGTTTCCTGTGGCACTCTTGTAGATATTTCGATAGGCCCAGAGCGTTCTTGGTAGCTCGTCGGCCCTTTTGTTGTTCTAACATTTTATTCAAGTTTCTTACAATGGTTTTGTTAGAGGACTCAGCTAGTCAGTTGCCTTAGGAGTACATGGGGGCCGAGTATAGTTACTTCACCTAATAGTTGTTGAGGAACTTTCGTACCCTCTCCCATCGGAATTGAGAGCCGTTTTCAGAAACAAGGCATATGGTAGGCCGAATCGGGTTATCAGTAGGTTCCACATGAATGTTATAAGAGCATTTTCCTTCACATGTTGTAGAGGCATGACTTCTATCCGTTTGGTGAAACAGTCTATGGCCACTAGGACAAATCTCTTCCGCTGCTTTCGGGCAAGGGGCCTACTATGTGAAGGCCCTAAACAATAAACGGTTAAGGGTTGTAAACGTAATGCAAAGGACTAGCCGGGGCTCGGATCTCTGAGGCATGCCTCTTATATTTGAACCATTTCTTCACAAATATTTTAGTGTGAGGCCAACATGTGAGGCAAAAAATACCATTGTGGGCAAATTTTTGTCCTTCGGAGTGATTTCCATATTCTCCATCACAAGGTTGATCACTAGCATTTTGGGTTACGTATTCCCCTTTCACAAGGTTGACAACCAGCTGGGAATCCATGAAAATAGTCATCTCTTTGATCTGTAGGCTTTTGGCCAAGTCGAGTCCTGTAATCAGAGCCTCATACTCATCCTCATTGTTGGTAGTCACAGACTCCAATTTGAAAGCTAGTTCCAGTCTTGATTTGTTCGGGTTTACCAAGATTGTTCCTATTCTAGAACCGTGGATGCAGGTAAACTTGTTTGTGAATAGTCTCCACCCTGTTGCTTTTGTAATTGGGGTCTGGTTCATCGAGGAGCTCCTTGGACTCTACTTCTCCTTCATCCAACCAGAAGGGATTTTCAACTGGGAAATCAACTAAAAAACATCTCATCACTTGTCCATTTTTAGTTGTTCAAGACTTGAACTCATATCTCCAATTCTTCACTGAGGGTAATAGCCCATTTCTCCATTCTGGAGAATTTGACGGATTTGTCCAGTCGACTTGTAAAGGGACATTTGTCATGAGAATTATGGTATGGGACTAAAGTAGGGCTGCAATCTGTGGGCTGAGAACACCAGAGCTAAGTCCATCTTCTAAGTTTGAGTGTACCTAGTTCCAGCCTCGAGCAAGGTCTTGCTTTCGAAATGGATTGGCATTTGTACCTTCTGCTCGAGTCTGATTAGGATGGAATACATTGAGAAGTCGAAAACTCCCAGGCAAATGTACAAGTTTTTATCGTTGTACTGCTATGAGAACATGGGGTGTGAGCTAAGGTATTGCTTCAGCTATTGAAAAGAAGATTCACATTTGGAAGTCCATTCAAAATTTATTTCCTTATTGAGGAGATGAAACAAGAGTTTGCATGGGTCGGATGACTTTGATATGAATTGGCCTAATACAATACCATTCCCGCTAGCTTGTATACTTGCTACTTAGAATATTAAGAAGGCATTTCGATCAGGTCCCTCAGCTGGTCGGGATTGGCTTCTATGCCCCCGCGGGACATTAAATATCCTAGGAATTTTCAAGGTGAAAGCCCAAATGAACATTTCTCTTAGTTCAACTTCATTCCATACTGTTTCAGTATTTCGAAGATGAATCCTAGGTCGGTTGGGTGGTGGATATTATTTGTTCCTTTGACAAACATATCGTCAATATAGACCTCCATGTTTTCCCAATTTGTTCGCAGAACCTCTTTTCCACCAAGTGCTGGTAGGTTGCCACATCGTTCTCAAGTCCAAAAGCATTATCTCGTAACAATAAACTTTATTCTTTGCATAGTAAAAAAATTTTCTCTGTTCTTTTCTTCCATGGTATTTAGTTGCAACCAAAACAGCCATCCATGAATGCAAGGAATTGGTGTCCTGCTAGTTAGTTGATGAGTTCTTCGACCTTTAGCATATGGATTGTCCTTTGGCCAAACCTTATTGAGGCCAGTCAAACCGATGCAGACTTGGACCTTGCCGTTCTTTTTTGGAATAGAAACTATGTTTGCGAGATCCACTTGAGCGTTTTGACTACTCAGATGTGGCCTGCGTCCAACAACCTCTGGACTTCTTATTCACGCCTTCTGCAAATGAGGGAACAACTTTTCTAATCTTCTTGGCCACAGTCTTACTCCCTTCCCGGATGTTCAGCCTGTGGCATACAAATTACTTGGGTATCCCATGCATGTCATTCATGACCCACGCAAATACATTTGAGTTCACCGTGCGTACCATTCATGATCCACGTGAAGACGTTTTTGTTCACCTATAGAAAGTTAATTAGCTAAGTTATGGACTCCTACTCAAGGTTGGCACTTATGAAGGTACGACTCTCTAGTCCGACCCCTCTTATATTTACATGTGTTACAATCTTAGGTGGCTCGAGAATGGTAGGCAGACGCAACGCTGATTGCTATGCATGGGCATCTTCGGACTCACCCTTGACTGCTTCCATGCAACCCCAAGATGTGATTTGATCGACACTGATATCATAGAAGCCGAAATCAGTCGAAAGTCAGACTGTCTAGTAGAAGTTGATGGTCTTGCCTCGAGACAATGGATCCATCTTCGATCGAGTATGGCATGGTAAGGGATGGCACATCTGGCATGATAAAGCGATAGTTCATCTCGACGGGTTCGACTATGACGGGAAGATACACTTCTCCTTTGGGAATAGTGTTGGTGCCGTTGAACTCGTAGATAGGTCCCTTTGCAAGCTGGAGCGCATTACAGTATAGGTTCATCTTGTCATAGGCCAAACTGAAAATCATTTCAACGGAGCTTCCACAATCCATCAGGACTCTCTTTAGGAATGAGTCCCTAATTATTATGGAGATAGCCAGATCGTCCATGTAAGGGGTGGCCATCCGATCCAAGTTTTTGCTCGAAAAGCACTTCAGGGAATCATCTCCCTTCCCGGTGGACCAATCATTTGAGGTTCGATGTCGACACTCACTACACCATTATTGGCAATCTGTAACCATAATTAGCATCATATTTTTAGTGATACTCATTGTATTATATTGTATCATGTATTTTCTGTTAATATTCAAAATTGTGACATTATTAAATTGTCATGTGATATGCACGAAAGTGTTACAGATTGGGAGAAAAACTCTTAACCACTCACGTTAGACTCCAAACTCTTTGTTTAGAGTTTTCATTTAAATGTAAAACTCTTTCTTCCCTCATTTGATGAAAAACTTCAAACTCTTCAATCTGATAAACTTCCTGTTGCAATAAACACTCCATTAGTTAGGTATTCGAGAATCCACAGTTTTTCTCCAAATAGGTATTCTGTTTTCGATGAAAGGCATCTCCAAATAGGTTTTCATTGAAATACTTCTCCAATCAACTTCACATTTGTTGCAGATTGAAAAAGCAATGAAATACTTGAATACCTATTAGTAGAACAATTTTTTCGATGAATGGCATCTTCATCTTCGCATTTGTTGCAGATTGAGTCACTCGTTTGCAACATCTTCACATTTGAGCAATCAATGGCTTATCTTCTCCAATCGTTCTCTCTTATTTGTGGAAACCCTAGCTCTTGCTAGAAGTTGAAGGTGAGTTTTCTTCTCATTTAATTCACATTTTCAATCAATTAAATTTTGTTTAGATTACATGTTTGTTTTTAGATTTAAGCTATACTTAAATCTGGTAAATCAAATTTACAGGAGATTCTTGTGTCGATTTCTCTTTCTCAGCTCGATTTCTCTCTCAGTTGATTCTCGAATTGCCGAGTAGACAAGTACAATCGATTCGATTACATGTACAAGTGTTTTCTTAAGTTCTGTGTAAAATGCTTCAATTAATGTACTACAAGTGATGGTTGTACAAAACCTTCATTATTTTTGCTTCATGAACCTCAGAGACTGGAATACTCACTTAGTCAGACATTGAAATTTTGTTGGACACTCAGTCTGTGGTTGAACATCATTAAATTTCAATCTCTAGCGTCATTCTATCTTAGCATTTCATCGTTGCCCTTTTTTTAGTTGTAGGTTAAACCAATTGGTATTTTTTGTTGTTTCTCTTAAAATAGAGAGAAATGTTAGGCGTATTCAAACTTAGATTATTTAGTTGGTTGATTGATTGTGATCATCGTTTTTCCCTTAATTATTGAGCCCATGTTGTACAAAAATGATCCATGAGGCCCTCTATTTCTGTAAGCTGTTTCAGTTTGGCAATATGTTGCTAGGATGGCCCAGTTGAAGCTATACTTTGGAATTACATGTTTAATTGGGAATTATCTTCTCAAGCAGTAGTCGAAAATATTAGAATTACGTTGTATGCAAAAGTTCCAACAAGCATTTTTTGTCATTACAAATAAAATTGACCTGGGTGAAGTTGGCAATTATATGTTGTATATATGTCCATTATATGTTGTATTATAGAGGTTGATGATCTAAGCATGTTAGAGAGTCCATTATGTGTTCGACACTGGATCTTTTATTTTTAAATCAAATTGGCCGGGTGAAGCATGTCAGAGAGTCCATTATATAAAGATAGTAGTAGGTAACTCTCTCAGTCTCGGTCTTATAGTGAAGCACTTGTTTTGCATATACCCCAATGCGTTCTTTCAAATGTAGTGAGTTTATCAAATTCTAAGCTACCGATTATGTTGCATTTCTTTTGCAGCCAGCAATCTGTGGACTTGTTTGCCTCCGCGCCAATTATCAAGAGACATGATATGTTCACTCTTGAAGCAGCTGACAGCATAACTGTTTAAGTTCAGGGCTCAATTAATCAGTCTCGTTCACTAGAACATGGCATTTCTTCAGAGTTGTGGATCTTTGACAATTCCCTGTGCATGCTTTATTTCAATGTTAAAATTTATGGTCATACCGGTTTGCATATCCTTTATGTTACTTCAGTTATAGTTCCATCACAGTCTAGGCAGTTTATTATTTATTGAGATAGTTGGATTTTGTTTTTTACAACTTTACATTTTCAAACTCCATATTTCAACTTTTGCTGCTTATGTTTTGTTTATTGAAGCATGTGATGGAACCATCTCGTTTGTGTTTTAACCTGAAAATTAGGTCGGGTTTGGTGATTATTTGCAATGTTGCCCTTCTGCGATTTTGTTACAATGCATAATACTAATAGTATGTGTCCACATTTTTTTAGTTCTTCCATTGATATAGGGCGCATTAACTCACATAATGGTAATGTCCCCTTCTTTCAAATGCCATTTTAATCATTGAACATTTATGTTTGACATCTGGTAAATGTCCATTGATGTGGGGATGCATTTACCTCAAACTTGATATACGAATCATGATTGATATCAGTCTTGGAATTCCTGATGAGTAATGAGGAAAATCTCTCACACTTTGGCATGTTGAATATGTAATAGAGGTTGAATGGTTCTGGTGTCAAGTAATGGTCTCCCTTTCAGCTGTTCCAAGAAGCTTCATTCCTAGAATGAGACTACATAGCAAGATATACTAGCTATCACAGCTAGAGTGATTTTGTTGCATCACTCCTGTCTAAAAAGTAGGACTTGCTTATGCATAAATTCTATCATATATAGTTATGCTGCTCTTCTTTAACTAGGAAACGTGAAAAAAATGTAATGATTCAAGTTTCAATCCAGCAGCTAAGCTTATCTGTCTCGTCATACGCATGGACTAAGCTGGGCTGCTGGTGAGAACATATGGTTTTCTGATCCCATTAAGTAGATATAAATTAAAAGTGTGACGTTTACCTTTCACAGCAGGTTTTCATTGAGTTATGACACTAGAGTTAGTTTTTTTATGTTTTAATTGAGAAGAAAAACTGGACACTTGCAAAACATTTCCTTAACACCCTGAAAAAGGCACTGAAGATGCAGGCAAGATCCTTAACAGTGGTGGAGCATGTCCTATTTGCGATCAAGTCCTTTCGAAAAGGTAAGCAATTTCAATTATTTTAATTCTTTTGAAAAGCCTGAAAGATTATTTTAACTTCTACTTAAATGTTGACTGTTTAGTTAGTAAAGCTGCACGGATTGTGCCTAGTATGGTTGGTCTGATTTGGTGAAAATGTGAAATTTCTAATCCAATTTTGCAAAAACAAAGCAGTTGTAGTAATTCACAAGCATTCGTTTAAATACAACCAATATTTCGCAGTTGGATTGTTCATTAACCATTTAACACTGAATGCGAGAAGAAATACTTTTGATATATCTGGCATGCATCTGTTATCATAAAAGTTCATTACAAGGGTTAATAATGGAAGACATTTGGACTGACCTAAGGGTAGAGTTATCATTTATTATTGTAGTTTAATAATTTAATCATGAATAACATGTTACTAACATTGGAATCTCTACCAGAAAGAAAATAATCTGCCAGATTACTATAAGAATATGACATTTGCACTGCTGCTATCATTACAACTCCCAATTGATTCATTATTTTCGAACAATTGTTCAAAAACTTGTTATTGGACGATATATGTCAATGAGTACTCATGCGTACTTGCATTTCAACCTACCAACAACCAAAACCTGAGATGCAAGTCATATAAAACATATAAATCCCATGAATACATTCACATCATAATCAAATAAGTGAGTTTTGGAACAGAGGAATTGCATATAAGCTGATACAAGAAATCAAAATCGAAGAAGGTGCTCAGGTAAATTATCACTGATTCACCGTGTTCCTAATTCAGTTCGTTTCCTGCTTCTGTTTTCAGTATGTTGCTGTACCTAGTCAAAACAAACAGTGGTTTTATATTTTTGATTCTCTGACAACACATTAGAACACATTCTTTTCTCCTAACTCGCAACAAATATAAGCTCATAAAGGTTTGAACTCTTTTTTTTTTTTTTGGATACAAGGAATCAGTATGGATGCTGTACGATGTCTGTTGGACAGGTTGAGACCTCTCGTAGGTTTGACAACTTGGTACTATTGTGTTCTCTGGAAATTGAGTGAAGACCAAAGGTATGTAGCTACACTTGCAGGTTACTCCCTCAAGTCAATTTTTTCGAATCCAAGCACCTTTCATTCACTGTTAAGCAGTTCAAGTTTGTCAGGTCATACAATAGTAGCAATTAGTCTCAGGTCATCCTGTCAGAGGCTTCGTTACCGCTATGTATCTTCTCGTTATTATTCCAAAGACTAATTTCTATTTACATTTTTTATCAAAGGTTCATTGAGTGGGTGGGTTGCTGTTGTGGTGGTGTTGGAGCCGTCGATGATCTAGGCAGCAACAGCCAAAATGTTGAGAGTAGAGAAGAACTTGTGTTTTCAGTTTCAGCAGTCCATCCTTGCAGAGATTCGATATTTCAGCCCCCCAGAGCTAAAAGCTGTCACCTTCTCTCAATATTGCCTTCTTCGATGCCCTTGGATTCCAGGTACATTTCCAATTCACTCTCATTCTCTTTCAGCTATAAATATATTGTTAATCGGTTCTTTTGTAAAACAATGACACAATCACTATCTATCCATTGGAGGAATCAAATGGTTTAATTGTGTTTTCATTTACTTTTAATAATTTTCATTGTTAATCTTTTTGAACCAAAATCTCGGGAATGGGCTTTGATGATGATGATGATGATGAATTTTCATTGTTAGGCTTTTTTTTCTATCACTGTCAATTATTTTTTGTGGTTTCATGAATTTTAATATAGCGCTCATTAAATACAAGCTCATATACAGAAGCCGCGGACAAGCAATATTAGACAATCAACCAAGATGGATAAACCACTAGAATAGCCCAGACTCGTGCGTCTCAGAAGTGAGTATTTCTTTCTCAGTGTCTGTGTGTGTTTTCATCATTGCCTGAAAATTAATTCACACTATTTTGACAGGAAACTATTGGGACAAGAATTCTGATCCTAGTATCTGGAGGGCTGGTTGTGTTCTTCGCTAGCAAACCTGTATGTAGATATCCTACACTCCCTATTTATGTTTTTCTTTCTTTTCAACCAAAATAGAAAATATATGAGAAAATTGGAGACATAATCTCCAATTAAGTTTCCTTTTACTCTGATGGCTCAAGCTATTAGAGAAAGAGTAACTTACCAACATCATGAACACACAAAATAGGAATGTGAGGCAGAAATGTGCCGAATAATTCGCTGCGGGTAGGAAACTACTTTTAAATCATCCCCACAAGGCCACACGCTCTTTCGGTGATGAATATTATTATCATATTTTCCTAATGGATTCAAAGAGAACGATCTCCTCATGCCACTGCAAAGTGCAAATTAATAGTATAACTACTTGGATATGGTAACAGGTGCCTGAAAATCCATACATCATTGAGTTCGTTATCGCTCAGTGCAACGTGTCATGGGAACAAGAAGCCATAAAAACGAGTGATGCTGACATAAAGCTAGTTATTGATTTATTGTAATAAAATAAAAGTACTAAATATCCACACGTAAAGCTAGTTATTAAGAATCTTTTGTCATTGTTTGCCATTGGATCAAATGTCTGACTCTCTCTGTCATCCACAATTTCTAGAATCTATGCTTCCCTAAATTTCTCTCAGATCAGAGGTAACAAAACCCCAAATCCACACATCACAATTCCCCTGCTAAACCCTAAATTTCTCTCAGATCATATTTAGCATTTTGATTGAGCTTTATTTTTACTTTATTTGCAGGGAATAATGCACAAGGACCTAGGAGTTCAGAGTATGCAATGGAGAATGTTCAATATGAATCTGTTAGAGCATTTCACTAACACTGCATGAACAGCTTTGGATTGTCTGGATGTTGGTGACCAGACCTGATTGTACTTTTGATTTTGTTATTGCAATGACTATCTTACTGTTTTCATATGAAAAGTTACGTTGAAAGAACCTGTAAATTTTGTTGATGTTGGTCTTGTTATTGTAATGACTAAGTTGATTCTAGTATTTTCATTAAGATATTTGCTAAGTCATTAGCTAAATAGCACCTTGAAGGGTAAAAACATGTTTTTTTTGTAAGTTGGGCATTTTTTTTTTTGTAAGCTGTAAGAGATTAAACTGAATAAAATTTCCATTGTCATAGTATCAACTTCACTCTTCTGTGTTGTTCAAAGATTTTGCAAGAATCATGTAGTGACAATATTTTCAATAGTATAATTTATTATGTGATGCTAATTTATACAATTGCTTCTTCTAACAAAAATCAGCATCATGCACTATGTGATTCTCTTTACAATTAGTATCATCTTTGTTGAGATGCAAATTTGTAAAGTTGAATCATTTAGTAAAAATTAGTATCATTTGGCTAATGATACTAATTTTAAGTATGTGATTCTCTTTTACAATTAGTATCATCTTTGTTGAGATGCAAATTTGTAAAGTTGAATCATTTAATAAAAAATAGTATCATTAGCCAAATGATACTAATTTTAAGTAGTATCACTTTCAACATGATTCTAAATTTAGGATCACCAAGAATAGTATCATTTGATAGATGATTCTAGTATTTTCAGCTACACTTCAAAACAGTTACAAAAACACTGTTTTGGTGTAGTGACTGTTCACATGTTGGACATATAGGATCCTTTATTTTTTTTCCCTTTATGCATTTAAATAACATTGATGATATGCCTAAGACATGATGCTTCTAGAGTGAGATGGTTGGAGCTGGGGGGTTTTCCTTTGCAACCTTAACAAACTCCTGGAGTTTGTTTTGCTCTACCACCCGCTGCAAAAAAAAAAAAAAAATTCAGTGCTATGCATGAGTCCGTATCGTGATCCCCCAGCTTATGATACTCATGGTAAGGCCTTCCAGGCTGGTCATCAAGCTTTGCGGCATGTTTGGATAAGTGAGATTCGACACTTTTGTTATAGTCTCGATTATGTCAAAAGTCGATTCCAATGTGGTGGGCTCTTTCGAGGCCAACTTGGTGTGGGCTAGGGTCCCAGCAGCTACCTTGAGCTTGAGGGCTAAACAGCCTAGCTTATGATCGAGGTCAAATTTATTCATTGTCTCTTTATTTAATCGGAACAGGTAATTCATGAAAAACTCGCCTTTGTTCTGTTTTACAGCCAGTGAGTTGGTGAAGTTTGAAACCCTCTTTCTCAGGTATATGTAATGCCCAATGAAGATGGATTATAGAGTCTTGAAGTCTCCAACGGACTTCTCCTTAAGATCATAAACAATGTCAGGGGAGGATCTTTCAAAGTATTTGGGAGATATTAAACACAGACAGTTGTGTTTTGGAGATTCCCACTGTATGGTCATATGCTTGAATTGCAACATGTGCTCATAAAGGTCGGAGTCCTTGTCATACTGTTGAAAGGTCGCATGGTGAACTTCGTCAGAAATTCCATGATCTAGATCTTAGATGAGAGAGGGGATCCATTAAGTCGGGCAAGGGTATCCTTGGAATCGTTGCCCTTCGCTCATTTTATTTCGTGCTCGGCAAAAAAGTTCTCAAGCATTTCTATTGTCACCATATTGGAAGGAAGTGTGGGGTGGTAATCTAGGTTGGAAGCTAAGCAGGATGCTCGTTCCAGGAAGAAGGTTCAGGATTCCTAGTCCAGCCTTGTTGTTGGTCACTCATGTTTCAGGACTATCTTGGGATCTAGTCGGGCTGTTGGCCTCATTTTGGATGTTGTCCATCTCGGCCTCGTAGGTGGCCCTCTTAGCCATCAAGTCTTCTCTCTCAGCAACTAGTTGATCCTGGAGTTGGTTCGGGGCCTCATGCAGCTGCTCGGGTGTCTCGAGATCCCTATAAGACTCAGAGGCGTCCTCTCAGGTATCATTTGGTCCTGCATGAGTAGTCATTGCATTTTTGTTCTTTTTGGAATTCATGGTCACTTGACATTGGAAGTCCCATGGACGACACCAAATGTTGAGGGTAAAAAGGTGATCGGAACTTCTCCCTGCTATCAGGCAAGAAGATGAGCCAATGTTTCTGCACAAACTCAAATCCGGCCGGGATGCCTGGGTGGAGACTTTGACAGTCAAGTCAGAAACAGGCTTAAAGAGGTAAAAAAAGAGAAAAAACGAGAGGTTCAGAGAGCCATGTTTGCTCGAGTAGTTTTTGTTTATATGGCTCTATGGAAATGAGCCTTCTTTTATACATGTTTACTCGGGGGTTCTTTTATGTCTGGCTCTGGGGAAATGAGTCTTCTTTTATACTTGTTTGACTGTATGTCTGGGTCTGTGATCTCCGCAGTGGTGATAGGGTTGAATTTACCCAAATCTACCAGCTGGAAGGTATCCCCGAGCAAACTCTCTCATGTCTAGGGAAATGTAGATATTCCCAGGTCGGGGGGGGGGGGGGGGGGGGGGGGGGGGGGGTAGGGTAGGGGTTGTGTAAAATATGCAATCAAAACTAATTAACGTATCAGATTCTTAATAACTAGCTGCATCGAAATTTTTCTTGTGATGCTCCATAATCTTTACTGGTTCAAAAAGAAGAATTCGAACATGTATCAGATACTTCAATAGGATCATCTTCCTGGCCCTTTACCATTAACGTTTTGCTAGATTGTTTCAATTTTGATGAGGAGTCATACCCAGAGGATGAACTATCTATTAATTAATCACGTTCGTAGCTTTGTTCTTTTTCGGATCTATGGGGCACACTGTTTACAAGTGTCCAAATTTGCCGTAAGTGTAACACTTTATCTCCTTTTTCAAGTCATCCTTCTTCGAAGAAGATGTTTCATTTTTGTCATACTTTATGCTGTTGCAACACAATTTCCTTGGCTTGTCTTCTCCGTAAGTCTGCTGCGGAGATTCTTTAGACATTTGCTATATCTTCCTGACAATCAAAACTAATAGTTCATCAATGTTGTCCTTTGGTACATCATCGGAATGTTATGCACTAAATGCAATAGTTTTCTCATTTTTTTGTTTTTGGGTTACACTTCCCCAATCTGACATATCAAGTCATTGTTATTGAGATTCTCAATCAGTTTCTAAAGATTGATTTCTGACAAATTCTTGTTCTTCTCCTCATTCGCATAAATATTTGCATCGTACTTGAGAGTCAGAGATCTCATAATCTTCTTGAAAATCTGGGTGTCTAGCAATTTTTCTCCGTGACCTTCCCCTTCCATAACATTGACACTTTCCTTCATTTTATCCCAAAACTGGGTGTAGGATGATCCTTTTTCCATGCATAGTATCTCTAGATTGGCATTTGAAGCATGAAATCTTTGAGTTGAGCATTTTCTTTGTTGTTTGACACCAAAATATCTCATTCTTTCTTGGAAGTCATGCAACTTTGATCTTTTGCAATCGCACGAGCTTCGACTTTGTCTCTTGCTGACCAATCTGCATAGGCTTTGATAATAATAGTTTTCTTGCCATCTTTTGTGGATGTGATGGTAGGTTTTTTATAACCATTTACAACTATTAGCCACACAAGCTCATCCATAGCCATCAAATGGGTTATCATCTTGTTTTTTCCAAAAACTATAATTATCATTGTTTAAAATCATTTTGCTTGACAAGATGTGAAATAGGTCATTATTGTTGCTCATCATGTTTACTTCGGATATTAAGCCCTTTGTTAGTAACTTGTTTATGATACCAATTAAAAATTACTGGTATCCTTATATGATGAGTAAGACAAAAGGGGCGGTGAATAGTCTCTTTTAAAAAAAATTAAAAACTTTTGCAAAAACAAATGCAAAAACAGTGAGGTTTTATGAACAACTCTTAGATACTTGTGCTTAAAATAATCTGCTAGATCTTAGCAACAATAATGTTCCAAGATAGGTGTAGAGTATGAAATGATTCAACTCTTGGTTTTGATGGCCTCACAAGTCTTGGGATCTAAAACCCCGATCTAAGGATATATTTTTTCAAAGTAGATCCAAGACTTTATGCACAAATCAAGAGATTTAAACTTTGATTTGTAAGACTTAAAACATCCAAGATGAGATATCAAAAGTTGTAAGATAAGCAAACATGCATAAGTAATGTAAAGAGATGGAAAGAGACAATATCACACATAGATATAACGTGGTTTATCTAAGCCAGGGTTTGATTGGCCATGACCAGTTACTTCCGCGATCGAAAGGGCTCGCAAACCTTGGTGACTACCAATGAGATGCAACACAACCAAATCTAACAGACTTGTGCTTGGGAATCCGGAGATACCACTTGGCCTTATGATCATGTTCCATGAGACTTGTCGATTTTCCAATGATCTTACCATCATGGAATGCAACATAATTAAGTCTTACCACCTAATTAGGATGACCAGGTGACACTTATTCATACAAATCCACTCCACGGATTCAAGAACCTATACAAGGTAAGTTGAGTTTAGGCAAGCTAAGACTTAAAGAGATTTCTCTAGTAGTGTTTCTCAAGTAGCGGATGGGAGAAAGTTATAAGGTTCGATTATCTTCATGTTCTACTTTTCAAAATGGCTAGATTCAAAAGGTCTCTTTGTTTAATCAGAATGGTCTCTAGCTGTAGTGACATATAAAGGGTGAAGTCGACTTTGCTATAGCAAGATAACTTTTTAAAACAAGTGCTTTTTCTTTTTTCATATGTTTTTGTACTTGACATGGACATTTTTTTCAAGTGCATGGGCATGTCTCATAAGGGAATATCCATCATCCAAAGTATATTCATTCTCATGTTAAAAGGATAACTCATATTTTGCCTCCAAATAGTTGACACTTTCTTTGAGCTTTGGTCATCCATAAACCATTTTTGGCTAGACTTCATCTGCCACATAACTTGTCTTGATCAACCTTCTTAGACTTCAACCATCTTGGACTTGTCTTCTTGAAGCTTTGACAATGTTTGATCAATTTTCATATTTTTGACTTCTTGTATTGATGCCTTTGGTTGAGTCTTCATGGTCGCATTTGAATGATTTAATTTTATCTATCACTCCCAACCCAATATGCACGACTTTAAACTGCAGTCATACGTTTTACAATATCGCTCCAATCAACCGTAATAATTTTACAAGCTTAACCAATATTTTTTTTTCTAATTTACAAATAACATTTTCAAAATGAGTGGTCCTCAACGAGCAGTATAAAACCCAAAAACAATCCTTTTAAAGCCAATTCCCATAGAAAAGATGGCAATATAGTAAAATCTATTTTTTATTTATATATATTTTTCCTAATTGCACACAATACATATGTGCATATAAATTCTTTTGTCCCCTTTAGATAATTTATTGTCCTTCCTTACATCGAACATCCTAACCTTTTCGGCAAGCAAGTTAGCCAATGACCTTATTAGCGCTCGAAAGTCTTAACCATCGACGTTGAGATGAAAACACACAAACTGGACTCGTCCATACCATGGGGCATCCCTAGGCCATCTTTTGCCGCAATTATGATTCAGCTAATGACCTTATATTAGTGCATTGACAAACCAAACCATCGGGGCTTAGATGAACGCATGGAAATTGAACTCGTCCATAACATGCTTGTGAATGGGTTTTTTGTGCATATACCTCAAAATGTGAGAAGAAGCAATCTACGACTAATAATCAAAATATACAAGACACAAAGAAAATGTTGACGAGGTTCCCTCCAATGGAGGTACTCCCCGAATCCTTCGATGGGATCAAATTCACTATCATAAATAAATACAATTCATTTTTACAAATGCTCTTTTTCTTCCTTATTTTTCCGTTTCCTCCTTATGTCCGTCTTTAGATGCCCTTTACTTTTCTCCATATCTTCTTTTTATAGCAGTGTTCTAAAAAAAGGTCTAGGTGGGGCCTAGGTGTTAGGCGGGTTTATTATTATTATTATTATTATTATTATTATTATTATTATTATTATTATTATTATTATTATTATTATTATTATTATTATTATTATTATTGTTATTATTTATACTTTCAGTTCGAAAAAAAATTAAAAAAATTAAGACTTTATTTTTCTTATACATTTTGCATATGTATCTTGGCATTGAATTGAAAGTAATTTATATGCTATTATACTAAAATTTTATTAATTCCATAGAGTTCCATAGGATTCTAATCCTTAGATATTTATAAGGAAGTGTGTAGAAGTTCATTGTAGACTGTTAGATCAAATTGATCACCACCGTCCATTGAGGAGGTGGAGTTGTATAAATAGGCTAATGCCTCATTTGTTGTAGTCACCTCAGAGAATTCAAGCAATACAAGTTCTAGTTTTATTAAGCTCTCTTGTGTGTTCTTAGCTTGCTTAGCTTTTCAAAGTCTTTCGTGGGCAAGGCTGACTAGCTTTCTTTGATAAGTCAGGGCAAAGTTTGCTAGTGCTGCACGGGAAGTACTTATGAAAAAAAAGCCCGTGACAGTTGGTATCAGAGCCAAGTTTGGAAAGGTTGGTGAAATCATTCTACACAAGAGAATGTCGTCAGAGGTCAACAACCCATCAATTGGCAACAACGAAAAAGGTGGGAAAGTCAGCAAGGACAAGTCGAAGGACATGATCTCTGCAATGGATGAAAGGTTGGCTAAGTTGTGTGCCACCATGTCCGACTTGAGGGAGAAAGTCGAAGACATGGACCAACGCATCGAGGGGTAAGTGTCCAATGGGGAAGACCAAGAGTTTCAGGAAGAGATGCAAGGAGCCTTAAATGCAGTAGTGGACATGGTGTCCAATAAGATTGAGTCCCTTGAAGCCCAAATTGTTGCCAAAGATGCGGAGATGCATGCTTACAGGGAAAGAGTTGAGAAGCTAGAAACTCAACTCAATGTGTGTATGGCTGCGGTAGCCAATGGTGGGACTACACCAGGGACAATCACCAACAAAGTCGAAGCTCCCATACCTAAGGCCTATGGTGGGGCAAGAGAGATCGACAACTTCTTGTGGAACATGGAGCGCTACCTTGATGCAATTGGCATAATAGATGAAACATCAAAGGTACGTAGTGTCTCCTTATATTTAAATGATGTTGCTACATTTTTTGTGGCACAGAAAGTCTGATGATGTCAAGAAGGGATTGTGCACCATCGACACTTGGGAAGAATTCACGAAGGAACTCAAGAGACAATTCTACCCGGAAGATGCCGAAAACAAAGCTAGGGCCAAGCTTCGCCGCCTTCAACACAAGGAAGGCCACATAAGGGAGTATGTGACGGAGTTCTCGGAGTTGCCCTTGGTGATTCCTGACATGGGAAAAAGGATGCTTTGTTTAGCTTCCTTGATGGCCTAACAGGTTGGGCCAAGTTGGAGTTGAAGAGGCGAGGTGTGCAAGACCTTGCAATAGCTAGGCTGCGACCGAGTCCTTGATTGAATTTAAGAGAAATGACTCATCCAAGTGGCAAGGGAAAAAGCCGAGTAATGATGGAAAAGGTGGGAGAGACAAAGAGAAGTCCTCCAAAGAGCACAAGAACTCCAAAGACAAGGGGAAGGAGAAAAGAGATGGATCACCCAAGAAGATATCTTGCTTCTTATGTAGTGGACCCCATTGGGCATTCAAGTGTCCCAACCGGGGGAAACTTGTCGCACTTGTTATGGAGGAAGAAGC
The DNA here is from genome assembly GCA_963556465.1 of Berberis vulgaris. Lineage (NCBI taxonomy): Eukaryota > Viridiplantae > Streptophyta > Magnoliopsida > Ranunculales > Berberidaceae > Berberis > Berberis vulgaris. The sequence continues at coordinate 17,603,995 of OY747129.1, read as the reverse complement.
AAAAGAAGAAAGGAGGATCACCTCAATGAATCTCCTAAGTGTCATTTAAGCTAAGATCGACGAACAACCACGTGGAAGGATGTACGTGGAGACCGAGATCGGGAACAAGACTGTGAAAGCCATGGTGGATACCGAAACCGACACAATCTACATGGCCAAAGACCTTGCTTAAGAAATTGGCCTATCATATACTAAGGAGAAGGGATATATCAAGGGAGTCAATGCTAAAAGTTTCCCAATTGAAGGAATAGCTCGTGGCACCGATATTCGGCTTGGGCAATGGAGAGGTAAAGTCGACATAACTATTGCTTCAATTGATGATCACAAGTTCTATTTGGGTATCGATTTCTTGGACATGGTAAAGGCGCCCTTGGTCCCATATGTCAACACCATGTGCATCATGGAGAAGGGACAACCTTGTGTTGTGCCCATGGTACGGGATATAAGTAAGGAGAGAATGGTGTCCGCTCTCCAAATTTCTAAATGAGTAAAAAGGAATGAGCCTACTTAATTGGCTACCCTCAAGGAAGACGAAGGTCCCGTGGATGGAAGGGTGAATGCACCTAAGGCCGTCCAAGATGTTCTCAAGGAGCACAAGGATGTTATGCCTACCGAGTTGCCTAAGAAGCTTCTACCAAGGAAAGAGGTGGATCATGCTATTGAGTTAGAAGTTGGAGCAAAGCCACCCGCATTTGCTCATTATCGTATGGAACCTCTTGAGCTCGAGGAGTTAAGAAAACAATTGAAGGATTTATTTGATGCTGGTTATATCCGACCCTCTAAAGCTCCATATGGTGCACTGGTCTTATTTCAAAAGAAACATGATGGATTCCTACGACTTTGTATTGACTATCGGGCACTCACAAGGTCACTATCAAGAACAAGTACCCGATTCCACTTATTACGGATCTCTTTGATCAACTTGGTGATGCAAGGTACTTTACCAAGCTTGACTTGCGCTTGGGATATTACCAAGTCCGCATAGCCGAAGGAGATGAACCAAAGACGACATGTGTTACAAGGTACGGGTCTTACGAATTCTTAGTCATGCCATTTGGTTTAACTAATGCACCGACCACATTTTGCACTCTAATGAATAAGGTGCTAGCTCCTTACCTTGATCGGTTCGTAGTTGTGTACCTTGATGACAATGTGATATATAGTAAGACATTGGAAGAACATTTGGATCACTTGAGGCAAGTGTTCCAAACTTTGAAGGACAACGAGCTATATGTCAAAAAGGAGAAGTGTTCATTTTCCCAAGAGGAGGTGACATTCTTGGGTCATATCATTGGCAAAGGCATGCTTCATATGGACAAATCCAAGGTACAAGTCATCCAAGAATGGGAACCACCGACCAAAGTCACTGAGTTAAGATCTTTCCTTGGCTTGGTGAACTATTATAGAAGGTTCATCAAAGGCTACTCTTCCATAGCCCCTCCATTGACGGACTTGCTCAAGAAGGGACGAAGTTGGGATTGGAGTTCAAAATGCCAACAAGCTTTTGAAGGATTGAAGAAGGCAATTGTGGAGGAACCGGTGTTGGCACTTCCCAACCATTCTATGTCTTTTGAGGTACATACGGATGCTTCCGATTGTGATATTGGTGGAGTATTGATGCAAGAAGGACATCCTATTGCCTTCGAAAGTAGGAATCTCAATGATACTGAGAGGCGGTACACTGTGCAAGAGAAGGAAATGACTGCGATTGTGCATTGCTTGCGAACATGGCGTCATTACTTGCTTGGGAGAAAATTTGTGGTCAAGACCGACAATATTGCCACTAGCTACTTCCAAACATAGAAGAAGCTCACACCAAAACAAGCTAGATGGCAAGACTTCTTGGCAGAGTTTAATTACACTTTGGAGTACAAGCCTGGCAAGGCTAATCTTGTTGTGGATGCTTTGAGTAGAAAAGGAGAACTTGCTAACATAAGTCAACATCAAAGCAACTTGAAGGGACGCATAAAGGAAGGATTGGCACATGATTCCATGGCTCAAACCATCATAGCTTTTGTCAAAGATGGGAAGACAGGACGGTTTTGGGTGGAGGACGGCTTGATATGCTCTAAGGGAAGGAGAATCTATGTTCCACCTCATGACAACCTAAAGAAGGAAGTCTTGAAAGAATGTCATGATAGCAAGTGGGCGGGACATCCAGGTATACATCGGACCCTTGCTATTGTGGAAGATTCTTATTATTGGCCACATATGAGGGATGATATCGAAGTATATGTAAAGACTTGTCTTGTATGTCAACAAGACAAGGTGGAGCAATAGTCACCTGCCGGCTTACTTGAACCCCTCCCCATCCCAGAGAGACCTTGGGAGATTGTTTCCTTAGATTTTATAGTTGGGTTGCCCACATCGGAAAGTTGCAATTGGATACTTGTGGTCGTGGACAGATTTTCGAAGTATGCCACCTTCGTTTCCACACCCAAGGAGTACACAGTCGAGCAAGCCGCACATTTATTCCTCAAACATGTGGTGAAGTATTGGGATGTGCCCAAATCTATCATTAGTGATCGGGATACTAGGTACACGGGGAAATTTTGGATTGAGTTATTCAAGTTGTTGGGTACCGACCTTAACTTCTCTACTAGTTTTCATCCTCAAACGGATGGTAAGATGAAAATGATGAATGCCTTGCTGGAGTTATATCTTAGGTACTATGTGAGTGCCAACCAGCGAGATTGGGCAAAGTTGCTAGATGTTGCCCAGTTCTCTTTCAACTTGTAGAAGAGTGAAGCGATGGGTCGTAGCCCATTTGAGATTGTCATGGGACAACAACCTATGACCTCGAGTTCTATTGCCACTGGCTACACTGGAGTGAGTCCATTAGCCTATAAGTTTGCCAAATGATGGAATGATCAAGCTGATGAGGCTCGAGCTTTCCTAGAGAAGGCATCCAAGAGGATGAAGAAGTGGGCCGACAAGAAGAGACGACCTCGAGAGTTCCAGGTTGGAGACCTTGTGCTTGTCAAGATGCATGCTCATGCCAGACTTTCAAGACTGCATCGTGGCCTTATCAGAAGATATGAGGGTCATTTCCCCATAGTCAAGAAAGTGGGAAAACAAGCATACAAAGTCGAGTTGCCGCCGATGATCAAGTTTCATCTAGTCTTCCATGTGAACCTATTGAAGCCGTATATGGAAGATTGGGATGATGCAAGCAGAGGAGTTTCACAGAGAGCATTAATGGGCATGAGGATCCAACATGACAAGGAAGTAGAGACTACCTTGTCAGATCGTGTGGTTCGCCATTCCAACCAACCTCCCACACATGAGCTACTTGTCAAGTGGAAGAGATTGCCTGAAAGTGAAGCTAGCTGGGAGCCAATCCAACATTTGTGGAAATTCAAGTAGCAAATTCAAGTGTACGAGGATTTGAAGGCAACGAGGACGTCGCCTGATTAGGTGGGGGAAAATGTCACAACTATCTTCTTGCCTAGCCAAGTGAGGTTAGCAAGTGTAAATAATGTAGTGTATTCCACATTGTTCTAGAGATTTCTCTAGAACCTTCCATAAAATTTCATAGAGTTTCATAGGATTCTAGTCCTTAGATATTTCTAAGGAAGTGTGTAGAAGTTCATTGTAGACCGTTAGATCAAATTGATCACCATCGTCCATTGAGGAGGTGGAGTTGTATAAATAGGGTAAGACCTCATTTGTTGTAGTCACCTCAGAGAATTCAAGCAATACAAGTTCTAGTTCTCTTAAGCTCTCTTGTGTGTTCTTAGCTTGCTTAGCTTTCCAAAGTCTAAGCAAGTCTTTTGTGGGCAAGGCTGACTAGCTTTCTTTGATAAGTCGAGGCAAAGTTTGCTAGTGCCGCACGAAAAATACTTTTGAAAAAAAAGCCCGTGACACTAGGTCCCCGCCTAGTTTTCTAGATGCTAGTCCTCTGTTTGCCGCCCGCCACCAGCCTAGCATTTTATAGAGGTCAAGAAAGACCATCATAACTTGGCTCCCGGCATGATATCCACTTCATTTCCATGTTTGTCTGAATACTCAGTCTAGGTTTAGTGAACGTTGTCATTATCCGGCTTGTCCAAGTCATCAGCCAATGTTGACATGTGCCTCATGTTTCCTTACGAGTGTTGACCATGTGCCTGTGATGACCAAAATATCCTCTTACATGTGTGGCGCCTGTCACGCATGTGATAGGCCTTACAAAATTACCAGTATAATGGACATCCCAAGGCCATCTCGTGTCACAATTACAATTCTTGCAAAAACAGTAGAAAAAAAAATGGTGGAACTAAAGTATCCAAATTGAATTCATGAGTCCTAGTGGAAGAGACATCTACGGAATCTAGTAATACTTCTTATAATCATTTCAAAAATGCATGTAGCTTCCGGGCATGGTTTGGTTAGTCTCAAGGCATTGTATTAATTATCCTTCTGGAGACTGAATTGTAGCATTTCGACATCAATTTAATAAACCAAAAAAGACCGTTTGACCCTTTTTTTTAAGATTGAGACATTAAACTCATGGTACTCACTTTGTAATAGCTAGAACTGAGCATAGTAAGTCACCCAAAAGATAATAATAGGAAATATAGTGTATATATAACAAAGAGAAAATCGGGCACAACATTGCTTAAATATAACAAAGAGAAAATGGGTCACAATATTGCATAAACGAAGTACGTCACAATAATATGAAGTATGTCACACCCGTCAAGGGCGGACCTACTAAGGGGCGATGGGGGCGGCTCCCCCCAACTTTCAAAATATTTTTAATAGATACTAAGCCTTACAAAAATATAATTATATAATTTATAATATAATATGTTAATTGATCATTCAAATACTTCTACATATCTTTGTTGGTGTAGTAGTTAGAAGTTTAATATTTTTAGTAAACGATCCAGTTCGATACTCTCGGAACGTCTAATTTTTTTTAATGCAATTTTATTAGTAATTGCAAATATCAAAAAAAAATTGCTTAGTTTAATAAAAACTTATTTTCAGTCCTTTTGAAACGTGTGATTTTAGTTGTGTATGATTTTTATTTTATGGTTGATGATATATCAAACCATCCTCTGATCAGCATCGTACACGTGTCATGATAATCTCGTCAACAAAACGAAACAGACTCAATTGCACGCGCAATCCAGCAAAGCCCAAACAGCAGCAAGTTCATCAATAGCTGAATTCAAACAGTCGGATCCGAGTTGCGATGAGCTAGTAAGACCACACGTCACGAGGTCAGGCCCAATACTCGTAAGACCTCCAAGACAAGTATCTGAGAGATCTACCCAAGACAGACAGGCCAACAACACATTGAATCCAACTAGAAAACATATATTAAAGTATAAGTCAGTCAAGGGAAACTTCCTTGCATGGACAACGCTCAGAAAGAGAAATCTCTTCCACAGATCTAGGAGCACAAGTCGTGTAGGGAAACTATCTCACATGGACAGTTCTCAATCAGGAAAGGATCTCCACAACAAGATCATTTTCCCTAAACTATGCCACCCAAGGCCCAGCCGAACGAGGTCACTTTCACTAGAAAAGGGAGATAAAGTCGATGAACTAGACAAACACAATATAACCCAGTTTATAATTTTAAGTCTCTCCTAAGCCTTATCTAACTTAAGCATCGGAGTGTCATCGGCCACTACACGGTGGCCCTTAACTCACGTTTGCTACCTGTGCAGGTCTAGGTAAGCAGCGAGGAAGGAAAGTAGAAATCGACTACATCAATGGCTATTGGCAATTACTATTTCTATCATTGTAAACTGCCCTACTTTTTTTGTTTTCAGTGTAATTTTATATGTAATTGCAAATCTTATAAATGAATTGTTTGTTCACAAGTGGTATAAAACCTCTAAAAAATAGTTGAAATTAATATTTAAAATAATAACTATATAATTCCATGAAAATATATACCACTAGCCAACTCATACAAAATTTGAGGTTCATATAAACCATTTTTCTATGAAATTATATTAAGATCTTATTATGTTGTTAAAAGATTTTTTTTAAGCTTCAACTAGATACTTATCCTAATTATTTTGTGATTTTAATTAGATATTCTAGTTATTAAGCTTATTTTTTCTTGCTAACGTTATCAATTTTGTGACCTTATTTTGGCTTAAAATTAGACTACACTGGATTCAATTTGTTATCTGCAATGTACATTTGATAGTTTTTTTTTATTAATTAATAGCTCGGGTAAGATTTTTTTTATTTTTTTTTATTTTTTTTGGCTCTACTCTTCGTAACTACTATTATCAACTAATAATTTATGTCATTTCGCCTTTTGACTAAAATCCCGGATCCACCACTGACACCCGTGGTGCATTATTCCATTTATATATTTAATACAAACCCAATGTTCTAAATCAATCATGTGTGTGGTTGAATGATGAGTGTTTAGTTAGGTGAAAATACAGGATCATTTTGGTTATTGGCAACATAGTTATTTCTCTAAATAAGGTGTGTCACCGGGTCAAGTCATCAAGATCAGTTTACTTGTGAAATTTATTCTTTTTTTTTTTACAAGATCATATTGATTTTACTTTGGTATTGCATATGATTTCCTTTCTCTATCTTATCTACACTTTTGAAAATTAAGAATCCTTTACTAAGAAAGGAGAGGATATTCCTCGAGGCGGTTGGGAGGGGGTATCAAGTTGATACTATCATCTTGTTGTAGCATTAGTGATTATGGAAGATGACCAATTTTTCAATATGATTATGCATGAGCATCTTGTTGTCTATATCAATGATAGGGCTAATAAAAAAAAAATTTAAGGCGAGCAGGGTTTTTATTGAATCCAAGAACTATTAAATGTCATCGATAGGGTAACCTTAGAATTGTAATACCATTCACCACAAGTCTACATGAGCTTATACCCAATTGGCAGGGTAAAATGAATTTCTTCACTAAACATCAAACAAATAGCAATGAATCAGTAAAAAACTACTTCATTACATGGGCAAGGTTTATGGTATGGTTGTTTGGATCTGAGGCTCCTACTTCTTGTGTGCTGTCTTCAGGTCAGATGTCTGTAATCCAAACAAGTTAGTCAGGCTTTCATGTTCAAAATCGATAGCCATAGGACTGAATCTCAGTCATGTGCTGTTAGAGGAGACCTAGTGATGAACTTCAGTGTCACTACTTTTAATCATACTCTCAGGCCCAGGAAAGACAGCGAAGCCTGAAACAAGAAGCTCGACCTACCTGTAATTCTAGATCTCATGTTATTGGCTCAAGAATTGATTAAAAAATCGAACTCGCATCTCAGTTCCCCCTTTTAGTAGTACATTCATCATAATGCAGTCTGATGATGTTTCATGGAAAGCTTTTTATAAGACGAATATGATACATTTACAAAGAACTACCGTAAACATCGATATACCAACTAATTCATATAAGTTGAAATGTGAGTATAAGGCTACTAACAAAAACCATGTAAACATCTGTTTTTCTATAATGGCAATTTACAAATTAAAAAAAATTACTTTACTTTCTTGTACATTATCCTTTCAACGGTATAACCTCACTCCATCTCAACATGTTGATATTACCTATGCCCTTGAAAGCTTAGATGGTTCTGGAATCCTGTCGTTGGCTATTTGACTGGCATACGGAGAAATAGAAGATCGTGGCGAGTTATTATCCTGCAAAACATGCAAAAGAAACAAGAATAAAACGTTTGAACAAAACTTTAGATGGTCAAAATTATTTTCTTACTGAATGATGCCCTAACCCTGATAGTGTCTGGAATGTGAAGCACATACATTGGCAATAAAAACCATGCATTGGCAGTAGATGTATCGAATGGATTACACTCAGCTCTCACACTGTGGTCCTGGTAGTCCTTTTTTTTTTTTTTTTTTTGAAAGCTAAGCGTGCCGCCAGTGGGTATAGAACCCAAGACGTCGGGTTAAACCACCACAGCCTTAACAATCCTCTTGGCTTTGTGTCAACATCTCAACCTCACCATGGTCCAGGTAGTCCTTCCCTAATGGGCCCTTTCACTTGATCAAACAGTACTTGATCAAGATCAAGTAATCCCTCCATAGGGATTCTATGGTCTATGTTTCCGATTTCCAGTTAAACATCCTTTTCAATTCTCCCGTTCCCCATATGTGATTCGTCTTTGTTTGGACACGGAGCCGCTTCTAGCATAGGGGTTTCGTTTTATTTTTATTTTTATTTTTATTTGAATAATTCTAAAAAGATGAATCAAATAACCAAAATACTCGAACAAAGAGCATGTCAAACAATAAAGAGAGATTAAAGTAATCTTTCCCAAATTACAAAAAAATAAAAAATAAAAAAATCTTGAAACATCAGTCATTGTCTATGTCGACTTCCAAGAGTTACCAATGCTTCCATGATGACCTTATTCTATTCTCAAAATTTCCGTTGAACACCCTTATATTTCATTTATAATCAAATGAACCAAAAATGGCATAAGGAGTCAACCTCCACACCAATTTTCTGGACTCAGTAGAGAACATTAATCAAGCTTTCCTAGAAGACCCTATTGTACGTCAAATAAGAATGCAAAAAAGTTTCATGTGGCTCTCACCAAAGGGGAAACACCATAACATATGAGAGATGGTTTCTCTTCAATCCCACATCCAATGCTTCAACCTCCATGTCGCTTCTCCGAAAATCCCTTGTTAGAAGGCAAACCCATACACACTCCCAGGTGATAAACAAGATTTTCAGTTTCAACCAATCCAACTTTGCAGTTGAAATCACACTAGTGATGGTGGTGCATGCATCTTTCATTACGTGTTCGTGTATAATCTTCATACATTAACTAGAAGATCTTCTACCCAGTAAAATCCGAATTTTAAGCTCTAAGTTATAAAGGATGTAAATCCTGCCTCGACGTTTGTGATAAAAGTTAAGCCAAAGTCTGGATGTAAGTCATGACTTTAAGTACATGCTCTACTAGTCCTTAGCTTTAATCTTGTACCCAACCCAAATATATGAGATCGAACACATAATTGGACTATTAATAACTCTACCCACACTAGGGAAGTTGGTTGACTAACACATTGGGACCAGAAGTTCATAAAAATCCAAGCACATACTAGTTTCACGCAGAGACCTCAACTGCAGATGTTCACTCAAATTAGAGTCAGTAATGTTTGCTTGGACCAAGAGAAAACACCAAGACCAGTGTTAGTTTGTACCAGAACATTTGTATAAATAAAGAATGAGGAAATCCAGACCACATTTCGTTAGACATCACTAAAATGAGTTAAAGCACTCTATTAATAATAAAAAATGAAATGACCGTGGTAACAGAACTCAAAGAAAAGGGCTTACAGCACGGAAAGGAAATTCATCTCCCTCGAGCATGTGTATCACTTGTCCCATCTTTGGTCGCATACTAGCATCCAAATCTATACAACGGAGGCAAACCAGTAGTGCACGCTTCAAAGCCCTTGAAGAAGGTGAGGCTTCAATTAGAGGGTCAACCACTTCTTCTCCACGTCTACTGGCTACCATCCCTTTAAACCAATCAACCAAGTTCACCTGCAAAGACTCCAATAAAAGGTATGAAGCCACGAATGTCCTGGTTACAGTAAGAAGTGGCAAGGGGAGTGTATAATCACCTCTCCAGCTGGTCGAGAATAATCAACAGGGCTCCTTCCTGATATTATTTCCATGAGAAGAACTCCAAAACTATACACATCACTACCCTCATTAAGCATACCCGTGCTTGCATACTCGGGAGCTACACATCTGCACCATATGGACAGTAAACATGGTAATAAGGCAGAAAGAACTTATGGAGCATCAATGGTCAATGTAGCACATAACTTTAAAAAGAGATAAGTAGATAAGTACGTACCCGAATGTCCCCATCACACGTGTAGTTACATAAGTTGCATCAGATCCCAAGAGTTTGGCCAGTCCAAAATCTGAAACCTTTGGATCCCATTTTTTATCCAGAAGTATGTTACTAGATTTGATGTCTCGATGTACAACTTTAGGGTCTAATCCTTCATGCAAATAAGCTAATCTGGGAAGAAGAGATGCCACATGATAGACCAATATAAAAACTAAATGAACAATGAAACAAAAAACCATATGGTAATCAAGATACAGATGTAATGTATCATCTAAGATTGGAAAGAAAAAAGTGTAATTTAAAAGCAATAACCTAAAACTTTTGATTAAGTATTTATTAGTTTCTTTTTTATATTTTAACCCCTCCCACCTCAAATGCTGAATGTAGGATTCAAACCCTGGCCTTGTGATACCATCCACCACAAGCCTACAAACTGAGCTAGTACCCCATTGGCTAGTATTCATTAGTTTCTTGGCAAACTGCAAAATACCTGTTGGACATTTTACTTGAAAACCAAACAATTCAGAAAATTTTCAAAATTACTCAAACAGGGTGCTCAATGAAAATTTCCCAAGGAAATTCAAGGAACCAACACAACTATTTCCTATGCATGATGCCTAAAAGTCAGATGCACGAGAAACTGTCATACCCCTTTGCTGTCCCTATCGCAATCTTCATTCGAATGTCCCATGTCAAAGGGCTCACAGGTCCAAAATCACCATGCAACCATTGCTCCAAATTGCCATTATCAACATACTCATATACAAGAATCCTGAATAACGATAAATGAAATAAAATAAAATATAAAAGTAAATAAATAAAATATCAGAAAATAGCACAGAAACTCTAGAAAGGAACCAAAAGACTGAAAACATATATTACCTTTGAACACCTTGAGCACAGTACCCAATAAGACCCACTAGGTTTTTATGCTTTACTTTTCCAATGGCTTCGACTTCTACCTTGAATTCTCGCTCCGCCTGACCCCTACAATAGATTACCACAAGTATTACAAATAGATAAAGATGTGATCGACACAATGTTACAAAATATCCTGAAGTTGAATGGTAATATATTATCACTGAACATAACATTACACATTGTGTCACAAAACACTCGGCTCTACTAAGGAATGTAAGTGAAAATGTTAGCTCCAAAGCACAGATGCAGTTGGAGTAAATTCTATGAAATCACTATTTCTCTCTAGTCCAATAAAGGTTGAGCACACAGATTTTTCCAACATCGCAAGATTCTCTCAACTATTTGAAGATGATGTTACGATTCTCCTAACCTTAAAAGTAATTCTCACATCACATCAATGAAAATTTTCCATTTGGGCAACTTCATTTGCTAATTTACAATTTATGACTTGTAAAGAAAAGGGGACTTCGTAAGAGAATGTTTCAAGTACTAGTAGAAAAAAAATGTTTTAAGGTACAACAATTCTAGCCAACCAGGTTTGGTAGCCAATTTGGGCCAAGTTTTGTTTTTTTTTACACTTCTACCCCTTCTATAGATGGTATTTGTAGTTGTGTTTTAAAGAGGGGTACAAAGTGTAAAAAAACCAAAACTTTGCCTAAAAAGTAGATACCAAACCTTGCTGGCTAGACTTACTCTTTAAGGTAAGAGTAGAAAAAACAACTCCACATCAGCGCCACTCAGACACACCCACACACAAAATATCTATAAGGTGAAAAGCTCAAGCTGCTAGGTTGTTTTTGCTTTGGCGCGTGTAAGAGTGTTTTGTGGTGGACTATACTCCCTTCCAAATATCTAATCATAAAACGAACAAAAGAGACTCCAAAATCCAAACTCAAAACAGAGGATACCCTAAATTGTGCAAAGCCAAGAAAAAAACAAATAGCACCTAATGATAGTAGGTAATGCTCAAACAAGATCCAGTTTGAATGGGTTAACCAAGTTCAAATTTGGGAATAAGGACTTGCAAAATCCAAGCAATGACTAGGAAGTAGGAACAACTACAAATAACTCTTGCAATACAATCCTCTCATACAGGTCTCAAATCTAAGCAAAATTCAAATTCATAGAAGTTTGACCATTCGATAAGAGGATTATAAACAACGACTTCAAGGTATGTCTTCGAAGATCTGATAGAATGAGGAAAAGCAACAGCAAGTACAGGCTTTGATCTAGGGGTTTGGATTAGCCTTGAGGATAAATATGTCTAATTTCTGTTTAATTTGTTATTATATCCTGTTTTGGGACAATTAATTAAGGTATGGCATACCATAGCTGCCTCTCCATAGCGGAGATTTAAAAAAAAAAAAAAAAAAAAGTTTGACAATTCTATTAAAAATATTTAAAAAACACAAATCTATGAAAATTCTTGTTTACCACGTCATTAAATGATAATAAAATTACGCATTTTACATTACCATAGCGTACTTAACTCTGGGAATCGCTTTCTGACCCCACCCACAGAATACTTTCAGATACATAATTCAATTAAACAAATCTGAACAAAACAAAAATCTCCTAAAAAAACAACTTAATTTTAAAAGTGCTGCATTTGCATAACTTGCAATGATGGACAAAACAAAAACCTCCTAATCAGATTTAGACTTATCTACCAACACTAAAAGCACGGGGGCAGGGCAGATCTAAAATGCACCGACACACTCCATTACAACCGGTGAGCCAAACACAAACACAAACACAAACACAAACACAAACACAAACACAAACACAAAACCAGTCCCCTTTTTTACTTCTGTTTGAAGCCTCCTGCTTTTTTCTTTTTTGTTCCTTTTTTAGCTGAACAATACTATTTCAACCACAACTATCAATTTACTTACACCACCACCCGATACGGTACGGATCTACTAACATGCTCACACACAACCCAAGAAGAAAATTGAAAGAAGAAAAAGAAGATGACTCACTTCTTGTTCAAGAGGTTCTTGACTGCAATCACAGAAGAATCAGGCAAAACTCCTTTATAAACAACTCCATAACCACCTTCTCCAATCACATTTTTCTCCGAAAAGCCACAAGTAGCGATCTCCAGCTCCCTGAGTGTGTACCACCGTCCCCAGCCGATGTTGGGAACATCGAAGGAAGACGAGCTCTTTGTTTCGCCTGATGTGCTGCTCTCGTCTGTACTTCCTCCTCCGATGTCAATGAAATTTCTTCCTTCATTTCGCTGCTTCGCAGCTCGCTCTAATTCCCTTTCTTTCTTGAAAATCTCTCCCAGTGCAACATTGTTGTTCTTCGTATCCCACTCTTTTACGTTGATGACCTCCTTCGATGACGACGACGGAATGGAAGAGATTGATTGCTTCAGCCGCTTCCGATCGTACCGGAAGTAGATTAGTAGAAGCAAAACAACTAGTACTAGTCCGCTCACGGAGATTCCGATCACCACATACAGCTTCAGACCCAGGAATTTTGTGTCTGTTTTCAGATTATGTGTAAGCGATGCTCCGGAGGAGGTGATGTTTCCGGGGGGGCTCGCCATTGTGAAAGATACAAAGAAACGAGAAACAGAGAGAGAGAGAGTATGTGATTGAGTGGTGGATTAGTCTGGACACGGAAACTGATAAATGTCTTGCATTTTTAGAGAGACAAGAGAGTATCCGTTGATGAGAATACAAAGAAATGGTTGAATTTGAGAATTTGGCTTTGGAGAGAAACTGTGGAGAGTGTTCGTTGTCTCTTTATCTCTCAACGCCAACGGATACTAAGACAAAAGAAAGAAAGGGAGCAAAGACAAAAGGAGGAGGAGGAGATGTAGTGGCGATGATTGGGTCCAGAGTTTCAAATTATTACGAAGAATGCCACTCTTCTCATTTTACAAACGTTCAGAGGCTATATAAAGAAACAGTGTGACAAGCAAGTTATAACCTTTTCATTTTTATTTTATAAGATAAAATGTAAAAAAAAAAGTTGAAAAAAAATGAATGTGGTGGTTGGGATGGGCCTATTTGGACCTACAAGGTTCACCTGAGTTTGGTTTGGGCATTTTCATGAGTTTAAGATATTTTCATGCTTTTTTTAGAAAAAAAAACTTTAAATGCTTCAGTTGCTTGGGATAAGGTTCTGACAAGTAATGCGAGTCTTCGAAAAGCCATTCATTCTTCTTATGCATTACTACCTATCTTTTATGATATAATAAAGAAAAATAACACGTATGCAAGTTTTTTTGTATTCGTAATGCATTACTATCTCCTAGAGCAAGATTGAGGCGATGATGAGTGCGCCCAAGTTGTGTGGAATTGAAAATTGGAACCACATAACTAAATCTAAGTTTTATTAGGTTTAGTCTAAACACCTCAGTTTTAGTCGAATCACCACTAATAGACTAACAAAACAAGATCGATTAAAGAGTTAAAAAAGTGTCAACATTTGAAGTTAATAAAAGTACTATAAACACCTTGATATTTTGACTAAAATGGAGATTTGAGTGTAGCGTAGGTGTGGCTTTTAAGTTTTGCTTCTCCTTTCTTATTTTGGTTAAATGAATAGAGAACTTAATATTGTGTACTCCAATCCAACAAAAAGCAGAGAGACGTAGACCACAATCTATCCTAGGCCACAGTCTACCCATTCTTTGCATCTTTGAAGATTAGTTAATAACCAATGCATGGTACAACCTCTGTTGAAGGCAACAACCCATCACCTAATTTGCAACACCTTTTTCAATGTTAAATTTAATTTCATTTTGTTAGATTCATCAACCACACATGAAATAAATCTGTCGACCTAAGTTATGCAATTGATTTAACCAGGTTCTCTTTATCACCTTTCAAATGCATGACCAAGAGGAGTAATTTTTCATTTTGATATGAAACCCCTACTATGGAGAGCGATTAATTTTGTTTCCTCATAGAGGAAATTCAAGTTATAACCTTGGTAATCAAATTACCAACCCAAAAATGTATCAAAAGTCCCTAAGTTGACATGTATATTTTGTTGAAGGAGAGTTGTCTTCTAAATCGTAGAGGATTGCAATTCTTTCAAAAGAAGTAGATTTTTCAATTATATGGTAACCTAATGTTATCCGATAAGCTTTTCACACATTAATCATTCACAAAATGGAGAGAGTTTTGTAGTATAAAATTTCTTAGTCGATTGTATAATTCATAATAAAGCAATGTACTTTATTGATTAGATTTTAAAAGACCCTGATTCTAGAGAGCCAGGCCGAGCGGCCTGGTGCTATCGGCCTGACTCTCTAACAAGGCTCTTTAAAAGATAAACAACCTACTCTTTGAAAAACATTTTATATCCGCTAATTGATTAGATACCAATCATACAAAAATATCCATAACCTCAACAAAAAAAAATATCATATAAATGTCAAATGCTATGATTTCATCATAAAGAAATGTAGTTTGCCACTTAGATTGTTAAAGATAACCAAACAAAGATCATGAAAAGTATTTTACAACCTCTAATTGACTATCTACACACAAAAATATCATTCTTAAAATCCCGTTCACCACACAAAAAGTGAAAGATATCAGTTGAACAGTAAAACCAAAATTTATAAGTGCACGCGGAGATGAATATTAAAGTTGGGATAATCTAATCTAATATCACCAAGACACCAACGAACCTTAATATTAAAGTTGGGATTTAATATGTTTTTCCAGTTTAGATTAGTGTCATGCAATTTTAGCTCAATTACCAAACGCATTGAAAATGGAAATTGAAAAATATATTGTCTTTTGGTTATTACTTTATAAGACTATTAAAGTAAAGATAACGCCGTCGTGGTAGGTACATTGTTAAATATCATCAACTCTATGGTGGTAGGTACATTGGTAAATATCATGAAAGTGAAGGGGTTTTGTGTGTGGAGGCTAAAGAGAGAATTGAAGGGAAGAATTAAAAGAGAAATATGAAAGCATTGATGAGAATGTAAGAAAAAACGTGAATTTGGAGTGTGGAGCGCCACGCGGTGGTCAGGTCAGTTAGTTTCGTCTCCAAGGGTCTTCGGTGGGGCGAGGAGGGTGAGGTCAGATGCTATTTACATCCCAGTCAAAAGATTTGCTTGGGGGTGCGTGAACTCTTGCAGCATGTTTGGTTGGGCATTGACCATTGTAATTGTAATGGTCAATACAATGGTCCAATGCAAACTCATATTTGGTTGGCCCAAAAAGTGTTGTAATGGGAATGGAGATTACATTCCCTATTGTAATAGCCATTCCGACCCTAACCCATATGAATGGGGATTACATTCCCTGGTGTATTGGTCAATGCCATTGGAAAAGACTATTTTACCCTCCTTTTCAACAAATGTTCATTGCGTGCTTCCAAACCCTCGCAAACACAAAATTCTTCAGAACATAACCGATATGGCCCTTGCTGAGTTAGGTGAAGGCTGTCCTTCACTCAAGGATGTAGTGCTATCTCACTGCAGCCAAGTTACAGATGTTGGTTTATCTCATCTTGTCAATAACTGCACTCGGCTTGAAACTTGCCACATGGTTTATTGCCCACATCTAACATCAGCTGGAGTTGCCACCATAGTTTCCAGCTGTGTCAACTTAAAGAAGCTCCTTGTAGAGAAGTGGAAGGTCAGCCAGAGGACTCGGCGAAGAGCAGCAACTGTCCTATCCTACCTATGTATTGATCTTTAGTTAACACCAACAGGTGTGTACTACATGTAGGATGGAGAAGCTGCTTCAAAATGGAGGCAGCTTTTTTGTTTGCGTTGGCCCTTTTTTATCTTTAGTTTAACATCAGCTGCATTGATCTTCATCCAAATGTGAGATGGAAGCTGCATCAAAGGTGTGGAAGCATTCTTCCTTTTATTCCTGTTGTTGAATGGTTGGTCGAAATGGAGCATCCGTGAGATTTGAACACTCCACAAGAGAACTCATCTGATTCAGGTGAGTTGGTGATGATACAAGTCTTTACTTTAAGCTTAAAAAAAAAAAAAAAAAAAAAACACACACAAAATTCTTCAAAATTTTCTCAACTTTCCAATTGCACTTACAAAAATTTACCAAATTTCACACAGCCAGATTAGTTTGACCACAGGAACCCCTCAATAAGGTTCCAAACACAAAAGTTCTTCACAAAACTTCAAAAATATTCAAACGTTTTATGAAAATTGAACAGAATCTACCTCGAAAAATAACAAATTTCTTCAAATCGGAGAAAAACCCAGATTCCAAAGCTTCAAATTTCCAGTTTATAAGGCAAAATCAAGACTAACGATCAAAACTCCCTCTTGTATAGCCAAATGGGGAGATGATTAAAAATCAAAACTTGAAGCCTCTGAAACCCTAATCTCTCTGATTCGAAGAATGGGTATTGAAGAGAAGAGAGAAACAAACGAATCCCTAAATTGGATTCAAAGTGTTGAAGCTGAAAATTCGTTTTATTTTTTTTATCCAGAGGGTGAGAGAGAAGGAAGAGAAGGCCCTTGTTTGCCCAGAGGATGAAGGCGCAAGCAATGGAGGTTTGGGGTTTTATAAGAAAAAAATATATAATTGAAAATAATGAAATGTCTAAATTGCCCTTAATTTTACAAATAAAATGTGAAAAAAATTGTATCTGGATGCGATTAGGAGTAGGTTCAATTTTAGGAAAAAGATAAATGAATTAAACACTAATTAGTATTCTTAATCCATTGTTATAATAACCAAGGGCATATCGGTAAAGATACAATTCATTCCCATTCCATTTCTATCATATATTCACATACCAAACAATGTCATATGCTATTACCATTGTGATTCATAGGTACACCAAACATACACATTCCCATTACCATTACCATTACCATTCCCATTCCCATTCTCATTCCCATTACCATTCCCATTCCATCGAGGAACCAAACGAGCCCTTGGTGTATTTGGTTACAAATTTTTTTTTAATAAAAAACCGAAATTGCATTAAAAAGAAAAATCATTCGTGTTCAAAGTGGAACCCATCTCTAAATCATCATTATTACTACTACTATAAACTGATGCAGCTAACTAATGAGTTGTTAGGTTCATGTGTTCTTCTAATGTGGATTGCTTTGAAACATTCAAAAAATATTAGTTTGTGTTTCAGCCGATGTTGCCAAGTTACTTTATGTTGTCATGATAAATGCTTGCTTCTGCCATTGATGGCTTCTGCAATGTCTTTGCTATCAGTTATCATTATAACTTTCTTGTACCATTTTGCCATCGCCCAATCACTTGCTAGTCTGACATCTTCCAATTCAGCTTCAAAACTTGTTTTCATGCCTTTTTTGCATCATCTTTTATTAATCCCTATTATATTACCATCTGCATCAGTTGCATAGAAAGCAAAACAACCATTACGCATGTTCCTGTGGAAAGCAGCATCAATGACCAACATAATAAATTCATAACTTGCTAATTTCTTTGTATGCTCAAAGACCGTTGAGATAGAAAAATTATTTGCATTTGTATCTTCTTGTGGTGTGGTAATTTTGACATTATTGGAATTTGATTGTAGTTGTTCCATATTGCTTGAATCCTGCCAGAATTTAACTGAACTATCTGCTAGTTTTGCTATCATCAGTACCCTGAATTTGTTCTGTTCAAAAACCAAAATGTTTCTAGCCTGCAAGATATGATCTAGGACTGCAGCTGCTCTAACTATGCCTTGTTCCCTTTCATACCCGTTTGTGTACATGTACCATACGAACTCCAAATAACCCTTATCGTGTGAAAAATCCACTCTATCCCACCTAACAGGTATGTTAGACATACCCCACACTTGGACAACAAGATGACACTAAAAAAGACCTTGCATTGACGTTTCCTTTTCTGTGTTGCAAAGTGGGCATTCATTGTTCACTGCTATATGATGTTGTGTAAGGACCTCCCCCACAGGAAGTGGTTTTTTTTATAAACTTTCCAAAGGAAAAGTTGAACTCGATGAGGAATCTTGAGTTTCCAAATACCTTGGAGCAGTCTCCTATCATCTCCTTTGGATGAAGAGGCATTAGATAATGTCTTCTCCTCACTCCTGAATGATCTATAGGCTGATTTTACAGTAAAACTCCTTTGATCCCATGCTTCCAAATAAGCACATCTTGCTCATCTGAATGTCTAATGGGAGTATCCAGAATAGCCATAGCTACCTGTTGGGGAAAAAAACTTTTCTATAGTAGGTTGATCTCACTCCTTTTGTCCCCCTTCTTCGATAATAATGAGGTCATTCAAAGAGTCAAACAGAGAGCTAGTATTCGGAAGCACAAAGTCACTTAGAGGAACAAATTCAGGCAACCACGGGTCCTCCCACATATTGAAAGATTCCCCATTTGTTACCGTCCACAAGCCATTTTTTAGAGTATTGAGAGTTTTTTCCAAACTCCTCCAAAAGGAAGGAAGACCCCGAAAATAATGA
Organism: Berberis vulgaris; assembly: GCA_963556465.1. Lineage (NCBI taxonomy): Eukaryota > Viridiplantae > Streptophyta > Magnoliopsida > Ranunculales > Berberidaceae > Berberis > Berberis vulgaris. The sequence continues at coordinate 17,584,826 of OY747129.1, read as the reverse complement.
AAGAGGCTTGGAAAATGCTACAGTTTTTTTTTTTTTTTTTTTTTTTTTTTTTAAATAGGTAGATTTGAGGAGTGATGGCCAAATGTCATTTGATCGCTCCAAAATTTTGACCACCATCTTGGACAATAGTGCAAGATTTTTTGGTTTAGACAACCCCACCCATATTTTTTGGTGTCGACACTAGATCCCACTTAGTAAGAAATGGGCTTTATTGCTTTTAGTTCCCCACCAAAATGTCATATTTAAAAAGTCCAACATTTTGAGAATAGAAGTAGGGAGCATGAAAGATTGCATATGATGGATGGAGATGGAAAATGCCACCGATTTAATAAGAATCGTTTTATCAGTCTGGGACAAGAGTTTACACTTCCAACCTGCTAGGTATTTTTTGACCCTATCAACCAAATAATTGAAGTCTTGAGTTTTGTTTCTTGAGAGAGAAAGGGGAAGGCCCAAGTATTTTTGTCTTTTGTTTACACCTCTCATACCCAACACCCTTAAAATCTTGTGCTGGTGTCTATGGTGGACATTGGGGTAAACAAAACAGAAGATTTATCAAAAAAAATTAGTTGACCAGATACGACACAATAATCCTTAAGGATTTCCTTCACTTTGTGACATTAATCAAGAGACGCTTTGTAGAAGAGGATGAGGTCATCTGCAAACATAAGGTGATTGATACCTAGGAAAGACCTTCTTGCTTTAAAACCATTAATATCCCCATTAGCTTGGACTTTCATCATCATTCTGGAAAGTGTCTCAGCAAGAACGACAAATAAAAAAGGGGAGAGAGGGTCCCCTTGTCTAATTCCTCTACTTGGTTTGATAAAAGCACCAGGTTTCCCATCGATGAGAACATTATAAGCCATTGAGGAGAGCCAACAGTGAAGTAGACTGCACCAATCAATAGAGAAACCCAAAGGAGAAGAAAACCTCAAGAAGAAAATTCAACTCTATCATAAGCTTTAGCCATATTCATCTTGATGCTGATTCAACCATTTTTCCTTCTTCTAAATTTTTTAAATTGATGTATCACTTCCTAAACAGCCCCCGTATTATCCCCAATCAGACGCCCTGGTATAAAGGCCCCTTGAAAGGGAGATATAAATTTAGGAAGAATGAGTTTAAAATGATTTGCTAATATTTTTGAGAAAATTTTGTAGCAAACGTTACATAGACTGATGGGTCTGAATTGAGAGACTTGGGTTGGATTGGGGCATTTGGGAATAAAGGCTATGTATGTGAAATTCCATGCTGGGGGGGGGGGGGGGGGGGGGGGGGGGGGTGATATTTATTAATAAAAAAAATGATGGACAATATTGATGACATCATGTTTGACTATATTCCAATACTTTTTTAAGAAAATTGTTTGAAAACCATCTGGCCCAGAAGCTTTTAGATTTCCAAAAGACTTAAGTGTATTCCAAATCTCCTCTTCCCCTGGTATAGAAATGATAACATTGTTTTATTCATTACTAATGTACGGCTAAACAAGTTGAAGATATTCGGATCAGATTTTGGTTACATGAAATCTTATTTGAGGGGTATTCATGAGGGTTCCACATGTAAGGTAAAATTGAGGTACACTCATCATCCACTATTAAATTTTAATTGTAGGAGTGAAAGTCTTATGAACATGAGAATTACACTATTTGTTCTCTCCAACCCCAAAGCACGTGATTTTCATGTTCATAGGACTTTTATTCTTACAATTGATAACAAATCTAATGGTGGATTGGTCAATGGTTGTGATCTCGTTTTTTGAGTTAATTTCGGTCTCCTGATTTTAAGAAATATTTCGGTGTGTAAGAAAAAACGTAAATTTTTTAGAATACATAAAATATATATAATGAATTTCGAGATATATGAAAAAAAATAAGATGCAAGTAAAAAAATATATTAAATACATTAAATGAAGCCTAATACCAACAAATGAAACAAACATAAAATCAATATATAATTAGAAATTCAGGGGGTGATGTCAAAAATCAATGTATAAATAAAATAAATTATAATTAGAAACTAAGGGAGTAGTTTTGAAAATCATTAAATAATGAGAATAAATTATAATTAGTAAAACAAAATCTGAAAAATTAATGAAAAATCCCTCAAAAATGTAAATTTTGGTAACCTTTTTTTTTTGTACTTTTACGAGAAAAAAAAACTTAGTAATATTTAAAAAAAACTCGATTTTTTCTAAAAAACCGTCGAAAAATGTATCTTTTTCGCCATTTTTTCTTTTTGTAATTCCCAAAAATGAATATTTCGTGAAAGCACAATCCTTGGATATAGATAGTCCCCTCATGAAATCCTATTAAATAGGATTTCATGCAGCCAAACACACCCTCAGTGTCAATGGCCCAAACCATGCATGTCCAAATGTCATGGCCCATATGCATGAAAACTCAACTGAGGGCCTTTAGCTTAATCGGGGAACATCCACTTCTTGAGAGCTTACTTAGCGATATTATAATTCAGTAAGATGGTATCACGGTTTTAGGTTTCAAATTACAACATTGTTAGAAAACATATTTTTTGCAACCAGGGTTATATGGCATAATATGAAATGTTACATGTATCTCACTTATTTCATTGTCCTCTCATATCATGTCAAATCGCGTTTACAAAGCACGGTTCCCAAATATTTTCTAGTGCATTATGATTTTGTGATTTGCAAAATTTTCGCCTTAAGAAATGCTTGATTTAAACTCTAGAGATTAGTTTGAAGCTGCCTTTGTTAGAATATGTAAGGCTTGCACTCAACATAGTCAAGCCCAAGTCCAAGATTGATTCACCTCTACAAGAAGAAAAGTCAAAATATGTACAAGAATAAGAAAGTTAGAATAGGAAAATCATAATAGTTAAAGTAGGAAAGTTAGAATATCTTGTATTTGAAGTTTTAAGTTACACGTTTCCACAAGGTTAGGTCAAAGTTAGCTCTATATAAGTTTGTATTCAGCCAAGGAATAAAAAAAACTATAATAAAATTCTCCAATTATTTTCTTTACATTTTATCATAGAAACTTTCTTCGGCGACCTATGATTTCAAGGATTTAAGTTCTTCCCTTCCTCCGACGACTACACACTTTGACCATAGACGCAAGAGGTGGGGAAATGAGGACATCAACAATAGCATGCCTCAATCAATCAACAATAACAACTTAGTGTGTTTCTGATCCACAAGTCCACAAAAAAAATAAAAATAAATACCAGCACAAATACTGAGCAATACCAACATTTGTGCTGAGCAATTTTTCAGCCTTCGCGTTGAGGGGGAGTCATGTTGACTCGAGTTGAACTATTAGCCGTTCACTCGACAGTCATGATTTCTTCATACCATAATTATCAGAATTGAATAGTCATGTTGACTTGAGTCGAACCATTAGCTGTTTCACTCGACAGTCATGATTCATACCAAAATTATCAGAATGCGGCAGTCATGCTGACTCGAATCAAACCATTAGAAGTTTTAGTCGACAGTCATGATTTCACATTCACTTATCTTCCCCAAATTAGATTTCAAAGTTTCCTCCAAGCTACACATTTCATCTACGTCTACATGTCCAGCTTGCAGGGGCGTGTTAGAATAAGGCTTGCACTCAACATAGCCAAGCCCAAGTCCAAGATTGACTCACCTCTACAAGAAGGAAAGTCAAAATATGTACAAGAATATGAAAGTCAGAATAGTTAAAGAAGGAAAATTAGAATATCTTTTATAGGAAGTTTCAAGTTTCTTGTTTCCACAAGATTAGGTTAAAGTTAGCTCCATATAAGTTTGTATTTAGCTAAGGAATAAAAACAACTATAATACAATTATCTAATTATTTTCTTTACAACCTTAGTTACAACATTAGGAGGTATGGTTAGATAGGGTTACGGATGATGGATGGTGGATTATGGATGATGGTGTTTTAGGATATATGGATGTAAAGATCGTCAACACCTTGAAAGCTTAAAAGGGTAGCCATATGCTGGGTATAGGAAAATATTATTTTATTTTTTTGATAAAGTCATATCGCATATAAACTAAAAATATCTATTACAGTACTGATATCCTTCCGTAGTGGCTAGTTTGTAAGCCTCGTAATTGAGCTCTCTACAAATAAAATTACAAAACTAAAGGGGATTATTAGTAAGTAATCGTCGAATGCTGGTGATGAGGGGATACCATACCCAATCCATGTCCACTCGAGGATGCTACAAATCATCAGATATACTAGAAATAAGTTGTCTGGAGTCGCCCAACAAGAAACTTGTTCTCCACTGCCGTGCTTGAATAAGAAGCAAAGCCGCCTCATCTGCATGTCACTTAGCTATCGTACTGTTTGTTACATTTCCTTCAATGAGGCGTGCCACCTGAGCAATAATTTTGCCTTGGAGATTGACCGCAGAAACACCAATAGCGCCTTGTTGTGAAGAGGCAAAGAAGCTGGCATCATAAGTAAAAACAGTCGTATTTGGATCCTGATGGTGAGGAATGGGCCTGAGCTGTAGGGATCTAGCATTAAGAGAGTGAGTTCTGGCTGTTTGGATTTGAACCTGAATAAGTTGCATTCTAGTTGTGGCTGACTGATAGTCACGTAATTATTACATAATATACCCCTTAATTTATATATGTTAGTGTTTCGATTATTATATTTTATTTTAATTATTTCATTTTCATGTTTTTGTAGGAATTTGAACGTAAACGATGAAATCGCGTTAAGGCGGCAATTTGAAGAATGATCAATTGGTTGGTTCAAATGGCGGTACAAAGTAACGGGTGACAAGTCGAATATCACATGCCTAAACCTTACACAAATAAACCAAATTCACTTATTACCTAAGCCCAAGTTCGAAAGTTAACCTAAAGTCCAAACCCAACCTAGGAAAATAGAGAAAACCTATTTAGAGTCTTCATCTCTCCACTTTCCTAAGGGGGCCTCTTTTTCTACGTTTCTTTTCTCCTCCTCTCTTTTCCAGCCACCACGCCAATCCACCCTGCCGACGATCCTCGCTCGATAGGAGGACCGGCAGCGACCTCACCTCACCATCACCACCATCTCACTGTCACTCTGCTCCCACCTCTCACGCACAAAACAGAGAGCAACAACCCTGTTTGTCCCACACCACCTCACTGTCCACCATCGATCGCTGAACAGCCCACGCACGACCACCGTCCAGCGCACCCTCACCGCCATCGCACTCGCCATCCCAGTCGCAAACCACCATAACACCACCGCCCACACAATCCCATGTTTCATCCCGCCATCATCACTACCCTGTTATTCTCCCTTCCACGTTCTGCCTCATCTTCTTCTCTCTTTCTGATCCTTCATCAGGAACAGACCACGCACCACTACCATCTCTCTCGCACTGAAACAGAAGAACTGGAACAACAACAGAGCACCGCCCCTGCTCTTATTTGTTCACTCTTCCTGTTTCCTCATTCTCTCGTCCCACTCTCTCCCATCTCATATCTCACTTTCTTTGTTTACATCTCTCCCTTTCTTTTGCAGGTACCGAAGCAGCTCGCACACCACCACCGAGACAGAAGCAACAAACAGGGGGCACCGCTCCTGTTTCTCTCCCTCTTTTTGTTCTCCTTTGTGTTTATCTCTCACCTATCTCTTTCCCTCTCTTTTGCAAGTGATCTTCACCGAAGAAGAAGGAGCTCGTGAGGAGCATGGAGGAAGAACAGCGAGGAGTAGTTCACTAGAGACGAAGGCGCAGCTCCTGTGGCGGGAGAAAACTGATTTTTGAATCAGTTTGACTATTTGCACCCCGATTGCTCTTTGTACCACCACAATACACTTGCAGCCCTTCGCGTCGCGTGTTCGTGCAGGAATAATGGATTCCACCTATACCAGTGCTGTGACGTCATCCACCATGATCATCTAGACCGCGTGCCGAGGCGAAGATGAAACCACAGGGTTTCCTAGAGTTTGTCATATTTGAATTTTTTGTTTTCTATATGCTCGAATGTTAAACTCAGTTGATTTCTAAATTTTAAAAATTTGCTTTCACCGGTTATATTGGGAATAATTTTCTAGACTCATCGGTAGTTAGAAGTTCCCTTTATTGATATTCAAAGTTTGCTTTAATCAATTAATTTGAATCTGTGATTGTGTGTGTCATAAAAAGACATGCAATGCTAGGGGTTTAGAATTAGTTAAAATAAACCTGTGATTGTGTGTGTTGTAAAAAGACATGCAATGCTAGGGGTTTATGCCTTTGCTAAAATCAATTGCAAACTTAGATTAATCTTTAGATTAGTCGTGTTGATTCTTGAAAACAATAATTTGGACTACACAAATCTCAAAGAACCTGTGGTGGATTCGATGTCTCGGTCCACTCTCTTATCATCTTATCAATTTAATTTTATTTGTTCAATTTAGTTCTCTTAATTTAGTAATTTCCATCTACTGTAACCCCAAACTCTAAATTAGTTTAAATAAGTCTTAGAATTCGACTATCTCGTCAATCCTCGTGGGATCGATCCGTATTTTGCCACTGTCTACTAGTTAGACAGCTGGGCACTTGCGGTATTACAAGTAGGTTTATTAACTTATTAGATTAGGTTAATAAAATCTCCATCAAGTTTTTGAAGCCGTTGCCGGGGACTGTAACGGTACAATCGAAATCCATGGTTGTTTTTGCTTGTTTATAAACTAGGTTTAATTTTCTCTTTAGGAATAGTGTTACGAGTCACTTTCTTATTTGTTTTATTTGCTCGAGTTTGAATTATTTTTGCATTTATTTTGCAGGCGGTTACACACATATGAGCTCAAGTGGGAACGAAGTGAAATATTGTGATTCGCGAGGAAACTCTCAGAAATCGACTTCTACCCGGCGTCGCAAGTAACCTGAAAGAGGTTCACGCCGGAGGTAACTTCTACCCACCGCATCTGCATGCGGTTTCTATGTGATCACTTGTGTTTAGCTTGTTCTAGGTAGTATTGCATGCAAATTTGAATAGTCGCAGGATTGAGTTGAGACTTTCGTGCCCTCTCCCGCGGATAGGTTAATCACCATCTATTTTAGGGTTAGGAACCTAGACCTTCACTATTTAAAAGTTGTAGCAAGATAATTATCTAGGACATGTGTGACACTGATAGGAACCCACTTTGGACGTTTGATAGCTTAAAGTGGTCGAGTGAAGGAACATATCCTATCTGGGAACAGTTCTTGGTAAATTTAATTGAATTTCAGCCCTGCATTAGTAAGAAAAACTCTAGGGTCGTCTGCCATTCATTTTGTTTGTGCATCATTTAGGGTTCCATTGTTTTTATTTTTTTAGAGTTAGGTCATCTTCATATAGCGGTTAGGCTTGCATTTAAAAAAAAATTAAAAAAATTAAATTAACAAAATAATAATAATAAAAAATTGAAGCATGTTTAGGGGTGTTGACTCTGAACCTTCGTTATCCAGTAGTTTATGTATACCTAGGTGCGTGATTCTAAGAGTAGACTTGTCCGACAAGAATTCAATGAGTTCTTTGAAGTCCCCAGTTCCTATTTAGGTTCATCATCCTTATCCACTAAGATGGCTGAGGGGAAGGCCTTTAAGGATTACTTCGCCCCTCTTCCTAGTAGTGCTCCGTCTTGCATTGTCTTACCTGAGACAAATGCAAATAGTTTCGAACTCAAACCATCTATTATTCATCTGCTGCTTTTTTTTATGGTTTTGAGAAAGAAGACCCTTATCTTCATGTCAAAGAGTTTCTTGACATCTGTGCCACCCTGAAGTACCAGAACTTTTCTGATGATTCGGTCTGTCTTAGGTTGTTTCTCTTTTCTTTGAAAGATAAGGAGAAACCTTGGTTAAATGCATTAAAGACAAGATCCATCACATCATGGGATACGTTGTCAAGAAAGTTTTTGACAAAGTACTTCCCCATTCATAAAACGAATGCCCTCCGATGAGATTTATCTAATTTTCAACAAAAAGATGGCGAACATTTCTATGAATGTTGGGAAAGGTTCAATGAGCTCATTGTCAGGTGTTCCCATCACGAATTTGAGAAGTGGTGTCTAATTCAATACTTCCAAGATGGTTTAACCCTTCAAAACCGTCGTATGATTGATGCTACTAGTGGTGGGTCATTAATGAAGATGAGTGTTAATGAGATATGAGAATTCTTTGAAACTCTTTCCGAAAATTCTCAGCAATGGGATTATTCGAGAAAGGAGTCTGATAGGTGTAAGGGCGGTATATATGAAGTTAGATATACATCTGTTCGCCCGCTTCTGCCTCAAAGTTAGAGACAGTTGTTATGACCATGGCTCAAAAGATATATGCACTTTTGAATTTGACTCAACCTGCACTTCCCGCAAACGCTTCATCTGAAGCATGTGTTGCATGTTCAAGTCCTGGTCATTCAATAGCTAATTGTGACTTGCAAAACGATTATCCTGCATACTATGCTAAGCAAGTCAACTCTTTTAATGCGATGCGGCGACCTGGCAATAATCTGCAACCTAACTATTACAATTCAGGGTTTGCCAAACATCAAAGTCTCTCTTGGGCCCATGGCCCACACCAAGGGGGATTTGTTGTTGTCTCCCATGCTCCTCAAGCCCGTAGCCTTGTTAGGCCCCACCTTAACCAAGTTCCTCCATCAAATACATCAAGTTTAGAGGAAACGGTTAATTTGATTTTGCAGAGCTCAGAAAACATAATTGAGCAAAATTCTAAGGACATATCTGAGTTGAAAGCCACGACTCAACACCAATCTCAAACCCTCAATAGACTTGAGATAGCTATGAGTAAGATTACTCAGTCTTCTTCTGAGAGAGATCCAGGGAGATTTCCTAATCAACCTGTTCCAAACCCAAAGGGTCAATTCGCAGTCGGTAGTACATCTTAGTCCTGCAATGAAGATGTCAAATCTATTACTACCCTTAGGAGTGGAAAACAGGTTAACAATCGAGTACAAGTGCCCGATTTGAGTGTCGGTGCATCCCCGTCTAAGTCAAAGCAGGTTGCATCTCCATTTGACAAGGAGCCTGATAAAGCCTCACCTTCTACAGATGCTCCTGTTGACTCTGACCCCACTTAGGCATCTTATTTGCCTAGAGCCCCGTTTCCGTCACGATTAGCTCCGACAAAGAAATGAACAAATATGTAAACGACGTAATGGAAATTTCTAAACAAGTCCACATAAATATCCCATTACTCGATGCTATCAAGCAAGTTCCTAGCTATGCCAAGTTTTTGAAAGATCTTTGCACACAGAAGCAAAAGCTACATGTGCTAAAGAGAGCCTTCCTCACCGAGCAAGTGAGCTAAATTATTCAACACAGAACCCTGCTTAAGTATAGGGATCTTGGTTGGCTGACTATTTCTTGTATTATCGATGATCATATGATAGATAAGGCATTTTGGATTTAGGGGCGAGTGTTAATTTATTGTCATATTCTGTTTAAGAGCAATTAGGTCTTTGCGGGTTAAAACCGACTAGAGTTTGCAATTGGCAGATTGGTCTGTCAGAGTCCCCCGTGGTGATATAGAGGATGTGATTTTCAAGGTTGAAAAATTATATTACCCTGTGGACTTTATAGTTCTTGATACACAACCTATTCACAATCCCTCTAGTCACATTCCAGTCATTTTGGGTCGACCATTTTTGGCCACATCCAATGCCATTATTAACTACAGGAATGGAATTATGAAATTGTCATTTGGCAACATGACCGTTGAACTCAACATTTTTAATGTTAGTCAACAACCTCCCGAGTCCGAGGATATCCATGAGGTTGATGTGATTGAGAGTTTGGTGGAAAATTTCATTTTCGCAGTCCGCCTTAGATGATCCCTTAACGACTTGTTTGACTTATTCTAGTTTAGACTTCAATATTAATAATTCCATTAGGGAAATTAATGCTTTTCTTGAGGCATCCCCTAGTATGGTTTCTGGTTCTTCATGGAAGTCTAAAGTGGAACCCCTTCCACTTAGTGAGTCAAAACCCGTCCCTTCGGTTGAGAAGCCACCCAAGCTTGACCTTAAACCATTACCTAACACCCTCAAGTATAAGTTTTTAGGTTCTGATGATACTTTACCTGTTATTATTTCATCGACATTTACTGTTGAACAGGAAAGTAAGTTGCTAAACGTTCTGAAAGAACATAAGGCATCACTTGGGTAGACTATAGCGGATATTAAAGGAAAAAGTCCAACTATTTGCATGCATCGTATTCATATGGAAGATAATGCCAAAGCTTCACGCGAAATGCAACGTAGACTTAATCTTCATCTTAAGGAGGTTGTCCGAGCCGAAATGCTATTGCTGGATGTTGGTATTATTTACCTCATTTCAGATAGCTCTTGGGTCAGTTCGGTTCAGGTTGTTCCCAAGAAATCGGGGGTAACTGTAGTCACAAATGATAAGAATGAGTTAGTGCCTACCCGCATGACCACTAGGCGGCGAGTTTGTATTGACTATCGTAAGTTGAACTCAAGCATGAGGAAATATCATTTTCCTCTCCCCTTTATCAATCATATGCTTGAGAGGTTAGCCGGACATGATTACTATTGTTTTCTTGATGGGTATTCCAGATATAACCAAATCCCTATCGCACCCGAGGATCAAGAGAAAACCACATTCACTTGCCCTTTTGGGACTTTTGCATATCGGAGAATGCCTTTTGGGTTGTGTAATGCACCCGCCACCTTTCAAAGGTGTATGCTTAGTATTTTCTCAGATATGGTAGAAAGGTTTCTTGAGGTGTTCATGGATGACTTCTCAGTGTTTGGGGATTCGTTTGATGAGTGTTTGCATCGTTTAACCCTAGTGTTAAATAGGTGTGAAGAGAAAAGTCTTGTCTTGAATTGGGAGAAATGTCATTTTATGGTTAGGCAACGTATAGTTCTTGGGCACATAATTTCTAACAAGGGCATTGAAGTTGACAAAGCAAAAATTGATTTAATCTTGAGTCTTCTACCACCGAAGACGGTGAAAGACATTAGATCTTTTCTAGGCCATGCTGGTTTTTCCCGTAGGTTCATTAAGGATTTTAGCAAGGCTACTCGTCTTCTATGCAATTTACTTGCTAAGGACTCTGCCTTCGTCTTTGATGAAGACTGTTTGAAAGCATTTGAAAAGCTTAAACAATTGTTGACTTCAGCTCCAATCATCCAACCTCCAAATTAGAATTTACCTTTTGAGCTTATGTGTGATGCTTCTGATTTTGCGGTTGGAGCTGTCTTAGGACAACGGGTGGATAAAAAGCCCCATGTTATTTATTATGCCAGTAGAACTCTACAAGATGCACAACTTAATTACTCCACCACGGAGAAGGAGTTACTCGCTATTGTTTTTGCATTGGACAAATTAAGGTCATACCTTATAGGATCCAAAGTTATAATTTTTACTGATCATGCAGCGCTGAAGTACCTTTTTTCTAAAAAGGATGCTAAGCCACGCTTGATTCGTTGGCTCCTATTGCTATAAGAGTTTGATATTGAGATTCGGGACAAGAAGGGTTTCGAAAATGTTGTAGCTGACCATTTGTGTAGATTTCTTGTAGAATCATCTACTGCAGATGTGCCCTTGAATGAATCATTTCTTGATGAGCAATTACTTGCTATCTCCCAGTTACCTTGGTATGCAGATATTGTGAATTAACTTGTTACAGGTCAACTCCCTTCTAATTGGTCTAAACAAGATAAGACTAAATTTCTTGCTGAGGTCAGACATTTCTTCTGGGACGATCCTTATTTATTTAAGTGTTGTCCCGATCAGGTCATTAGGAGATGTGTTCCAGAGAGTGAATTTCATAGTATCATTTCATTTTTTCATGATCAGGAGTGTGGAGGTTACTTTAGTTCTAAAAAGACAGCTGCAAAGCTTTTGCAGTGTGGCTTTTATTGGCCGACTATTTTTCGTGACACCCATGCATTTTGTGCTACATGTAATAGATGCCAATGAATGGGTTCCATTTCTCGTAGGAATATGATGCCTCTTACTAACATTCTCATTGTGGAGATTTTGTTTGGGGTATTGATTTCATGGGACCTTTCCCTCCATCATTTGGCTATCTTTACATTCTTCTAGCTGTTGATTATGTTTCCAAATGGGTAGAGGCGGTACCTTGTAAAATGAATGACCATAAAGTTGTGGTCAAATTTATGAAATATAACATATTCTCTCGTTTTGGTACTCCGCATGCTATTATAAGTGATGGTGGTTCTCATTTTGTAATAGACTGTTTGACCTGCTAGTTAAGAAGTACTCCATCACTCATAAAGTATGTACTCCATATCATCCACAAACAAGTGGGCAAGTTGAAATATCCAATCGGGAAATTAAACACATTTTAGAGAAAATTGTTCGACCAGACCGTAAGGATTGGTCACAACGTCTGAATGACGCTCTTTGGGCTTATAGGACAGCGTTTAAGACCCCACTTGGAATGTCTCCATATAGACTTGTTCTTGGCAAGGCGTGTCATTTGCCTGTGGAATTGGAACATCATGCTTATTAGGCTATCAAAACCTTTAATTTTGATATAGGTGAGGCTTGATCACATCATAAGCTTCAACTTAATGAGTTAGAAGAGATTAGGAATGATGCTTACCAAAGTGCTAAAATCTACAAAGAACAAACGAAGGTGTTTCATGATAAATCCATTATTCACAAGTGCTTTGAACCTTTCCAAAAGGTTTTGTTATTTAACTCTCGGTTGCGTCTATTTCCTGGCAAATTGCGATCTCGATGGTCTGGACCTTACACTGTGAAAATAGTGTTTCCACATGGGGCTGTTGAGATTGTTGATCCCAAGGATGGTCGTGCTTTTAAAGTCAATGGTCAGCATCTTAAACCATTCTTAGAGATGCCTACATCAGAAGTCGAGGTTGATGTGTTATTATTAGAGGATCCTGTGAACTCAGATTGAGGAACTATTTCTCTGCTACCCATGGCCCTCTGTGTTTTGTCGGGCTGACGACGTTAAACCAAGCGCTCCTGGGAGGCATCCCAGCTTCGGTTGTGTCATTCTTGTTAGTCTGGATTGATTTTCGAGTTATTTATAGTTGCATTCCACTCATACTCGTTTTGACTTACAACTGATGCATGTAATTTTTTTCATTTAACATTTTTTTGAGTCCTGAATTGTTTTTATCAATTTATCATGATGAGTCCACAGTTCTTATCTTGTTTTTAGTATTCATGGTAGATGATTTGTCGAAATTGGTAAAAACTTTCCCATGGTAATATTCCTCTAACTCTCGTCTTTCTCTTTTCCTTCATTTGTCATGGTTTTTTTTTTATACATTGAGGACAATGTTTGGTTTAGATTTTGGGGGGGGGGGGGGGGGGGGTGAGGTTTATGAGTTTTTCTGCATTCTTCAAAAAATTTGAACTGAAATGTATTTCACAATTGACTATTGTATTCTACTCAATCTCCATTGAATACATAGTCAAAAATTTTGCTCGACAGTTGCCACACGACTTATGTTCGTCATGGGTATGAATAGTGGAATTTCTTATGTTAATATGCAGGGTTTTGTTATTGACTTGGAGTGTCGTGGACGTGTAGCAACAGTGGCTAACCTACCGAGTGCTGCTGCCAGTAAATTTGAATCGGTGCGCTGGACAGGGTGCTCTGTTTTTACAGAGTGCTATGTCCGGATGCATCCTGTTTATTCCACTAATGGTGCTGCTGTTTTGGATTTGAGTCCTGGAATTAGAGAAATTTCTGTATTGCAAGGTTTATTCACTGTTTTGGAGGGCCAGAGTTGCGGATTTATTTGCAGGGCCGGTAGTGCCAAAGAATTGGACAGACTTGTTGTCCTGGGAAGGCGCTGGATTGAGTCTGTAGGTCAGCGTTTGTTTGTGGTGCTTGCGGGGAAAAATGGAGGACGGACAGATGTTACTATAATTTGCAATTTGCAAGTTGGCAATTTTTTTTCAGGCTATGTTGCTGGACAGTGTACCGAGTTTATGGCGCTTTCTACATGCAGAATTGTAGTCAGTTTGTTTGCCTGTTGTGTTGGGCTGGCGTGAAGTGTTGGAATTGTGTCTTCTGCTATTCTGCTATGCTGGTCACTTGCCTTGTGAGACTGTTAATTGCAAGGTGCAATTTGGTTTTGCAATGTGCGTCTGCAAGATGCAAGTTGCAAGGTTTGGTTGCAAGTCTGTTGGAGTTTGAAAGCTTTTGCAATCTGCAAAATGCAAGTTGTGGATTTGGCCAAGTTGCAAGTAGAGAAAATGTTGTCTTCAAGTGGTTTATGTCACTTTGGGTGATGTTGGCCTAGGTTAGTGAGTTATGGACGGTTTTTGATTTGTTTAGTTTTTATGATGTTTGTCCAATTGGTTTTTTTTTTTCGGGTAAAGTCGTCATGTACCCCGACAGTTTGTATAAGAATTTTTTCCAAGTAATAAAGGTCTGGCATCCCATAGCTGCCCCTCCCCACTGGAGGTTCTAATAAAAAAAAAATTATGACTGTGTGGAAATTTTTCGATTTGAAAATGCATTCAAAATATAAGCTCCTTTCTATTGAAGAGAATGTGCTTTCAAGTATGCCTTTAAATTTGAGAAATGCATGCTTTCACTTGTCACTTTTATATATCAATAGGAAAACATATGATTTGATATTATCTTTAAGTTAATTATATTTCATGATATTTTTTGACTCGACCACTCTTGCACTATAAGCCAAGTTAGCATAATTTGAAGTTAATCAGTAAGATATTAACTAGAAAACCTTAGAATAATAGTGGAGACTTAACCCTTGTGAGTTTCGAGATATTATTTTTCTTGAGGGTTATTAAATAAACTCTGACTTTACTTGAATCCGCATTATTTTGTTGATGATCTCATTATTCTTATTTCTTGTATTGATTGCTTTGAGAATGTCGTTAAAATTGAATTATTACACTAGAACTTCTTGATTTATTTAGTTGAGATGTCATAATACCGACTAGAGCTTAAGAAGTGATTTAGGCAATTTTTTTTTCTTTGAACCGTTCTTTAGCCTTTTAGCCTACCTAATGATAAATATCCGTTTGCATCGCTTTGAACCTTTAAATAGACTTTTTCTTTACTAAACCCATCTCCATTACCTACTCCAGTTATTGAGTAATAGCCCATATTATTTTTATCCTTACCCAATGTCTCTGAGAATGTGTGTGGTTGATGTATTTTTGGAATGGGCAAATAAAAACAGAGTTGAAACTAAATATTCCATGAATCCTCGGGATTAAAATGTTTCATTGTGCAGAAGGGGAAAGCATGTTAATTAAAAAAAAATGAAGAAGAATTTCGAAGGAAGAAAAAGTAATGGTGTACAACATTGGTTTATTTTTCAGAGCCCCACGTGTTTATTAAAGGGTGTATCCATTCTCAGAGAATTTTCTCGTATCCTTTACCATTCTTGTTAGCCAAAATCTTAGCCTCATTACAACCTAATAAAGACCTAATTGATCTAAAGTAAAGGTCTGTTTCATAGATGTGGAGATTAAATAGACAAGAACAATGGTGTATGATTCAACATTCTCAAAGTAATCGATATTACTGTCCATGAGATCATATTCATTTCATTATTTTAAAAGTCCGTTTTTCATGATTATTATATGTGAGATGTTTGTGTTTGCATAATTTATTCTCTTTCTCACATATAAACTGAGTGATAACTAACCAATCTTTGAGTGATTCATTTCTTAGTGACAAGAGAGATTTGTAGTCGAAACGTACTATTCAAAGGTTATCTAGTCGTATTTTTACTTAGAAAAATAAAGTTATGTTGATAAGGCCACACACACACACACTTCGAGTTGAGAATAATTGATGAAATTTATTTAACCTTTGGGTATTATTAAATCGTTGTTAGACTCTTTGATATATTATTGTGACACTGTTAGTTGTTTTCTGAAAGTTTTGGCAATTAGATTATTACTCTGAGGATAATAGATCGAGTAATCAAGTTACCATGTTTTGAAAATTTATTGAGTCATAATGTTTGTGGGTAACATTATTGGAAACCCTCACAAGACTATAACTTTTCCACTAGAGGTAATCTAGCGGTTTAAAGCCTTATTGCACGTTTAAGGTAAGTGCAATCGATGATTCCTGCAAAAGTGATTTATAATTTTATTTTTATTGTTTTGCTCGAGGACTAGCAAAATAAAGATTTGGGGGTGTTTGATATTCACGTAATTATTACATAACATACCTCTTAATTTATATATGTTAGTGTTTCGATTATTATATTTTATTTTAATTATTTCATTTTCATGTTTTTGTAGGAATTTGAACGTAAATGATGAAATTGCGTTAAGGCGGCAATTTGAAGAATGATCAATTGGTTGGTTCAAATGGTGGTACAAAGTAATGGGTGACAAGTTGAATATCACATGTCTAAACCTTACCCAAATAAACCAAATTAACTTATTACCTAAGCCCAAGTCTGAAAGTTAACTTAAAGCCCAAACCTAACCTAGGAAAATAGAGAAAACCTATTTAGAGTCTTCATCTCTCCCCTTTCCTGAGGGGGCCTCCTCTTCCACGTTTCTTTTTTCCTCCTCTCTTTTCCAGCCACCACGCCAATCCTCCTTGCCGGCGATCCTCGCTCGATAGGAGGACCGACAGCGACCTCACCTCACCATCACCACCATCTCACTGTCACCCTGCTTCCATCTCTCACGCACAAAACAGAGAGCAACAACCATGTTTGTCCCACACCACCTCACCATCCACCACCAACCGCTGAACAACCCACGCACGACCACCGTCCAGCCCACCCTCACCACCATCGCACTCGCCATCCCTGTCGCAAACCACCATAACACCACCGCCCACACCGTCCCCTGTTTCATTTCGCCATCATCACCATCCCTATTCTTCTCCTTTCCACGTTTTCTGTCTCATCTTCTTCTCTCTTTCTGATCCTTCATCACAAACAGACCATGCACCACCACCATTTCTCTCGCAATGAAATAGAAGAATAGGAACATCAACAGAGCACCGCCACTACTCCTATTTGTTCACTCTTCCTGTTTCCTCCTTCTCTCGTCCCTCTCTCTCCCATTTCCCATCTCGTATCTCATTTTCTTTCTTTACATCTCTCTCTATTTTGAAGGTACCAGAGTAGCTCGCACACCACCACCGAGATAGAAGCAGCAAACAGGGAGCACCACCCCTGTTTCTCTCCCTCTTTCTGTTCTCCTTTGCGTTTCTCTCTCACCTATCTCTTTTCCTCTTTTTGGTAGGTGATCTTCACCGGAGAAGAAGGAGATCGCGAAGAGCACCGAGGAAGAACAATGGGGAGCAGTTCGCTGGAGACGAAGGCGCAACTCCTGTGGCGGGAGAAAACAGATTTTTGAATCAGTTTGGTTATTTGCACCTCGATTGCTTTTTGTACCACCACAGTACAATTGTGGCCCTTCGCGTCGCCTTTTCGTGCAGGAATTGATGGATTCCACCGATAGCAGTGTTGTGATGTCATCCACCATGATGTTCTACACCCCGCGCCAAGGCGAATATGAAACTACATGGTTTCCTAGAGTTTGTCGTATTTGAATTTATTGTTTTCTATATGCTCGAATGTTAAACTCAGTTGATTTCTGAATTTCAATAATTTGCTTTCACCGGTTATATCCGAAATAATTATCTAGACTAATCGATAGTTAGAAGTTCTCTTTATTGATATTCGAAGCTTGCTTTAATCAATTAATTTGAATCTGTGATTGTGTGTGTCGTAAAAAGACATGCAATGCTAAGAGTTTAGAATTAGTTAAAATAAACCTGTGATTGTGTGTGTTATAAAAAGACATGCAATGCTAAGGGTTTATGCCTTTGTTGAAATCAATTGCGAACTTAGATTAATCTTTAGATTAGTCGTGTTGATTCTTGAAAACAATAATTTGGATTACACAAATCTCAAAGAACTTGTGGTGGATTCGATGTCTCGGTCCACTCTCTTATCATCTTATCAGTTTAATTTTAGTTGTTTAATTTAGTTCTCTTAATTTAGTAATTTCCATCTATTGTAACCTCAACTCTAAATTAGTTTAAATAAGTCTTAGAATTTGATTGTCTCGTCAATCCTCGTGGGATTGACCTGTATTTGCCATTGTTTACTAATTAGACAGCCGTGCACTTGCGGTATTACAAGTAGGGTTTATTAACTTATTGGTCCTACCACCTCTCCCCCCAACTGCATTTTTTCTCTATTCCTCTTATTCTCTGTTTTTTTTTTCTCATTTTCCCTCGCACGAGCCTATGCGAGGATGGGTTCCATCCTCGTGAAGGCATTTGTGAGGGCAAAATTTTTTCGACCACAAGCATCTGCTAGTTGTAAATCTATCCTCACGGAGGATGCCGCGGGGACAAGTTCTTCACTCGCAGATGCATGTGCAAGGGTAAAAAATTATTTAGCCCTTACACAGGCCTGCGCGAGGATGGGTGAAAAAAATTAGAGAAGAAAAGGAAGACAGGAGAAGGGGCCTGTGCGTCGGCGAGGTGGGGTGGGGTGGGTTGTTGCTCCATCCATGTTGTTCTTGAGAAGATAGGAGAGACAAAGGAAGATATGAGAAGAACAAGAGAATGGGAAGATAGGAGAATAAGAAGAAGATAAGAGAATATAAAAAAAAAAAAATGAAGAAAGGAAAAAAAAAAAAAAAAAAGAATAAGAGGAAAAAAAATAACAGAAGAGAAGAAAAGGAAGAGAGGAAAAGATGAACAATGGAGAAGAAAAGGCGCAACTGGAGGCAAGGCCAGGAGGTGCAGTTGGCGGATGGGACAAGAAACGGTGGAGCAGTGCGGTGGTGGTGTAGTTTCTGAGAGGAGAATAGAAGGTGAGAGGAAAGAGAAATTTTTGAATTTTGAGTGGCGTTAAAAGTAGGAGGTTGTGTTAGATAAAAAGATAGTCATTTTAGACAAAAAGTAGGGGGTGGTAGTTTCCTTGAACAGACATGGTGGTCTCAGAAAGTCGAAGCCTTCGCCAAATCATTGTAATATACACAAGGTCTTACAATAGATTGTATTAGGCGGAAATTGGGGTCACAAGGTCAAAACATAACCCGAAGTTGAGCTCAATCACGGCAAGCCATGGGCTAAAGTTCATGGTTGAATTTGAATTAGCTTGCCTAAGTTGTTTTGCACTATCCAAAAAATAAAAATAAAATAATTAATTAATTATAAAATCTTCAGAAGAAAGTGTTACATTTATGAGTGTTCAACTGACAAAGAACACAATCCATCACAAGTTTTCTAGTTTAAATGTTATTGTAGGAAAGAAGTTTTGATATGGTTTCTAGAACTAACCTAAACAAAGGGATTTGTAAATTAAAGTGTAATGCCAAGTTGGCTTAGAAATTGACACAATATACTATTCGATACCTCTAACCTCATTTTATTTTTCTATATTTTCATTTACAAATTTGTGATTTTTTTCCAAGGTAGAAATAAAGAATATTTTCTCAAAATATATACAGCTAGCTTTGACCACATCAGAATTTCCCATCAGAGCATGAAATGCGATCAGGTACAAAAGTGAGAGTATGAACATGAGAGTCTTTAATTTCGAATTTTGGTAATGTTCAAAGGGTTTGAGAGTGTTTGTATATGCTAGGGGTGGTCATCCCATCCTGCGAACTTGATCCTGTTCCATTCTGTCCCAATTTTTTGGATCCTTCTAGGATTGACCAAACCCATTCCGATCTCATCTCGTCCTGATCTAGAGTGGGATGGGATCGAAAAAGAGATTTTCAATCTTGCCCATCATGTCCCGTCCTGAACTAATTTATTTAATATTTATTATTTGATGATACATCAAAATGAATCGTCATCACAGCCATACACGTGGCAAAAATCATCCATCACGAAGATTAGGTATCCCAAAACTGAGCCAGCTCATAAAGCCCAAAGAGGGCAAAACCAATCATAAAAGCCCAAATAGGGTCCATCAGAAGAAGTCATAACTAAGGCCCAAATCCATGCCCGAGCAAGTTCTCTCATAAAGAAGAAAAACATTGCATAAAAAAGTCATGGGGGAGTTACGCCTCCACGGACGCGTCTTCATAAAGGAGGAGACTGTTACGAAGAACGTTTTCTTCCATTGCACCTCAAATGCTTAAGTCACACAGAGAAATAACTGCAACCATTATATAAGGTAAAGGGAACGATCGACCAAGGTATGCAACTTTAACTGAGCTTTGTCCAAATTTACTTCATTCTCCAATATAGTTGCTGACTTAAGCATCAAAGTGCATTCGACCACCAAAAAGGTGGTTCTTGGTAGTCTAACATCTGTTTTGCAGGTCGAACTTATAGGAGAACGAGATTTGGACGCATCAGTTTGGCGTTGTCCGTGGGGAATGACAAGTTTCCTTTCTGAAAAGAAGATCCACGGTAACAAAATTCACTACGATCAAGAGGCCACCAGAATAGATGGAACACTCTACAAACCCTCAACCCAGCAACAATCACAGCAACCCTCCTACTTGCAGCACTACATAGCCAGCAGCCCACAATAACCACTGGGCCAGATGCCCCCGACGATCAAAATCCACCGCATACGGTAGCTTCAACAACCCAGACACTCAGCGACATTGCTACGGACCCTCGTAGATTTGCTCATGACCTAGATGAACCACATTATGAAGATGATGGAGAAACTCACTCAAGAGCGTGCTTAGTCAGCCGACCCTATCCAAACACCGCCCCAACAAGACTCTGCTAACCAAGCTCAAGAAAGCAATGGGGCTTCTGCAAGACCTCAACGGGGGAGTCTCGAAAGCAATGAACCTCCCCAAGATAAGACTCCATAGAGTGACAAAATACCTACTGAAATCCCGTTCAGGACCAAAGTCACAGATCCTAATGTATTATACGAGCTAGTTAAGCTACCATTCTCTGACACCCTCATGATAACTCCCATGCCAAAAATGTTCACCCGACCAAAGTTCGAGGCATATGATGGCACCACCAACCCAACAGACCATTTGTGACACTTCCACCACATGATGGCGTTAAAGAAGAGTATGTAATCCATTTTATGCAAAACGTTTTCAACTAGTCTTACCTCAACAGGGATGAACTAGTTTAACAGCTTACCATCGAGGTCAATAGACTCTTTTTAGGCGCTAGCCACCGCTATTATCACGAGGTTCATCACTAGTCAGTGAATGAGGAAAGGACCACACTACATGCTTCACATAAAGCAGAAGCTTCAGAAGATGATAAAGGAATACGTCACTCGTTTCATTAACGAGTTGACAATTATCGACGGATGTAGCGACGACATGGCCACAACTAGGTTGAAAATATGACCTTTCTTTGATGCTCTCAACCCGGAAACACCAAATAACATGTCGATTCTGTTGAAGATTACCCAAAAACACATTTCTCTTGAGAAGAGGAAAGTTGCCAGGAAGAAAAATGATCGCGAAAGGGAAGGCCACTCGAAGAAGCGGGAAAAGAGGGAGGAAAAAATGAGAGATGACAGACCCTAAGAGGATAACATTCAGTCAAAGAGGCGTCGGACCAATGGGAGGCCCGAATCCAACCAGTAAGAGTCCGAAAAGCTGCAGTCGACAAGGCCTAGACACGAGCGAGTAACAAGCGTGATGAAAAAGACACACAAACTATACACAACCTTGAAAATGAGCCTAGCCAATATATTGAAACACATGGCGAAATAGGAGGACGTTGACTGGTCACTCAGAATGAGAGCAGACCTAGAAGGGAGAGATAAAAACAAATTTTTGTTCATTCCACAAGGATAACAGGCACGACACCGAAGACTGCTAAAGTCTAGAAGATGAAATTGAGCATTGGGTTCAGAGAGGACAACTCGACGAATTTATTGGAATGCCAAACAGGCAGCTCAAAGGAAAAGAAAAGGTAGACATCACTACGGGATAGACTAAGGGAACAAAATAATCAACTCAATTGAAGAACCAACCGAAAACACCTCCCACTCGAGCTGATCTATATCGAAGTAGGAGTATTAATACTGAACAAAACTAGACAAACCAATATACCGATTAATGATAAAAGAACATGGAGAGGCTCGCACCAACCAACTAACAGAATTCGAATACCCTACTGACAGATGCAAGCCTGACCCGTATTACCAACGACGAAATTGACGACAATAGACTCGATTAGACCTTGGCAGTTGGTGATGATGCGAGCATGATTGGACAATTTAGTTCTAATGTGAGCATGATTGGACAATTTGGCACTCATGTGAGCTGATTGGACAGTTTGGCACTGACGTGAGCATGATCGAGCAATTCAACATTGCTTAGTTACTGAATTAGAAAGCACCCTGAGTCCATTAGCTACAACATATTCAACGAACGACGAGACGTAACAAACAAATTAAACTAATAGCGAATCCGGCAACTTGAAGACATAGACGATGCAGAACAAAGCAACAAAGACGTGAATCTCTACAACACGAGGATCGACATTAATCAAGCAAAGGTCAAAAGGACGAAGCAAACCGCTCTACAACCTAGCGTAACTTTCAGAAAAATAATCACTAGGGTTTGTCAGAATACCCGAGAAGGGAATATCAATAAAACTACAAGCTCGAAATCTCCATCTTGTGCGTGAACAACAAAATCAAGGCATTAAAGCTAGATACTATAGAGCAATTAGCATATCAAGCCAAAAAAGATCAGGACATGTCAGACATACACAATAAACTTCTAGTCTGATCAACCATGGAGTAAAAGTTGGATGACGGAGTCAACTTACTTGAATAAAAGCAACTTCGGATCTACTAGTACGTCAGACCATCAAAGTAACAGTTGGACAAGTGAGTCAACTTGCTCGAATAAAAACAACTTTGGGTCGACTAGTACGTCGGACCAATGAAGTAAAAGTTGAACGAGCGAGTCAACTTACTCGAATAAAAGCAATTTCGGGTCGACTAGTACATCGGACAAACGAAGTAAAAGTTGGACGTGCGAGTCAACTTTCTCGAATAAAAGCAACCTCGGGTCAACTAGTACGTCAAACCAATGAAGTAAAGTTGCACAAGTGAGTCAACTCACTCAAGTAAAAGAACTTCAGGTTGACTAATACGTCGAACCAACGAAGTAAAAGTTGGACGAACGGGTCTACTTACTCAAATAAAAAACTTTGGGTCGACTAACACGACGAACCAATTTACTCATAAAAACTTCGGGACAAATACGAAGTAAAAGTCAAGATAGAAAAGTAAACTTGCTTAAATAAGCTTCAAGTCAATTGGCACGTCAGAAAGAATGAATAAAGTCTACCTACTTCGGGTCAACCGACGCGTCAAAACATAAAAGTAACCATAAAGGAATCTAGAGTCAAGAAACTTGGACATGATTCAAAATGTAGTCGGAAAGGCCCACTGGCCAATCAAAAAGTCGAATTGGAGATACGCAGTACAACTTACTTCAACAACTAAGACTGGCCTAAAAGTTAAAAGGAATGAGTTAATACACAAACTACGACAAGTGCAATGAGTCAACACACAACCCAAAACAAATTACGACTATGATGGAAAAACATGCAAATAGGAATACCAAAAAGAAAAATTTGTTTTCATGATAAATAAAAATAGTCACATCCCTGAGCCATACAAGTGTCATGATGATCTCGAGGAATTACGGACCCCAGCATCAGCCCAACACTGATCCGGCCCAAGCGGTTCTAAGCCCGCCTAGTTCAGTCCGCCAGACAAGCCCAAACTGTTACAACATGCTAGGCCCACACGTCTTACATCTATCCTCAATACTCGTAAGTCTTGTTAAGGCAAGTATCTTGAGGATCAACTTTGGACGAGCAACTACAACAACTCTTTGCACTAGGAAGCAAATACCAGATTACATTCCACACAGGGAAACTCCCTTCTACAGATTGCTCTTGGATTGAGAACTATTCCCCACATATCTAGGAGCACAAGGCTAACATGGAACTTCCTTCCTACAACACAACTCCTAATTAGAGAAGGATCTCCATGAAGATCTCCTTCCTAAACTACGCCTACGATGGCCTGGTAGAACCAAGACTCTTGCACTATAAATAAGACATGAGGTTGGTAAGCTAATGTAGGCTACAAATTCCCTGTTTACAACATTACGCTTTCCTCAAATCCCTTTCTAACTTTAGCATCAGAGTGCCACCGACCACCACAACGGTGGTACGTGTCTCACGTGCGTTACTTGTGCAAGTCAGCGGGGATAGGTCAAAGCAGGGAGCGAAAAATGACTGCTTCAGTTTGGCGTCGTCCGTGGGGACGATAAAGTTTATAACTTTTTACTAGCGTCGTCTCCCTTCAAAACCCAGAAAGATGGTGACCACTAGTTCACGCAACAACGGAGAACAAGGGGATACGTCACACGCTTAGGCTGGCGCAACACCGCCGCTTTTAGCGGTTCCAATCATGCACGGGCAGCAGACTTATGCCCCTGCGCCGACAACAAGAACGACGGATCCCAAAATCGACAACAACAAGGCTGTGGAGGCTCTCACACGACGAAATCCGCCACCTGTTTATGGAGACCAGGAGCAACACAGGCTTCTGTCTCCGGAGGATGGCAAGGAGCAAGCATAGGAAAGCCAAGCTCCTGCTAGTTATCATTGGACTAGGGGAGGCTGCGCGGGTAACGCTGAGCCCGCCGCCAGGGCAGAGAGGCTCAGCTCTCAGAACCCCCTCCGCACAGGGGCGCACGATCTAGTCGTATTGTACCGCCTCTCCGTCCCACCATTGGTGGACCGGATAATGAATGAGGCCCTTCCGAGGAAGTTCACTCCCTCAAAGCTCGACTTCTACGATGGAACCACCGATCCATTCGACCACGCCATTACCAGCACGTAATGGCCCCCAAAAAAGGATTTAAGTTGGTGATTTGCAGAACCTTTCCCACTAGCTTGAAGAAGTCATCACTGACGTGGTTCCACAGCCTTCTACCGAGGTCGGTCGACTCCTTCATGACACTAGCAAAGGAGTTACTGACACGTTTCATTGGGATCCATTGTTCCCACGAGACTCTCAGAGAGTATGTCACGTGCTTCAACAACGAGCTGACTTTCATTGACGGATGTAGCGACAACACGGTCGTGACAGCCTTCACTGCGGGCCTCAAGGAAGGAAAGCTCTACGAAGACCTCAGCTTAGAGCCCTCTCTGGACATGACAAAGCTTCTCAATAGCACTAAGAAACACATTACCTTGGAGGAGCTGAGAATCGTGAAGAGGGAAATCGAATGCGAGATGAAGCACTCCGCTCACTACACCAAAAATACCCATTAGCAACGGTTTTAAACCGTGGGGGTAATCCATTGTCACGGCTTAGAGCCGTGGGCTGTAGAGGCGTCGCTAAATCCCCAGTAACGGCTAAAAACCGTGGCAAAACATATTAGCAACGATTTTATGCTCGAGGACGGTTGATGATGTTAGCCACGGTTATAAACCATTGCAAAAATGTTAGCCACGGTTTTAAGCCGTGGCCAAGACTAGCCACGGCTTAAAACCGTGGCAAGATATGGCCACGGTTCTAGGCCGTTGCAATAGTTTTAGCCAAGGTTTTAAGCCGTGGCAAGTACTAGCCACGGTTATAAGCCGTGGCAAGCTATGGCCACGGTTCTAAGCCGTTGCAATAGTTAGCCACGGTTTTAAGCTGTGGCAAATTTTTTTTTTTTGCTATCAAATGACTTTTTATTACATAATATAATACAAGTCATTGTAAAATAATATAATACAAAAAAAATTTTATTTTTTTTGCTGCTGCTGCAGAATTGGAACAATCCAATTTCAAACTGATAATGCAATCACAGAGAATACTGGAAGATGATATTGCAGTTTCAGCAATCAAGCATTATCAAGAGAATTACAGAAAGGGAAGACAAAGAATTCACAGGAAGGAAAGATTTATTTGATTGGAATGTAAAGGTTATTACAATGGTCTGATAGACTAGAATGTATTAGGCACAATTCGAGATTGCCAATCTCCTACACTTGTACAATGTGTTTACAAAAATGAATCAATGCTTTCTGTTACAGACTTCCCTACTTATATCAGTTCCTAATGCCTTTATAATTCTCCATAAAGCACAAGACAACACTACATTTGATATAGCAACAATGCCACAACAGTTTTGTGTAACCATCCAGACTTCCAGGCTTGCTAACTTGCTAACAGATAACCCCCCAGATTTCTTGCAGGTATATTGCTTGTAACCATATCCCATTGGTGAATCATCCTTTGGTATACCACAGGGCACTATATATTTCCACATTACATAGCCTAGAAAAGAAAGATAAGAAATTATAAATTGAACTGCTGACCTTCTTTGTTGCTTTATCTGGCTGCTGGATTCTTCCAAATGTTGTTGCATTGTTGACGGGTGAGCATTGAATACAAAACCATTATCCATGTTATTTGTCAAACGTCTTGAAGTTTCATCTTCCATTGGAAAATGATGACCGTCATTAGATGCAATGGCGACACCTTCCTGGTCAGAACCTGACTCGTACTCAGACAAATCACTGATCCCATTCTCTAAAATTGTCAGAGTCTTGAAGTTTCATCTTCCATTGGAAAATGAAAGATGAAACTTCAAGTTAACCCTGCACAAGCCACACCTCAAGTTAATACTCTTATTTGGCTTATTTCACTTGTGAAAAAAATAAATTTTAAAGCACTTACAGCTGTCTTTGCAAGTGCCTTTGCGAGTAGCTCCAGTGCTGAAAGGCCAGATGAACTCAGAAGATCTTCAGCTGCAGACTTGAATGTTGGAACCACACTGCATTTTAAGGTTGCTTAAATATATGCAAGAAATGATTTTTAATTATAATAAGCAATCATCTATTACTAGTAATATAAACTACAGAGAACAATAAATGTTAGTGCTGAATAAACAAACAGCAAACAGTTAGAAATCTAGAAATCTAAGCAAACAAGCTTACAAAAGTTTTGCCTATTGCACATCTATGAACACAAACAAGCTATAAGTCACAGAATATGCTATTTCCATGTCTAAATTAAATATCAACTGATAATGAAACATAACATCTACCAGTAATGGTAGCTGTTTCTAGCCCAAGGCAAGCTGAACTCGTAAAAACATTAAAAAACAAAGAAATGTGGACTATAGATTTTGTCTCCAACTGATTCAATTATCAGTTTTTTCTTCTACTTTTTTCTGCTTAGCCAATTATTACTTTATTTACACCTATCATTTGCAATCCCAAAAACTGGATCACTTTACAAATGGAGAAGAAAAATAAAAACATAACAAAAACAACCGAACGAAAACAAATCCTACTAAGTTATGAAAATGCCAGTTCAAGAGGCCTTTAACTTTAAACAATAACCCAACTAATAATTAACTTAAATAGTTAACTGATAGGAACTTACCTGTTGATACTAATGTTCTGCAGGAATTGAGACTCCAAACACTTCAACACCAGATCTCAATGTCAGAGTGGTGATTCCTGGAAGCAAAAGAATTCTTCAAGATACAAACAAATTGATAACAACTGCAAAGATTATATGTTCAGTGAAGACTGATTCAGTAAGAATGTAATGTGTATAGAATGAATTCTGAGATTACAATGAAAAAGAAGATATGTATTAGGCAGTATTCGAGATTGCCACTCTCCTATTTGAGCAAAGCTCAATGT
The DNA here is from genome assembly GCA_963556465.1 of Berberis vulgaris. Taxonomy (NCBI): domain Eukaryota; kingdom Viridiplantae; phylum Streptophyta; class Magnoliopsida; order Ranunculales; family Berberidaceae; genus Berberis; species Berberis vulgaris. The sequence goes on along the minus strand of OY747129.1, from coordinate 17,557,232 downwards.
ACAAATACTTTCTTACAGGAATGAATCCTTTATTTCTTTTGCTAACTCTTATTTATAGCAATCAGAATTAACATTGACTGACAGTGGATCTAACAGAACATTCTCTAATTAACAGAGCACCTAACAGAATGTCTTTACAGACTAACAGAGCACTTAACAGGAATGTCTTTACAGACTGCCACAGAATAAAAGACTTGCACCCAATTCACTTCTCTATTTGATATTTTTCTCCTTGTATATGTAAACTTGATGGGAGGCTGAGTCCTAACATTAACCTCCCTCCAACTAAAGTTCCCAAGCACCCATAATCTACTAATGATGCACTGAAACTTATATAGGGAAATTTCAACAAAAAATTGAGAAGGGGTTCCCTATATATTTCTATTGTGTTTCAGCAAAATGGATCTGAAAATATTCCCAGAAATTTGGAGAGACGAAATAAAATGTATAATCTGAATCAATCAACAATATTTAGTTCAAACACACTGAAGAACCCAGAAAGTAACATCTAAAAACCCAAACTTTGATACAACATTACTAAAAATGAAAAAACAAAGAAATGGGTAACACTTGGAATCAAAAGAAGATGAAACCTGTTCAATTCTTCTGTCCAACGGAGTTGTTGTTGTCAAAGAATCTTCACCCATTTCCCTGCTCTATCTTCTCCTTGTTATGTGGTTTAAGAGAGAATGTGTGTGAACCAAGCCTTCCCTCTCTGTTCTGCAGCAGATTTGCAGAAGAAAAATCAAAAGATAGAACCAAACCAACCAAAGATTCTCTTTCCATTTCTATCGGTGAATCTAATCCTCCATTTCTCTTTCGTGTTTCGTGCACAAGGAGTGACATATGATAGGCAACACACAACAAAACCCATCCAGCCCCACCTTTGCTCCATTGTCCAAAAACATAAACATCCTACTGTATAATAACAAAAAGAGAGAAGCGACTTAACCTTACAGATGATCATATGCACCGTTTCCAGACGCTTGAGGCTCTTCCAGCTTGATTCCTGTTTGATTGCACGCAGAGTTGCTACTGTACAAGTGCTTTGATTGATGGTGACTTTGTTCGCCTCTTTGTTGGTCGAGGAGTGACATGTGATACAGGAACCTCAACATGTGGAGATGTCGATCCTGCTCCACCAATTTGCGGCTCTCCACACTCAAATGGCCCTGCCCATGATAAGGGATTCATTGCAGAAAAATGTAGAGGTCGATATTAGTGTTCCTCCTTCAGTTTCATATTTTTTGCATCAAAGTTAACAAGACTGAACTACAAATTTTCAAACTCTGGTGTACACACCTTCAGTAGGTTCTAGAGTCCTTTATATGGTAAGCTAATCAGCAAAATATACCACGATGAAGACCACAAGTCATCATATTTTGATCAATGCTACATGAATATCAAGGAAAGGATCGAACAAGTCTAATAAAAAAAAAGGAATAGAAACACCATTCAAGTCTAATTTATTCCCTTTTGTGTAGTTAAAGAGTCAGTAATAAGTAATAGTTGTTATGAGAGGACAATATTTCCATGTTTGATATCTCACACCATTCAAGCTTCCCTATATGATTATGATTGTAGTCCTCAAAATGGCAATATTTCCATGTTTGATATCTCACACCAGTAAAAAGAATTGTTTTCGTACAAGATCTTAATTACTCTAAGTATAGGAAGCATTCAGGATACGATCACATAGAAGATAGTTGATATGCAATTTAAAATGTTTCTCAACAGAATTTCAATAAACTGAACTCAATTTTAGTGTTCACTCAAAGCACTAGAACATAGCAATAAAATTTCAAATTGGGGTGCTCCTAATGTACGTTAGGCGCATGCCTTGCGCCTAGGCACAAATAGGGTATCACTCCCTCACTGCACCTTTGCACCTTAACCACACTAATACAAGATACAATGAATAATCCAATGATCCAATAAAAAAAGTTCATGATTGTTTTCCAACTGAATCAGCCACCGGCTATCCTAACAGAATAATGTCATAGTTTAATACAAGTCTACAATAAAAATTGATCTTTTTTGTACATTTGGCATAATCCAACCAACCATTGTATCAATAAGAAGTCATTCCAAACATGTAGGCGAAAAAGGCTACATTGCAGGGAGGGCAAGCATATGCAATGACATGTTATATTATTTATAGATGCATATAAATACGAGGAACCAATTGGAACAAAATGTATATGGTGTATATAGTTTTGGGAAGTGCGATCTTGTACAAGTGACATGGCAACAAGGAGAAGTATATGAGTTCAAAGTTCTAGAGGATTTGGATCTCAAGAATGAGGCATGTAGAGAAAGTTCTTATACTATTCGAAGACGCAATACAGATGTAACTTTTTTTAACTGAAAGCAAACTTGATCCATCATTAGAGTAAGAGGTAATCAAATTAGATTGATGAGTTTTACTTCACTTGAGAGGTTATTAACTAGTAGCAATAGATATGTTTTTATGGCCAACCAGCCAAAATGCAGACTGTGTATCTTAAAAATCACAGTTGATGCACATTTTCAAAAGTCAAATTTGTGCACAGAAGATTATTAAATCACTAAGAAGATTCAATATACGAAGAGAATGAATTTAAACAAACAAATAAATAAACACCCAACAAACAAACAAATCTAAGTACCTATACTAGCATTAATAAGAAACCCATTGCATTGCTCAAAAGAAGAACATTTGATAAAAGGCAAATGATGAGAGTCAAACACTTACTGGAGGTTTCTCGTCATTCCTTTTCTTTCTCAATAATTCCTCCTCTTCATGGAACTTGCGATTAGAACAACTTAAACACAGGTTGATGATGGTGTGGGAGAAATTTTCCAAGAGAGATTTGGAATCGAGAGAATTCTTCCGCTGGGATTTTTTGACAACTTCACATGCCAATTACATAATCAATAGCAACTTAAAAGAAGAATTTGCATCAGAGAAAAATTTTCATCTTATAAATATTCATACTTGAACCTTGACATCTCTTGTCATCACTATACTGGTCCATATCACCACCATGAATCGCTCTGAAAGGGATGAAGATTTTGAACTTGAGTAATCCAGTTTAATTTAATATATACTGTAAGTATTCATCAAACTTAACTGACAACTTACAATGAAGACAGGGGGGTAGGGAAAAAAGTGTTTATCGACTGATGCATAACAAACATTGATCTATTCAGTTTACATTACAACATTTTCCTAATTTAATGCATTTCACTTACAATATAGTACAATTCACTAATCTGATTAATGAAACAATGTGTTTATTCCAACTTCAGAGGGTCATGGCTAAAAAGACGAAAGGTATTGTGCGAAACTTCCTTAGCCAAGGCTTAAAAGAGTCCAATGGATTTCATTTCATCTGTCAAATGAGATTTGATTAACACTAAAAAGATAAAGGTGGTCCTGGTATAAGGATATTAAAATTATGAATCAAACTTTATTTGCCAACTTTGGGCAAGAAAGGGACTCCTTGTGGGAAATGGGATCTTTGAAGCCAAATTTGGGCTTGATTAACACATAGTAACTAAAAAATAAGAGGCAATAGATACAGTTAACTTGGGACATGTGAATGGACAGTTTATAAATAACAAATAGTAACAGTAACGATGCAGTAGATAAGTTAACTAACAAGCAATGAGCGACATGAGGACGATAAATCGAGTTACCGATACGTAAGTATTGGTAGCGGTCATTCCAACTGATAGTTCCATCGGTGCAGCGTGTAAAGGCAGTGCAAAAAAGCCTTCCGGCGTCGACCCAAAACAGACAGAACTTGTCCTTCCCATTTGGAAGGAGAAACGGTCCGTGGATGTCATGAACGGGCTGAAAGCATTTATCAGTGAACTGCAGAAGAAGGCATGACTTTCCAACACCTGTAAAATACAAGTCAAACTGATTTGATTATCAAAGGAATAAGAAAAGGTGAAGCCAAAACATTGCCGAGTTGACAAAATTCTTTCATCACATAAGCAGGGAGCCATTCTTTCTCTCTTAACAATCAAGTTCATAGTCTAGCAGCAAAAGTAATGTTTAGTGAACAAACCTCATTTGATACATCAAAGACACCGTCCTGAATCTTCTTGTAGATTGTCGCAGTTGTGCTTATAAAAGCCTACAAAACTGTTTTAATAAGATACAGAAAGAAGGCTGGCATATTATGATAACAAATATGTTCATGTTGACAATTATCACAAGAGATAAGGCCCATTACCTCTTCAACATTCTGAGCGGTTTTTGCGGAAGCCTCCATGAAAATCAAGCCATGCTCCTTAGCAAACTGCTCGCCTTCCTCTGTGCTCACAGCTCTTCTATGAGCAAGATCACACTTGTTTCCAATGAGTATAATTGTCATGTTTGCATTAGCATGTTGCCTTGCATCTTCTAGCCAGCTGGCCAAGTGATTAAAAGTTTCCCTCCTGAAAAAATAGAATAAAAAATTTAAAAAAAGGATGGGCGTATGTAACAACTACCAAAGACGGTTGTCCCAACTATAAGTGCTTATAATATTTGCAGAACGATCAATCAAATAACACAAATGGCTTCCACATTACCTGGTGATATCATAGACAAGCAAAGCACCAGCAGCACCTCTGTAGTAAGACCTAGTAATAGATCTGAAGGATTCTTGACCAGCTTGTAAGTTGCATTGAAATTCGAACATCATAAGAAACAGAACAGTGTATCACATGACAGTACAAATAATTTGACTTTTCCAATCCATGAGCAATCAGAACAGACATGGTCAGTCATGGACTTGGATCACTGAAGCACCGCCCAGCAAGGAAATTTCATCAACATTTAATTTCTTAGTCAACTGCATAGTAACGAGAGAAGAGAGCAAACATACCGTATCCCATATTTGCAACTTTATCAGTTTGTTGTCAATTGTGATCATCCTTGCCCCAAATTCCACACCAATGGTTAAGTCATGTACTGGTTGGAACCTCTTGTCGGTGAATTGCAGAAGAAGACATGATTTCCCAAATCTAGTTTATTTAATAGAACTAAATCTAATCATTCAACAATGTTCATAGATACACAAAGTTCATAGATAAAGACCAATTATCAAGATTCCCAATCTTTCAAATATTGACTTAAACATCAATGACAGATATGCCCAAAAAGAACAACATCTCATATTTACTAGCGCTAAAAGACAACCATTCAACTGAGATGAAACTAATACATGTCCTTAAGACTGGAGCATGGTTCCATCATTTCTAGCTTAGCAACAAAATAGAGAAGAATAACATGACAAACAGCAATATCCTGATCCTCATTAGTCGGGTTCCACCAAAGATCGAGAAGAATAACATGACAAGCAGCAATCATGTTCAGACAAAGGTTTCCAGCTTTCAACGACATCAGCATTACACAAACCTGCATTACATCATATCAAATACACACCATCAGAGGCACACTTGAGAAACTGACCATGAACATAAAGAACAATAACAAAGAAGCAACAAAATGACCAAGTCCATACATTCTGAGAACTTTGTACACTACAAAGAGTCTGAGTCAAACCTCAGGATCGGTGTTTAACTCTTTCACAGCCTTGTCTCTAGAAGACAGGGTCATTGTCCCGTCAAATCTCCTATATGGAATACATGCGTGGATTAGGTAAGTCTCAACCAAATCCAACATGCCAGTCCACTGTGAGAAGACAATAGCCTTGACAGGTCTATTCTTCACAGTCAGACCGGATGATTACTGAAGAATCACAAACTCCATTGCTTATTTCATATTCAAGTTTCAAAGTAGATATAAACATGCATTTGTGTCGAACTATGTACTCAATATACCATTACTCAGTTTCCATAGTAATATAAACAATCATACCTTGATCCCAGCTGAAAATTGAGCTTTCCATCAATCACAACACTATGAATCACCAAAACAAACAACCAAAGATAATTAATAATTAAAAGTTAAAACATACATCGACTCAAATTGCATCCATTAAATAGAGCAATCTTTACCTCTGATGATAACCAAGAATGAGAAGGACTATCAGCAAAGATCCATTGGTGTTTTCCAGTAACTATCAATCATCAAGTTCCACATGATTTTTACACCATACGAAGAAATCACCAACGTCCAAATCCCCCATCATGTCTCCTTTTGGATCACTCTTGTAAAGTTTCACCTCAGTCCTATATTTGAAGCATAAGGAAAGTCTGATCTTTGTTGCAGGGTTCAATGATCCATGACAATCGTAAGAGAATCGATGGATAGGATCTACAACCTCTATTGCTATCGCAATGACATTCTTTTCCCAATCACAAACTTTGTAAGTCCTTGACACTGAAGGAACGGGATTGCTTGGAGAAGGAAACCTCGCAACACCTTGAGAAGATGGTGGTAATGGAGATGGAGGTAATGGATTTTCTGGTTGCCTTGTCGATTGTGCACGGGATGACGGTGTATCTTCAGTTCTTTGTGTCCCTCCTTGTGTTCCCTCACTTGTTGATGGTCTCACATTAGTTCCACTTTCAAGTCTCTCTCGTATCCATCTAACATTTTCTTCCAATCTATCATATTTTTCGCTAAATTTTTTTACTTCCAATGTTTTATCCAAAAGCAATGAACGAGCGGGAAGTGCAGCATCATACTTCCTTTTAGAGACGGTGGTTCCAACACAACGAGTACGTCCCCTTTCTTCTTGGCCAAACACTTGGCTTAGAGGATCATTATCAATAGTGAGGTCAGTGGTACCCTGGGTTGAAGATTCTTGCAAGGCGGCTTTTTTTACTTTAACTTGTTCCTTCAAAAGAATGAAAAAATAAAATAAATCAGGACACAAATAATATTCAAACAACTACAAAGTAAATTAAAAATTGTGTATAAAAGACATCATTGGGCACATACCATATATAGTTCAGCACCATGCGTGGGTTTTCCATCCTTTCCCGTGTGACAAGCAATCCATATGTCAGTGCGTGTGACTGGTTCCCCATCAGGGTTCTTCTCAACCTATATACTTGAAAGATTAGTCTCAGCCTATATAGTTAAATGGTTATTATTGTACTAGTAGCTAAAAACTCAATTACCATTTCATACTCTACTTTTGCAGCACTCTTTTGGCCACCCCCCCCATACATACTTTGAAGCCTTTTTGTTTTTTGCATTTTGGGCTCTAATTGCCTTCGCTTCAGGGGTGCTCTCATAGCGAACAAACTCCTTCAAATCCTCCTCTCTTACACCATTTGGAACATGCTTCTCTTGTTCCTCAATGGTAGGATACTTATCCAAATAATTCTTCCTAAGATCTGCCTTGAACCTTCTATAATATTCAGGCATTTTCAAATGCACACTCCTTTTCACATAATTTGGGATGTCGTATTCACGCTGCAAATAAGCCATTGAGATATAAGTTGACAATAAAATAAGACATTATGAAAATCAATGATGTAAAATCTCACCTTGAGGCCATTCCACACATCCTCTTTGTAGTTGTCAGTAACATGGTGCCAACCCTTGAATTTGATGGGCACAAGGGTTTCAACAAGCTTTCCAATGTTTTTATTGAAATTTCTAGCACCAGGTCCAACTGCTAAACCATGGACATTGAACTGTATGGTCTTTTTAACTTCACTGTCATCATTTGTAGATGTAGTGACATCATTGGTGGAGAGATTGCCGCGAGTACTATCCATTTCTATCAATGACATTATAGATATTAACCATTATCAAACAAAAAGAAATAAGAAACAACTATATACACCACAAATAGATAATTTCCTTCCACAACATATCACCACAACATACCGAAACTGAAAGTAAGCACGCAACTAGATGGAAAACATAAGAAAATGAAAAAACAAAAAACATTGAGAGTTCAAAGAAAATACCGAAACTGAAACCATATGTAGCCATCAATGCTTTGTTTACTATGATAATTCCAACGGAGAAAGCATAAGAAAATGAAAAACAAAAAACATTGATAGTTCACAGAAAATACCAAAACTGAAACCATATGTAGCCATCAATGCTTTGTTTACTATGATAATTCCAACAGAGCTAACAATATTGAACATCCATGAGGCTGCATCTAATGTTGCTTTCCTGTCAGCCTTGCTTGTAGTTGTTCTTAAGAATAAAAATCGAAAAATCAGACTACACAGCACATGGAAAGCATAAAAAAGCTTTAGGGTCCTATGCAAAGAATCAGGGAATCAATAATCTTCTGTGGTTACACAGACTTGGGGTATTTCCCTTTGCACTTATAATGGCATTACATGCTAATGAAGAATAATATTCATTAGTAATACCACCCACATGAAAGATGTACCAGTCACACATGACCGGTGAACAGATCAAAACTTCTGGGAATAAAGAAAGAGATGAAAACAGAACCACCCAAATATGGGAGAGATCCAGGCATCAAAATATTCCTCATCCACTGTTAACTGCAGACATCTAATAATAAAATCATTTAACTTACTTCAAGCATGGGGGAAGAATACACTACCAACCAAAGCAACCACCCATATTATGATTTAAACAAAGCTACAATTTGTGACATTATGATTTAAGGTTTTGTTGGTTTCAACACAAACACACTACAGTGTTATATCGGTTCATCAAATGGTGACCTACACAACAGTTTTCCATAAAAAAAAGAGTAACAAAGCCATAACAAGCAGATCCTTTGAGAAAACCAATTGATTCATCCAATCTAATACATGGGCTGACACACTCTAACTTTATCCTGGAACAAGGTGACCTGCTTTTCGGATATAATTATAGAATAACTCGAAACTTTGTTCTTTTTCTGAGATTTGCTTAAGGTGCACAGTCACACATAATAGCCATTGTCAACCATCATAGTAGGTTTACTGTTTTAAACTAATTTATAAATTAGCCATGACTTACTTCTACTCTTAATCTATATTCCTGAGATGCTAACATGTAACCAGATATGAACCAAATATGTTATTAACACCATAGCAAACTCAAACTCATTCTTCATCTAATAGGGGATCATTTACCTGACGACACTGCACATTACAGCAACTATGATTATAATACAAGTGAACAGGGAACACGAATATTTCCTGGTTTCAAATTATATCAGGAATTTCATACAAAAATTAAAGATTAAAAAAAATTAAATTATATCAGGAATTTTTCAGGCATACGATTTTGAGCCCTAGAGATTCAAACCCTAATTTCAAAAAACCTCTAAATAAAACCTACAGATTCAAAAAACAATTCAGGGACCCTAATTTAAGGAACCCTAGAGATTCAAAACCTCTAAATAAAAAAACTCTAGATTCAGGAACCCTAATTTCATCAAAAAGAAAACAGAGAGAGAGAGAGAGTACCTGTACGAGAGAATGGTTTGGAGGTTGCAGTCGCTGATCGATTTTGCAAATGGTTTGGAGGTTGAAGACGCCAAGTAAGGAGGGAAGACCAGGGAAGGAGGGGAGGAGGGAAGTCGAGGGAGGAGCAGGGAAGTCGAGGGAGGAGGGAAGGAGGGGAGGAGGGAAGTCGAGGGAGCAGGGAAGTCGAGTGGAGTAAGCAGGCGAGTGGAGTAGAGTCGAGGGAGGGAGCAGGGAAGGAGGAGCTTCAAGTGGAGTGGAGGGGAGCAGAGAGGGTCGATGTCGAGTGGAGGGAGCAGGCGAGTGGAGTCGTGTGGAGGGAAGGTGGAAGTCGAGCGCCAAAATAGCCCGCTCAATTTTTTTTCAGGTTTTTAGTGTAGCCACGGTTTTGAACCGTGGCCAAATATTTTTTTCAACGGTTTGGAGCCGTTGCTACTAATACCCACGGTTTTGAGCCGTTGCTACTAATAACCACGGTTTTTAGCCGTGGCAAATACACCAACGGTTCTGAGCCGTGGCAATGTTTTTAGTAACGGTTTTAGGCCGTTGCTAATTATAGCCACGGTTTTTAGCCGTGGCCAGTTTTTTTTTACCCACGATTTTAAGCCGTTGGTCATTATAGCTACGGTTTTTGGCCGTGGCAAATAAACCAACGGTTTAGAACCGTGGTCAGCTCGGCGTAGCTAAACTGGCCTTTTGGTGTAGTGGCTCCTAAGGACAAGAAGGACGAAAAGAAACGCGAGGACGAAAAACGAAGCAAGAGAAAGCGCAGTGACAACAGGTCAAACGTTAGTCGGTCCAGGCCAGAGAAAACATCCAACTACTTTGGATCCAAAACTGTGACACCCCTAAATTCTAGCCTGTCGGACATACTAAACTCCATGAAAACCTGGGAGGATCTAAAGTGGCCTCTGAAACAGCGTGCAAACCCCGCCAAGCGTGACAACGACAAGTACTACGAATACCACGATACCAACGACTGCAAGAGTCTAAGGTATGAAGTTGAGTACTAGATCCGCATGAGTAAACTAAAGGAACTCCTAAACACTGAGAAGTGACCAGGACGAACCAAGGACAAGGGGAGTCAATTAAAGAAATAAGGAATGAGACTCCAGGGATAATCTATGTCTTCCATGGAGTCAGATCGAATGAAGACCAGTCGTACAGGTCTCGCAAGCGGACTTACTAGAGATGCGAGCACAACCCGTGGATGAGGACAGTCGCATCTGCCACTCGAGGATTCAAAACCCCATTCCCACCTTGACCTTTATGGACAAGGACCTCGAAAGAGTCCGAGCGCCACACAGCGACACCCTAGTCATCTCGGTCTCCATAGGAAGGTGGGAAGTAAAAAGAGCTATGGTGGACACATGAAGCTCGCTCAACGTCCTGTTGTATAACACGTACCACAGTATGGACTTCAATGAGGAAAGCTTGACACACTCGGATCACCCGATGATTGGATTCAGCGGGAGAAATGTTTCCCACTCGAAAAGATAAGGTTAGCAATAGTGGCAGGGGAGCCACAATTAAGAAAGTTCATGTTTCTTGACTTCATGGTAGTAGATGCGCCATCAACCTACAACCTTATCTTGGGAAAACCATGGCTCCACCAGATGGAAGCAATAGTCTCCACCCTTCACCAGTGCGTTAAGTATACCACTAACTACTCCGAAGGGACAATACGTGGAGAACAACCTATGGCACGGGGATGCCATTATGCTGCACTAAAACAAGTGCTCCCAGATCCAACTGAGTCTTACGGTGCAGCCTAAACCAGTGTCAGGCCAAACAACAACAGAGACATCACATTTAAGTGGTACTGGAGCAATAAGCTCTTTCGCTTAGCGAAACGGAGAGGCCACGACAAGCGGGAACACATCCCCCCGACATTTTGTCGGTGTAGAGATTGACTCCTCTACAAGGTTTACTCTTCAGTAATCTTTGTAACGCCTCGATAGTCCGCTGAAAAATGCTAACGATTCGCAAGAGCAACCAGAATTTACTTCTAGGCTAGGATCGGTCTCTCTCCGTCAACAGTCAGTCTACTTTCAATTGTTTATTTCCCTTTCCATAGTCAATGAAGAGTTTTAATTCTTAAAAAACTTATGTGATTTGCAATCATTTAAGAAGTAAAGGAAGAACTACAAAAAAAACTCCATTGATTATTGGAAAAATGTAACAATAAGCGCCTTGAGGTGGATACAAAAGACTACATACTACAAGCATCTGAAATCAGTGCAACATAAAGTAAAGACTCGCATAGATGTTCTAACTACGTAAAGGTATCCGAAGAAGGCCGTGCAGACCCTCCGATGCGAGCAATCTACAAATCACAGAAAATGTATGCGAACGGACTTCATTACTCCGTCGAATCACGCCTAGGAGAGTGCACGTACAACAACGTTGTAGACCTTACAACGGACTGCTGATTTCCTCAAGAGACATCCCACCCCTTTATAGACTTCCTCAAATGGTTGTTGGCTTCCAGAGGGGATGGAAGAAGGTAGATGGGGATGGCCACAAGCAACGGCGTCGCCAAGGTCTCCCAGTGGTGTCAAGCGAGGCCACCTTTCCCATATGTGATACCAGGAGTGACTGAGAGCTACCACACCCAGAAACATCGCACATCAGCTAACACTTCGATCAACCATTGGTTAGCAGCGAGATCCACGAACACACGGACACAAGCGACCCTAAGTAAAACCAAGTCATTTCCCTTGGTAGGAAACCCGTACTACTTCTCTGCAATATGAAAAGGAATTATGAGATCTCAGCAGATCAACTACGTGCCCACCTAGAATAAGTGACCACGCATAACAACAATTATCGTCGTGCCTGATCAGTGCAAATGTCAGAACATTCGGAGACTCCAGAGATGAAGATCCACCTTCAGCCTTTGGAAAACCCAAAGCATTTTCTTCAAACAAGAACATTACAGGAGATAAGCAGTGCAAAAGATAATGCCTACAACGGTTGGAAAACACCATTATATAGGCGTGATGGTTCACCTAATAAGAGCTTCATCATTAACCGCCAAGCATTGAGTACCGTATGGGAAACAGGGAAATGGTGGTTCCCAAGGAAACTGCATAGACCACGTTCATTCAATTAATGGCGCTGTACAGAACCCCATCAATTGAGGGGGAGTAACCGGTACTCAACCATCACACAGCCTATGTTGTACACGTGTTACCGCGCGATCTACACCGTACACATAGCGCAACCATGGAGGAAACTGTAGCTCTTCCTCTGCGAGCCCATACGCTCGGCCCGCCATTCAAACAATATTCTACTACATGTTTTGCACGAGCACAAATCCAAATCAGCCTTGACGCACGGATCGTACCTACGGATCGCTTGTTTGTTTTAAGGTAATGTTGTCCACACAATGCGCGACACTAGCGGACATGGGTTTGCACACCCTCAAACGAGAGAAACCTCTCTCCAACGGGGCAAGTTTAGTTAGCCAAAAGCTGATGACGATGGCTTTTGGTACGTCCCGACACCTAGTCCGCCCAGTACGGATCCCGATGGTATAGGAAGTGGGAGTCTAATCAGCGCTATCACGTCTGGTAATGACAACTTGCCAGTGATCATTGCCCCCCCTCGCGGTCAATGATCGCCAAACCCGATCAGGTAAGCCTAGCTGGTGACGACTGTCAGTGAAAACTTTTGATCAAAGCCCAGACCTATAGCCCCCACAGCACGGACGTAGATGGTTTGGAATGTGGGAGCCTAGTAAGTCCCGATTTGATTCCAATGACTCGCCACGGGACCACTGCTTTTCCGCGTGGCTACCAAATCACCAACATTGAACTTGTAGCCCCCACTACGCGGGTGTAGATAGTTTAGAAGGTGGAAGCTTAGTCATTCCTGAACTGATTCCAACGGCTCGCCACGAGACTACTGCTTTTCAGCATGGTCGTCGAATCACCAACCCTGGACTTGTAGCCCCTACTATGCGGGTGTAGATAGTCTAGAAGGTGGGAGCCTAGTCAGCCGTGAACTGATTCTGACAGCTCGCCACGGAACCACTGCTTTTCAGCGTGGCCGCCGAAAATTTCCAAATTTGTAGCTTGATGCACACGGGGGTAGATGATTTGGAGAATGGGAACCTGTCAATCCCGAACTGATCTCAGCGGCTTGCCACGGGACCACTGCTTTTCAGCCTGGTCCCGAACCCCTTTGACTTGAACTTGTAGCCCCCATCGCGTGGGTATAGATGGTTCGAAAGGTGGGAGACTAGTCAGTCTCCGACTGATGTCGACGACTCGCCACGAGACTATCGTTCTTTAGCGTAGTCACCAAATAGTTACCCCATGAACCTGTAGTCCACGTCGTTAGGAAATAATTGGTTCAGAAGGTGGGAGCCCCATGCAGCTCGCCACGCGACCCCCGCTCTCTTTCGAAACAACAGCCTTAAATATGAATCTAGCTGAAGTCAGCGTCTTCACGCTCAAACAGATTGGCATCCTATTACCAGTAAAGGCCACTTGAGCCGATACATAGATCGTACGGCCAATGCCCAAATAAACTCTACATAGTATGCCCGCCCGAGCTTAAGATGCCCGACTCGACACAAACACTCTGACACATACGCTTGGCCATCGCAACTCGCCCATAGTAGCAGCTGCAGCCGACCAATCAGACAAGCAAGGTAAGCCTCAAGCAGCTTACCTTTGGGGCAAGACACAGCTCGGGCAACCCAATCCCCAACTAAATTGTCTGCAACATGCCCACTATCGGACATGACTACGCAAACAATGATCCCGAGTTATTTGCAATGTAAAGCGGTCAAGCTCTCTACTATAGACAGACCACTCGGCATCCTTTTGATTCAACCAGCCTATGTCAAGGTAAGACAACAAGGCATAATGAAAAACATGCAATAGAGACAACAAATACAAAACAGATAAAATTGTTTTCATTAACGGTCGACAAAATAGGTATAAGAGTACATAGTTCACTCCTTATCAGGAGAAAGTACAGAAACAGAAGAGCTAAGCTTAGTGGAAGAAGGAGTAGGAGTTGCGTCTGCATGCATCATGACCTGGGTATCAGGGCCCGAACTATCCTCCTCGTCCGACGATGCAAAGGCAATGGACAAGTCTACATACTCCATCTTGTAACGGCCAAGATCCCACTCTCGATGTTCCTCCTTCATTAGTGCTAGCAGCTCCAACCTGCCGTGTACAACCCAACAGAACTCGCATCTGCCTTGTTCTTGCAAAAGTTCTTCCTCACGCGCCTTCGTGTCAGCAAGTTCACGCTCCAACAGCTCAAACAGCTCCAACTTGCCAGTCAGCGTGTCAACCTGAGACTGCTCCATGGCCAGACTGCTCTTCACAGTGCTAAGCTCATGCCACTCCAGTTCGAGCTGGTCCTCGGCCTTCCTTGCCTCTCGAGCATTGAACTCCACATCGGATACCAGTTGTTGCCTCTGATCAGCCCAGTCGGCATCCCTCAAAGCATTTTCTTCAGCAAGAGACAACAATTCAGAACATGCCTTAGCCGCAACTTCTTGCGCAACGTCTACGTCTCGGCGGATCCAGCTCAACTCCTGCTTGAGTTCGTCTCTCTCAGACACCGCCTCTGCCAGATCACACTCAAAGGCCTCCAGACGAGCCTTCTGAGTCTCAGTGGCCACGGTGGACTGATCCAACCTCTTCTCTTCAGCTCGCTTCTGCAGCCGTTCGATTTCATAGAGCGCATCATAATACAACACCTGTATGAGCGAGAAAACCCGTTCCATGGTGTATACCCTCTCACGAGCCACCCCGACTTCTGTCCCAGCAACAACCACCTGGCTCAAGTGAGACATACCCAGCATAAGGTATCTTAAACCCTTATCCATACACCCTTCTAGCATATCCTCCTCGGGCTACGGAGCGTTGTCCATCTGCCAATTGTGACGCCTGCTTATATGCTTCCTCAAAGCATACTCCACATCAACTTCTTGGTGCCAGACCTGAGAGTTCATCCTTACCATGTCTGGTGCAAACAGGCTTATCCGCGCATCCAAATGAAGCTTTCCCAGATCAGGAATCACGCCGACACCACCCTTCGCAGTTGCCACTACACCCAGGCTCTCCTCTACGGCCTTTCCCTTGTCACGAACGGTCAAACCTTTAGTGCGAGATGGCTCGACAGGGTCCGAAGGAAGAGAAAGAAGAGAATTATCCAAATGACCCTCCAACACTTCTAGTTGTCACCTGGAACGAGACGGTGAACAACGCGAACTGCAAGAAACTTGGCCTGTGCCATGACCACTTTCAGACGGCGCACCAATGGGACGATCAAGTTCTATGACCTCAGACGAATCTTCACTAAAGCCTTCTACAGGCATAGTTTCGCGCAAATCAACATCCACAGAAGTCGCCATTGCAACTTGCACCAAACGCTCATTCAAAGCTTTTGCCTGTGCATCACTGAGGTTCGACTTATTTTCAACCCCTGCAATCTGCAGGTAATCCTTTTCCCAGTCGGACACATCAATTTCTGCCTTGACAGGCTGATCAGATTCCCGCACTTCTCCCACTGGAGCGGGTCGAGCTGAAGACAACCCAGTCCTAACAAGAGACCTCTTTGAACTCACGAAAAAGGCAAACGTTTCAGACGGCTCCTCCACGTGCTGATAAATAATGGGGGCCACGTGCCTGTTGTCCCACAACCTACTACAAATAAAATCGGGGACACTTATGACATCCACCATGTTCTTCGTCGACATGCCGCGAAACGTCTCCATAGTGTTTTGCTCCTCTAGGGTAAGGGGAGTAATAGGAAACCTTCATGCGAGAAAACACAAGCAATGATCAGCTAGCCTGTAGTCAAGCATGTCAAAGTCAAGAGAAAAAACCTGAACTTACGAAGCAGCCTGAACTCTTGTTCGATCGGACGACCCTTGCATCAAAAATACTTTGAATCTGTAAGGGCTAAGAAGCAATACTTCTGCCAGTACTTAAAATCATCCAGCAGATTCACGAAACAAGCCGACGACGTCATCTTACAGATGTCGTTACTCATCAGTTGAGGAGAAGTCAACAATTGGAGTACTCGCGGAGTCACAATGACGCCGACCTCCTTCGCCCTAATCAGTATGAGAATGATGATCCTATATCCATTAGGCCCCAACTGGGCCGGAGGAATCCCCAGAAGATCCAAGAATTCCTAGATCACATCCAAACTAGGAAAACGTACTCCAGTTTGAAGCATCCCTCGATGCAAGCAGATGAATCCCGCCGGTAGCGATATTGGCGTCTAATCACCCTTCAGGACATACAACGGCAGGTCCTCGGGGACCCCAATGATATTTACGTAATTATTACATAATATATCCCTTAATTTATATATGTTAGTGTTTCGATTATTATATTTTATAGTAATTATTTCATTTTCATGTCTTTGTAGGAATTTGAGCGTGGACGATGAAATCGTATTAAGGCGCAATTTAAGGAATGACAATTGGTCGATTCTAGCGGTGGTACAAAGTAGATGGTCACATATCTAAACCCTTAAATCCAAAACTAAGCCCATAACTTAAACCCAAAATTTAAACTAAGCCCATAACTTAAACTAAGCCCAAAATTTAATGGATGAGAAAGGGGAGGAAGAGAAGGGAAAAGAAAAATTACAGAAAATCAAACCCTCTTCCTCACACAGTGATTCTCATCTCCATCACCACCTCCCTCCGCCACTACCCACCATGAAACAGGGGCGTCACAACCCTGTTTCACGTTACAAACCTCACCTCGCCACCAAAACAGACCACCACCCTTTCTGTCCAGAACACAGCCGCCACCACCATCTCCCTGTCCCTCTTTCTGTTCCATCATCCACACTGCCACCATCACCCGAGCACCACCACCGCACGCACAGAACAGAGGAGAAACAGGGATCAAGTCCCTGTTTTCCTCCCTCGCAGCTGCCCTCCTTCCCGTTTTCCTCTCTTCTCCACGGTCTCTCCCTCCTCCACTTCTCTCTCTCTGCTCCTGCATCACAACAGACCACGCAACCACGCCATCAGCCGCCGCAAAACAGAGCTCGCGACAGAGCACCACCGCTCCTCTCCTTCTCGTCGTTTCGTTATCTCGTTGTTTCCTCACCCTCTCTTTGTCTTCTTGCAGGTACCAGAGCCAATTAGGGAGAAGAGAACGCTCGCGAGGAGCGAGGTAGCAGCGGCGGAGCAGGGGGCGTCGCGCTAGAGATGAAGGCAGAGCCGCGCGACTTTGGCGGGAGAAAATTGATTTTCAAATCAGTTTTGGTAGTTATTTGCACCTCGAGATCTTGTAAGAGCCACCACAATGCCATTAGCATCCCTTTTCTCGGGATTCATGTCGTAAATCAAGTTGAAACTACTGGCACCCACTGGATGTGCTGAGCCACACTGGACCTGTTCTTGTTTGCACGCTGTTGAATGCTCTGTAACACCACATTGAATTAAGTCTCAAACTATAGAATTAATTTCATTTTACTTTATTATTTCATGATTAATATTAATTGATTCGCTATTTATAATATTTTACTTTCACCTAATATGTCATGCATCTTAGGTTGTTAGAAAAATATTATGTTATAAATCAAACATGTTTTAATTGAATAATTAAACTTGTGATTAATTGTGCCCTAAAAAGACAATTAATGCTAGGAGTTTATACATTGCTAGAGTCATTTATTTAAAATTGGAATAATATGAAAATTTGAATATAATTTTAGAATCTTGAAAAAATATTTTGCAAATTGTGGTTTCCCTCCAATTCTTTTCGTTTATTTATTGTTATTTTTATTACTTTTGTTTAACTCGGATTTTTAAACACTGTAACCCTCCATTTTCTCATAATTAAATTATTAAATTCAATTTAATCCACCTTCCTCATGGGATCGACCCGTACTTGTCGTTGTCTACCAGTTAGACACCGTACACTTGCCGTTATTACAAGTGAGATTTATTTGCTTATTAATTTAGGTTAATAAAACTCGCAACAAGTTTTTGGCGCCATTGCCGGGGACTGTAGCGGTGTAATTGAATTTAAGAGTTTATTTTCACTAGTTTGTAGTTTAGGTTAAAAAATAATAATAAATAAATAAATAAATAAATAAAATTAGGTCAGATATAGATTGCTTTTGCTTTTGCTTTTAGGATAGGCTTGATTTTATTTTTTAGTTATTTCTTTTTAGTCTTAGAAGTTTTGATACTTGTTTTTGTTTTATTTTTTTATTTTTGCAGATATTAACAGGTAGGAAGCATATATTACAAGTTGCATAAAAAAAAAAAAAAAAAACAAAGCAAAACAAAAAGCACAGGGTTTGTTGTTTACAGGTTGCTATCGCGTGGACACTCTCAAAAGTCGGCGAGCCGTCAGGTGGACGGTGCTTCTGATCGACGTCAACTCGACTTCTACCCGGCGTCGCAAGTAACCTAAGAGAGGTTGACGCCGGAGGTAACTTCTTCCCACCGCATCTGCACGCGGTTTTTGAGTGGATTACTGTGTGTTTTTGCTTGTTTTGTTTTTAGCTAGAATTGCATGCAAATTTGAATAGATTGAGGATATTTTTGATGCTGTAAAATTCCGTCCTCTCTCCCGCGGATAGGTTAACCACCATCTATTTTAGGGTTAGGGACCTAAGCCCTCACTATTAAAATTTGTAGCAAGATAAATTAGGAAAAGACGCTCATAGGACCCCTCTTTTGAAACTTGAAAGTTTAAAGTAGTCAAGTGAAGGAACATATCCAATCTTGGAATAGTTCTGAAACTGGCATTACACTTTAAGCTGAAGGTAGAAAAGGAGGTAGGAGCAATTAGATTTCAGGATATTTTTTATGCTGGGAAACTCCGTGCTCTCTCCCGCTGATAGGCTAATTAAAATGGATTTCAGCCCTTGATTAGTAACAAACATTAGGTAATAAAAAGAAGTGCTTGTAGGGATTACCAGCCGTTACAGCCTCTACCTAGTAAATTAGTTTCTCACTAGATTAATTTGCTTTGTAGAAACCTCGATTTTTTGTGGGGCTATAACTATCAGCTGCGCAGTACCCGAAGGCAATCTGAATGATTGTATTGCTAGGTACTTATCTAGGGTTGTTGCCATTCATCTTGCTTGCGCATCGTATAGGTCTTGATTAGGCTTTCCCAAGTTTTTTTTTTTTAGAGTTAGGTCATCTTCATATAGAGGTTAGGCTGGCATAAATAAAAAAAAATATAAAAATAAAAAATAAAAAAATTTGACATCTATTTAGGAGTGTTGACTTTGAACCTTCGTTATCCATTAGTGTATGCATACCTGGGTGCGTGATTCTAAGAGTAGACTTGTCCGACAAGGATTCGAAAAGTTCTTTGAAGTCCCCATTACCTATTTAGGTTCATCATCCTTGTCCACTGAGATGGCTGAGGGGAAGGCCTTTAAGGATTACTTCGCCCCTTTTCCTAGTAGTGTTCCATCGTGCATTGTCTTACCTAAGACAAATGCAAACAGTTTCGAACTCAAACCATCTATTATTCATTTATTGCCCACTTTTTATGGTTTTGAGAAAGAGGACCCTTATCTTCATGTCAAAGAATTTCTTGACATATGCGCTACCCTGAAGTACCAAAACTTTTCTGATGATTCGGTTCGTCTTAGGTTATTTCCCTTTTCTTTGAAAGATAAGGCGAAATCGTGGTTAAAGTCATTAGAGACGGGATCCATCACATCATGGGATGCGTTGTCAAGAAAATTCTTGACAAAATACTTCCCCATTCATAAAACGAATGCCCTCCGACGTGATTTATCTAATTTTCAACAACAAGAGGGTGAACATTTCTATGAATGTTGGGAAAGGTTCAATGAGTTCATTGTCAGGTGTCCCCATCACGGATTCGAGAAGTGGCGGCTAGTTCAATACTTCCAAGACGGTTTAACCCCTCAAAACCGTCGTATGATTGATGCCACTAGTGGTGGGTCATTAATGAAAATGAGTGTCAGTGAAATTTGGGAATTCTTTAAGACGTTTTTCAAAAATTCTCAGCAATGGGATTATTCGAAAAAGGAGCCTGATAGGCGTAAGGGTGGTATATATGAAGTTAGAGATACATCTGTTCAACCCCCTTCTGCCTCAAAGTTAGAGATGGCTGTTATGACCATGACTCAAAAGATAGATGCACTTTTGAATTTGCATCAACCTGTACCCCTCGCAAACTCTTCATCTGAAGTCTGTGCTGCATGTTCGAGTCCTGGTCATTCAATAGCTAGTTGTGACTTGCAAAACGATTATCCTACATACTATGCTGAGCAAGTCAACTCTTTTCATGCGATGCAGCGACTTGGCAATAATCTGCAAACTAACTATTACAATTCAGGGTTCACCAAACATCCAAGTCTCTCCGGGGCCCATGGCCCACACCAAGGGGGACCTGTTGTTGTCTCCCAGGCTCCTCAAGCTCCTGGCCCTGTTAGGCCCCACCATAACCAAGTTCCTCCATCCAACACATCAAGTTTAGAGGAAACGATTAATCAGCTTTTGCAGCACTTAGCAAGTATAATGGATCAGAATTCTAAGGACATATCTGAGTTGAAAGCCATGACTCAAAGACTTGAGATAGCTGTGAGTAAGATTACTCAGTCTTCTTCCGAGAGAGAGCCAAGGAGATTTCCTAGTCAACCTGTTCCAAACCCAAAGGGTCAATTTGCAGTTGGTAGTACATCTGAGTCCTACAATGAAGATGCCAAATCTATTACTACCATTAGGAGTGGAAAACAGGTTGACAATCGAGTACAAGTGCCCGATTTGAGTGTCGGTGCATCCACGTCTAAGTCAAAGCAAGTTGCATCTCCATCTGACAAGGAGGCTGATAAAGCCTCACTTTCTACAGATGCTCATATTGACTCTGACCCCACTCAGGCATCTTACTTGCCTAGAGCCTCGTTTCCATCACGGTTAGCTCCGGCAAAGAAAGGAACAAGTGTAAACGATGTAATGGAAATTTTTAAACAAGTTCACATAAATATCCCATTACTCGATGCCATCAAGCAAGTTCCTAACTATGCCAAGTTTTTGAAGGATCTTTGCACACAAAAGCGGAAGCTCCATGTGCAAAAGAGAGCCTTCCTCACCGAGCAAGTGAGCTCAATTATTCAACACAGAACCCCGCCTAAGTATAGGGATCCTGGTTGCCCGACTATTTCTTGTATTATCGGTAATCATGTGATAGATAAGGCATTATTGGATTTAGGGGTGAGTGTTAATTTATTGCCATATTCTGTTTATGAGCAACTAGGTCTCGGTGGGTTAACACCGACTAGAGTAACACTGCAATTGGCAAATCGGTCTGTCAGAGTCCCCCGTGGTGTTATAGAGGATGTGATTATCAAGGTTGAAAAATTTTATTACCCTGTGGACTTTATAGTTCTTGATACACAACCTGTTCACAATCCCTCTAGTCACATTCCAGTCATTTTGGGTCGACCATTTTTGGCCACATCCAATGCCATTATTAACTGCAGGAATGGAATTATGAAATTGTCATTTGGCAACATGACTGTCGAACTCAACGTTTTTAATGTTTGTCAACAACATCCCGAGCCCGAGGATGTTTGTGAAGTTGACATGATTGAGAGATCGATGGAGAATTCCTTATTGCAGTCTGTATCAGATGATCCCTTAGCAGCATGCTTGACTCACTTCGGTTTAGACTTTGATATTGATGATTCCATTAGGGAATTGAATGATTTGCTTGATTCAGCCCCTATTATGGATCCAGGTTACACATGGAAGCCTAAACTGGAACTCCTTCCACTCAGTGAGTCAAAATTGAACCTTTCTGCTGATACTATTGGACTTTCTGACTCATTCCCTTTTCCGTTTGTTCATGATGACCCATTTGACATATGTCATCCTTGTATTCCTTTGATATTGATGACTCATGAAGTCTGATCCTCAGTATTCCTTGGAGAGACTACATGCCATAGGTAGTGCTAATTCTAGGTTTGGGGGTGTTGTTGCGTCGTCTAACTCATCATCTTGGTGTACTCCATTTTGTTATGATGAACCTGTACCACCTGATTTATCTATAGACATACCTCTTTCCATCCCTTTCATATTGACTGATGCTACCTATGTGGATCCATTGTTTGTAAGAGATGATTTCAATTTTCACCATCCTGATGTGAAAATTATCCAATCTTCTGATTTGGAACCAGACTTAGGATGTTCCATTTTAGGAGTAACGGAGGATCCTTTGTTGCATATCGCTACTTGCGACCCATTAATGTTTAAGATCCCTACTGACTTCCAAGGAATGCGAGCTTCTTTACAATTTCTATATGACTTTAGATGGTGTCCTTGCAACTTTTGGGATGTGCTAATATATCTTGTGTCGCATGTGGTTGCTATTTTTTAGTGGACTGATCCTCAACTTTTCAGGTTGTTGGTATACGATTCTGTAACCCTTTTGACTCGTTTATATCATAGACTAGGTTTGGAGGTGAATGTTCCCTATGTTCTTCCTTGTCACTTCATGATATATCATTCATGAGGGAGTATATATGTCGGGCTGACGACGTTAAACCAAGCGCTCCTAGGAGGCAGCCTAGCTTCAGTTGTGTCATTATGGTTAGTCTGGATTGATTTTCGAGTTCTTTCTAGTTGCATTTCACTCATACTCGTTAGCTCAGTAACAATTTTGACTTACAACTGATACATGTAATTTTTTTAATTTTTATTTGTGTCCTGTACTATTTTTAACAATTTATCATGATGAGCCCACAGTTCTTATGTCTCTGAGCGTTCATTGGTGGAAGATTTCATCGAAATTGGTAAAAACTTTCACATGGTAATATCACTCTAACTCTCATCTTTTCTTTTTCCTGCATTTGTCATGATCATCATTTTATACATTGAGGACAATGTTTGGTTTAGGTTTTGGGGTAGGCTTCATGAGTCGGTGAATTTTTCGTAGTATTTTCTTTTCTTATGCTAAAAAAAAATGCTTTTCTGTCATGAAAAATTGGTCTTTTGCGATTATGAAAATTGATTTTAAATTTTTTATGCTCAAGAAAATGCAAGCCAACTTGACATATTGGTATATTGATAAAGACTGAAAGTTTAGTATGATCCTTAAGTTAGATCTAGTTCATGAGATTTTTCAACTCGATTATCTTTGCACCATGAGCCATGTTAGCATAACTTGAAGTTGATGAGTGAAATATATACTAGAAAACCTTAGAATAATAGTGGAGACTTAACCCTGAAAGTTTTGAACCTTTCTATTTTTTCGAGGGTTATACATAAACTCTGATTTTTCTTGAGTCCGTATTATCTCGTTGATGATCTCATTATTCTCATTTTTCTGATCAATTACTTTGGGAATGACACCAAAATTGAATTATTACACTAGAACTTCTTGGCTTATTCAATTGAGATGTCATAATACTGACCCGAACTTAGGAAATGATCTAGGCATTTCTTTCTTTAGACCATTAACTAGCCCTTTAACTTACCCATAACATTAACCTTTTTGTAGCCTTTTGAGTCTTAGAATAACTTGTATTTGTTAACTCATTAACCTTTACCCAACTTTTCTGGGAATGTGTATGGATGAATATACTTGGTGTAAAAAGGGCATTAAAGAGCAAAATATGAGATATTTCATAAATCCTCTATGTGAAAAAAAAAGTGTTGAAGAAAAGAAAAATAGTTAAAAAAAAAGGGGGAAGAAGAAGAATGTCAATGAGGATAAAGATGTGAGAATGAAGAAAAAAATTGATGGTCAACATCGGTTATTCTTGACATCCCTAATTGTTCGTGAATGAGTGTATACATTCCTAGAAATTTTTGTTAGAATCCTTTGACATTCCTTATTAACCATTACCCAAGCCCCGTTACAACCCAACAAAGTCCTAGTTGATCTTAGGTAAAGGTTGGTTCCGTAGATGTGGAAATTTAATAACCAAGACCTATGGTGTTTGATTCAACATTCCCAAAACTAATTGATATTCCTGTTCATGAGATCATGTTCATTCCATTCTTGAAAAGCCCGTTCTTCATAATACTATATGTGAGATGATTGTTTTCCATTATTTACTCTTTCCTCACATATAAACTGAGTGAAATACCAAATCTCTGAGCGCTTTATTGTGAGTGACATAAGAGGTTTGAAGTCAAAACAAACTTTCTACAGGAGATTTAGTCATTGTTTTACTCCGAAATGAAAAGTTATGTTGATAGTGCTATCCACACACACACATTGAGTTGAGGATGATTGTGAATTTTTTCTAACTTTTGGAGAATATTAAATTATTTGGAGATTTGTTGATACACTAAAATGACACTGTTGGTTTCCTGCATTTCTTGAAGTTTTAAAATGAACACTGTTTGACCAAGTTTTGTTGAGTCAGTAATGTTTGTGGGTAACATTTTCTGGAAACCCTCACGAGACTATAACTCGTCCACTAGAGGTAATCTAGGTGTTCAAAACCTTGTTGCACGTTTAAGGTAAGTGCAACCGATGATTCCTGCGAAAGTGAGTTAGAATTTTAATTTTATTGTTTTGCTCGAGGAATAGCAAAATATAGGTTTGGGGGTATTTGATATTCACGTAATTATTACATATTATATCCATTAATTTACATATGTTAGTGTTTCGATTATTATAATTTATAATAATTATTTCGTTTTCATGTCTTGGCAGAAATTTGAGCGTGAACGATGAAATCATATTAAGGCGACAATTTAAGGAATGACAATTGATCGATTCTAGCGGTGGTACAAAGCAGAGAGTCACATATCTAAATTAACCCTAATAAACCTAGGTCCACCTAATTTAACCTAAGCCCAAACCCAAAATGCTAACCTAAAAACCCAAGCCCAAAAAAATAGGAGAACCCTATTTAGCTCTCCCCAGTTTGGAGAAAGCTTCTCTCTCTTCTTCTCTCTTTTTTTCCCCCCTCTGGGGGCTGTTCCAGCCACCACGCCAATCCACCCTTCCGGCAATCCTCGCTCGATAGGAGAGCCGACAGCGTGATAACCCGCCATCACCACCTCCTCCTCGTCCTCCACTATCAGCCGCCACCATCTCCCTGTCCTTGCTCTTCTCCCCTGTCCACACAGCCACCACTGCCATCTCGTTCTCCCACCATCAGCCACCACGCACACCACGAAATAGACCACAACCACCACCACTAACCACCTTGAAACAGGGGCGTGACAACCCTATTTCACGTTAAAAACTTCACCTCGCCACCAGAGAACCACCACCATCTAGACCTCTCTTCGCGTCACTTCGGTCTCTTTCACAACCACCTCCATCACCCGAGCACCGCCACCACCATCGCGCGCACAGAACAGAGGAGAAACAGGGAGCAAGTCCCTGTTTTCCTCCCTCGCCGCCGCCCCTGTTTCTCCCCTCTCTCGGCCCTTCTTCCTATTTTTCTCTTTTCTCCATGGTCTTTCCCTCCTCCACTTCTCTCTCTCTGCTCCTGCATCACAACAGACCACGCAACCACGCCATCAGCCGCCGCAAAACAGAGCTCCCGACAGAGCACCACCGCAAAACAGTGCTCGCGACAGAGCACCACCGCTTCTCTCTTTCTCGTCGTTTCGTTATCTCATTGTTTCCTCACCCTCTCGCTGTTTTCTTGCAGGTACCGGAGCCAGTTAGGGAGAAGATGACGCTCGCAAAGACGAAGCAACAGACGCGGCACAGAGCACGTCGCGCTGGAGACGAAGGCAGAGCTACGCATTTTTTGGCGGGAGAAAACTGGTTTTCAAAACAGTTTTGGCTATTGACACCCCGATAATCTGTAAGAGCCACCACAGTGCAATTTCATCCCTTTCTCGGGATTCACGTCAGTGCAAAGATGAATTCCACCTCAATTGATGCTGTGACCACCGCTACCATGATCAGCTAAACCCTTCACCAAGGCTAAGATGAAACCACAGGGTTTCCAAGAGTTTGTTGTATTTAAATTTAGTATTTTCTTTATGCTTGAACGTTAAACACATTTGATTTCTGAGTCTCAATAATTTTCTTTCACCGACTATATCCTGATTAATTATCTAGACTAGTCGGTAGTTAGAAGTACCCTTTGTTGACATTCAAAGCCTGATTTAATCAATTAATCTGAATCTGTGATTATGTGTGCCGTAAGAAGACATGCAGTGCTAGGGGTTTAGAATTAGTTAAAATAAACATGTGATTGTGTGTGCCGTAAGAAGACACGCAATGCTAGGGGTTTATACCTTTGCTGAAATCAATTGCGGACTTAGATTAATCTTTAGGTTAGTCATGTTAATTCTTGAAAACAATAATTTGGATTACACAAATCTCAAAGAACCTGTGGTGGAGTCAATGCCTTGGTTTCCCTTCTCATATTCTTAAAAACTTTTTATTTTACCTTTTAATTTGATTTTTTAGTTTAGATATTTTAATTGCAGTAACCCCATTTAAATTAGTTTAGTTAAATTATTAAATTCAATTGCATCCACTTTCCTCGTGGGATCGACCCGTACTTGTCGTTGTCTACCAGTTAGACACCGTGCACTTGCGGTTATTACAAGTGGGTTTATTAGCTTATTAATTTAGGTTAATAAAATCCGCAACAAGTTTTTGTTAATCTATCCGTGGGAGAGAGCACGGGTTACTTGCGGTGTGAAGAAGTTACCTCCGGCGTGAACCTCTCTTGGGTTACTTGCGACGTCGGGTAGAAGTTGAGTTGACGTCGATCAGAAGCACCGTCCACCTGACAGCTCGCCGACTTCTGAGAGTGTCCACGCGATAGCAACCTGTAAACAATTCAAACCCTGTGCTTTTTGTTTTGTTTGTTTTTTTTTTTTATGCAACTTCTGATGGTGATGAGAATCACTGTGTGAGGAAGAGGGTTTGATTTTCTGTAATTTTTCTTTTCCCTTCTCTTCCTCCCCTTTCACATCCATTAAATTTTTGTGTTTATAGAGAATTAGGAAAAAATGAATATGGACAAGTTAAGGAGAGGATTCAATGAGTGATTTAAGGAAAAAAATCAAAACTGAATATGGGATGATTGGGAGAATATTTTTTTGGGTTTGATTGGGCATGGCATTGAGTTTGGGTTTATGGGTTTGGTTTTGGGTTTAAGTTATGGGGTTAGTTTTGGATTTAAGGGTTTAGATATGTGACCATCTACTTTGTACCACCGCTAGAATCGACCAATTGTCATTCCTTAAATTGCGCCTTAATACGATTTCATCGTTCACGCTCAAATTCCTACAAATACATGAAAACGAAATAATTACTATAAAATATAATAATCGAAACAATAACAAATATAAATTAAGGGATATATTATATAATAATTATGTGAATATCAAATACCCCCAAACCTATATTTTGCTAGTCCTCGAGCAAAACAATAAAAATAAAATTCTAACTCACTTTCGCAGGAATCATCGGTTGCACTTACCTTAAACGTGCAACAAGGCTTTAAACCCCTAGATTACCTCTAGTGGACGAGTTATAGTCTCGTGAGGGTTTCCAGAAAATGTTACCCACAAACATTACCGACTCAACAAAACTTGGTCAACAGTCTTCATTTTAAAACTTCAAGAAATGCAAGAATCCAACAGTGTCATTTTAGTGTATCAACCAATCTCAAAATAATTTAATATTCTCCAAAAATTAGTGAAAATTCACAATCATCCTCAACTCAATGTGTGTGTGTGGATAGCACTATCAACATAACTTTTCATTTCAGAGTAAAACAATGACTAAATATCCTGTAGAAAGTTTGTTTTGACTTCAAACCTCTCATGTCACTCACAATAAAGCACTCAGAGATTTGGTATTTCACTCAGTTTATATGTGAGGAAAGAGTAAATAATGGAAAACAATCATCTCACATATAGTATTATGAAGAACGGACTTTTCAAGAATGGAATGAACATGATCTCATGGACAGGAATATCAATTACTTTTGGGAATGTTAAATCAAACACCATAGGTCTTGGTTATTAAATCTCCACATCTACGAAACCAACCTTTACCTAAGATCAACTAGGACTTTGTTGGGTTGTAACAGAGCTTGGGTAATGGTTAATAAGGAATGTCAAAGGATTCTAACAAAAATTTCTAGGAATGTATACACCCATTATACGAACAATTAGGGCTGTCAAGAATAAACCAATGTTACGCACCATCAATTTTTTCTTCATTCTCACATCTTTATCCTCATTGACATTCTTCTTCTGCTTTATTTTCTTCAACCTTTTTTTTTTTTTTTTTTCACATAGAGGATTTATGAAATATCTCATATTTTGCTCTCTAATGCCCTTTTTACACCAAGTATATTGATCCATACACATTCCCAGAAAAGTTGGGTAAAGGTTAATGGGTTAATAAATAAAAGTTATTCTAAAGCTCAAAAGGCTACAAAAAGGTTAATGTTATGGGTAAGTTAAAGGGTTAGTTAATGGTCTAAAGAAAGAAATGCCTGGATCATTTCCTAAGTTCGGGTCAGTATTATGACATCTCAATTGAATAAGCCAAGAAGTTCTAATGTAATAATTCAATTTTGATGTCATTCCCAAAGTAATTGATCAGAAAAATGAGAATAATGAGATCATCAACGAGATAATACGGACTCAAGAAAAATCAGAGTTTATGTGTAACCCTCGAAAAAATAGAAAGGTTCAAAACTTTCAGTGTTAAGTCTTCACTATTATTCTAAGGTTTTCTAGTGCATATTTCACTCATCAACTTCAAGTTATGCTAACATGGCTCATGGTGCAAAGATAATTGAGTTGAAAAATCTGATGAACTAGATCTAACTTAAGGATCATACTAAACTTTCAGTCTTTATCAATATACCAATATGTCAAGTTGGCTTGCATTTTCTTGAGCATAAACATTTTAAAAATCATTTTTATAATCGCAAAAGACCAAGTTTTCTTGACAGAAAAGCATTTTTTTTTAAGAACAATAAAAGAAAACACTACGAAAAATTCACCGACTCATGAACCCTACCCCCAAACCTAATCCAAACATTGTCCTCAATGTTTAACAAAATAATTTTGACAAATGAATGAAATAAGTACATGATAGGAGTTAGAACAATATTACCGCGGTGAAGATTTTACCAATTTCCACAAGTAATCCACCGATGAGAGCTTAGAGACAAAAGAATTGTGGATTAGTTAATAGAAATAGATAAAATACACACTCAACATGCATTCTTTACAACAAAAGTTGGGTTGCCTCCCAGTAGCGCTTGGTTTAACGTCTTCAGCCTGACATATATTCTCCCTCATGAATGATATATCATGAAGTGACAAGGAAGAACATAGGGAACATTCACCTCCAAACCTAGTCTATGATATAAACGAGTCAAAAGGGTTAAGGAATCGTATACCAATAACCTGAAAAGTTGAGGATCAGTCCACTTAAAAATAGCAACCACATGCGACACAAGATATACTAGCACATCCCAAAAGTTGCAAGGGCACCATCTAAAATCATATAGAACTTGTAAAGAAGCTCGCATTCCTTGGAAGTCAGTAGGGATCTTAAACATGAATGGGTCGCAAGTAGTAATATGCAACAAAGGATCCTCCCTTACTCCTAAAATGGAACATACTAAGTCTGGTTCCAAATCAGAAGATTGGATAATTTTCACATCAGGATGGTGAAAATTAAAATCCTCACTCGGGAACATGGGATCCACATAATTAGCCATGGTCAATGGAAATGTGATGCAAGTAGATGTAACTATAGATATATTAGGTTGTACAAGCTCATCACATGAATCACACAAAAATGTTGGCCTGGATAGCTCAACAACACCCCCAACCCTAGAGTTGACACAACTTATGGATTGCACTCTCTTACTAGA
Source organism: Berberis vulgaris (assembly GCA_963556465.1). Lineage (NCBI taxonomy): Eukaryota > Viridiplantae > Streptophyta > Magnoliopsida > Ranunculales > Berberidaceae > Berberis > Berberis vulgaris. The sequence continues at coordinate 17,527,052 of OY747129.1, read as the reverse complement.
TATCTCTCCCGACTTCTTTGGGACAACCTGTTTTGAATTCAATATAGATGAAATAATAACAGGCAAAGTATCATCAGTACCTGAAAACGCATACCTGAGGGTGTTAGGTAATTGTTTAAGGTCAAGCTCAGGTGGCTCAACTGATGGGACTAGTTTTGACTCACTGAGTGGAAGAGGCTCCACTTTAGACTTCCATTTATAACTAGGATCCACAATGGGGACTGAGTCAAGTAAATCATTGACTTCCCTAATGGAATCATCAACATCAAAGTCTAAACGAAAATGAGTCAAACAAGCCTCTAAATGGTCATGTGTATCATGAAAACAGTCAAGGGGAGACTCTAAAGAATGTTCACAGTTTGATTCTATGCATGAGTCACTAGGAAGGCATATGTCTAATGAGTCAACATGGGAAGGAGATGTCTGTAGTGTCTCAGAATCTACAGGTTCATCAATAAATGAGGCTTTATCAGCCTTCTTATGAGAGGAGGATGCAACCTGTATAAAATTGGGTGAGGATATAGTAACAATTATGTCAGACATTCCTACCTGATTGTCAACCAATTTTCCACTCCTAAGGGTAGTAAAGGATTGAACATCTTCACTGTCCGGCTCAGATGTGCCACTAATTTCAAATTGACCATTTGGGTTGGAAATAGGTTGGCTAGGGACTTCCTCTGACTCTATCTCAAGACATGACTCAGCTATTTGACTCAAAGTCATCTAAAGTTTCCTGATAGTTTGAGAGTTTTGTTGATAAATAACTATTAATTCGGTGATATCCTGAGAATTTTGCTCAAGCATTTCTCCTGTTCGCTATATAAAAAGTTTCAAGATATCCTCTAACCTTGATGTGTTGGATGGAGGAAAAACTTGATGAAATTGAGACTCATTATCAAGAATGAAAGCTTGAGTAGTCTGAGGAGTGTCTAGAAGACCTTCATGGTACTGACCATGAGCCAATGAGAAGTCAGGATGATAGGCTAAACCTGGGTTGTAATAATCTAAATATGGATCATAATCAGGTCATCGCATGGCATTAAATGCATTGACTTGCTCAGGAAACCAAGATGGATAATCCCTTGTGTTCATTTTTTTTTAATCACTAACTCTAAAAATATACATAGACTTATACGCAATCAGCAACCAATAAATGCACAAGAAACATGCCTCCCTAAGCAATCAACATTATTTAGATCAATTATCTTTTTATCTTTGGGGGACAATTATTTCTTATGTAATATTTATGACAAAGCAATGGGTGCTACAAGTTGATCCTAAGAGTGTACACTTTACACCGCAAAGTTCAAAATCAGTAGGCTAGAGTTTTGTTTCAAAGAAACCGGATTATCGCACAAGAGAATGAGGTCACAATGATCCAATTAAGTACTTCCTTATGCTACCGCTCTGTAAGCCAGTAGATGTGAGAACGATGTGACGTTAGATGTACACTTGAGGCTTGTGTTCCTAACCAAAACTGTTGGTTAAACCAATTCTTCTTGTGGATCGTAGCTTACTTATGACTTGGCGTACCGGGTAAATTACCCTTGTGGCAGTGGCCTCTCGAAGTTCATTGAATGATTAAACCCATCGTCACTTTTAGCAACGGTCAACACAAAAACTATTGGATTCACCTTGGTCTTGGTTGTCCTATGAACACCGTACCTAAAAGATGGCTCTATCTAACTTGCTAATTGATTTTAATTATGTTTGGCCATTGGTTGCGCACAGCTTGAGTGATGAGGTGGGGATATCATGTCCCACCAGTTTCTATTTAGAAGTTGGGTCTGCTTATTATGAATTACTAAAGTTTAGCATCCACAATTACAGAAATTAAACAACCAATCACATAATTTCAAATAATTACACAAAGCACCCGGGTCGCTAATACATTGCGTGTGATAGAAGTACTTACAGTGTGCGTATTCTGTTCTGCACAAAAAGTTAGCACAATTCAAAAAACTGTCCGACTTCTTTTTATCCGTTTCAATCAGCACACAAGCATATGCAATCAAATTACTAGTCTTGGTCTTAGAAGTCGGATTTCTAAATCATAAAAAAATTATTGGGTAACAATTAAAATTGTTTCCCTATAATTTCTTTTGACTTAGAAAATTTTGGGTTTTTTTTTGTTGGTGATTAAACAAAATGAAAAACAGTAGAGTTCTAAAAAATTATTACACCACACACTCGTAAAATGAGGTGAAAATAAAAAAATAAAATTTGCTTGATGTTTTGCAAGATCGTCCAATTTCCTCGAGAAGCGTGTATTCTACAAAATCAAACAAATAAAACGAAATGAGTGTAAAAAGAACTTAGTAAAATAAATTTTTTTTTTTTTAAATTAGTGAAAATAAATCTTAAATTCAATTACACCGCTACCTTCCCCGGCAACGGCGCCAAAAACTTGTTGCGGATTTTATTAACCTAAATTAATAAGCTAATAAAGCACTTGCAATAACCGCAATGCGCGGTGTCTAACTGGTAGACAACGACAAGTACGGGTTGATCCCACGAGGAAAGTGGATGCAATTGAATTTAATAATTTAATTAAACTAATTTAAATGGGGTTACAGCAATTAAAATATCTAAACTAAAAAATCAAATTAAAAAGTAAAATAAAAAGTTTTTAAGAATATGATAAGGGAAACCAAGGCATTGACTCCACCACAGGTTCTTTGAGATTTGTGTAATCCAAATTATTGTTTTCAAGAATTAACATGACAAACCTAAAGATTAATCTAAGTTCGCAATTGATTTCAGCAAAGGTATATACCCCTAGCATTGCGTGTCTTCTTACGATACACACAATCACAGGTTTATTTTAACTAATTCTAAACCCCTAGCATTGCATGTCTTCTTACGGCACACACAATCACAGATTCAGATTAATTAATTAAATCAGGCTTTGAATGTCAACAAAGGGTACTACTAACTACCGACTAGTCTAGATAATTAATCAGGATATAGTCGGTGAAAGCAAATTATTGAGACTCAGAAATCAAATGTGTTTAACGTTCAAGCATAAAGAAAATAATAAATTTAAATACAACAAACTCTAGGAAACCCTGTGGTTTCATCTTAGCCTTGGCGAAGGGTTTAGCTGATCATGGTAGCGGTGGTCACAGCATCAATTGAGGTGGAAGTCATCTTTGCACTGACCCGAATCCCGAGAAAGGGCTAAAATTGAATTGTGGTGGCTCTTACAAATTCTCTGGGTGTCAATAGCCAAATTTGTTTTGAAAAACAGTTTTCTCCCGCCAAAAATCGCGCAGCTCTGCCTTCGTCTCCAGCGCGACGCGCTCTTTGCCGCGACTGTTGCTTCGTCTTCGCGAGCGTCCTCTTCTCCCTAACTGGCTCCAGTACCTGCAAGAAGAAAGAGAGAGGGTGAGGAAACAACGAGATAACGAAACGACGAGAAGGAGAGGAGTGGTGGTGCTATGTCGCGAGCTCTGTTTCGCGGCGGCTGATGGCGTGGTTGCGTGGTCTGTTGTGATGCTGGAGCAGAGAGAGAGAAGTGGAGGAGGGAGAGACCGTGGAGAAGAGAGGAAAACAAGAATGAGGGCCGAGAGATGGGAGAAACAGGGGCGGCGGCGAGGGAGGAAAATAGGGACTTGCTCCCTATTTCTCCTCTGTTCTGTGCGTGCGGTGGTGGTGGCGGTGCTCGGGTAATGGAGGTGGTTGTGAGAGGGACCGAAGTGACGAGTGAAACAGGGTTGTCACGCCCCTGTTACACGGTGGTTAGTGGCGGTGGTTGTGGTCTATTTCGTGGTGTGCGTGGTGGCTGATGGTGGGAGAACGAGATGGTAGTGGTGGCTGTGTGGACAGGGGAGAGTAGCAGGGACAAGGAGATGGTGGCAGCTGATAGTGGAGGAGGAGGAGGAGGTGGTGATGGCGGGGTTATCGCGCTGCCGGCTCTCCTATCTAGCGAGGATTGCCGGCAGGGTGGATTGGCGTGGTGGCTAGAACAGCCCCCAGAGGGGGGAAGAAAAGAGAGAAGAAGAGAAAGAAGCTTTTTCCAAACTGGGGAGAGCTAAATAGGGTTCTCCTATTTTCTTGGGCTTGGGTTCTCCAAAAGGCGTTGGGCTTGGGTTTTTAGGTTAGCATTTTGGGTTTGGGCTTACGTTAAATTAGGTGGACCTAGGTTTATTAGGATTAAGTTTAGATATGTGACTCTCTGCTTTGTACCACCGCTAGAATCGATCAATTGTCATTCCTTAAATTGTCGCCTTAATATGATTTCATCGTTCACGCTCAAATTCCTGCCAAGACATGAAAACGAAATAATTATTATAAATTATAATAATCGAAACACTAACATATATAAATTAAGGGATATATTATGTAATAATTACGTGAATATCAAATACCCCCAAACCGATATTTTGCTAGTCCTCGAGCAAAACAATAAAAATAAAATTCTAACTCACTTTCGCAAGAATCATCGGTTGCACTTACCTTAAACATGCAACAAGGCTTTGAACCCCTAGATTACCTCTAGTGGACGAGTTATAGTCTCGTGAGGGTTTCCAGAAAATGTTACCCACAAACATTACTGACTCAACAAAACTTGGTCAAACAGTATTCATTTTAAAACTTCAAGAAATGCAGGAAACCAACAGTGTCATTTTAGTGTATCAACAAATCTCCAAATAATTTAATATTCTCCAAAAGTTAGAAAAAATTCACAATCATCCTCAACTCAATGTGTGTTTGTGGATAGCACTATCAACATAACTTTTCATTTCGGAGTAAAACAATGACTAAATCTCCTGTAGAAAGTTTGTTTTGACTTCAAACATCTCATGTCACTCACAATAAAGCACTCTGAGATTTGGTATTTCACATCAGTTTATATGTGAGGAAAGAGTAAATAATGGAAAACAATCATCTCACATATAGTATTATGAAGAACGGACTTTTCAAGAATGGAATGAACATGATCTCATGGACAGGAATATCAATTACTTTTGGGAATGTTGAATCAAACACCGTAGGTCTTGGTTATTAAATCTCCACATCTACGGAACCAACCTTTACCTAAGATCAACTAGGACTTTGTTGGGTTGTAACGGGGCTTGGGTAATGGTTAATAAGGAATGTCAAAGGATTCTAACAAAAATTTCTAGGAATGTATACACTCATTCACGAACAATTAGGGTTGTCAAGAATAAACCGATGTTGCGCACCATCAATTTTTTTCTTCATTCTCACATCTTTATCCTCATTGACATTCTTCTTCTTCCACTTTTTTTTTTAACTATTTTTCTTTTCTTCAACACTTTTTTTTTCACATAGAGGATTTATGAAATATCTCATATTTTGCTCTTTAATGCCCTTTTTACACCAAGTATATTCATCCATACACATTCCTAGAAAAGTTGGGTAAAGGTTAATGGGTTAACATATAAAAGTTATTCTAAGACTCAAAAGGCTACAAAAAGGTTAATGTTATGGGTAAGTTAAAGGGCTATTTAATGGTCTAAAGAAAGAAATGCCTAGATCATTTCCTAAGTTCGGGTCAGTATTATGACATCTCAATTGAATAAGCCAAGAAGTTCTAGTGTAATAATTCAATTTTGGTGTCATTCCCAAAGTAATTGATCAGAAAAATGAGAATAATGAGATCATCAACGAGATAATACAGACTCAAGAAAAATCAGAGTTTATGTATAACCCTCGAAAAAATAGAAATGTTCAAAACTTTCAGGGTTAAGTCTCCACTATTATTCTAAGGTTTTCAAGTATATATTTCACTCATCAACTTCAAGTTATGCTAACATGGCTCATGGTGCAAAGATAATCGAGTTGAAAAATCTCATGAACTAGATCTAACTTAAGGATCATACTATACTTTCAGTCTTTATCAATATACCAATATGTCAAGTTGGCTTGCATTTTCTTGAGCATAAAACATTTAAAATCAATTTTCATAATCGCAAAAGACCAATTTTTCATGACAGAAAAGCATTTTTTTTAGCATAAGAAAAGAAAATACTACGAAAAATTCACCGACTCATGAACCCTACCCCCAAACCTAAACCAAACATTGTCCTCAATGTATAAAATGATGATCATGACAAATGCAGGAAAAAGAAAAGATGAGAGTTAGAGTGACATTACCATGTGAAAGTTTTTACCAATTTCGATGAAATCTTCCACCAATGAACGCTCAGAGACATAAGAACTGTGGGCTCATCATGATAAATTGATAAAAACAGTACAGGACACAAATAAAAAAAATTACAATTAAAAATTAAAATAAAAAAATTACATGTATTAGTTGTAAGTCAAAATTGTTACGGAGCTAACGAGAATGAGTGAAATGCAACTAGAAAGAAATCGAAAATCAATCCAGACTAACCATAATGACACAACTGAAGCTAGGCTGCCTCCTAGGAGCGCTTGGTTTAACGTCGTCAGCCCGACATATATTCTCCCTCATGAATGATATATCATGAAGTAAGGAGGAAGAACATAGGGAACATTCACCTCCAAACCTAGTCTATGATATAAACGAGTCAAAAGGGTTACAGAATCGTATACCAACAACCTGAAAAGTTGAGGATCTGTCCACTAAAAAATAGCAACCACATGCGACACGAGATATACTAGCACATCCTAAGTCTGGTTCCAAATCAGAAGATTGGATAATTTTCACATCAGGATGGTGAAAATTGAAATCATCTCTTACAAACAATGGATCCACATAGGTAGCATCAGTCAATATGAAAGGGATGGAAAGAGGTATGTCTATAGATAAATCAGGGGGTACAGGTTCATCATAACAAAATGGAGTACACCAAGATGACGAGTTAGATGACGCAACAACACCCCCAAACCTAGAATTAGCACTACCTATGGCATGTAGTCTCTCCAAGGAATACTGAGGATCAGACTTCATGTAGAAGTCACAAGGATGACATATGTCAAATGGGTCATCATGAACAAGCGGAAAAGGGAATGGGTCAGAAAGTCCAATAGTATCAGCAGAAAGGTTCAATTTTGACTCACTGAGTGGAAGGTGTTCCACTTTAGGCTTCCATTTGTAACCTGGATCCATAATAGGGGCTGAATCAAGCAAAGCATTCAATTCCCTAATGGAATCATCAATATCAAAGTCTAAACCGAAGTGAGTCAAGCATGCTGCTAAGGGATCATCTGATACAGACTGCAATAAGGAATTCTCCATCGAACTCTCAATCATGTCAATTTCACAAACATCCTCGGGCTCGGGAGGTTGTTGACAAACATTAAAAACGTTGAGTTCGACAGTCATGTTTCCAAATGACAATTTCATAATTCCATTCCTGCAGTTAAAATGGCATTGGATGTGGCCAAAAATGGTCGACCCAAAATGACTGGAATGTGACTACAGGGATTGTGAACAGGTTGTGTATCAAGAACTATAAAGTCCACAGGGTAATAAAATTTTTCAACCTTGATAATCACATCCTCTATAACACCACGGGGAACTATAAAGGCTCTGTTTTGCACATGGAGCTTCCGCTTTTGTGTGCAAAGATCCTTCAAAAACTTTGCATAGTTAGGAACTTGCTTGATGGCATCGAGTAATGGGATATTTATGTGAACTTGTTTAAAAATTTTCATTACATCGTTTACACTTGTTCCTTTCTTTGCCGGAGCTAACCGTGATGGAAACGAGGCTCTAGGCAAGTAAGATGCCTGAGTGGGGTCAGAGTCAATATGAGCATCTGTAGAAGGTGAGGCTTTATCAGCCTCCTTGTCAGATGGAGATGCAACCTGCTTTGACTTAGACGTGGATGCACTGACACTCAAATCAGGCACTTGTACTCGATTGTCAACCTGTTTTCCACTCCTAAGGGTAGTAATAGATTTGACATTTTCATTGTAGGACTCAGATGTACTACCAACTGCAAATTGGCCCTTTGGGTTTGGAACAGGTTGACTAGGAAATCTCCTTGACTCTCTCTCAGAAGAAGACTGAGTAATCTTACTCACAGCTATCTCAAGTCTTTGAGTCGTGGCTTTAAACTCATATATGTCCTTAGAATTCTGATCCATTATACTTGCTGAGCGCTGCAAAAGCTGATTAATCGTTTCCTCTAAACTTGATGTGTTGGATGGAGGAACTTGGTTATGGTGGGGCCTAACAAACTCTAGGAAACCCTGTGGTTTCATCTTAGCCTTGGCGAAGGGTTTAGCTGATCATGGTAGCGGTGGTCACAGCATCAATTGAGGTGGTCACAACATCTTAGCCTCTGCACTGACGCGAATCCCGAGAAAAGGGCTGAAATTACACTGTGGTGGCCCTTACAGATTCTCGGGGTGTCAATAGCCAAAACTATTTTGAAAACCAGTTTTCTCCCGCCAAAAATCGCGCAGCTCTGCCTTCGTCTCCAGCGTGACGCGCTCTGTGCCGCGTCTGTTGCTTCGTCTTCGCGAGCGCCCACTTCTCCCTAACTGGCTCCGGTACCTGCAAGAAGACAGAGAGAGGGTGAGGAAACAACAAGATAACGAAACAACGAGAAGGAGAGGAGCGGTGGTGCTCTGTCTCGAGCTCTGTTTCGCGGCGACTGATGGCGTGGTTGCGTGGTCTGTTGTGATGCAGGAGCAGAGAGAGAAAATTGGAAGAGGGAGAGACTGTGGAGAAGAGAGGAAAACAGGAAGGGGGGCCAAGAGAGGGGAGAAACAGGGGCGGCGGCGAGGGAGGAAAACAGGGACTTCCTCCCTGTTTCTCCTCTGTTCTGTGCGCGCAGTGGTGGTGGCGGTGCTCGGGTGATGGTGGTGGTTGTGAGAGAGACCGAAGTGACGCGAAGAGAAGTTCAGATGGTGGTGGTTCTCTGGTGGCGAGGTGAAATTTTTAACGTGAAACAAGGTTGTCACGCCCCTGTTTCACGGTGGTTAGTGGCGGTGGTTGTGGTCTGTTTCGTGGTGTGCGTGGTGGTTGATGGTGGGAGAACGAGATGGTAGTGGTGGCTGTGTGGACAGGGGAGAGGAGCAGGGACAGGGAGATGGTGGCGGCTGATAGTGGAGGACGAGGAGGAGGTGGTGATGGCGGGGTTATCGCGCTGCCGGCTCTCCTATCGAGCGAGGATTGCCAGCAGGGTGGATTGGCGTGGTGGCTGGAAGAGCCCCCAGAGGGGGGAAGAAAAGAGAGAAGAAGAGAGAGAAGCTTTCTCCAAACTGAGGAGAGCTAAATAGGGTTCTCCTATTTTCTTCGACTTGGGTTCTCCAAAAGGCATTGGGCCTGGGTTTTTAGGTTAGCATTTTGGGTTTGGGCTTAGGTTAAATTAGGTGGACCTAGGTTTATTAGGGTTAGGTTTAGATATGTGACTCTCTGCTTTGTACCACCGCTAGAATTGATCAATTTTCATTCCTTAAATTGTCGCCTTAATATGATTTTATCGTTCACGCTCAAATTCCTGCCAAGACATGATAACGAAATAATTATTATAAATTATAATAATCGAAACACTAACATATATAAATTAAGAGATATATTATGTAATAATTACGTAAATATCACCCAAACTTTGTATGGATTTCAGCAAGGCCATGCTCAGAAAGCAACTTGTCTTTGAAGAACTCCAAACCCTTAGCCAAGGTTGCGTCGTCAAGGAGGTTTTGTTGAGTCATAAGGAAGATGGACAATTTTTTCTAATCAGAAGATGGACTGAGCGGTAGCTTCAAAAGGAAGGATGATAGAAGAGTCAGACTCTGCACTATGGATAGCCTAATTAGGGATTAGGTTCGTGCCTCTTTTTCGCTGAACCGACGCGCGTTCAATTAATGCAGCGCGCGGTTCAAGCAGCGATGCAGACTCAATCATCATCATGAGCGGCGTATATTTTCAAATACATGACTTAGCGAATTGACGTGATGACCCACTAACTCGGGGGGGGGGGGGGGAGTAACTGATGTTACATAAAAATGGTCACATCCCTGAGCCATACATGTGTCATGATGATCTCGATAAATTACGGGCCCCAGCTTCAGCCCAACACTGATCCGGCGCAAGCGGTTCTAAGAGGAAAATGACTGCATCACTTTTCATTAATAAAAATATTCTATTACATCTGGGGAAGAAGGTAAAGGAGCGAGAGATAAAGCAGAGGCAATAACAACATCATTGGTGACATCATCTGACGGACGAAAGGCAGCAACGTCACTAGCAGGGCCTCTTTCTTCGGAAAGAAAATAAAGCGATGGTTCTTCAACCACTGGATCACCCGAAAAGCCTGAAACTCCTTCGTCACCGTCTTCATCTTTAAAGACTTGATCAACCAAGTGATGTTACTGGGATAAATCAACACCAAGCCCTTCGATAGAGTAAAAAAACTCAGTCCACCCATCAATGGCTCGCTGCCAATCTGCTACCTTCGCAATGCGAAGCCTGTCTTTGAAATAAGCAAGTTCATTCTAAGACGCAATAAGTCGTCCCTCGGCGGTGGTAAGCCATCGCGGAAGTATCTGCCTTGACTTCATCGAGCGCAACCGTTAATTGCTCCACCGATTTCTCAGTGACATCGCGATTGATGGACTGTTGGACCACGACGTGATCATCCTCATCATGATTCCCTTTTTCGGTGGATAGCTCCCTCTCCACATCGTGCAAACGCGCCCAAACCCCATCCCAATCGGTCCTCAAATACTCGAACTCAACTATAGACTTATCCCATGCACCCTCCGCCTCAATCAACGAGGCTCGAGCATCCCGGCTACTTTATCCTATTTTGCGCATCGTGTTTTCAACACGTCGAATTGACAAAGGACGTGAGAAAATACCAGCAACAACACTGCATACTTCCTTTCCAAAGAAGCCGCCTGATTACGACCAGCTCGATAATCTAGGCCTATCACCCCCGCATAAGTAAGATGATTCATCCCGTCCAGTATTTGTTTAAGGTCATCATCAAGATGAGTGTCGAAATCCAACACATGCATCGAAAGCCTTTCCACCGAATGACTGTTCCATTTGTTGATCAACCTACATGCACCGTCCTGCACGTCAAGCGGGCTAAACCAACAAAACTTCCCATCTGACTTAACGCAAATCTCTTCAAGGATAGGTTCCTTCCAACTAATCCACAGATGAACGACGCGGGGATCCGAAGGTACGAATGAGCCACCTCCAACGACCGAAAGAGAAGACGAAATAGTTGTAACAAAAGAAAAACCATCCTTACCCTTTCACTGCGTAGTAGTCACAGCAGAAGCAGAACAAGTAGTAGTACCGATGGGGGCAGAAGAATCCAAGCTAGCGGGAGAAGAATGTAAGAACTCCGCCGCATCGTCAACAGGAGCAGAAGGAAATAGGGGAAAAAGCGCCTCAAAATCCCGATTGTGATCATCAATCTCTTTAGATTGCACAACTGCTAACTGAAGCATTTTTTTGTCGATAGCTTGATGATCATCATTAGAACATTCAACAACGTCAAGCCCACCATATGTAGAAAGGAGCCTCTTTTCATTATCATCCAATGGGCGAGTGGTCTCCTTCTCACTCCTCACCAACGCCAACTTCATCTTGTCAGCCTCCCCGAGAGATAAGCGATCCTCTTTTGCAAGTTCCCTATCAACAGAGCTCGAACGAGGAATAGTGCGACGATTAGAGCCAGGAAGTCGTTTCCTCTTCCAAACACGGTCAGAATTTATAAACAACCGTTTCGACGGACTAGCAGGCCTCGAGATTTTCTCTTTCTGGAAGTTGAGCCAGCAACGCCAACGCTAACAGGAGCATTAAGATCCATAACATCCGAGCTCACTTTCCCATTAACGTCAGCATTACCAATGCCAATGGAAGCAACGTGGGCAACAATCTCATCAGCTTGCCTTTCTATTAGCAAAGCCCACTCAGCCTCATTCATGTTGTACAAGCCACTGCACTCCACCATGATATTGAAAAGGAAGGCCTATAAAGGAACCTCGGGAAGCTGTAAAAAAATGCTCGTTGACCATTTGTTCTTCCACTGTCAATTGCAGATCCCTCAATTTGTTAGGAATCCGAAATGACCTCACTATCTGACGACCCCACAAGTCAAAATAGCTAGAGTGGACAAAAGCATAAAACCAGTCTCGCGACCAACCCCTGATATCGTCATTAAGATTACCAAAGCATGCCGGAGAATGAAGAAAGAAAATGCTCTTGGTCACCAACAAACCAACCACCGAGTGCAAAGTCCTAACAGTTAAGGAAATACCAGAAAAGTTGGCTCTTGCATAAGTGGAAACCATAACCGTCCAACCATTAGGGCCCATTTGAGCAGGAGGGATGTCTATAAAGTCTAAATACGCCCAGAATAATTCTGGAATTGGAAATCGAAGGCCAAATTGAAACATGCGCGGGAATAGTGCAATATACCCATTCCTCGAACGACAAGGACTATCGTCCTGCCTGGACAAAATGATCTCAAGGTCGGAAGGTAAAGAGTAGTCGGAGCGAACATTCTCCAGCGTCGCTTGAAAAACCTTCTTGGGAGATAAGTGAGTTTCGCAAGTAGCAACTGCTCACCGTCCAGTAAATTGCCGGTAGACATCGCGGAGGAACAAGAGAAACAAGAAAAACAAAAAAAATATGAAGAAAGAACCCTAATTTCAAAAACGGTGTAAAGATGGAAACAAACACGCCATGTTCCTTTTTATAGAGCCAAACAACGAAGAGACTGTTCATGGGACGATGTGCAGGATTGATGGCCACACGAAATCCCAAAAATGTGCACGAAATGAACGGATAAGCAAAAGATCGAAACACCAAGTAATAGTTGCTGACAAACATTAAATACGAGGCAATGGTGGAATCGAAAGTCCAACCATCACGAAGTTAGTGGCCACATCAGCATACCCACTAATTAAGGGGTGAGTAGCCGATGATACATCAAAATAGACCGTCATCACAGCCATACATGTAGCATAAATCATCCATCACGAGGATCATGTATCCCAAAACTATGCCACCTCATAAAGCCCAAAGAGGGCAAAACCAATCATAAAAGCCCAAATAGGGCCCATCAAAAGAAGTCATAACTAAGGCCCAAATCTAGCACCGAGCGAGTTCTCTCATAAAGAAGAGAAACGTTACATAAAAAAATTCGTGGAGTTACGCCTCCACGAATGTGTCTTCGTAAAGTAGAATATTGTTATGAAGAATGTCTCCTTCCGTTGCGCCTCACATGCTTAAGTCACACAGAGAATTAATCACGACCATTATATAAGGTAAAGGGAACGATCGACAAAGGTATTCAACTTTAACTGAGTTTTGTCCAAATTTACTTCATTCTCTAACATAGTTGCTAACTTAAGCATCAGAGTGCCTTTGGTCACCGAAAAGGTGCTTCTTGGCAGTCTAACATCTATTTTGCAGGTCAAACTTACAGGAGGACGAGCTTTGGACGCATTACTATTATTAATTTTAATCAAATTACTCTTCTAAAGGAAAGTTTAGGATGTGTTGAAACTAAATCAAAACATCTACTATTTGAAAATTTAAAAGCTTGATTTGGTACTCTTTGTTTAAATAAAAACTTTAGCTTGAATATTTTTAAGTCAAATAGAACCAATGAAAATTTATGTTTTTTCACATTTTAAATTAGTTATAGGACAATTATTCTTGTAGAAAATAAATGCAAATGATGGTTTGAGTAAGTTTTGCACTATGCGTTATGTAGTTGGAGATTTAGTCAATAAGCAACATTTTTCATTTTCAATCTTATATTAAAATAACTTGATAACATAGCTGCTTATTGTATCTTGGATGAATGATATTTCAACTCTTGCAGAAATATGAAAGACAAATCTATGGAAAGGCTCCTTCCCTCTGTCATCTTTACTTGACAAACTTAATTCCATTGTAAGGTAACCCTCCACAACTTTGACTTGTATATGTACTTAATATTACTCTTTCGGATGCCAATTTTATTGAAATTCAGAATGTTAACATGAGTTAGTTGATCTTTCATAAGGATATCTTGCCTGCAAGATGACCAACTTACAAGTTTTGACAAAATTTACAAAACTTTGACGTAAAATTTGAACATTTCTAAAATGAGTTTATATCATCTATAAATTCATGTATTCGTCTATAAATTTTGAGAAGAATCCACCCCAAAGTGCGAGAGTGGGGATTTAAAATAAGGTTGATGTGACTAAGGATTTCCCCTCTTTATTTTCCCATCTATCTTTTCCATTTTTTTATTTGTTGTTGTTGTTATTATTATTATTATTATTATTATTATTATTATTATTATTATTATTATTATTATTATTAATTTTTTGGGAATTGTATGTTTTGAAAAATCAGAACGTTAGATTTGATTTCTTTTGTTGTACAAAGTTTTAAAGCCTTAAAAAAATTTCACTTCCAGTTCCTGAATGCGGGACTTCATATTATCTAAAAATGTGACGTAAAATGTTGGTGTTGATGACACTCCTTGCCAGTGGTACACCTACTAAGGGACTAGAGGGAGGGGGAGGGGGAGTTGTCGCCCTCAACTTTCAGAACATTTTATATACCTAGCCTCACAAAAAAAAATCTATTATATAATGTATAATAACAATATGTAAATTGTTCATTCAATTTTTTACATGTCTTTGTTAGTGCATGATTATGCCCAAACAATACAAGCGATCAATACAGTAAATAATGGGGTGTCGATCCCACGAGGAAAGCGATATACAAAATAGGTTCAAAGTAATACCAACAAAACAGTGAATTAAAACTAAAAAAATCTTGAGAAAAAGAATCAATTGAATTTAGGTGAACGAAAATCAAGAATGAAAAATCACAAGGGTCCAAGAATCTCTCCTAAATTTTACCGCTTCAACTTATATTGATTCAGTCATGATAACTCAATTATGTGTTTCACATCCCAAACAACATAACCAGAAAATAATCTTTAACGCACCACTATATTATAATGTAAATAGATATGAGAATTCTCTTTTTCTAGAAAACACAAAGACTTATCATATATGATATCTTAAATTGACGATATATTCGGAGACAATAACGCAGTAAAAGATAATCACATATAACCAGTCTACCAGAATCAATTGAATCCTAATATTCCACACATAAGAAGAGCATGGACTTATATGGAGAAGAAGAAAATAATCATCGAATTAAAAAAAAAATATATGAAAGAAAAAACAATAATCGACTGTCACACGAAAACATAACTTCTATATTAAATAAAGGGGAAAAATTCTCAAATACCATTATTCATCGTGAAGGCATAAAAACTTAATCAAATACCAATCAAATCAGCTACATCTAGGAGTTCATATTGTCACCTTTCTTGAAACTTAGTCTAGCCGACAATACATTTCCAAAGAAATTTAACAAAAATTATGTGTATTTTCCTCTTATCATTCTCTAGGTTTCAATCCTATTTAAGGATATTACGAAAATTATGTGTATTTTCTTTTTTTCCAATGGTGTTATGGTCGAGTGGTTAGGGCTGTGTGGGTTTATCCCCCATGTCCTAGGTTCGAGACCCGCCGGCGGCATGGTTACTTTCTTATGGTGTTGACCTGTAGGTTTCACCTTGTTGATAGGTTATGGGATCCTATAAAAACCCAGCTCGCTTTCCAAAAAAAAAAAAGGATACAACTTTCTAAAGTATTTCCCGAAAGAAATTCTTTAAAAAAAATTGATTTTACTGTCCTGGTTGTCACACCTTTTCTCTTTACAAACGACTTAATGGGTAAAGTGGTCCACATAAGAATTGTGGCCCTGTCTCTTAGCTTTAATTAGCAACAAGAATCATCGTAATTGGATTTGTGTAGCAAAAGGTATCCCCAATTTACCGAGACATGCTCCAGAAGTTCTGGAATCCGAAAATAGAAAGGAAGACAATTTCTTTTCCTTTGATTTAATTAGCAATCAGAATCCGAATTAAATTTGTGAGCAGAAGTTGTTTCGAATTAGACTGCTATGGAAATTCTGGAATTCTAATTAGAAAAGAAAGCAGCTTCTACCTACAAAAAACACACTAAAGCACATAATCCTCCAAAAGACCACACTTGTCAAATACTTCAATCAATTATCAAAATAATCTTAACAAGTGAAAATAATTAACTCTGTATAAAGTGCATTTTCATGCCCTAATCACTACCCCCAACCAGCCCATTGCTAGTACCTAGCAATACAAGTGAAATAAGTAGCATGAAAATTTGCATAGCATGTAGGTCAGAGTCCAAGAATTTCAAAACTGTCTAGCACTCAAACAAACGTTAGCCAAAGCTCATAGATGCTAACAAGATCTTCAAATCGTGATCTTTGAAAAACATGAGTGCGTGCACTCGGCCATAACCTTTCTTACCACAAACCAGTAATGCATATGACATCTAATTCAATCATGTAAAAGCCTCAACTCCATTGTCCTCAAAGGTAAAATATCTATCAATTGGAATAGGTAAGGTATTCACTCGTGGAATTGGAAATCAATGTAAAGCTCTCATGGAAAAAGTGAAATGATTTAAGACAAGCAAGTAAACAAGAATTGATCACAAGATAATCTAGTCACACCATTCAAAACACTTATCAAACTTACCATAATTATGCCTCGAAATTTCATTAGTTAATCAATAAAGCCTTGATGTTGAAGTTCTTCCCTTCTGAATATGACTGAGACGACGTATCTTCCTTATGCAGTTGAATCTCCCTTCTTTTGAATCAAAGTGAAAAAAAAACTGAAACTCTGAGACTTTTTCATGACGATTTATTTTTTGGTTTTTTTTTGTCTCACGAACAGACTAATTTTAATGAAAATAAACTGATAGAGGATTCTCGAGATGTTGTTGACGATAAAAAATTAGCACAAATGTCAATGATGGATTAGAAGGCCTCAAAGATTAACCAAATCGTTTCTCTACATGCAAGGTAAACCAAATAAGACATCTCAAATGTTGACGAAACTAATTCCAATGAGCAATAAAAGTTTGCAATGCCAGTTATCTCAAGCTCTCCACTCAATAAAGAAAAATGTGCTTCAAATATGGTCCAAAAAAAAATATGCATCAACTCTCCAAATCGGTCCACAAATATTAGCTAGTGTACAAAAATGAGTTTCCAGAAATCAATCATAGTCAATCAAGATAGCATCATTGGACCTTGACAAAGACAGTGTTGTAATCATGCATCAACAGTTCACAAAGACTAAAAAACAAGCAACATGCTATGACAATTTTTCACAAAACAATACATATCAACAAGCATGAATATGCTACCACCCCAACTTAAATTTGACAGTGTCCTCACAGTCACCAAAAGATAAGAAAATCATAACGACGAAAGAAAGGAACACATGATGTTGATCGGCTCGGAGCGACTCCAGTAGCTAAACCTAAAATAACCTGAAACACTCAAAGAAAAACATAATAGCAAACAAAGAAAGAAAGAAACCTAAACTAGAAAGCAATAACCTCAACTAAAAAAAGCAAAAAAAAAAAAAAAAAAACTAAAATACAGATAGAAGTGGAGAACATAAATCCAAGTAGACAGGGGCAACCATCCACAGTTCCTCTATGGAACTCCACGGTGGAACTAGGTCAACTTTTTGGGATCTCCACGGAGGATGGTCGTGGTCTCGCTCTTTCTCTTAGCAACTCCTCAGAGCTTGGCTGCCATTATCATCCACCTTTATCTTTTGACCCTAAAACAACAAAATTAACAAAAATATTGTCAGGACAAGGTGAACTATCAAAATCGTAATCACAAAGTAGATTCTCTAAAGATTTAAATTTTCGCTCATGAAAGTCTCCTTTATTAGTGTGTCTATCATGTAAGTGTGATAACACTCATCATCATCGCGTGATTGCTTTCCAATGTTGAATATGTTGACCTTTAGAGTCATGTTCCCAAAAGACAATGATGCAGTCGAATCTTGTTCTCCTTGACCTTGACCTTGACCTTGATCTGCATAGGGAACACACGTGAGCCAAAGACCACCATAGTGGCGGCCGATGGCACTCCGATGCTAAAGTTCAATGAGGCTTGAGAAACGTGTAATGTTGTAAATTGGGTTTTGTAGCATACCTTTGATCATCAACCCTATGTCGTATTTATACTGCGAGAGTCCTTGTTCAGCTAGGCCTTTGGTGGCGTAGTTTAGGGAAAGATATCTAGCTGGGGATATTTTTCCTATTAGGAGTCGTCCATATCGGCGAGTTTTCCTATACTACTTGTGCTCCTAGATCGACGGGAGATTATTCACTTGTGGAGTGTTGTACATGCAGGGTAGTTTCCATGCATGACTTATGCTCCGATATTTGTTTTCGAGTCGAAATCAATGTATTGTTGGCATGCCCGTCTTAGGTCAATTCCCTAGATACTTGCCTTAGTAGGCCTTACGGGCATTGTGTTTTAACATGTGACGTGTGGGCTTAATAGGGCACTGCGATTTGGGTCCAACCTTCTGGACCCTGCTAAGATGGGCTTAGTATTTTCTAGGCTTAGCTAGATTGAGTGGGCAATCTGGCCCACTTTGCTCCTTTTACGAGATTGTCATGACACGTATACGGCTTGGATTAATGGACGGTTTTGTGTATCATCAGCTACTCCCCCTGAGTTAGTAGGCCAGCCTGTCGGTCCACTAAGTCATGTCATGAAGGAACTGAGCAGTCACGATGATTGAGTCTGAATCATCTCCTCAAGTGATGCACGTCATTAATTAGGGGTGCGACTGCTCAAAAAAATGCGAGAATTCTGCGTTTTATATAAATCCCCTTCTTTGCAGAGTTTTGTTCCTTTACTCTTTCGATTTCAGAGATTCGGCTTTGTCGTTTCGCTTTTGACTTTGTCCAACTTCCGTAATCAAAATTTTGTAATCTTTTCCCTGGCGGACCAAAATCAGCTATCTAATGAACTGTTCGCTAAAGGCCGTAAGTTTTTCAAGGAGGGGTCGATCTCCGAGTCAAATCTGGATGGCCTTCACTAGAAGTATGGGATCTTTGATGAGATAGCGCTCTTCACATTGGGCACTGGTCAGACATCATTGTCTCTCCCGGAAGGATTTATCTGTTTGTATCGAGGTATGCTTCAATCGAACGTCTGTTTTCCTGTCATCAAGGAAATTTGGAGTTTTATGGCGTACCTTGGCATTCTGCCTGCTCAACTGGTGCCAAGTGGGTATAGGACGGTGATCCCCATTCTAATTAGGGCAAAGGATACTGGTATCCGAGTGTCTCCGAGGGTGATTCAATTTCTTACCTCTCCTCGGATAAATGAGCCTGTTATGTGCGTGTTGACGACATCGGCTTGTTTTGGCAAGCTCCCTAACGATTTCAAGTTTTGACAAAAGTATTGCTTCATGGCTTCTGCGGACTTGAACTATTTTGAGCTTGATGTTGTCCGATCGAGCGGGAGTTCAGGCAACTGAGTAAGTTTAATTCCATTCTCGATTCCGTTAGTGTTGATATCACCTTGAATTGTTAGCCTTGTTTTCTGTAAGGAAATTCCTACCTACGACCCTTTCTTTTAAGGACGAAGCAACCATGGATAAATTTTGTGACATGCCTCGGATGCTGGTGGAGGATGTCGTCCAACCCTCTAATGTCAAGGGTAGTGGATTGTGGGCTTACTTGCATGAAGCTCCCATTCTTTTTAGAGTTTCGAAGCCTAAGTCTGAAGGTGAACTCTCTTCGAAGAAGAGGAAGCTCCTGAAGATTAAAATTCCTAGCCCGTCAAGAAGGGCGGAGTTGAATGAGACACTTTCTTCTTCTGTCCATTCAAAGAAGCCTCGCGCTGCGACTAAGCCTGCTCCTGAGTGTTCAACCCTTTCATGGGGGACACAAAGTTTTGGGGCAAGGTCTTGATTTGTCCGCTATGACGGAAGCTGATGTGTTTGAGGGGCACGGTTCTCGGGCAAAGGCGTCTATTTCCCTTCCAGATTTGGAGAAGGCTTATTTGCAAATGGTGGGGGTTGAAGATGCAACAAAGATTAGCACTAAGCAGGTGAAGGATCTGAACAACCTGTTGTTGCAGGCGAGTATGGTAGCTTCATCTAATTCGGGTTAGACTCATCTTTTTTCATTGGAGGATTTCATGTATAACCCCTCATTGGATCGCGAGTCTCCTAACTAACGCCTTTATGGTGAAAGGCCCCCCTTCACGTCGCTTGTACTGTCCTCTGTCCTAATCTCGACCTGAAATTGTGGTGACGATGGGTCCGAGAGATAACTCACCTCTTTCTTCCCCATCAACTATTTCTGAATCGACACGTGAGATAAAGAGTCTATCGTTGTAAGGGTAAAGCGGTGGAGGAGGGCCTTGACGTGGTGAAGACTGCGAAAGGAGGTGCTGGCATGATTTCAATCCCACAAGACCTCCATCCGAACACGCAAATTGTGCTCCAGGAAACATATTAGTAGATGGAATGACTGGTTGGCGAATTGTTCTCCGAAGCCAGAAGGCGATGCGTTGGGAGAGCATATGGACAAGGGGCTGAAACATCTCGCTCTGGGGATGTCATATCTGAACCAAGTTGTCGTCGCTGGGACAGAAGTTGAGGATGCTCATGAGAGAGTGTATACCATGGAGCAAGTCTTTGCAAATTTGCAAAAGTCGTGCTCTGATGTTCTTCACGAAATCGAATCATTGAAGAAGCAGCTTGATGCTGGAGGCCTACCCACTCGGCTGTCGATTCGAAGGACTAGCAAGTAAGATCGGAGGCTTAGAGGGCTCGCTTGGAAATGCTTGAATCTGATTTCACAAAGGCAGTGTCTGCGAGGGACAGGTCTGAGGAAGAACTTAACCATGTCCATCGTGACTTGCAATTTTCTCAGGAAATTGTTGCTAAGGCGCAGGCTCTAAATGCGAAAAATGCCAAAAAGAAGTCTGACTGGACCGTCTGATATCACTAGCTAGAGGCTGATGTTGATTTCAATGCCAAGAGTGTGAGGACAGCAGAAGAGAAACTCCTTCTGGCATGTGAACTTAGTGCAGTCAAGGACAACCTGGGTATCGAGCAGTCTAAAACTGATGCGCTGTCGAGCAAACTGGAGCAGTTGGAGCAAAAGCTCACTGAGTTGAGATTATGTGAGGAGAAGCTTCTCAAGGGCCAAAGCATGTTTGATTTCAGTAAAGTTGTGCAAGGAAGATTGGAACTGTTGCAGCTGATGCAAGACTGGAGCATGCTGACTGGGACCTCTCTTACTATAGAAAGGTGTCGTTTGCAGAGTTTGGAGAAGCCTTTGATCAATCAAAAAAGAGGATGACCTAGATCAGGGTGCCCAAGCGGCAGCACGTATGGAAGTATCCCCTACTCTTTTTCTCACTGAGTCAGGCTCCACTATATCTGAACCTCCTCCTGACAAGGAGTAAACTCTGTCAAACCATCTTTATCCACTTATGGAGGATTCGGTTTCAAGTCGGATCAGAAGTTATTGTCATTAGTCGTAACTGACTAAATTTAGGTCAAGTTCGGCGACCATTGTCTATGGCTGGACAATGATCCTTGGTGAGTCATCGTGATCAGGCATTGAGAGCGCTGACTAGACTCCCACTTTCTAAGCCACCTGCATCTGCGCTTGGCGGACTACGGTCTTAGAGCGGACCAGAAGCTATTGTCATCAGTAGGAACTGTTTAAGCTTTGATCAGGTTGGGCGATCATTTTTCGTAGTTGGGCAATGATCTCTGGAAAGCCATCGTGGTCAGGCGTCGAGAACGCTGGCTAGACTCCCACTTTCTAAGCCATCTTCATCCGCGCTTGGCGAACTACGGTCTTAAAGTGGACCAAAAGCTATTGTCACCAGTCGAAACTGACTAAGATTTGATCGGATTTAACGACCATTGTCTGTAGTTGGACAATTATCCCTAGCAATCCGTCGTGGTCAAGCGATGAGAGCACTGACTAGACTCCCACTTTCTAAGCCATTTTCATCCGCACTTGAGAAATTACGGTCTTAGAGCGGACCAGGAACTATCATCATCATTCGGAACTAACTAAACTTTGATTGGGTTCGCAACCATTGTCTGTAGTTGGACAACAGTCCCAAGCAAGCCACGTGGTCAGGCGTCAAGAGCACGGACTAGACTCAAACTTTCTAAGTAATTTTCATTCGCACTCGGTGAACTACGGTCTTAAAGTGGACCGGAAGCTTTCGTCATCAGTTGAAACTGACTAAACTTTGATCACATTCGTCGACCATTATCTGTAGTTGGACAATGATCCCTGGCAAGCCGTCGTGTAAGGCGACGAGAATGCTAACTAGATTCCCACTTTCTAATCAATCGTCATTTGTTCTTTGCGAACTAGGCGTTAGAGCGGACCAGAAGTTATCGTCATTTGTCGTCACTGACTAAACTTTGATCGGGTTTGGCGACCTTTGTCTGTAGTTGGACAATGATCCCTAGCAAGTCATCGTGGTCAAGCGTTAGAGCGCTGACTAGATTCCCACTTTTTAAGCCATTGTTCTTGGCGGACTAGGCATTAGAGTGGACCAGAAGTTATCGTCATCAATCCCTGACTAAACTTTGGTCGGGTTCGACGACTTTTGTCTGTAGTTGGACAATGATCCCTAGCAAGCAATCATGGTCAGGAGTTGAGAGCGCTGGCTAGGCTTTCACTTTCTAAGCCATCTTCTCAAGCCTGAACTATGGTCATAGAGCAGACTAGAAGCTATCATCATCAGTTAGAACTTGCTAAGCTTTGGTTAGGTTAGGCCTCCGCTTGGCCTTGGGCATGTAAGTCTAACTTGGATGTTCTGACTTGCTTAATTCGCCTAATAGTCTGACGCTAGTCAGATCAGTAAGTTTGATTCTAGAGTCAGATCGCCATAGATTGATCGGACTAAATTTCATCCGGATTTGTTGATAGTATCATTGTTGATAGTATCATTGTAGGCATGCTCTACATTCCATGGGCGCTTAAGGCCTTCTCCAATTGTGTCTTTGCATGGACTGGGCCATTCTCCATATTCTAGGCCGAATTTGGCAGGGCCCTCGTTTGGGACCACTGGTTGGTTGGGCAATGTTGGGGAGATCATTGTGTTTTGTGTACAACGTAGGTTGCGAGGCGGTTTAGTGTCACTTACTCCCTCCAATTAATGGGGTTGCATGTAGTGCCATTAATTCAATGAATATAGACTCGTGTAGTTGCAGTTGGAACCGTAGCATCTTTATTTCCCATATGACATTTAATGTTTACGTAACTGTTGGTGACTTCGTTTCGTGAACCGTCGCACCTATATATTGGCTGGTCTTCACCATTCCAAGCATTTCCATGAATGTTGTAGAGCAAGTCCTTCAAATGCATCTTTCTGAAAATATGTTTTGGGTTCTCCAAAGGCTAAAGGAAGATCTTAGTTGTTGGAGTCTACAAATGTTCTGACATTTGCGGCGATGAGTCTTAACAAGACCTGTTATTATGTGATGCCACCTGATTTGGGTGAGCATCCAACTGGTTCCATAGGACCTTGTAATTTCTTCTTACATTACGTAGAAGAATTACGGAGTCCCCCTTAGAGGTCAAGTTTGTCTTCCATCTTCCGTTGCTCCCAGGGCGTCTCGCGCCATCCAATCTCAGAGATAACACTCGTATCCAACTTTAGGTGGTTGTTCCTACTATATATATTAGACTTCATGCGTGATGCCACAGCTGGAAAGGAAATTTACGGAACAGAGCTCTGGTGGACGCGGCCTGTGTTCCTGGGGTACTAACTCTGCATCATCACATGCATCCTTCATTTGAGTGACATCCTCATCTGCCTTCTTCTATTTTCACTTCCAAAACCTTTTTGCAAGGAAAATTGGCGGAGCAAGGTGTCTGCAGTCTATTTTGAGTATCTTCACTGCCACTTTCAAATCATCATTGTAAGGCAGATTGATGGAGCAAAAAATCAATCGCGTACTTGCAACCTACTTGGGGTAGTTTTGCTTTCACTTCCGAATTTGCTTCTGAAGGCAGATTGACGAAGTGAATTCTTGACGCACGTTTCAACGGATCCATACTCGAGCCGGACTTAGATACCTGTAGTGTATAAACTTTTGTACTAGTCCATCATGCAAGCTTTGTAACAACTTTCTTTGTAATCAATAAAGTTTGTCTTCTATAATTCGCGTTTTATTCCTTGAATGAATATGTATTATAAAGACTTGTGCGAACAAATCTTCTAGACTAAAAAATAAAAGAAATCAAAACAATAAGATAGTTTGACTCTGTGAGGGGACTAAGCTAATCAGGCCCTAGAGGAGATGCGGATGGTCCTGACTCAAACTGTGTAGCTCCCTTGGCAAAGTGTCACGTTTCACCAATGCTAGTGAAGTCATTAAAAAGTGAACTTCGTGCGGGCGGGTTGTTCCTCACTGGTTGCCAACTTTTGGAGTAGGCATCGTTTTGTTGAAGTGTTGTTACTTAGCTTTGTATTGGACTGGAGTGACAAACGGATGGTGTCTCCAGTGTCTGATTCTAGCTCGTTGCGTAGTCGATCCTTGGTTGTCGGATCTTTGTTTTTGTTCGTGTGGGGTGATTTTTCCCTCTCATTTTGGCCCGATTTCTTATATGTCTGTCTCGTAGGCCCGAGCTGTAATTGCTAACAATCCAGCTGCTTCAGTGTTGCGTAGTGGCAGTCTCTCGCTGAAGGTTGGTCTCCATGAATGGTTCCTTTCACCTGATTGGTAGTGTACTTGATGCACTGGTGAAGATTGGAAACTACCGTCTCCATCTGATGGAGCCAGGGCCTCCCCAAGATGATGTTCGGTAGGTGGATGGGGCATCCACTACCATTAACTCCTGGAAAAGGAATTTTTGTAGTTGTGGCTCTCCCGCCACTACTGTTAATCTGATCTTCCTGACAGGGAATCACTTATCTCCACTAATGATTGACACATTACTGCTTCAGATCCTTCTTTAAGCGACATTACATGCTGAAAGTGTCGCAAGTGATTGGACGGGTCCGTCGACCCGTCATAAAACTCTAGCTTTGGTGGGTCTAACTTCTTTAGCAGCGGCTCGTTCATGATGTGATCCATGAACGGGGGGATGCTGAGGTTGTACAACAGGTCTGGATTGGTGGCCCCGACCCAGAGGGGCTTCTGCGAGGCAAGTTTGTCGGCCCTAGACGTCGGGTTTCCATTGGCTGCTCATCCGACCTTGGTCCGTTGAGAGCCGACAAGGGAAAAGTGGCTCTCTTGAACGTGTTCTCTGGTGTCTTCCGCGGACTAGGCTCTTCGCGACAACCTGTCACCTTCGACAGGTGGAGGATTCCGCCAAGTGAGTATCTCTACCACTTGTGTGATTTGCTACACCATCCAGCATGGAGTCCATCGTGGCTGCTACCAGTGCGAGGTTCAAGGTTGTTCCCCCACCCACCCCCCCTCGATGCCAGTGCCACTGAAGCTGACGACGCTCTGTCGATTCGAGAGTTCGAGGGCTCAGCGATGTCTCCATTATTATGAGATCTCGTGGACATCATCTTTTTGAATTGTAAAGAAGGGTGATATCACTGTTTTCTAAGGAACTTCGTCGTTTCCCACAGACGACACCAAACTGATGCAGTCGAATCTTGTTCTCCTTGACCTTCACCTGCATAGGGAACACACATGAGCCAAAGACTACCATTGTGGCGGCCGATGACACTCTGATGCTAAAGTCAGACAAGGCTTGAGAAATGTGTATTGTTGTAAAATGGGTTCTGTAACGTACCTTTGTTTATCAACCATGTGTCCTATGCGAGAGTCTTTGTTTGGCTAGGCCTTTGGTAGCATAGTTTAGGAAAAAATATATTGCTGGAGATCCTTTCCTTGTTAAGTGTCATCCATATATGAGAGTTTCCCTGCACGACTTGTACTCCTAGATCGACATAAGATTATTCCCTTGTGGAGTGTTTTCCATGCAGGGGAGTTCCCATGCATGACTTATGCTCTGGTATTTGTTTTCTAGTCGGAATCAATGTGTTGTTGGCATGCTCGTCTTAGGTCGATCCCCCAGATACTTGCCTTATTAGGCCTTATGGACATGGGCTTGACCATGTGACGTGTGGGCTTAATAAGGCACTACAATTTGGGTCCAACCTTCTAGACCCTGCCAAAATGTGCTTAGTGTTGTCTGAGCTTAGCCAGATTGAGCAGGCAATCAGGCCTGCTTTTCATTGTTAACGAGATTATCATGACACTGTTAGGCACAGATTAATGGACGATTTGGTGTATCATCAGACAACTCCATCATATCATTCCTGCAATTAATAAGAGCGTTAATTGTGGCAAGAAAAGGTCGACTTAGAATGATTGGAACTGTAGACTCCATATTAACAATGGATTGGGTATCCAAAATAAGAAAGTCGACGGGATAATAAAACTTATTGATCTATATCAACACATCATCAACTATACCTCTTGGCTTCTTAGTCGATTGATCAACCAATTGCAGTACCACAGATGTGGGTTTGATCTCTCATAGACCCAGTTGCAAGTAAATAAAATAGGGCATTAAATGCACACTTACTCCTAGATCCAGCAAAGCTTGGCCGAACTTATGAGTCCTAATATTGCAGGTGACTGTGGGACACCCTGAATCTTTGTACTTGGGTGGTGTCTTCTGCTAGATCACCGCACTTACATGTTCAATCAAGAAAACAGTCTTCTTGACATGATGTTTCCTCTTGATGGTGCATTGATCCTTGATGCCCTTCGCATAAGTTAGTACTTGTTTAATCACATGCACCAAAGGTAGGTTAATATTAACTTGTTTAAGATGTTCTAGGATTTCACATTGTATTTTCAGACTTTTCCCAGTAGGTCGGAGAGCTTGGGGAAAGGGGACTTGGACCAGAATGTTCTTATTTGGCTCATCCTCATGGGTACTCTCCGTGCTACTTGGATAGGTGCCTGTAGTGGTTGACGGGCTAGGTCCATCTAGTATCTTACCACTTCGAGTAGTTATGGCATGGACCTTTTTGATGTTCTGAGAGTTGGAAGTGGAAGTTCGTTCCATATGTTGCCCCTTAGGATTTTATTGAGGATGAGATGGAAATTGACATCGTTCTTACACTGTTAAAGAATTTGTTAGCTTGGTGATCTGACTTTTGATCTCCTTGTTCTTTTCTACCACTGTGTCAATGTAGCCTCAATTTTTTTTATTAGTTTTACTTTGTGCTTTTATAAATGCATGTAATGTATCCGTTAAGGAATTCCCGTTAGGTTTCGCATTGTATGAAAGTGCATGGTATGGCTTAGGTGGTTGTGCCAGTAGGTGTGCGGGTTGGTTCAGATCGGACTTGCAGCCAAAGTTTTGATGATCCCTCCAGCCAGAATTATAAGTGTCAGAAAAGGGTGAGTAAGGCCTCTTGTACATCCCTAAGGCGTTACATTGTTCCTCACGAACCCCTCTCATCTCAGTCAAGGTCGGGCAATCCTGTGCTAGGTGTTCTACCCCTTGCAAATAAAATAGGTATCTTGTGACTCGACTCTGGCAACAGTATGCGTGGGTCTACCATCCTTAGTCTTAAGTGCCTCTAATTGCTTAGTCACTATCTCTAATTGAGCCCGAAAACTGTATTCTTCCCAAAGTTGGTAGACCATAGTTGGTAGTGCTATGTTCGTGCTCTCAGTAGCACTTGACCCGATCAAGGTGTGGGCCTTATCAGCCAAGTCATTCAGGTACTCAATGGCCTCGTCAAGGTCATTCACTACACCAAAAGGCCTGTTTAGCTACACGGAGATGGCCACGGCTCTAAACCGTTGGTTTATTTTCCACGACCAAAAACCGTGGATATCGTGGCCAACGGCCTAAAACCGTGGCTATAATCACTGCCCAAAAGTTGTCCACGGCTATAAACCGTGGGTTCATTTCCCACGGCCAAAAACCGTGGCTATAATGGGCAACGGCCAAAAACCGTTGCTAAAAAAGAGTGGTTTGCACGTGCGCCTGTGTGGAGGGAGGAGTTTCGCGCTCTGGCGAAAATTTCGCGCTTTGGCGAAAAAAATTGGGGAAAATAAAAGGGTTTGCGCGGTCATTACTAAAAAGATTTTCGATTTTCGACCTATTGCGAAACAAATTAGCGCAGAGGAGAGATCGAGGTTTGGCGCAGAGGAGAAATCAAGGAGCATAGGAGAGATCGAGGTTTGGCGCAGAGGAGAGATCGAGGAGCTTGAAAATCATAGTCTCTAGAGCTTGAAAATTGCACGGTTTGGTTTCGCCTCCTTTCATTTTCATTTTAGGGTTCCATTTTCATTTCTGGCCATTTGCTGTTGAATTTACACATAATGGGAGATCTACTTTTGGGGTTCTTCTTCATTTGTGATGGTGGTTTTTTCAATTAGTTCTCTCATCACTTCTTCTCTGTGTAAATCATATAGATATTTTCGTTGATTTATATCATTGAAGAAGTAATTAGAGCTATTAAAAATAGGTAGATGAGCGAAGTGAAAGAAATCCTGATATTGCAATTCTTTGTCGATGTCTATTATCAAAGATCGGGAAAGATCTATCGTCAGGCAATATTCAAATCTACCTTTAGCTCTGATTATCCTCTTTTCTCCCAGAAAACAAATACGATTTTTTGGTGACAAGGTAGAGACATTTTTTTTTCTTTTCTAAAGTTAATTTATTTTTATTTTTTCGATTATTTTCTTGAAAAGATGATGGTTGTGTGATGAAGAAAATCATTCGGATTTTGTCTTCCAAAAAAAATGTGATATCCTAACCAGCTACTTCTGACTCCCATCATCTATTACAAATATTTTGATTTTGATTTTGATTTGGGAAATGATGAGAAAACAAACGCTTTATCAGAACATCAATTTAATTGAGATCTATTGAATTGTTTTGCACGTCAATCTGATCCCTTGTTTATTTATAGTGTTTTAGTAATTTATTTTGAAAAAAAAAATGTGTTAGTTTTTTGGTATTTCCTTGGATGTCTGAGACTTTTTCTGTTCATTTATTGTCAAATTTTGGATTGACATAAGAAACTTTTATCACTTTTTTATTTCTGAATTTGGGATAAATTATTTTTATTTCTGACCAGTTACTACTGCGTTACTTTTTACTATTTTGGAAAAGGCTTAAGGCTCCACAATACAATACAAGACATGGGGTAAAATCATCACAGCCATAACAATCCAATCACATTGTGAATTTGATCATCCTCGCACTTAACTTGAAGAGAATGGCATTTGGTTGAAAGTTAATGACAGGAGCTTTGCTAGGGGTCGAGGGAAAGGAGCGAGTCCTCCTCGAGATGAGCGCATTGCTCTAGAGATGCCATCTCGAGGAGGATGGGTGGTTCTCGCTCCCTTTCCCTCGACCTCTAGAATTTTCGTAATGACAGTTAACTTTGACTAATTCAGAATGTATAGTTTTTATCTTTATGGAGTGATAATCACATAATTATAACATTATTATCTCTTATTATATTTTTGTTAATCCTTATTTTTATCTTATTTTAGAAAAGGAGGGAGAGAGAAAAGCAAGGGAGAAGATCCGTCAGAAACTCGAAGAGGATAAGGTATATGTTGAATTCTCAACTTATCTTTTATTGCGGTATGATTGAAGAATAATACACATCATATTATAACATTCTTCAACACAATTCTAAGAACAATTTATTATTTCTATTTGTTTTCTCAAAATAATTCTAAGAACAATTCTTGGATGAACACCTCGTTATACTAGCGGTAACCTAGTATCGGCACCGTTCTCTTGAACTGTTCAAAGAATTGTCTTCAAATGATTATTGTTATTCTTGTCTATTTTTATCTGTGTGTTTTACTATTTCTGTATGTTCTTTCTCCTGTGTTCAACTATATGTTCTAGACTGTAAGTTTAGTTTGCTTTTTGAAACCTAGTAGTCCTGGGTGCAAAATTGGTATCAGATGAACACCTAACTGATTGGAAAGATGAAGGTAGTGTCAATAAAAGCATATCTTTATATCTATTTATTTTCTCAAAACAATTCTTGAATGAACACCTCGTTATACTAGCGGTAACCTAGTATCGACACCGTTCTCTTGAACTGTTCAAAGAATTATCTTCAAATGATTATTGTTATTCTTGTCTATTTTTATCTGTGTGTTTTACTATTTCTGTATGTTATTTCTCTTGTGTTCAACTATCTGTTCTAGACTGTAAGTTTAGTTTGCTTTCTGAAACCTAGTAGTCCTGGGTGCAAAATTGGTATCAGATGAACTGAAACTGATTGGAAAGATGGAGGTAGTGTCAATAAAAGCATATCTTTATTTCTATTTGTTTTCTCAAAACAATTCTAAGAACAATTCTTGGATGAACACCTCGTTATACTAGCGGTAACCTAGTATCGGCACCGTTCTCTTGAACTGTTCAAAGAATTATCTTCAAATCATTATTGTTATTCTTGTCTATTTTTATCTGTGTGTTTTACTATTTCTGTATGTTATTTCTCTTGTGTTCAACTATTTGTTCTAGACTGTAAGTTTAGTTTGCTTTTTGAAACCTAGTAGTCCTGGGTGCAAAATTGGTATCAGATGAACTGAAACTGATTGGAAAGATGGAGGTAGTGTCAATAAAAGCATATCTTTATTTCTATTTGTTTTCTCAAAACAATTCTAAGAACAATTCTTGGATGAACACCTCATTATACTAGCGGTAAACTAGTATCGGCACCGTTCTCTTGAACTGTTCAAAGAATTATCTTCAAATGATTATTGTTATTCTTGTCTATTTTTATCTGTGTGTTTTACTATTTCTGTATGTTATATCTATAATGTCATTGATAGAAATGGGTAGTACTCGCGGCAATCTCTCCACCAATGATGTCACTACATCTACAAATGATGACAGTGAAGTTAAAAAGACCATACAGTTCAATGTCCATGGTTTAGCAGTTGGACCTGGTGCTAGAAATTTCAATAAACACATTGGAAAGCTTGTTGAAACCCTTGTGCCCATCAAATTCAAGGGTTGGCACCATGTTACTGACAACTACAAAGAGGATGTGTGGAATGGCCTCAAGGTGAGATTTTACATCATTGATTTTCATAATGTCTTATTTTATTGTCAACTTATATCTCAATGGCTTATTTGCAGCGTGAATATGACATCCCAAATTATGTGAAAAGGAGTGTGCATTTCAAAATGCCTGAATATTTTAGAAGGTTCAAGGCAGATCTTAGGAAGGATTATTTGGATAAGTATCCTACCATTGAGGAACAAGAGAAGCATGTTCCAAATGGTGTAAGAGAGGAGGATTGGAAGGAGTTTATTCGCTATGAGAGCACCCTTGAAGTGAAGGCAATTAGAGCCAAAAATGGCAAAAACAAAAAGGCTTCAAAGTATGTAGGGGGGGTGGCCAAAAGAGTGCTGCAGAAGTAGAGTATGAAATGGTAATTGAGTTTCTAGCTACTAGTACAATAATAACCATTTAACTATATAGGCTGAGACTAATCTTTCAAGTATATAGGTTGAGAAGAACCCTGATGGGGAACCAGTCGCACGCACTGATATATGGATTGCTTGTCACACGAGAAAGGATGGAAAACTCACGCATGGTGCTGAACTATATATGGTATGTGCCCAATGATGTCTTTTATACACAATTCCTAATTTACTTTGTAGTTGTTTGAATATTATTTGTGCCCTAATTTATTTTATTTTTTCATTCTTTTGAAGGAACAAGTTAAAGCAAAAAAGGCCGCCTTGCAAGAATCTTCAACCCAGGGTACCACTGACCTCACTATTGATAATGATCCTCTAAGCCAAGTGTTAGGCCTAGAAGAAAGGGGACGTGTTCGTTGTGTTGGAACCACCGTCTCTAAAAGGAAGTATGATGCTGCACTTCCCGCTCGTTCATTGTTTTTGGATAAAACTTTGGAAGTAAAAAAATTTAACGAAAAATATGATAGATTGGAAGAAAATGTTAGATGGATACGAGAGAGACTTGAAAATGGAACTTATGTGAGACCATCAACAAGTGAGGGAACATAAGGAGGGACACAAAGAACTGAAGATACACCTTCATCCCGTGCACAATCGACAAGGCAACCAGAAAATCCATTACCTCCATCTCCATTACCACCATCTCCATTACCACCATCTTCTCAAGGTGTTGCGAGGTTTCCTTCTCTAAGAAATCTTGTTCCTTCAGTGTTAAGGACTTATAAAGTTTGTGATTGGCATAAGAATGTCATTGCGATAGCAATAAAGGTTGTAGATCCTATCCATCGATTCTTTTGCGATTGCCATGGATCATTGAACCCTGCAACAGAGATCAGACTTTGCTTCAAATATAGGACTGAGGTGAAACTTTACAAGAGTGATCCAAAAGGAGACATGATGGGGGATTTGGACGTTGGTGATTTCTTCGTATGGTGTAAAAATCATGTGGAACTTGATGATTGATAGTTACAACTATGTTGGAAGCAATGTAATGGTGGCAGCAAAAGAGGAGCTGAGTAAATTTACCGGAGTGAAAAGAGCGATCCTGGTGGAATTGCTATTGGTTCGAGGCAAATTTATCTGACTTTCCCAGCTGAGAGCATCTTCACTGAGGAAGATGTTTCAGACTACTTCAAGTAAGGATGTCACCATAGTTTTGCATGCAAAGTTCAATAGTTTTTCACTCGTACTTATCCTATCTTTTTGTGTTGATTTTGTGCTAGTAGGAGCTTTGGGCCTGTTGAAGATGTCAGGATTCCCTGCCAAGTGAAAAGAATTTTTGGGTTTGTGACATTTGTGTATCCTGAAACTGTCAAGGTGATACTAGCAAAGGGTAACCCCCACTTTGTTCGTGGAACTCGTGTCCTGGTGAAACCTTACAGGGAAAGATTAGGCCTAGCGAGAGGTAAGTTCATGGAAGAGCCTTGCAGTCCCCAGAGTTTACGACAATTCTGATTAAGTGAGGTCTATTGTTGTTTAATGTTCTTAATACATCTGATGTTTAAAACCTTGCAGTCCCCAGAGTTTACGACAATTCTGGATATTTCGGGAAACAGTTAATGGAAGAGCGTGAACATGCTATTGAGTTTGAAGCAAGACGTCTAGCAGAGCTGCAGTTAGGACCCAAGCCACTCGCTCATCAGACTCTACAAAGCAGGGGCTAGCATGGAGGGTTTTGATGAAGATGGAATATGTCATGAGAAGGGTGTTGTTCCAACATTCACTGGAACCTCTGTACAGACACTCGAACCTACTGGAGTTACAATGAGAGGCATGTAGCCCTTGCTCCAGACTTGGCGGTTTCATCAGTTCAGGTGCATCTTTTTCTATTCGAATTGCATGTATACATGTGAAACTGCTCCATTTTTAGAAGAAAAAAAATTCTCTTTCTAAACTATTCATTTGATGTTTGCACTTAACTATGGCCTGTCGCCATACAGTCTGGTGAAATGGGTGAATGTAATACTAGGTTAGCTTCTTGTGAAAATGGTGTAGCACCATCCTTGGAGAAAATCAGAGAGGCTCACCTTTTGTTGAGCAGCATGTTGTGCCTGCCGAAGATGATGGAATTTCATCAATTCAGGTACAATTTTTGTTTGTTGAGACTCCTATGTGACAAAATGGCCCTTTTAAAGTTTCTTGGTCAGTCACTAAGTTATAATTTTTGTTTGTTTTATCTTCTTTTTCAGTCACTAAGTTACTTGGTCATATATGTGTGCTGACTTTATAATTTATCTATTTGTTCATCTCTATCTGACTCTTTGTCCTGTTCTCTTGTTTGATCTAATTGCAACCCAAGACGTTGATGATTTAGATGATGGAACCTTTTGATTAAAGGGTTGATTAATATCAATCTCTTGACCATGCATGGATTTGAACTTTGGTTGATTGATTTCTTTTGTTTCTCAGGTTAATCATGATTTGACCCTCTTTAATCAATGGGGATTTGTTAATTTTTTATTGATTTGGTCTTCAGTCAAAGCAGATCTGTTTCTTCTTTAAATTTGCATGTAATGTTTTGAACTTGGATCGGTTGATTTGCTGTGTTTGGGGAAACTTTGATTTGGTTTGACTGATTTCTTCTTTATGAAGTTCTGTTTCCATGCTCGAACTCATTAGATTGATTTGTTTCTTTTATGGAATCAGATTGAAGTTTAATTACCTTTTAATATCCATTAATGTTTAACTAATGCCATCTAACTTATTTCTTCTTTATGCCTTTCTTAATCAGCAACTCTGGCAATTGAGAAACTAAACAACACTCCTTTGAACGGGAAGTTGATTCGAGTGATGTGGTCTCAACGTGACCCAAGTGCCAGAATGAATGGAGTTGGGAATGTATTTGTTAAGGTTTAATTTGCTTATGCAGAAATGTCCATTTAGTTTTCTTAGTATTTGTTTTGGTTTGACACTTACTAATGTGATGGTCTCGGTGCATTGTGACAGAACTTGGATGAGGCAGTGGACAATTTGAAGCTTTACGATCTGTTCTCATTGTATCGAAAGATCATTTCCTGCAAAGTTGCTATGACTCCAGAAGGAACCAGCAAGTGCTTTGGGTTTGTTCAGTTTGAAGCTGAAGAATCTGCGAAAAACGCTATCGGATTAGTTCATGGCACCATGGTTGATGGGAAGAAGATGTAAATGTTTTCTGACTCTCCCCTAATGTCCATTGAAATTAGTTTCTCTAATTGTCTGTGATTAATGAAATGTGGTTCTATTTGTCATATTAAATGTTGTTTATTTCTTGTGTAGGATCAAAGACTTTATATGTGGCAAGGGCAATGAAGAAAGAGGAGTGGGAGATAATGTTGAGCCGCTATTTTGAGGAGTGGGAGGAAAAAAAATATAGATATAAGGTAGTTTACTGGTTATTCATTTCATCACAAACATGCACATTTGCATTGCTTACAAGTTTTTGAAATGTGTCATTCAAGGATTGAATATCTATGTAAAGAATATAAATGATGATGTGGAAGAGGAAGAGTTTAAGCAACTGTTCAGTATGTGTGGGACTGTGCGCTCAGCCAGTATGGGAGGACTGCAAACCCAATCTGTAAGTGATCAATCTTTCTATTACCCCCTGAAATTTATAGGTCATGTTTGTATGTCATTGAGTACTGACTAATTTTTATACTGCAGGGCTCTGAAGGTCTGAGCCAGTACGGGCAGCAGTATGTTGGACAGGAGAATGCGCATACATTGCTTGTTTCTTGGGTGCAAATGAACTAGTTGTAGAAGTTTGATGGTATATTGAATTGCCATTGCAAGTTTTTTTTTATGTGTTTTACTATTTGAATCTTTACTAAGTATTGCAAAAGCATGTGAGTCTCTTTCAAATAAGTTTAGGGTTACAATAAATTGCATACCCCCTTTTTGCAAATTTCAACTACTAGTGCTTAAGGTGCCACTTTATATGTTTGTCGAGGCTATTGAGAAATTAGGTTCCAATGCCTTTGTGATGCTATTATATCAAACATTTGATTCTATCTACCAGTCCTTGAAATCAGTTAATCAGATGTTTACTTATACTTTTTGTTTCACATAAGCAGTTGCTAGGTCTTTATTGTATGTGTTCATAATCATAATGAGCTATCAAGCAACTAAGATGTTAGATTTCTCGTTGCTAGAATTTGGTTACAATGTAGGTGATTCGAAGGTTTCAAATGCATGCTGGCGAGGCTTATTCCTTCATTTCCTTGAAATAAAATGAAATTGAAACACCTTAACTCACTCCATGTCAACCTGACTTTTTGTTTTTTTATTTTCATGTAGATTAAGCTAGAGCCTTTTTCTTAACACCTTCATGGTTTTGTTGGGGGCTTCCTTGTGTTATTTTAACCCATTTCTGAGACCACTGCATTAAAGGAATATGACATGATGTTGTTCTTTTGTTTGCACTGGTAGAATGCTTGCAAGAGTGGATGGTTCCTAGTTAAAGATGTTGATGAACTTATGATCCTGGCAAATGAGGTTTGTTAACATTATTTTCTAATGTGTATTTAATAAGTCATTTTAATGCTAGAAATTGTTTAGGGACAATCAGTAGCTCACTGTGGAGAAACATTGTTTTTCTGTTTTTTCATTGAGCAGGGTATTTTTTCATATTAACTAGTGGAAGTGTTTCAATTACTAAGGATGTTTTCTTTCTCCTTGTAATTTCTCTGTTTCATTGTAAACTTTTGGCAGGATTCGCTTGCTAGAAACATCAGAACTGTCATGATTGGCAATCCCATGCACCCATTTTCACTATTCCATTTTAGTTTTTCGTTTTTTCTTATGAATTTTTGGGTGGTAATTTTTGCAGAACTGTCATTGTAATTTTTGCGTGTTGTTTGACTATTACTAAAGCGTTATTTTTTTTTTTATCAGTTTGTTTCTAAAGTTTTTCGTTTGAGTATAATGTTATTGTACTTTGAATAGGTCCATACTTGGTGGAAATGGGAAGAGGCTCATGCAACAGGCAAAATGCTTTCCCTGGTAAGACCTTTAGCAATACTGCAAGTGTGGGGAGCACTAAGCATCACATATAATCATATTCTAAATGGTGGATGCCCAAATAATTCATGCCGTTTACTGGCCATGTTAGTTGATACATAATGTTTTTCCTAGTTGTCTAATGATTTCAATAAAATGGAAAAGCTCTAATGATTGTTCTTTAATCAGTGTTACCAAGCTCCGTTTTCTCTTCAAGATTTTGCCTTTCATTCATTTTACTTTGCCTTGGGTATCTTGGAAAGGATTTTACTTTGCTTTGGGTATTTAGGAAAGGAAGTGCTTAAATAAGCATGGATATTGTAGCAGATTGGAAAAGCTAAGCCCTGACATTAATTCTACCCCCATCAGAATTTTCGGATCAGGAAGGGGCAGAATTTTACCCCCATCGGAATTTTTGGATCAGGATGGGGCAGAATTTCAATGAAAGTTTTTCTCTTTTTAATTTTCCAAGAAGTAAATTTTAGGATTTGTTTGTGCAGCATGAAGCTGGTCATTTCCTGATTGTATGCTTGTTAGGAGTTCTTCAAAAAAATATATAGTTCCAAGTTTGGAAGCTATGAAGAATGACGTGGGTTTTGAATTTCTTAACAGGGTAAGCTTATTATTAGAGTTCAATTGTATGCATTTCATTACTTTCTGAGATATTAGGTATCCCTTGGCAAAGTTTTTTTTTTTTTATATTTGTTAGTATTTCAAAGTCAACCATTTCATATTTTGTTAGCTTCAGTCGTAAAGTGTTAATATATGGTTTCTGAAGTCTATCTATTTGCATAATGAGGTTAGGTAGTTTGAAAGCTTTATAACTGAGTTTGATAACCTTTAAGTTTTTTTAGTGATCTTCAACTGAAAATTGCCATGACTTTATGTAACTTGTTACGTGCAGGTCTGCGGAGTAAAATATAACCATTTGGTGATATCTGATTGGCAGCAGAACGAGTCTATCTTTCAGTAAGGATTCCTATTGTTCCTTTTCCTTCTATGAGAAACATTTGTTTATGGAGCAACTTCTTAGTTCTTACACAGTATAGTGTGCTTTGAAGTGTGTTTTTATTATGATTAATTCATGTCAATTTTCAAGTGTGTTTTATTATGATTAGTTCTCTCCAAGTGGTTTGAAAAAATCCTGATTAATGATGTCAGAAATTTTCCATTAACTGAAATTCCAACACTTCATAAACCAAATAATGCTATAGGGTAGGTTGATGATGAAGATGTGGATTTGATGAATGTTTGTTAGATGTCCATTTGCCAATTCATGTTCTCTTAATAGTTTTAAATGTGGCAATGGGAGGTGAGTTAAGTTGTGATTTGTTGCCTAGTTGGAGCAGTCTTCTTACAATTGTTGTATGTGGTTATTGGGGCCAGAACATATAATTTTGTATGAAAGAGAGGTTCACATGGGGTTGAGCAAACTTGGTCAACCATAGGGAGTAACCAACTGTCAACTTGTTGGTCTCTTATGTGCATATTGCCTATATACAAAAATTCTAACAGGGTTGCCTGTATAGATGCATTTCATTTTCACATTTATTGTGCATAATAATGGGGAGAAAGAAGCCCTAACCCTAACTCGTCTGTCCTATATAAACTCTTTATGAACTGATGATACCCAGACTCGTCTTCTTCATCCTCTATGCAGCACTTGGTGACTAGTAGTAGTAATAGATGTGCTTCTCTTTACTTTTGGGCTTTTCAGTTTGTTTTTCTTCAATTTTTTTTAATCCCTATCTGTGGAGATTTAGAGGTACCGTCCACAAAGTGAAATATTTGATTTACTGTCCACGAAACGAAATATTTGGGTTTTATGTGTTGCAATCCCATGTTTGAATCAGTCCTTTTATTTTGCAAAAGTAGAGAGTTTGGGTTGTAGTAATTTGCTTCTTATGTGTAGCATGGATATGCCCCAATTATTTATGTTTAGTTCTTTGCTGCTAAAATTTCCATCAAGGCATGGACCTAATCCTTTCTCTTCTCAAAATTTTATATTCTCTTGTGTTTATTTCAACATCTTTTTTTTTATCCCCCATAGTTTGCCTTTCCCCGTAACTTCATCATCATGACTTTAGCTAATGTATGCAGTATGATGATTTAATATTCACTCCCATCCAGTTCGTTCTTATTTCTTTGTGCTTTCTTTTTGTCATCTTTGTGCCTTTTACCATTCTAATGGCATTGATGTTGATATAATCCTATT
Source organism: Berberis vulgaris (assembly GCA_963556465.1). Taxonomy (NCBI): domain Eukaryota; kingdom Viridiplantae; phylum Streptophyta; class Magnoliopsida; order Ranunculales; family Berberidaceae; genus Berberis; species Berberis vulgaris. Next base: position 17,488,528 of record OY747129.1, on the reverse strand, counting down.
CAAAGTCATATAATGAGTACAATCATCATTCCTTCTAGCTGCAAAACACTTTATTTAAGATCTATTTCTGTCTTGTACAAAAATGTGAAGCAAACTAAAAGAATTGCCCATTTGTGATTTAAAAAGAAATAAAATGGCAAATAAAATAGCTAGTAGTGAAAGGAATGAGTGTGTTATTATGCAGCCATGTAATGCTAGGTCCAGTCACCAAAGTTTCTATAGGAGCCTTAACCCATTTGTTGGCTTTTGATAAGAGCACCCCCCAAAATGGCAACTTATCCTGGTGAGCATGCTGCCAACAAAATTTGTTAAACCCTGTTTTATAGGATGCCCTTTTTCTTTGATGATTGAGATACATGCAAAAAATTTCTAGATGCCAAGGACACTTTAAGCAAACAGATAAAGTTTCATCATATTTTTCTTAAGTTAACATTTCTTTTTCCATAATATACATTTAAATTTCTACTTTAAACTATATGCTACTCTAGCTTTTACAATAACTATAGAGTAGGGAGATGTAAATGTACCACAACTCTGACATATATGCATCTAAAATCATTTTTATTACATATATGCATCTGAATCCTTTTAGTATGTGTTGGATATACAATTAGTTGTGCTAGATTTTAAAATGCTATTTCTCTTATTGTAGCTTATTTGGCATGGTTAGCTTAAGGAAGTCCAAGAAAAGATTGCTAATGACTATCTTTATAATGATTTTGGAACTTACAGGTATCACTTCAATTCATTTGGAGCTTACAGGTATTGTGGGCCATTTCTCTCCTATCTCCATTAAGGTGAATGCCATTCTTTTGTGGTTCCTGCACCAATAAGTAGCTCTATTGCTTACTTCATGTTTAAATTGAGCCATACCAACACATATTACTGGAAACCATGATCAGTAGCATAAACCACAACATTTGCAGTCAATTCACTCATACTTACGCCCTTCTTATTATGGGATGGTTTGGTTTGTGAATGATTTATTATACTTATAGGCCTTGTATACTAACACTATCATAATGTGCATAATTTTACAGGTTGATCCAGCCAAAGAATCAGACAACTGTTGTGAATAGCGCTGCTTTGTGACAGGTGTGAAACCTCATTCAGGGGACTCTCCACTACAGCTCGGTCCAAAGGTTGAAGATGTGAGGAAGCTGGTAAACCCGTTTGTGTTCTTTCTACGATTCCTTTTGGGTGCTCTAGCAGGAACCTATTATGTGTTGGTTCCCATTTACATGTGGATCAAGGATCAAATTGTTCCCAAGGGGATGCCTATTGTTGTGAAGTATGGGCTAAACCATGTGACTTATCTCATTGAGCAGGTGTGCCTTCCCCCCTGTAGGCCGTATTGTTAATTTACCATTAATTATTGTAGATTTGTTACTCAAACTGCACCGTGCTTGCATGCTATACAGAATAAGGCTAAATTGGTTGTTATTGCACATGATGTAGACCCAATAGAGTTGGTTGTATGGTTGCCAGCATTGTGCAGAAAGATGGAGATCCCATACTGTATTGTTAAGGGAAAGGCACGCTTGGGAGCGGTAATATTTATCAGCAGTCACTGGCTACACAGGTTGTTTTGTTGACCATGCTTAGGATTCAATGTTAATTTCATTTTGCCTATTTTTATACAGATTGTCCATCAGAAAACTGCCGCTGCATTGTGTTTGACTTCAGTTAAAAACGAGAATAAGTTGGAATTCAGCAGGATTCTAGAGGCTATCAAGGTATGCTAACATCTAGATTGGTATTGTCTGACATTGTTTTGCTTTTGTGATTATTTTTCATTTGTGTCCTTGACTTCTTGTTAAAAATTTGTCTTGTGATTGTTTTTGCAGGCAAACTTCAATGACAAGTATGATGAGTACCGAAAGAAATGGGGCATGTTCCTAAGGGTATTGTGTATGGTAAGCCTAAGAATCAAGGTATTACCCAACTGAAGTTCCAGAGGAATAAGAGATCAGTTGCTGAGGAGGGCTTGGGTTCTTCATGGGTATGCTTCTTGGGGCATTGGATAGTCCTCTGATGCAAGAACAAATGACTGCAAAAAAACAATTTGTTCATGAAGCCAAGCAAATGGGAAGAAGGAGCTATAGCTCTGCTAAGACAATTGCAGTGATGAGTTTGATATTTTCAGCTTGAATGTGCAGTAGAGAAGGTATGAGATAAATCAATTTGCATCAATGTATTTTCTTACATTATAACTAGGTAGATTTGTATTGTTGGAAAAAACATAGAGAAATTCTTTTGTTTTAGATGCGAGCGAAACATGATATAACAAGGTTCCATTTGTTCAGGTTAATCCTGTTATTGTACATTAGTGCTATTTGTTTACATGTTTTTGTTTGGCGTCAAAACTTGACAAGTTCCTTTTTACGGTTGATTTTGTATTTATCTAGCAATAGTTTGTGGAATCCTATTCGTGCCGAAGGCATGACACAAACCTTAGTAAGGGCTGATTTTGCAGGTGCCACGGCTGTGATTTTGCTGCAGCAGCAAAAAAAATATATAATTTTTTTTCGATTATATTAATTTGCAACGATTTCAACCCGTCGCAACAAACCAGATTTCTTTTTTTTTTAATTTTGTTTTAATTGCCAACGGCTTACAACCGTGGTCGCATCTTGCCACGGCTAACAACCGTGATCCTTCTCCATGCTTGACACGGTTTACAACCGTGGTCCAATTGTTGCCACTGCTTACAACCGTGGTCCCAGTCTTGCCACGGCTTAAAACCGTGGTCTTTCTCCATCACTTGCCACGGCTTAAAACCGTTGTCATGCCTTGCCACGGCTTACAACCTTTGCTATGATGTTTGCCACGGCTCAAAACCGTTGTCTTTCTCCATCACTTGCCACGGCTTAAAACTGTGGCCATGTTTTGCCACGGCTTAAAACCGTTGCTCTTATGTTTGCCACGGTTTACAACCGTGGTCTTTATCCATCACTTATCACGGCTTAAAACCGTGGCTATTGTGGCCACTGCTTAAAACCGTGGCTATTATGATTGCAACGGCTTAAAACCGTGGCTAAATGCTGAAAATCATCACGCCTCCTCGAGCATAAAACCGTTGCTAAAATGTTTTGCCACGGTTTATAGCCGTGAACGATGATTTCGCGACGCCTCTACTGCCCACGCCCCTAAGCCGTGACAATTGGTTACCCCCACGGTCCCAAACCGTTGCTGATGGGTATTTTTGGTGTAGTGATTATGAAGGAACTCTCCATTACACATCCTTTCAACAAATTGGCACTCTCTACTTATAAGCCCCTCATATATATAACTAACTAAACGCCAACTCTCATACCCATGGTGTGGACATATATTCAACAAATCCTTAAAACTTTCCCATGCCAGGTGTAACGTCTCGCTATCTTTTAGGGTGAAGGTAGAAATTTCTCTCTTCAGACCATTGGTTTTGTGGCGAGGGAAATTTTTATAAAAGAATGCTTGGGTCATCTCCTCCCATGAACCTATAGACCTCGGTCCCTTAAGGGAAAATGGAAAAAACCTCAATCTAATCGAGTTTGTAGTCTGAGGCTTGTTGTGAAACGTGGCCAACAACTTCTTCAAATTCCCTAATGTGAACATAAGGGTTTTGACTATCTAGACCGTGGAAGGTGGGTAATAAATGTATCATGCCCGTCTTAAAATCTAATTGTAGTGTGTTCGGTGGGAACATGATACATGATGGTGTAGAATAGTGTGTGGGGTGAAGGTAGTCCTTAAGGGACCGAACAAGGTCATCTCCATGATTACTCATGGTATTAGAATTGGGTTTAGGATTTGTCTTGCTTTCAACGTGACCCTGTAGGTATTCTAACTATGGGACCCTAACCAGTCTTCCTAATTTGTCTATATTCCAACTCATTAACCCCAAAAACTTTTTTTATTATAATTTTTTTGTTCATAAAAAATAACTAAACAAAAATAAACTAGGTCTCAAAATAAGAAAATAGAAAGAAAACTAAAAATAAACTAGACCTAATTTTTTTTTTTAGAAATTTGGTGTTATTTTAAAGTAAGAAATAAAAAGAAAACTAAGCACTACTTTTTTTTATAAAAGAAAATTAAACAAGAAATAAAAAGAAACTAAGTACTAATTTTTTCCTAAAAGAAAACTAAACAAGAAATAGAAATAAAAACAAACTAAACGTAAAATACTAGAAAGATAATACCGAAACCCTCCTTGTAGAATGTCTCTATCCCCAGCAACGACACCAAATTTTGATTAAGCCAAAACAATACACGTAGTTACAGTAGAGAATGGGGGTGTTGATCCCACGAGGAAGGCGGTCTACAAAATAGGCTCAAAGTAATACCAACAAAACAATGAACTAAAACTAAGAAAATCTTGAGAATAAAAAGCAACTGAATTTAGGTGAACAAAAAATCACAAGGGTCCAAGAATCCCTCCTAGATTTCACCACTTCAACTTGTATTGATTCAGTCGTGATAACTCAATTATGTGTTTCACATCCCAAACAACATAACTGGAAAATAATCTTTAACACGTCATTATATTCTAATGTAAATAGATATGAGAATTCTATTTTTCTAGAAAGCATAAAGATTTGTCATATATGATATCTTCAATCAAAGATATATCAAGAAATATTCCACACATAAGAAGAGCTTGGCTAGACTTATATGGAGAAGAAAAAAACAATCACCGGATTAAAAAAATCTATGGAAGAAGAAAACATAATCGGTTGTCACATGAAAACATAACTTCTATATTAAATAAAGGGAAATTTTATCAAATACTATTATTCATCATGAAAGCACAAAAATAAATCAAATACCAATCAAATCATCTACATCTAGGAGTTCATCTTGTTGCCTTACTTGAAACTTAGCCTAGCCGACAATACATCTCTAAAGAAAATCTAACCAAAATTGTGTGTATTCTTCTATTCTTCTTCTTCTCATGTTTTTTCCCTTACAAATGACTTAATGGGGTAAAGTGGTCAACGTAAGAGTTGTAGCCTTGTCTGTTAGCTTTAATTAGCAAAATTATAATTGAATTTGTTTAGCAAAATATATCCCCAATTTACCAAGACCTGCTCCAGAATTCATGGAATCCGGAAATAGTAAGGAAGACAAATTTTTTTTTTCCTTTGATTTAATTAGCAACCAGAATCCGAATTAGATTTTTGTAGCAAAAGTTATTCTCAATTAGACTACTCTTGAAATTCTGGAATTATAATTACAAAAGAAAGCAACTTCTAACTGCAACAACACACTAATACACATAATCCTCCCAAAAACCACACTTGTCAAATAATTCAATCAATTATCAAAATAATCTTAACAAGTGAAAATAATTAACTCTATATAAATTACTTTTTCATGCCCTAATCAGTGTAGTAGTAGGAAGTTTATCTTTCTTTTTTTTACTAAAAAACCCAAGTTCTATCCTCTTGGAGCGTAAGATTTCTTTATGGTTATTGACAATTACTATTCTCCGTCATTATTACTCGGCCCTAATTTTTTTAATTTTCATTGCAATTTTATTAGTAATTGCAAGGATTAAAAATTGATTAGTTTAATAAAAAAACTTGTTTTCGCTCATCTTGGAACATATGATTTCTTTAAAGCTATTGACAATTACTATTTATGTCATTGTGACTTGCTCCAAAAAAAAATTTCAGATGCACTTTTATATGTGATTGCAAACATTAAAAAAAAAAATGTTTGATCACAAGTGGTTTAAAATCTCCAACAAGAAATATATCAAAAACTAAAAATCTAAAATAATAATTATAGAATTCATAGAAAATATATATCGTTAGCTGACTGATTCAAAATTTGAGGCATAAAAACGATTATTTCTATGAAATTGTATTAGAATCTTATTATGTTCGCAAATTTCAGATGCTAGTTATCTATTAAATACTTATCTTAATTATTTTGTGATTTTAGTTATCTATGCTAGTTATTACACTCGTTTGTCTTGCTAAGGTTATTGATGTTATGACCTTATTTTGGCTTAAAATTTGACTACACTAGATTCAATTTGATATAATAGTTGTTTGTATTAATTATTAGGTCGGATAGGAAAAAAAATTGGTTGACTCCACCCCTAATAACTTTTATTATTAACTAATAATTATTTTTCATTTCGCCTCTCTTGACTAAACTCCTGGGTCGACTACTGCTCCTTGCATTAAAGTATCTACCTCAACCAAAAATATTTCGAGTTCCAACAGGCTCTTCCCTTTACCACATGACTTCTTTGTAAGACAGAACACAAAGAGGTAATGTCACAGCTCTAGCCAAAATTAAATGTCATCTCATATGGCAAGTGTTGTCTGGTGATCATATAGACCTCTGCAACGATTGATGGGTCAAGCCCAGACTGATGCTGGCAGAGTGTATCCGCAATCATTTAGCTCCTAATCTGCCTACCACCATTCAGGACTTGTGGACCACTTCTTCTAGTCAGAACCTCCAATGGAACGCGGATTAATCAATTTATTATTCTTTGATCTAGTGGCCAGGGATATACATAACATTTTGATAAGACCCCTGGATTGACCCAACAAACTTCTTTGGCTCTTTGACAAAAATGCATGTTCTCTGTGAAAAGTGTCACCCAAGCGTTCACTAAATAACAATTTGAGAGCTCCACTTCAAACCCATCCACTCTCACCATCGATGTTAAACAACTCAGAGAGTTATGAAGAATCACAGCTCCCCCTGCGCCCTTTTCTTGATCTAGAAAATCAGTCAAAATATCCTCCCCACCATGACCAATCTGGCTAGACTCCACACACCTATTAAGGATCAATGTACTTTTTTGCAACGAACACACAAAGGATGTTACTCATCTTTTCTTCCTATGCCTAGTCATAAACCAACCTGGCAAGTCTCTCCTGTTCTGATTTATTGGCTTAATGATAATTTTGGCATATCCTCTATATCCCTCTTCTTAAATTTTATGTGGGACACTGTTAAAGCCCATCCAGCACTTAAAGAGGAAATGCTCTCCCAGTTCATGGTTGTTATTCAAACAATTTGGCAGACTCGCAATAATTGCGTTTTCCATAAAAACCAAATTCTACACTCAAATGTTCATTTATTTCTTTTACCGAACTTGGACCTCCTGGCAACATCAATGATTTACCAAATGCTCCACCCCTTCAGATCACTATGAAGCCCATACTACTATCGATACAGATAGACTAGTATCCATTCACCACATTCTCGAAACAATTTTATTGATACTCGACCGATTCCATCCACCGCTAGGGCTATACCTCTGCTACTATTTGTCCACACACTGAGACGACTACCACCAGAATGGAATCGATATAGGCCCAATTACAGTCAGCTATACATCACAGACTCAACTCCAGATTTTTACAGATTACACCCATTCCCCCTACTTTTGACCTAGACACGATTATAGTTACTTATGATGCAAGTTTCTTTAACTCGTCTAAATAGGGAGCTATAGGGGGGCGGTCAATGTTTTTGGTGAGGTACTTGCTCGGGTTGCCTGTCCAATCTCAAGGAAAGTGTTGAATATCCCTATGGTGGAGTGACGCTGCTGAGGCAATTTTTTGCTCATCCAGGCTAGGTAGTGGGGGACAACACATCTTCTAGGAGACTCCAGGACACTCAATTCCATTTTATAAGAAGAACAACGAAACCATGTGACGGCCATGTATTGAATGTGGCGTCATTTTATCGGCAGAATTTGGCATCTTTTTACTCTTCATAGCTTTTTGATCTGTAAGTTTATTAATAGAGACCTAAACTTTGTGGCTCATAACTTAGCTACTGCAGCAGGACAACAATCATAATTATTAATCTATATGCTATAAGCTTTTCACAAAAGATAATAAAAAATTTTGAATGCGACTTTAATGTTGAAAACTTTATCCTTTTACTTATATAGAAATTTGATGAAATTTAGTTTTGAAGTTCACGAAGAGAAGACTAAAGATAAAAATAGAAAAGATACGTGTTCGCCCAACACACTTAAAGCATCTCCAAGAATCCCCTAAATTAGTCAAAAAGCTAATTTGGGGGTCTTACGTGGGAAAAACCATGCTCGAATGGAACCCCTATTTTAACTTGGCCTCGCCCTTCCCCCTATATTTGGGGGCATCCATACCATCCTCCAAATCCTAAAAAATATATATATAAAAAACTATCAACTATTTTATTTGTCAAATTAAAATTAAGTGGCAATTAATAATAATATAATTAAAAAATATCTAAATAATAGTATAATTTAAATTAATAACAATATAATAGCATAATTTAAATTAATAATAGTATAATAACATTAAGTTGAAATTAATAATAGTATAATAATATAATTGAAATTAAATTGATATAAAAAGTTGAAGATATATTTAAATAATGATCCAAAAGTTAAAGTAGGGAATGTGGTTGGAGTGATAAAGAAATATGAGATCCTAAATTTAGCTTTTGGCTAAAATTGGGTATCTAATTTAACTTTTACCCTTGGAGATGCTCTTACAACCAATTATTATCCATCATAAGTAGTGGAGTTGTATGTATGCCCCATTTTGGTTCAACTTACTAAATTGTGGCCCGACGTATTAATTAGTATTTTGTTAATTTGAAATGGCAAATTAAGATACCATTATGGCTTTACATTAAAAAGAATACTAACTATTTTAGCCCATGTTGAACACAGGAGTTGCTTTATAATATTATTTAATTAAACTTTAAATTTATCTAAATATTGAAAATATAACCTTAGGATAATTTTTTTTATTAATCTGAATGTTCGATGTAACCTTAATTTCTACAATATTTGTACTTAGCAATAATCTGATAAATTATACCCTTCAATTTAATTTTAAAATCATACCTTCTTGGAAAATTTAACTGTGTATGTGTACTCAAATTTGAAAGACTTTTAGATATTACTATATATCACCAATTTATATAGTCCATTTCTTTTTATTACACAATTATATTTTTTATATTTGTTTAGCATGTTGAACCAAAATCCATGAAAATGGATGTGACGAATTTTTTTACAGTTGGTTGTCACAGTCCTAACACCTACCCTCATCCTTTGTCTGAGCTTGGGACCGACCGTTGCAACAGGCGAAATTAGTTCATAGAATCTCCTCTTCCGATAGGATTTTCCCAAACGGGGATTTCAATGGCAATGTCGATAAGGATAAAGTTGGGAATGAGAGGGTTCATGGAGGTCAAAGCTTAATTTGGGGAGCAAAATACTATGGGGATTTCCTTTCTAGATTTTTCTTTAGCTAACGATTGTGAAATCGTTAATACTTTTTATAAGATAATGGAAGATCACTTGGTTACCTTTGCGAGTGGGTTTAATAGAAGTCAAATTGATTATTTTCTTGTTATGAGATACGATCTAGGTAAGTGTATAAATTGAAAGGTTATACCAGGGGAGATTCAGACAAACCAACATAGGTTGTTAGTCCTCAATTTTTGTCTTAAGAGTAAGTGTCGTATTGCTATAAGACATGGTGGATTAAGAATTAAGTGGTGGACCTTATAGGGAGATGTGTGTCAGAAATTTAGAAAGAAGATTTTGGGTGGTTAATCAACTATAAAGGATTGGGAGAATCTAGAACCAAAGGATATGATTAGTGGCGCAGATCTTTTTGAGCATTTGGCAAACCGAAGAAGAAGATGGGTGAAAGAAGAGTTAGGAAAGGCCAAATGAGGAGTAAATATGATAAGGAGACGTGGTGGTGGAACGCTGATGTGCAACAAGCCATTACGGAAAAGAAAATATGCTTTAAGGAGTGGCAAAATGATAGATGCCTATAGTCTTATGAGCTTTATAATCAAGCTAAGATGTTGAGTAGTAAAGAAGTGGGGGAAGCTAAAAAGAAAGCATATGATGATATGTATAATAGCTAGGTACCAAGGAATGAGAGAAGGATATCTTCAAGATAGCTAAAGCGAAATAGCAAAAAATTAAGGATTTGAGTCATGTTAAGTGTGTTAAGCATGAGGATGGAAGAGTTTTAATGCAGGGTAAAGCTATTTTAGATAGATGGAGGGATTACTTTTGGAACCTACTCAATGGAGGTAAACACATATAGGGGAGTTAAACTTAGAAGAGTATGCTTCATAGGAAGGGAGGCATCGCACGTTCCATCGCAGAATTAGTGCCAAAGAAGTAAGAAACTTTGAGAAGAATGAAGACAGGGAAGACAGTTGGACAAGATGATATACCAATTGAAGTGTGGAAATGTCTCGGAGAAATTGGGATTCTCAATGGCTAACTAGGATTTTTAATAGAATTTTGGAAACTAGAAAAATGCCAGATTCGTGGAGGCACAACATTGTGGTACCAATTTATAAGGATAAGGGGAATATTCAGAACTGCTTGAACCATAGAGGGATAAAGCTTATGAGTTATACAATGAAACTTTGGGAGGGGGTCATAGAGCGAAGACTTAGGAGTTTAACCACTGTTTCGGATAATCAATTTGGATTCATGCCGGGTAGGTCTAATATGGAGGCCATCTTCTTGCTTAGGCAAATTATAGAAAAATATCGAAAGGAACATAAGAGTTTGCATATGGTTTTTATTGATTCGAATAAAGCCTATGATAGAGTCAGTAGGGAATTAATTTGGTGGATGCTTTGACGGAAGAAATTGTGTCAATGTTATGTCGATATCATTAAGGATATGTATGAAGGGGATGTAACAAGTGTTCGCTCAATAGGCGGGTTGTCGAGTGAATTTCCAGTATCAGTAGGACTACATCAAGGGTTGGCCTTAAGTCCATACCTCTTTGCTTTGGTCATGGATGAGTTGACGAGACATCTTCAAGAAGATGTACCTTGATGCTTGTTGTTTGCAGATGATATTGTCTGATTGATGACAGTAGTGAATGTTTAGGTCGGAAATTAGATAGGTGGCAGGAGGCATTAGAGAGTAAGAATTTTAGAATTAGTATTTCAAAGACAGAATATCTAGTTTGCAACTTTGGTTGTGAACCAAGATAGAGAAGTAATTAAATTGAGATTGAAAGCGTGGAGGTTCCAAAGTGTGAGGCTTTTCGATATCTAGGATCTATAATTCAAAAGAATGGGGCTATTGGAAAAGATGTAGATCATTGGATTAAAACTGGTTCGACGAAATGAAGAATGACGTCAAGAGTATTATGCGATAGAATGATGACTGCAAGGTTAAAAGGGAAATGCTATAAGACAGTTGTTCGCCCAGACATGCTCTACAACTCAGAATGTTGGGCTACTACGGGACAACATACGCATAAGATCGCGGTAGCAAAAATACGTATGTTAAGATGGATGTGTGGTAAAACTCGTAAGGATAAGATTAAGAATTAATGAATTAGAAGATACTTAGGTAGCCCATAGAGGACAAAATTAGAAGAGAAAAAATGTTTACGTGGTTTGGTCACGTGTGGAGGATACCAAACACATCATCAATTAGCAAAAGTCTAGATTGACAAGTTTGTCAAGGGTGTAGACAGATGAGACAACCGTTGAAAACTTGGATGAAGGCGGTGAAGATAGACATCATTGAGCTTAGATTAGGCGAGGTATGTGAGAATACCGCATTGCTTGGAGAACCAAAATAAATGTAGCCGACCCCGAGAATATTGAGAATGGGCTTTGATGATGATGATGATGATGATATTGATTTAGCATGTTAGGATATGTTTATATATAGTGGGTATTTTTTTTATTTGTTTTTGATAAATTATATATAGTGTTTTAATTCCACCTATACAAATGTTCAACACAAATAAAATGTATACATTATTTATTTATTTCAAGCTTTATTTTTTCAATCTTATAATAAAAAATTATCGTGTCTCTTCCATTTTTTTTAATGTTTTTAACTTTTTATCTTGCAACCTTATAGTAGATTTCACATATATATATATATATATATATATATATATATATATATATATAATTTTTTGAAAATTTTCATCCTAAATTCGAAAAACACCATTTTTTTGGTCGCCGGAGAAACTCATTTTGCCTCATTTTATAAGCAATAGTTCTCATCCACAATTGCTAAGTAGTTAACGACCATGAGATCTAAAAGAATCCAATAGCTCAAAATGGTGAAGTACTTGAAGGTAAAAATGCAAGGCTTGGCATGAGATTGTAACCATATTATAGTTAAATGAAAATAAAATTTTGGCAAAGAAACTTTAATTGTTCATAAAAATAGTTATAGAAAATTCATCATATTGAGAAATCTTAAAAAAAGAAAGTAGTAATAAAATTAGAAAGTAGATTATGTAAAACTAATTTTGCATGTACTTACATTGTTAGCACTGTTATGAAATTGAAACTTTTTAGGAATAAATTGATGTGGAGAGTTGAGAGTATTTTTAGGGCATATATAGGTGGGTGATGTGGCTTCAATTGATTACGTGACAATTTTCTTTACCATAAAACGCCAGTTAGGAGAGAGATGGTTTGGTTTCTACTTTAATATAATAGTATAGATTAGTAATGACAAAATATACTGATGATTCATCAAATAAGATCATAATCATAGCGTACAAGTGGCAGAGATCATCCATCACGAGGATAAAGTATCCTAGAACTAGGCCAATTCATAAAGCCCAAAGAGGCGAATCCAATCATGAAAGCACAAACTGGCCCCGCCAGAATAAAACATAGCGAAAGGTCCAAATTCAGGCTCGATAAGTTCCCCTTTTAAGAGGAGGAACGTTATAAAGAAAAAAGAGTCGTGGAGGGATACGCCTCCAAGGACGTATCTTCATGAAAAAGGAAACCATTACAGATAACATCTTCTCTCGTTGCGCCTCACATGCTTAAGTCACGCAGGGAATTAACAACGACCATTATATAAGGTAAAGGGAACATTCGACAAAGGTATGCAACTTTAATTAAGTTATGTCAAGATTTATCGCCATTTCCAAGTAAGTTACTAACTTAAGCATCAGAGTGCCTTCGGCCACCAAAAAGATGGTCTTTGGCAATCTAACATTTATTTTACAGATCATACTTACACGAGACCGGATTTTGGACGCATCGTTTGGCGTCGTCCATGGAAAATGACAATTTTCCATACAAGAAGAGTCTGCAATAGGAAATTTTCTCAGTTCTGATTAGTGATTGAGAAACTTTTAGAATAAATGGAACACTCTACAGACCCTCAACCTTACAATGATCAATGCAATCCTCCGACTAATGAAGCTGCATTGCCAACATTGCACGATTTTAATCCAACGATTGGACCATTGAGCCAATCGCGCTCAACAACAGGGAGCCATAGCATATGCAATATCCCGAACATCCCAAACATCTGGTAGTGCTGCCATGGACCCTCGTGTGGATCTTCTCATGGCCCAGATGGACCATATGATCCAAATGGTGGACAAACTCGCCCAAGAGCACACTAAATTCGTTGACCTTGTCCAAACGCCGCCCAACAAAACTCTGCCAACCAAGTCCAAAAAAGTACTGAATTTCCTACAAAACCTCAGCAAATGAATCTCGAAAACAGCGGATCACCAAAAGATGGCCCGCACAGAATGATAGGACTCCTACCGAAATCCCATTCAGAATTAGGGTCACGGGTCCTAATGTGTTGTACGATATGGCCATACCACCATTCTACGACATGCTTATGACGACTGCTATGCCAAAGAAGTTCACCCCACCAAAGTTTGAAGCATATGATGGCACCACCGATACGACAGACCATTTGCGACACTTTCACCACATGATGGCGTTGAAAGAGAGCACAAAATCCATCTTATGCAGAACATTTTCGACCAATCTCACCTCCACGACGGTGAGTTGGTTCAACAACCTACCACCAAAATCGATAGACTCCTTCCAGGCACTAGCTACAGCCTTCATCACAAGGTTCATTGGCAGTCAACGAATAAGGAAGGGGCCACACTACTTGCTTCACATCAAACAGAAGTCCGAGGAGACAATAAGGGAGTACGTTACTCGTTTTACCAACAAGTTAACAATGATTGACGGCTGCAGCGACGACACGACTAATGCTACTTTTACCTCCAAGCTAATAAGATGACCATTATTTTATTCTCTGAATCTAGATGCTCCAAAAAACATGGCGACTCTATTGAAGACCACTCAAAAGCACATCACTCTCGAGGAGATGGTAGCCGCCAGGAAGAAGAACTAATCAGAGAGGGAAACCCGATCAAAAAGGTGAGAAATGAGAGACAATAGACCCCGAGAGGAGAACGTCCAGTCAAAAAGGCATAGGACCAATGGAAAGTCCGAATTCAACCAGCAAGAACCCAGCATGCTGCAATCAACAGGGCCTAAGCACAATCGGGTAACAAGTATGGTGAAGAAAACGTAAAAACCATACACGGCCTTGAAAGCAGGTGGAATGAGCATACTAAAATCTATGGCAAAATTGAAAGACGTCAACTGGCCGCTCAAAATGAGAGGAAACCCTGAGGGGCGAGATAAGAGCAAGTACTACTCTTTCCAGAAGGATCACGAACATGACACCGAAGACTACTACAATCTGAAAAACAAAATTGAGCACTGGGTTCAGAGAGGACAATTCAACAAATTCATTGGGCTACCAGATAAGCAGCCCAAAAGGAAAGAGAAGGTGGATACCACAGCGGGATTGAAATAGCAGCTCAGAGAACTGATATATGCCCTACACGACATAGCTGGAGGAAGCAAACAATCAAGTCAAGTCAACCAAAGAGATGATCAATAACACTTCCTACTTGAACTGATCTATATCGAATTAGGAGGACCAACACCATCAAACAAAATAAATAAAAAAACCACTACAACAAATCACAACGAGAAACACGAAGAAATTTGCATCTCAAGCGTGGATCAACCAACTGACATAATCCGAAGTCATTACTGACAGATGCAAACTTGATCCACACTATCCATGACAAGGCCAACAATGCCTCCTCCATTACCAACAAAGGAACTGCCACAAACAAATTTAACTCGACGAATAAAACTCGATACTAAAACGCATGACAATTTTGGCAGACGATGCTGATGTAAGCATGATTGGACAATTCGGTATTGGATTCTACTCCGCTCGTCGATATCACCTGTTAAGAACATACATCCAATGATTTGATTAAGAAGCATTTCGATTTTATTAGCTACTTCACAACAACAACATTCGTAGCGAACGACTATCAAAACTATAGGAAAATCATGAAGGAAGAAGTTGCAACGAAAGAGTTAAGTCTACTCAAGACAAATCAACACCAAAGCATACTTCAGGGCAATATGAAACCAAACCCAACGATCAGAAACAAATAACATTTGAACAACAAGGGCGCGTAGGAACCAACCTCCTATCATTATAAGAAACGACATCACTCGAGCAGAAGTCAGAAAGATGCAATGCATACTCACGAATGGATTCTACAACATAACGTAACTTTATGGGAAAAAATGTCGACTACTACTATAGATTGTTAAGCACCCGAAATGGGATTATCAATAAAATTCCAAGTTCAAACACTCCATCTTATGCCCAAGCAAAAAATTAAGTCATTAAAGTCGGACAATACGAAGCAATCGGCATGTCAAGCCATGAGCAAAAGGTCAAGACGCATAAGTCAGACACAAACAACAAACTTCTGGTATGATCAACCTCGAAGTAAGAGTTGGGATGAAACAATCAATTTATTCGTAAGAAACTTCGGGTCGACTAGTATGTCAGACCAATGAAGTAAAAGTTGGGACGAACCAGTCAACTTACTTGTAAAATCTTTGAGTCGATTAATATGTCAGACCGGCGAAGTAAAGGTTGGAAAAAACAAGTCAACTTATTTTGGATCCTTTTAGGTGGAATAATATGTCGAACCACGAAGTAAAAAATTGGGACAACAAAGTCAAGATATGTTCGCAAAGCCTTTTGGCCTTATGAACGCATCAAAATACAGAACACGTCTACAAAAGATCTGACACACAAGCCAAGACTTACTCAGGGAACTTTCTAGAGTGACCAAACACTTCCGATCATGAAGAAGACAAACAAGAATCTTAACGTGTAAAAATGAACCAGTATAACTTCACAGCCCGATCAACAAGACCGAAGAAATAAATACTTCAAATGATCAAACAAACGAATGCAAGAAGTAGGAATACAGACAAACCTAGATTATCAGAGTAAGCAGGTGAACACACACCTATCATATACAATGAATCAATGCGATTGATACAAAGTTGAGTCGCGACTTCAACACGAAAACATGCGAAGCAGAAAATAAAATAAAAGGCAACATGTGATTATCAAAAGAAAAGGTTTTTCATTCATAAAATTATTATGTTACATTCAGATAAGAATATAGAATAGCTGGAAAAGAGACAGTAAAAGTATCGACAACAAGAGCATCCGATGGAAGAAGAGAAACAATCTCAGTAGCAGAAGGAGACGATGTTATCTCTTCAATAGCAAGAGTAGATGATGGAGCCAGATCGGAAGGATGAGGGAATGGTAGTTTTTCGTTCGCTGGCTCACTCGAGGGACTCGAAATACCTTCCTCACTATCTTCATTCTCAAAAACTTGATCGACCAGACATCGATACTTGGAAAAATCGTCGCCATCCCCTTCAATATAGTCAAGAAGCTCGACTCGACCCACAACAATCCTCTTCTAATCTTCCTCTTCCGCAATCCTCAACCTTTTTTTGGTTGCAAGAAGCTCATTCTTAGGTGAAATGAGTTGTCCTTCAATGGTGGTCAACATTGCGGAAATATCCGACTTAACTTCATCAAGCGCAGCTATTAACTGCTCAACCCGCTCTTTAGTGATCTGACGGTTCACTAATTGTTCAATAACTAAACGCATGGCCTCATTCTGACTAGCCTTCTCAACAGATAATTCTCTAGCCACCTCGTCCAACCGAGTAAGAATTTCGTTCAGTTCAGCCACCAAAGACTCAAGATCAGTTGTGGAGATATCTCACACAGCCTTCGCCTCCCTCAAAGAAGCTCAAGCAGCCCCAATTGTTCTTTCCTACTCCGCACACTGCGCTTTTAGCATGTCCAACTGACGAAGGACGTGAAAAAACACCAATAATTGTGCTTCCATCTTTCTCTCAAGAGAAGCCACCTGTCTACAACCAGCCTAATAATTTGATCCCATCACCCCAGCATAAGTAAGGTGGTTCATCCCATCCATTATCTGCTTGAGGTCGAAGTCGAGATGATTGCTAGGCTCCCATATAGGCATCGGAGGAATCTCCACCAACCATCTATGTCATTTGTTGATCAAGTTGCATGCACCATCCTGCAGGTCAATTTCAGTAAAACCAACAACTTAATATGAATGTTATTTATTGACCATCCGACTTAATACGAATGTCTTCCGGGTTGGGCTTCTTCCAACTAATCCGTGGATGAAAAACTTGTGGATTGAAGAGCACAGAAGACCCACCCCATAAGGCCGGAAGAACAGTCGAAACAACGGTGATAACCAAAAAATTACACTTGCCTTCTCACCGTGAAGAAGTAGTGGTGGGAATAGGACAAGTTGTAGTGGCAGCACCGGCAGAAGTCGGATGAATTGGAGAAGAAACTAAGAACTCCGCTGCATTATCAACAGGAATGGAAAAAAATCGATGAGGAAGAATCTCATAACTCTGACCACGATCAACAACCTCCTTAGACTACTCCATCACAAGTTGGAGAATCTTGTTGTCGATAGCTAGAGGATCTTCATCAGACCACTCCATAATGTCGGGCACACAGTAAATCGAAAGGAGCCTTTTTTCATTGTTGTAAACGAACGAGTTATTTCCTTCTTGCTCCTTTTAATCGCCAAATTCATCTCCTCGACCTCCTCTTGGGAAGCGATCGTCCTTCTTGCTCTCCTTCTCGCCCTTTTTATCAGACAAATTTGGACGAGGAACAGTTCGAGTAGTGCCACAAGTGGAACTGGAAAGTCGTTTCTTCTTGGGAACACGTCCATGGCTTATCAACTACTGCTTCGTCGAACTAGTAGGACTGGAAAGTTTCCTCTTCATGGAAGTCGGGCCAACAACACCAATGCTAACAGAAGCATTGAGATCCGTAACATTCCTGCCCGAGATCACTTTTCCATCAATGCTAGCATCACTACCACTAGTAGGAGCAGTGCGGGCAGCAATCTCCTCAGCTCGGGATTCAGTAAGCAAAGCATGTTTCACCTTATTCATAGTGTACAAGCAATTATGCTCAATAATGTCCTCATAGAGGAATGCCTCCACAACAACCATAGGAAGCTTCAAGAAACGACCATTGATCATCTGCTCCTCCACAGTTAACTACAGATCCCTCCGTTTGTTAGAAACTCGGAACGACCACACAATCCGTCTACCTCGAAAGTTGAAATAGCTGGAGTTGACAGAAGAATAAAACCAAAACCTCAACCAGTCCCTGATGTCATCGTTGAGCTTCCTGAAATAGACAGGAGAATGGAGAAAGCAAATACTCTTGGTCACCAACATACCAACCATTGAATGCAAAATCCTAACAGTAAAGGGGATGGCTCCCGCGTAAGTAGAAACCATAACTCTCCAACCATTAGAACTCATCTGAACAGGAGGAATGCCCAAAAATTCCAAGTATTCCCAAAATATCTCTGGGAATGGGAATCGAAGTCCAGACTAGAACATGTAGGGGTAAAGTGCAATGTAACCCGCCCTTGGACGGCAAGAACTATTATTCTACCTAGGCAGAATGATCTCGAGGTCGGATGGCAGAGAATACTCATAACAAACACTATTCAACATTGTCTGAGAAGGCTTCTTGGGCGAAAAGTAAGATTCGCAAGCAGCAAGCGCCTCACCATCTAGTATATCACTGACAGACATCGTAAAGGAGTGAAAAAACAAGGAAAATGAAGAAGAAGAAAGAAGAATAAGCTCTAATTTCGAAGATAGTGTAAGAAGATAAACAAACTTATCACTCCCCCTTTTATAGAGTCGAGTAACGAAGAGACTGCTCATAGGACGACGTGCGAGATATGATAGCTGCATGAAATCCCAAAATGCGCGCGGAAACGAATGGATGAATGAGAAATCAAAATACCAAACCCACCAAAAGCTGCTAACAACATTAAATGCGGGGCAACGATGAAATCAAAAGTCTAACAGTCGTCGAGTTAGTGGCCACGTCAGCGTGCCCACTAACTAAGAGGGGAGTAGCTGATGATACATCAAATAAGATCGTCATCACAGCCGTACACATGGTAGAGATCATCCATCACGAGGTTCAAGTATCCTAGAACCAGGTCAATTCATAAAGCCCAAAAAGGGTAAATCCAATCATAAAAACCTAAACCGGACCCACCAGAATAAACCATAGTTAAAGACCCAAATTCAGCCCCGATAAAGTTCTCCCTTAAATAAGAGGAACATTACAGAGAAAAAAAGTCGTGGAGGGAGTTACGCTTCCAATGACGTATCTTCATGAAAAAGGAGACCATTATAGAAAACGTCTCATCTCGTTGCACCTTACACGCTTCAGTCACACAGGAAATTAACAACGACCATTATATAAGGTAAATAAAACATTTGACAAATGTATGCAACTTTAACTGAATTTTGTCCAAATTTATCTCCATCTCCAACTGAGTTACTGATTTAAGTATCAGAGTGCCTATGCCCACCAGAAGGCAGTCTTTGGCAATCTAACATTTGTTTTGCAGGTCATACTTAGAGGAGATCGGATTTTGGATGCATCATATACCATTGCGACTTTATAAACGTCTTTCTTCTTCTCTACCCCCTGACCTATAACCCTTTACATCACAACATTCCAACACTTGTATTTAAGGCTATGGATGTCGAATGTGGAAATCCAAACGTGAGGGTGGTGGAGGCGGTGCGACAGCGAAGCCTGGGTCAGGTGTTTGGGGAAGAACAACATTGTGAATTATCTTTTTTGGTTGGATCCAAGGTTTGTGGAAAAAGAGAGTTATGAATTATTATTTTAAATTATTTTAGTATGATTTTTATTATTATACTTGGAGCAAAATCTAAATAACCCTAAACTTAATGGTTACTTGGTGATTTGTCACTAATATTAATTTATCTCTCCAAATTAAAATGAAAATACAGTAGCAACGTTCATCACATCATATCCAAAGGGACATGGCTATTGCAGCAATAAGAAAATTTAAATAAAAAGTGTTTTATAGCATTTACTTATAGATATAAATGTATATTATTTTCTCTCTCCAAGTTAAAATGAAAATACAGTAGCAACATTCATCACAACATATTTAAAAGCTCGGCATGGCTATTAAAGCAATAAGAAAAATAAAATAAAAATATGTTTTATTGGCATTTACTTATAGATATAAATATATATGATCGTCATAATACTAGCAATGTAAGCTAAATAGTTCTCATTCACATAGTCTAGTAAACAAAAATTACAAGGAGCTATTATTTTACAGGGAAAAGGAACACGCACATATGTTGCTTTTTCTTGTTGTGTAACTCTCCATTTGAAATGATCAGAAGCAATAAATCATGAACAAAGATTAAACCGTTGGTGATTAATTGTTACCATCCTTGAATGGGCCATCTTTCCTCTGGATCTGGCTTCCATGAAGACTTAAAATCCTTCTTCTTCTCTTCTTCCTTGATCTTCTCCTTGATCTCCTTTTTCTCCTTCTTATGATGCTTATCTTCTTCCTTGATCTTCACCTTGATCTCCTTTTTCTCCTTCTTATGATGCTTCTCTATATCTTTGTTATCTCTCTTTTGATGTTTCTCTTCTTCCTCTTTATCCTTTTTATGCTTGACTCCTTTACCGCTCCCACCACCCCACAGGCCACTGCTGCCACCATCACCACCATGATTTTCTTCTTTAGCTTCATGTTTCGAACTTTTACATCTCTTTCTTGAGAAAAACCACCAACTTTTTTTTTTTTTGAATTTTTCAGGTGACAATGGTTCTTTAATCAGAGACTCTTTATCGGCTGCAGCTTTACGCAGGGGATACTCTACCTCGTCCGCGAGTCTCATAGATTGAGATAGCCTCTCATATTTTGTAAGGTTGTTGCATTCTGAAGATATGGAATTTGACACCAAAGAAGTGCTTGTAGATCTCCTTAACTTGATTGAGGAGGAGACTCTTGGTAGTCTAAAACTAGTACTCATTTTTCCTCCTCCTCTCCAAATTTTGATTTAGAGGGTTTGAAGAATTTTTTTTTTTTCCAAGAATCTATAGGTTGGAGATGAGAGTTATGAGATCATCCTAAGATTATCAAGGCAAATCCACGGGATCTGAGTGCATTGACTAGACTCCATCCATTTTGTGTGTGTTTTGATAGCCCAAAACCTTTGATTGGCAGCAAACCTCACAAAACAATCATTTATTTGAGTTTGCTCCCCGTTTCCCTCGTGGGGTCGTCTTAAAGATAGACACAATGTCTGTTTTATTGACAGAGGATATAGTTGCACCAAACAAACAAATCTAAGTACGTACATTTCCCATGGCATCCGGAGTCATATTTGTGTGAAATTCTGGCTGGTCTTTTGAAATTTGCAACACAAATTTTACTCTGGATGTATAAATATACAAAAAGGATAACCGCAACCGAATTTGATAGATAACATTGGAGTCTCGTCACAAATTTCCTTGGGTGTAAGCAACTCTTTTTTTTTTTTTTTTTTTTTCTTTTCTTTTAATGATAAATTTAATTTAATTATCATATTTAGCAATGAGTTTCACATACGTATTAGATGGTTATTGGAGATTTAAGTTCATGTGTGTGTCACCACTCATCAATGACTTTAACATGAGCAACATTGTTTTTGACATACAAGCAAGTATTTCTTGGTTACACAAAGAGTGGTCAACTTTTACCCTAGTTATGTCTTTTCTTTGAAATGTTTGCTGACACTATTTATTTGCTTTTTACATTGTTCCCATGTTTTTGGGTTTTTAAAGTTTATTAGGGTGGTTTGGTTCGAACGAAATTTTTTGAAATAAAATTTGTTGTGAAAAGGGTTTAAAAAAAGTGAGACAATGAAGAACATGAATTTGATGATAATTTCAATTCTTTTTTTTTTTTCAAAATTGTACAAAATAATTTATAGGCTAGGAGTAACAAGTATTTTTCCAAAATACATGCACATTCTTTAAAATTGAGATGGATAAAGATTTTCGACTTTTTTCCCATGTGTCATCTTTTTTGTAGTTTTCTTGAAATTTTCACTTAGAATTGAACACACCCTCAGTGCAAATTAGTTGTAAGATAAACAAAGGTTGTTTTATATCTGACTTGTATACTAGTCATATTGACGATAAAAGAACATCAATTTGCTCTTTCAACTGGTAAAAGGTCAGTTATTGAAACCATTACATATTTTCGCTCAATATACAAGCCAGTCTTTTCATTTTAATACAAAACTATTTTTGAAGAGTTAAGCCCTTGGCAAGTCATATTAAATTTATGGCTTGGGCCACCATCACCACTTGAGAAAAACCACCAACTTTTTTCTTTCAAAATTTTTCAGGTGACAATGATTCTTTAAACAGCGACTCTTTATCTGTTGCAGCTTTACGCAGGGGATACTCTACCTCGTCCGCGAGTTTCATAGATTGAGATAGCCTCTCATATTTTGGCACCAAAAAAGTGCTTGTAGATCTCCCTAGCTTGATTGAAGAGACTCCAATGTTATCTATTCAATAAGGACATTTAATAACTAATAAAATGGCTAGTTTAAGTGCCCTTTTCTTTTTCTTTTAATGATGAATTTAATTTAATTATCATATTTAGCAGTGAGTTTCACATACGTATTAGATGGTTATTGGTGATTTAAATTCATGTGTGTCACCACTCATCAATGACTTTAACATGAACAACATTGTTTTCGACATACAAACAAGTATTTCTTGGTTACACAAAGAGTGGTCAACTTTTGCCCTAGGTATATCGTTTCTTTAAAATGTTTGCTGACACTATTTATTAGCTTTTTACATTATCCTCGTGGTTCAAACAAAAATTTTTGAAAGAAAATTTGTTGTGAAAAGAGTTTAAAAAAAAAAATAAGTGAGACAATGAAGAACATGAATTTGAGATGGATAAAATAATTGTACAATTGTACAAAATAATTTTTAGGTTATGAGTAACAAATATTTTTCCGAAATACATCGAGATGGATAAAAATTTTCGACTTTCTTTCCCATGTCTCATCGTTTTTGTAGTTTTCATGAAATTTTCACTTATAATCAAGCACACCCTCAGTGCAACTTAGTTGTAAGATAAACAAAGGTTGTTTTATATCTGACTTGTATTCTAATCATATTGACAATAAAAGAACATCAATTTGCTCTTTTAACTGGTAAAAGGTCTAATCCTAAGTCATTGAAACCATTACATATTTTCGCCCGAGAGAAGCCAGTCTTTTAATTTTAAATGCAAAACCATTTTTGGAAGACTTAAGCCTTTGGCAAGCCATATTAAATTAATGGTTTGGGGCAACTTGGGGTTGATGCACCAAAAAAAACTAAATTCAAATACACATATGGGTAGGTCCTGGGACAAAGGATTTTGACAAAGATAATTATAAAGCTTTATTATCTCTGATTTTAGTAATGGTTCCGAGGAAAAGGAAACACTGGGTAGAGTTGGCAAAAGGATCGGGTTGGCTGGCCCAGACCTAAATTGTTGAGCCCATTACATATTTCTGATTGGGCCGGCCTAATTTTTTTTTTTTTTTTTGTAAAGGGCTAAACGGAGTAAAACCTAAGCCCTTGGCCCAACCCTTACCCCAATAACTCCGAACATTTTGCCGAGTTTTGGGCCAATGAAAATTTCTTCTTTAAAAAGTCATATTTTGCACCATTTTTTCTCATGCCTAAATGGTGGTCTATATTATTGTGTTTTATATGTAAATTTAGTCATTCTTTTTGTGTGTTATTTCATCAAGGCTTTGATCATAAGTAAAGAATAAGAAATTTTTTATAGTTAAATGATTTTCGTTTTTATATTATTATATATAAATTTCTAAACTTATTTCTTTGTATAGTCGGTTATATTATGTAAAATTAATTATATCATTTAATGTTGGTATTCATATTTAATAAATTTTAGCTTATTTCATCAAGACAAAGCCTGTGGACACTTAATAACTAGTAAAATGGCTAGTTTCGGGCCATTCTTAGAGCCGAGTACAAGGTCAAGCTAAGGGCTTTAGAAGTTAAGCCAAAATCCTTATTATTTAAAAAAAGGTTGGGCTGGCCCAACCCTTATTTAAACTGAGCCAGGTTTTTCAATGTTCATGCCAATTTTAAGGGTTGGATTAGGGCCGAGCTTCTGATAATTTTACCAGCTCTAACATCAGAAGATTACACAAGACACTCTATAAAAATCCAACAATTACATAGGGAAAAGTACCACTACAAAAAAAAGCTTTAATAGGTACGGAAACTAGCGACGGTCGCTAATTATACGATTAGCGACGGTCGCTAATTATACGATTAGCGATGGCAAAAAACCGCCGCTAATTGCTTTCAATACTATTTCAACCCATAATTATAAAAATCCGTCGCAAAATATTTAGCGACGGCTTAAAACCGTCGCTAATTCTTGTATTAGCGACGGCTAACGTCACTAAGATTTACAAATAAAAATAATTGGTTTTTTATTTTTTATTTTTATTAGCGACGGCAAAAAACCGTGGCTAATTGGTTTTTGATTTTTTTTATTAGCGACGGCAAAAAACCGTGGCTAATTTGTTTATTAAAAAAAATAAAATTTAAACACTAAAGAGATTAGCTACGGCAATTTACCCTGGCTAATTGGTTTTTGATTTTTTTTTATTAGCGACGGCAAAAAACCGTGGCTAATTGGTTTTTTTTTTTTTAAAAAAACTAAACACTAAAGAGTTTAGCTACGGCAATTTACCGTGGCTAATTGGTTTTTATATATTTTTTTTATGAGATCAAAGAAGTTCAAAGAAGATCAGATCAAAGAAAATCAAATCAAAGAAGATAAAAAAAGATCAAAGAAGATCAGATGAGATCAAAGAAGATCAAAGAAGATCATAGAAGATCAAATAAGATCTTATCATATCAAAGAAGATCAGATCAGATCAAAGAAGTTCAAAGAATATCAAAGAAGATCAGATCAAAGAAGATTAAAGAAGATCAGATCAAAGAATATGAGATTAAGGAAGATCAAAGAAGATAAGATCAGATCAAAGAAAATCAAAGAAGATCAAAAAAGTTTAAAGAATATCAAAGAAGATCAGATAAGATCAAAGAAGATCAAAGAAGTTCAAAGAAGATCAAAGAAGATAAAAGAAGATCAGATCAAAGAAGTTCAAAGAAGATCAAAGAAGATGAGATCAAGGAAGATCAGATTATATCAAAGAAGATCAGATCAGATCAAAGAAGATCAAAGAAGTTCAAAGAAGATCAAAGAAGATCAGATAAAAAAAGATCAGATAAAAGAAGATCATATCAAAGAAGATCAGATCAGATCAAAGAAGATCAGATTAAAGAAGATCAGATCAAAGAAGTTCAAAGAAGATCAGATCAAATAAGATCAAAGAAGTTCAAAGAAGATCAGATCAAAGAAGATGAGATCAGATCAAAGAAGATCAAAAAAGTTCAAAAAAGATCAAAGAATATCAGATCAAAGAAGATTAAAGAAAATCAGATCAAAGAAGATGAGATCAAAGAAGATCATATCAGATAAAAAAACTAATTGGGTTTTAAAAAAAAAAAAATTAAACACTAAAGAGATTAGCTACGGCAATTTGCCGTGGCTAATTGTTTTTTATTTCTTATATTAGCGACGGCAAAAAACCGTGGCTAATTAGTTTTAAAAAAAAATTTAAACACTAACGAGATTAGCTACGGCAATTTACCGTGGCTAATTAGTTTTTGTTTTCTTTATTAGCGACGGCAAAAAATCGTGGCTAATTGGTTTTTAAAATAAAAATAAAATTAAACACTAAAGAGATTAGCCATGGCAATTTGCCGTGGCTAATTGGTTTTTGATTTTTTATATTAGCCACGGCAAAAAATCGTGGCTAATTGTTTTTTTTTTTAAAAATAAACACTAAAGAGATTAGCTACGGCAATTTGCCGTGGCTAATTGGTTTTTGATTTTTTTTTTAATAGCGACAGCAAGAAACCGTCGCTAATAGTTTAAAAAATATATATCACCGATCCGCGTGAAACCTCATCTCAACCGTCAATAACACCAAAAAATTTAGTTCAATCCAACGCACTAAACCAAACCATGTCATCGATCCGCGTGAAACTAACACAACCAATCCCCTTCAATTACCTTTTTCTATATAAATTTCAATTTTTTCTACAAACCAACTTAAACAAAAAAAATTTCCCAACAAAAATTTTTCTCTCAACCTCCAAGAGAAGAAACCCATAGAGGAGAAGTCTGTCGCCTCCTCGACACCGATCCCGGCCGCCTCTCTCTCAGAGATCTGAGATCTCTGATCTCGGAGTTCTGAGATCTCTAATCTCAGATCGCGGAATCTCATATCTCGGAGATCTATGATCTCTGATATTCTATAGATCGATTTTTTTTTTTTTTTTGTCATTTTTGTATGGATTCTTTGTAATTTTTTTTAATTTTATATCATTTAATGTTGGTATTCATATTTAATAAATTTTAGCTTATTTCATCAAGAAAAAGCCTGTGGACACTTAATAACTAATAAAATGGCTAGTTTCGGGCAATTCTTAGAGCCGGGTACAAGGTCAAGCTAAGGGCTTTAGAAGTTAAGCCAAAATCCTTATTATTTAAAAAAAAGGTTGGGCTCGCCCAACCCTTATTTAAACTGAGCCAGGTTTTTCAATGTTCAGGCCAATTTTAAGGGTTGGATTAGGGCCGAGCTTCTGATAATTTTACCAGCTCTAACATCAGAAGATTACACAAGACACTCTATAAAAATCCAACAATTACATAGGGAAAAGTACCACTACAAAAAAAGCTTTAATAGGTACGGAAACTAGCGACGGTCGCTAATTATACGATTAGCGACGGCAAAAAACCGTCGCTAATTGCTTTCAATACTATTTCAACCCATAATTATAAAAATCCGTCGCAAAATATTTAGCGACGGCATAAAACCGTCGCTAATTCTTGTATTAGCGACGGCTAACGTCACTAAGATTTACAAATAAAAATAATTGGTTTTTTATTTTTATTTTATTAGCGAAGGCAAAAAACCGTGGCTAATTGGTTTTTAAAGAAAAAATTTAACACTAAAGATATTAGCTACGGAAATTTACCGTGGCTAATTGGTTTTTGGTTTTTGGTTTTTGATTTTTTTTATTAGCGACGGCAAAAAATCGTGGCTAATTTGTTTTTTAAAAAAATAAAATTTAAACACTAAAGAGATTAGCTTCGGCAATTTACCGTGGCTAATTGGTTTTTGATTTTTTTTATTAGCGACGGCAAAAAACAGTGGCTAATTGGTTTTTTTTTTTTTTTAAACTAAACACTAAAGAGTTTAGCTACGGCAATTTACCGTGGCTAATTGGTTTTTATATATTTTTTTTATGAGATCAAAGAAGATCAAAAAAGATCAAAGAAGATCAAAGAAGATCAGATCAGATCAAAGAAGATCAGATCAAGGAAGATCAGATTAGATCAAAGAAGATCAGATCAGATCAAAGAAGTTCAAAGAATATCAAAGAAGATCAGATCAAAGAAGATTAAAGAAGATCAGATCAAAGAAGATGAGATCAAGGAAGATCAGATCAGATCAAAGAAAATCAAAGAAGATCAAAGAAGATCATATAAGATCAAAGAAGATCAAAAAAGTTCAAAGAAGATCAAAGAAGATAAAAGAAGATCAGATCAAAGAAGATCAGATCATATCAAAGAAAATCAAAGAAGTTCAAAGAAGATCAAAGAAGATGAGATCAGATTAGATCATAGAAGTTCAGATCAGATCAAAGAAGATTAAAGAAGATCATATCAAAGAAGATCAGATCAGATCAAAGAAGTTCAAAGAAGATCAGATCAAATAAGATCAAAGAAGTTCAAAGAAGATAAAAGAAGATCAGATCAAAAAAGATGAGATCAGATCAAAAAAGATCAGATCAAAGAAGTTAAAAAAAGATCAAAGAATATCAGATCAAAGAAGTTCAAAGAAAATCAAAGAAGATCAGATCAAAGAAGATGAGATCAAAGAAGATCATATCAGATAAAAAAACTAATTGGGTTTAAAAAAAATAATAATTAAACACTAAAGAGATTAGCTACGACAATTTGCCGTGGCTAATTGGTTTTTGATTTTTTATATTAGCGACGGCAAAAAATCGTGGCTAATTGGTTTTAAAAAAAAAATTAAATACTAAAGAGATTAGCTACGGCAATTTACCGTGGCTAATTGGTTTTTGTTTTCTTTATTAGCGACGGCAAAAAATCGTGGCTAATTGGTTTTTAAAATAAAAATAAAATTAAACACTAAAGAGATTAGCCACGGCAAATTGCCGTGGCTAATTGGTTTTTGATTTTTTATATTAGCCACGGCAAAAAACCGTGGCTAATTGTTTTAAAAAAAAAATAAACACTAAAGAGATTAGCTACGGCAATTTGCCGTGGCTAATTGGTTTTTGATTTTTTTTATTAGCGACAGCAAGAAACTATCGCTAATAGTTTAAAAAATATATATCACCGATTCGCGTAAAACCTCATCTCAACCGTCAATAACACAAAAAAATTTAGCTCAATCCAACGCACTAAACCAAACCATGTCATCGATCCGCGTGAAACTAACACAACCAATCCCCTTCAATTACCTTTTTCTATATAAATTTCAATTTTTTCTACAAACCAACTTAAACAAAAAAAATTTCCCAACAAAAATTTTTCTCTCAACCTCCAAGAGAAGAAACCCATAGAGGAGAAGTCCGTCGCCTCCTCGACACCGATCCCGGCCGCCTCTCTCTCAGAGATCTGAGATCTCTGATCTCGGAGTTCTGAGATCTCTAATCTCAGATCGCGGAATCTCATATCTCGGAGATCTATGATCTCTGATATTCTATAGATCGATTTTTTTTTTTTTTTTTTGTCATTTTTGTATGGATTCTTTGTAATTTTTTTTAATTTTATATCATTTAATGTTGGTATTCATATTTAATAAATTTTAGCTTATTTCATCAAGAAAAAGCATGTGGACACTTAATAACTAATAAAATGGCTAGTTTCGGGCAATTCTTAGAGCCGGGTACAAGGTCAAGCTAAGGGCTTTAGAAGTTAAGCCAAAATCCTTATTATTTAAAAAAAAGGTTGGGCTCGCCCAACCCTTATTTAAACTGAGCCAGGTTTTTCAATGTTCAGGCCAATTTTAAGGGTTGGATTAGGGTCGAGCTTCTGATAATTTTACCAGCTCTAACATCAGAAGATTACACAAGACACTCTATAAAAATCCAACAATTACATAGGGAAAAGTACCACTACAAAAAAAAGCTTTAATAGGTACGGAAACTAGCGACGGTCGCTAATTATACGATTAGCGACGGCAAAAAACCGTCGCTAATTGCTTTCAATACTATTTCAACCCATAATTATAAAAATCCGTCGCAAAATATTTAGCGACGGCATAAAACCGTCGCTAATTCTTGTATTAGCGACGGCTAACGTCACTAAGATTTACAAATAAAAATAATTGGTTTTTTATTTTTATTTTATTAGCGAAGGCAAAAAACCGTGGCTAATTGGTTTTTAAAAAAAAAATTTAATACTAAAGATATTAGCTACGGAAATTTACCGTGGCTAATTGGTTTTTGGTTTTTGGTTTTTGATTTTTTTTATTAGCGACGGCAAAAAATCGTGGCTAATTTGTTTTTTAAAAAAATAAAATTTAAACACTAAAGAGATTAGCTACGGCAATTTACCGTGGCTAATTGGTTTTTGATTTTTTTTATTAGCGACGGCAAAAAACAGTGGCTAATTGGTTTTTTTTTTTTTTTTAAACTAAACACTAAAGAGTTTAGCTACGGCAATTTACCGTGGCTAATTGGTTTTTATATATTTTTTTTATGAGATCAAAGAAGATCAAAAAAGATCAAAGAAGATCAAAGAAGATCAGATCAGATCAAAGAAGATCAGATCAAGGAAGATCAGATCAGATCAAAGAAGATCAGATCAGATCAAAGAAGTTCAAAGAATATCAAAGAAGATCAGATCAAAGAAGATTAAAGAAGATCAGATCAAAGAAGATGAGATCAAGGAAGATCAGATCAGATCAAAGAAAATCAAAGAAGATCATATAAGATCAAAGAAGATCAAAAAAGTTCAAAGAAGATCAAAGAAGATAAAAGAAGATCAGATCAAAGAAGATCAGATAAAAGAAGATCAGATCATATCAAAGAAAATCAAAGAAGTTCAAAGAAGATCAAAGAAGATGAGATCAGATTAGATCATAGAAGTTCAGATCAGATCAAAGAAGATTAAAGAAGATCATATCAAAGAAGATCAGATCAGATCAAAGAAGTTCAAAGAAGATCAGATCAAATAAGATCAAAGAAGTTCAAAGAAGATAAAAGAAGATCAGATAAAAAAAGATGAGATCAGATCAAAAAAGATCAGATCAAAGAAGTTAAAAAAAGATCAAAGAATATCAGATCAAAGAAGTTCAAAGAAAATCAAAGAAGATCAGATCAAAGAAGATGAGATCAAAGAAGATCATATCAGATAAAAAAACTAATTGGGTTTAAAAAAAATAATAATTAAACACTAAAGAGATTAGCTACGACAATTTGCCGTGGCTAATTGGTTTTTGATTTTTTATATTAGCGACGGCAAAAAATCGTGGCTAATTGGTTTTAAAAAAAAAATTAAACACTAAAGAGATTAGCTACGGCAATTTACCGTGGCTAATTGGTTTTTGTTTTCTTTATTAGCGACGGCAAAAAATCGTGGCTAATTGGTTTTTAAAATAAAAATAAAATTAAACACTAAAGAGATTAGCCACGGCAAATTGCCGTGGCTAATTGGTTTTTGATTTTTTATATTAGCCACGGCAAAAAACCGTGGCTAATTGTTTTAAAAAAAAAATAAACACTAAAGAGATTAGCTACGGCAATTTGCCGTGGCTAATTGGTTTTTGATTTTTTTTATTAGCGATAGCAAGAAACTATCGCTAATAGTTTAAAAAATATATATCACCGATTCGCGTAAAACCTCATCTCAACCGTCAATAACACAAAAAAATTTAGCTCAATCCAACGCACTAAACCAAACCATGTCATCGATCCGTGTGAAACTAACACAACCAATCCCCTTCAATTACCTTTTTCTATATAAATTTCAATTTTTTCTACAAACCAACTTAAACAAAAAAAATTTCCCAACAAAAATTTTTCTCTCAACCTCCAAGAGAAGAAACCCATAGAGGAGAAGTCCGTCGCCTCCTCGACACCGATCCCGGCCGCCTCTCTCTCAGAGATCTGAGATCTCTGATCTCGGAGTTCTGAGATCTCTAATCTCAGATCGCGGAATCTCATATCTCGGAGATCTATGATCTCTGATATTCTATAGATCGATTTTTATTTTTTTTTTTGTCATTTTTGTATGGATTCTTTGTAATTTTTTTTAATTTTATATCATTTAATGTTGGTATTCATATTTAATAAATTTTAGCTTATTTCATCAAGAAAAAGCCTGTGGACACTTAATAACTAATAAAATGGCTAGTTTCGGGCAATTCTTAGAGCCGGGTACAAGGTCAAGCTAAGGGCTTTAGAAGTTAAGCCAAAATCCTTATTATTTAAAAAAAAGGTTGGGCTCGCCCAACCCTTATTTAAACTGAGCCAGGTTTTTCAATGTTCAGGCCAATTTTAAGGGTTGGATTAGGGTCGAGCTTCTGATAATTTTACCAGCTCTAACATCAGAAGATTACACAAGACACTCTATAAAAATCCAACAATTACATAGGGAAAAGTACCACTACAAAAAAAAGCTTTAATAGGTACGGAAACTAGCGACGGTCGCTAATTATACGATTAGCGACGGCAAAAAACCGTCGCTAATTGCTTTCAATACTATTTCAACCCATAATTATAAAAATTCGTCGCAAAATATTTAGCGACGGCATAAAACCGTCGCTAATTCTTGTATTAGCGACGGCTAACGTCACTAAGATTTACAAATAAAAATAATTGGTTTTTTATTTTTATTTTATTAGCGAAGGCAAAAAACCGTGGCTAATTGGTTTTTAAAAAAAAAATTTAACACTAAAGATATTAGCTACGGAAATTTACCGTGGCTAATTGGTTTTTGGTTTTTGGTTTTTGATTTTTTTTATTAGCGACGGCAAAAAATCGTGGCTAATTTGTTTTTTAAAAAAATAAAATTTAAACACTAAAGAGATTAGCTACGACAATTTACCGTGGCTAATTGGTTTTTGATTTTTTTTATTAGCGACGGCAAAAAACAGTGGCTAATTGGTTTTTTTTTTTTTTTTAAACTAAACACTAAAGAGTTTAGCTACGGCAATTTACCGTGGCTAATTGGTTTTTATATATTTTTTTTATGAGATCAAAGAAGATCAAAAAAGATCAAAGAAGATCAAAGAAGATCAGATCAGATCAAAGAAGATCAGATCAAGGAAGATCAGATCAGATCAAAGAAGATCAGATCAGATCAAAGAAGTTCAAAGAATATCAAAGAAGATCAGATCAAAGAAGATTAAAGAAGATCAGATCAAATAAGATGAGATCAAGGAAGATCAGATCAGATCAAAGAAAATCAAAGAAGATCATATAAGATCAAAGAAGATCAAAAAAGTTCAAAGAAGATCAAAGAAGATAAAAGAAGATCAGATCAAAGAAGATCAGATCATATCAAAGAAAATCAAAGAAGTTCAAAGAAGATCAAAGAAGATGAGATCAGATTAGATCATAGAAGTTCAGATCAGATCAAAGAAGATTAAAGAAGATCATATCAAAGAAGATCAGATCAGATCAAAGAAGTTCAAAGAAGATCAGATCAAATAAGATCAAAGAAGTTCAAAGAAGATAAAAGAAGATCAGATCAAAAAAGATGAGATCAGATAAAAAAAGATCAGATCAAAGAAGTTAAAAAAAGATCAAAGAATATCAGATCAAAGAAGTTCAAAGAAAATCAAAGAAGATCAGATCAAAGAAGATGAGATCAAAGAAGATCATATCAGATAAAAAAACTAATTGGGTTTAAAAAAAATAATAATTAAACACTAAAGAGATTAGCTACGACAATTTGCCGTGGCTAATTGGTTTTTGAGTTTTTATATTAGCGACGGCAAAAAATCGTGGCTAATTGGTTTTAAAAAAAAAATTAAATACTAAAGAGATTAGCTACGGCAATTTACCGTGGCTAATTGGTTTTTGTTTTCTTTATTAGCGACGGCAAAAAATCGTGGCTAATTGGTTTTTAAAATAAAAATAAAATTAAACACTAAAGAGATTAGCCACGGCAAATTGCCGTGGCTAATTGGTTTTTGATTTTTTATATTAGCCACGGCAAAAAACCGTGGCTAATTGTTTTAAAAAAAAAATAAACACTAAAGAGATTAGCTACGGCAATTTGCCGTGGCTAATTGGTTTTTGATTTTTTTTATTAGCGACAGCAAGAAACTATCGCTAATAGTTTAAAAAATATATATCACCGATTCGCGTAAAACCTCATCTCAACCGTCAATAACACAAAAAAATTTAGCTCAATCCAACGCACTAAACCAAACCATGTCATCGATCCGCGTGAAACTAACACAACCAATCCCCTTCAATTACCTTTTTCTATATAAATTTCAATTTTTTCTACAAACCAACTTAAACAAAAAATTTCTCTCAACAAAAATTTTTCTCTCAACCTCCAAGAGAAGAAACCCATAGAGGAGAAGTCCGCCGCCTCCTCGACACCGATCCCGGCCGCCTCCCTCGACATCGATCCCGACCGCCTCTCTCTCCCCTCCCTCCGTCGCCTCTCTCTCGGAGATCTGAGATCTCTGATCTCGGAGTTCTGAGATCTCTAATCTCAGATCGCGGAGATCTGAAATCTCAGATCTCGGAGATCTATGATCTCTGATATTCTATAGATCGATTTTTTTTTTTTTGTCATTTTTGTATGGATTCTTTGTAATTTTTTTTTTAATTTTTGTATGATATTCTAGAGACTGTGTAATTTTTGTTATAATTTTGATCAATTAAGTTTAGTTCTGGTAGTTGATATTAATTTTCAAAATGGACAATCATTAATAGCTAATTTGTCAATATGATTTGCAACAAAGTTGTCCCTAAATAGCTACGGCAAATATCGTGGCTGTGTTGTCAATTAGATTTGCAATTTAGCGACGGCAAAAAACCGTCGCTATATTGCCTTAGCGACCGCAAAAAACCTTCGCTAAGTAGCGACGGCAGAAAATCGTCGCTAAATAGCGACGGCAGAAAATCATCGCTATTTAGTAAAAACCGTCACTAAATAGCCACGGTAAAAAAACAGTCGCTAAATAGCGACGACAAAAAACTGTCGCTATTTAGCAAAAACTGTCACTAAATAGCTACGGCAAAAAAAACGGTTGCTAAATAGCGACGGCAAAAAACCGTCGCTATCTTACAATTAGCGACAGTCTTCGTTGAAATTTTCAGCAGCTTTAGCGACGAAATTTTTTGAGTTAGCCACGGTTTTTTTGCCGTGGCTAATTAGCGACGGGATACTTTACCGTTGCTGATTCAAATAGCGACGATTAAACTAGCGATGATATTGCGACGGTTTTTGTGTCGTGGCTAAATCATTGTAGCGACAGTTTTTTGCCAGTTAGCAACGGTTTTTAGTCGTTGCTGAAACGTCTTTTTTTTGTAGTGAGTTCTTTTTTTGGTTGAACCACAGTGCAATTATATTAATCCAAACTATTAAAATAATCATTTAGATATTGCGCCACATTGTGGTCTTCAGGCTTTTCTGTTAATGTGATATGGAATTGGTAGAATATGCTGAAAGAAAAAAACATTTCTAGCTTGTCGGATTGATTCCAAAACATCTCTCATCTTATTGATCAAGTAGCCATCTTGAATTCCCAGCAATGCCCGGTTACACCAGGATCGACACATCCCCTTGGAGCTTACCCCATATATGGTCATGGTTACTTATGATGCTTGCTTTTTCCTTCCTCATAGAGAGGTGCAGTCGGAGTCTTGGCGGCTGATTCTAGAGACAGGGTTATTGCAAGGATTACATCTCCTATCTCCGGACGAGTTGCTGATAGTACTATGGCTGAATGTTTTGCTACAGATGTTGCACTTTTGCTTATCCAAACACGAAAATGGAATATTGGGTTTCTACTGGGGGACTCAGGCTCCTTGAACTTTTTGCTACTTTCGGAGATCAATCGAGTCAGAATGCGGAGTGTTGGTTGTGGCAGCCTCTTCTTACTAATATTAAGCATTTACTATCTTTACACTATAACTGGTAATGTAACTATATTCCCCGAGACTTGAACTATGAAGCTCATGACCTGGCTGCAATAGCAGTACAGGAATTATGTAATTTTTATTTAGCCTAATGCTTCATCAAAAAAAAAGTAGCCATCTTGAATTGCATTGGTAATATCTATCTCCCAAATATAATAAAAAATGAGTAGAACACTATTCAAAGGTACTTGTAACTAGTGAATAGGAAGGGGTGAGTTCAACCAAATTTGAATCAATCGTTCTTAAGAGCCAGGGAGGCGCGCGAGAGGAGCGTGAGGGAGCCTCCCTGGCACTTTTTTAGGAGAGAGAAGGCTGGGTTAACAAAAAAAATTCCAGTTGAAATTAACGGCCGTTTAATTCACGTTAACGTGCATAGGAGCCCTTCAAAAACAGATCTAAGAAGGACATTATTACAGACGGAACTCCAAACAAAAAAAACCAGAGAAGCGCTCTTTTCGTCTCCAAAAGCTGCACCTTGAAGGTTTGCTTTTTTTGGCTTGAAGCTCTATCTTCGTCTACTGCACCTTGAAGTTCTCTCTTTTCTCTATAGGATTTCATCCCTAAGAAGAAGAATCTAAGTGGTGAAACCTCTTCTTCTTTGAAGAGAATACAGTGAAGAAGCAAAAGAGTGCAGATCTAGGGTTTCGACTGGGTTTCATCGCCTAGGGTTGCTTCTTTATCCCAACTCTCGCCGGTAATAGCCTTCTTCTCCCCATCTCATCCTTTTTGCTTCATCTTCTTTGCTTCATCTTCTTTGTATAGCAATTTTGTATAACAATTTTGGGGCAATTTTGTATAGCAATTTTGGGGCAATTTTGTATAGCAATTTTGGGGAGTAGGAACTGATTGTGCAATTTTGTATAGCAATTTTGGGGAGTAGGAACTGATTGAGCAATTTTGTAAAGTAGGAAAAGATTACAACTATGAGTAGGAAAATATTTCAACTGTGAGTAGGAACTAGGGATTAGGAACTTCTATTTTGTAATGTACTTATGAATAGATTAAGGTTTGCTCAGATTATGTTTTTTTTGTACTTATGAAGAGATTTTGTAACGAACTTCTAGTATGTAATGTACTTATGAAGAGGTTTTGTAATGAACTTCTAGTTTGCTCAGACTAGGTTTTGTAAAAATTTCAGGTTGCTTTATTTCATTCAAGCTTTTATTTTGTAAAAATTCATGTTGCTTTATTTCGTTCAAGCAATCAAGGAGTTGATGGCAAAAGATTTAATCAAGATGGATTCGTCACATTCAAGCCAGGAGATTTACACCAGAGCAACCAACACCACCTAATTGTTTTTCCTCGTCGTCAGTGGTTTGGAATAGTCTCGAGGCCTTGATGAAATTTGATAATTGGCTGAGGATCGGCATGTGTTGTCTACAACCATAATTTTCTTTTGTTATTGTTGATGTTTGGACATGTGGGCATTAGTATATAAAGTCCATTTATACTTTCTAGACAACTTGTAGGTTACAGATAGCTAGAAAGCTTGTAATTTTGGGGTTAAGAGGTTGATTTTCATGTTCTGCAGTGCATTTTATACTTTCAACATTGAGCTTGATTGATAATTCTATGATTTTTAAGTGTGGGTTTCATTTTATATGTTGAGTTTGTCTGAGATGGATATGATTGGCTTTAATATATGAAGTCTCTGCTTCCGGCAATTACACTCCCACAAGCTTGATTGGCTTGTTTGATTTTGTTTGAGTTGGATATTCATTTTTATTTTGTACATCCTGATTCCTTGATTGTATAAATTCAGGTTGCTTTTAATCAGGTTGCCAATTTCCTGTTGCCAATTCAGCAACAAAATTAAAGCAGATTTACAAATTTACTGTTGCAAATTTCCTGGTTCACTAAACACCAATTTACTGTAAAATTTACAGCAACAAAATTACTTCAAATTTATCGATTCACTGATGCAAAATTTACTGATTCGCTGAACAATTTGCAAAATTTATAGCAACAAATTACTGCAAATTTACTGATTCACTGATGCAAATTTTACTGCAACCTGATTCACTAATATAACACCTTCAAAATAATACAAATTCACTGACAGAAAATTACAGCAGCATCAGTTCATTTCCTCTTAAAAATGCACTTTCAAAATTACAGCACTAACACCTTCAAAATAATAAAAATTCAATTTCAAAATATCCTGGCCTACAATATATAGGAGTCTCGAACAACTCTTTGCACCCTATAACCTTTTTGTTTACTCTCCTCTTGTGTTTTTTCTGAGTTCTTTCTTGTCCATAATAGATCTTGTCTTGGCCAACAACAGATCCCCGCTTATTTCTCGAAGCATATTGATAATCCCTTGGTCTTTCTGACCACCATCAATGTTTTCTTCTTTGATGTGTGTATTTAATGTGTCATCAAAGTGTGGGTTTTCAGCAACTTTCCTACCATTAACATCAGAGTCAACGTCGTCACCATCACAATATTCTTCGTCCTCATCATCACTATCCTATATATCCTCACAATCTGCAGTACAATCCCCATCTTTAAAATTTTCATAATTCAGAAACTGAATATCATCCAAGCTCATCCAATTGACTAGGCGGTCTTGTTGAGCAGTGTCGTCTTTGAGGTCCATGCAAGAAGTGTCATGCTTTAACTCTGGGTCAAGTTGTCAATTTCTGCACCTTCTTTGTGTTCAACTTCATCGTTCCGGGGTTCAATCTTTTGTCTTTTAAACTTCTTGAAGCTTCTGTCCACAATGGTACAATCATCTTTATTAATATAGAACATCATTAGTATGATTTTTAGTAGAATATAATTGCAAAACAAACACATTAAATTATGGATGCGAACAATAACTACTTGCAATATGAACATCAGTTTCGCATACAAAACTAAATAGTCTAATGATGCAACATTGTAAAAATTTACTGAATCATCAAAGCCAAAGAAATAATGGAAGTGCAAATTCATGATCTATAACAAAGTCCAAAGGCTAATTATAAATAAACGGAGCACCCAATTAACTTTACTTTTCGAAACCTTATTCCACAAAATTTTCCAATATGTAACATTGCAAGGGTGTAAACTTAGCAATGACATAAACAATCCCAACATATCTCATACTCAAGTTCCATCATGATCCGAAGACTGCAACAAATTAGTCAAGAACACACTATCAACACTATCACCTTCTAGTACTTGTTGATCCTTACACTCCAATGGAGCTGAAAAATCCAAAGAACACTACTCTTAGCACACAATGCAGAAGGATTAACTAAACTAGAGCAAGTTTGAACCTCTGGCATTGAAAATAGAAACTCAAATCCGACTTCAATAAACTAAATTTTCTATGCCAAACAAAATATACCCATTAATCAAAACCTCAACAAATGCTTCAAAGAAAGGAACTTTATAAGGCAAAACATACATAAAAACCTGAAAAATCAAATACCCATAAAGCAAAACATGAAGATATATTGGTGAGAAAGTTAAGAACTTTAAGCTAAATCCCACATCAAAATGATGGTTTACTTGAAAGGAATCAAAACCCCATGAAGATATTGAGTGATTAAGAAAAAAAAAACGTACCATCTCTTCAAGTTGTTTGTAGTTCTTTGTTTGCTGCTAGAGAACCTTCAAGGGAAATACAACCACTATAATGGAGATGAAACATATGAGAAACCCTATAGAGAGAAAATCCCTAAAGAAGAAATACAAAAAAGCGTACCTTGAAGCAGGGGAGAGAAGGGCTTGGTCTTCAATCCGAGGTGAAAAGGGGAGCAAATGAGGGATTTGGTTTTCTATCTGTGATGAGAGAAGGGCTTCGTCTTCGATCCGCGGTGAACAAGGGGGGATTTGGTGTTGGATCTGTCAGCCTGACTTTGATCTATGAGTTGTTCGATCTGTGACTAGAGCAAAAACTCGAGAGAGAGTGAGGCGAGCTATTCGATTTGTTCGATCTTTGCTCTGATCGAGTTTTTTTGCTTTTGGGGACGAAGAGTGAAGCTTCTTCGTTCTTTGTTTTTTTTTTTTTTGGAGGTGAGAAACTAACGAGAGGGGAGGGAAGAAGCTAACATGAGTTAAAAGAGAGGTGAGGGTTTCCTTTTTCTCTTTAGCCTCTCTCCTCAACACGTGTTGAACACCACGCCCTGTCGCCATCCTGGCACCAGGGCCTCGCTCTCTAGAATTCTCCAATTTGAATAGCCATAAGGCAATGAAATAGTACATGTTCAATAGTCCCCACCGCAATATCACAAAAGAGCTTTGCTAGCTGTCGAGGGGAGGAGCGAGGAAACGAGCGAGGGAAATGAGGTGGAGGGGGTGGAAACCATCCACCCCCCTCGAGATGTGCGCGTGAAAAGTCAACGCTCACATCTCGAGGGGGGGTGGACGGTTTCCACCCCTCCACCTCATTTCCCTCGCTGGTTTCCTCGCTCAAATCCTCGACATTTAGAATTTCTGATCACAAAATGGTAATCCAATTTGATATTTAAATGATCTTTAAACAAGTTTTCCTTCGTTGGCAAGTGATTACAATAGCATTTTTACGAGAGAAAATGAACTCAATGAGGGGTTTTGGCAGTCAACAACTCATGAAATTTTTTATGGGTTAATTTAAGTTAACCTCCAAAATAAATAATCAACTATGAATTAGTCTCCATTACATGTCGTATTGTAGATGCCCATAGACTAGATCCACATTTATTGACTGCTATTTTTAAAATGAGCAAGTTTTGATGACTAAAATGCCCTTAAATAATTAAATGGCTGAGATTAAATATTGGCTTCGAAAACTAATAATTGGTATATCGAGGTGAATCAATTTTTCAAAATGTTAATAGACTAGTGGAATACCCGTGCCGTTGGCACTATCGCAGAGTACATCATACTTAAACGGCTATGTTGAATACTCAAATTTGTGGTTTTATTTAAATTTATAAAAACACTTGCATAATTGTCTATTACAACAGTTATGATGAATTAATTTTGTAAAAATTTAATACTATTGAACAGTAAAACAATGTTAATAAATCTGATCAATGCAACCTATGTGCTAAGAAATTTAATCTCCACCAAATGTCAGCTTAACTAAAAATACGAAGGAAATATCTCATGTGTGTCCAAGTGAGTATTTGATGAAATTGATGCCCAATTTAGTAAAACATCATTTTGAAGAAACATAATTTAATTAATTTGGACAAACAGAATGGAATACTCGTGCCATTGGCATTATCGCAGATTACATCATACTTAAACGGCTATGTTGAATACTCAAATTTGTGGTTTTATTTAAATTTATAAAAACACTTGCATCATTGTCTATTACAACAGTTATGATGAATTAATTTTGTAAAAAGTTAATACTATTGAACAGTAAAACAATGTTAATAAATCTGATCAACGCAACCCATGTGCTAAGGAATTTAATCTCCACCAAATGTCAACTTAACTAAAAATAAGAAGGAAATATATCATATTTGTCCAAGTGAGTAATGGCTGAAATTGATTAGGAAGAATATCAAACTTGTCATAAGCATTTGTATAATTTTTTTGATATAAAATATAAAAAATTTTGATAGAGTTTCCCAATTTGAAATATTTAAACTTGTCATAAGCATTTGTACCTCATGTAATTTGGCATAAAAAAAAACTTGTTGCCTGAGCGCAATATATGTTCACCGTTTTCAGTATACTAAAAGTGTTTTTTGGCGGTCGAAAAGACACGCACACAAAATTATATCCAAAATGTCAATTTTATGAATAAAGAAATTTATCCGAACAAATTTCCACACGCCAAAATAATATAAAAACGTGTAAGTACATCAAAGCCATACATTGTTTATACCTATACGCATTTAAAGAGCATGGTTTCCACCATTTATCTTTTCAAAAAATGAGAACAAAAGGAACCCACAATATACAAAAATGGGTTAAACTGCATATGTACATCAAAACTATGTATCAACAACTGCTCTAAACATCTTCTGCATCACATGATCAAATGACTCGGCGTCTATATGCACCAACTTTGAGCAAGGAGGGAATATGACTGAAATCTACAAATTTATCACACAATATTAGAAAAAAAAAATGTTAATAAAATAAGCTATTTTCAATCATCGTTAGAGATAAACTACCTTATTTGCCAATTTCCAATGACGCCCACCATTATACTTTTGTTTTTTAATGGTATTTTTGAACTCCTCGACAATGATATCCCAATTCTACAAAAATGTATAATCAATATTAGATTCATATCGTATGAAAGCAAAACATCAATATCAATAGAAAATTTATTAAAACATACCTTTAAAAAATTCTTACAACAAAACTTCTGGATAAACAATATTGGTTGTAGAATCCAGCCCATCTTGAGGTAAAAGGACACTGATTCTATTAGAAGCTGTGCATCTAGATAATGCAACATAAAGTTGGCCATGGCTGAATACCGGTGTTCGTAAATCAACTCCAACGTATTTCACAGATTGACCCTGCGACTTGTTTATCGTCATTGCATATGCCAACCGCACTGGAAATTGACACCTTTTCATTTTGAAGGGAAACTCGGAAGATGATGGCGTTAAAGAGATTCTAAGAATGAAAACTAAATTGCCAGCCTTATCCCCATTTAAGATTTTTGCTTCAATTATACGCTTTGCACAACGCATAACCATAAGACGTGTTCCATTACAAAGTCCATCTTTAGGTGCGATGTTTCTCAGCAACATAATTTGACAACCTACTTTTAATTCTAACTTAAATGGCGGCAATCCAGAAGGATTAAGCGAGTTCAAATACTCAGTTGGATAACGATTGGCAATGAAATGATCATTTTCAAAATGTTCCGCCATTTTATCTGCGGCAAAATAAATAATGATTTCTCCTGGAAAATCAGATAATGCAGCTTTGTTAATGTCGCAGACATCGTCATTTCGTGCTGAGAGAATTGTTCGCTCAGTCAAATAATTCGGAGATGCTGTGCCTATTACATTTAGTTGAGGATAAACCAAAGAAATTAGTTCACTTAAATCTTTGCACTTGTGCACCGTTGTTGGAATACGAATAACATCTTGTGCGGTGCTTCCAATCTAAATAAAATAAAAATAATCAGTAATTAAAAAATGGCAATGTAGTAAAATGTAGAATTGTTTACACAAAAATAATACCTCAGTCAAAAACTTCATAAACCCGTCATTGCCTACTGATATTCACATAATTATTACATAATATATCCCTTAATTTATACATGTTAGTGTTTCGATTATTATATTGTATAGTAATTATTTCGTTTTCGTGTCTTTGTAGGAATTTGAGCTTAAACGATGAATCCATATTAAGCAGTCACAAACGACAATTAGGCAATTTCAATGGTGGTATAAAACAAATCACAAACCTAAACCCAACACCTAGCTCACAACCTAAAATCCACAAACCTACACCCAACACCTAGCTCTTAACCTAAAACCCACAAACCTAAACCCGAAACCTAATTCATAACCTAAACCCCATCCATAATCTAATCCATAACCTAAAACCAAACCCAATCCTACCCTCATTGATGAATCTTCCCCTCATCTCATCCTTATTCATCTTGGCTATTTTCTATAAATAGAGGATAATGGGGTGAGAAGAGGGGAGGAGAAAAGAGAAGGGAAAAGAAGCAAATTAGGAAGAAAAATTCAATCCTCTTTCTCTCAAATTCACCTCACCACCACCACCTGTCCCTCTTCCACTCATCCATCTCTCACTCACTCCACTCACTCAGCACACAGTCACCTCACCATCACCACCACCGAGCTCCGCAACCGCCACCGTCACCACCGTGAAACAGGGGTGTGACAACCCTGTTTCACGTCCAATTTTCCCTCCACCACCACTCTCTGCTCCTCTCCCCTGTCCACACAACCGCCACCACCTCCGCACGAGTCCCACCACCACAACAGACCACGACTCGCCGCGACAGAACCACTGCAACCACGCCGCGAAACAGAGCCGCACCGCGACTCTGTTCCGCCTCGCAGACCCTGTTTCCCATCATTTCTCGGCCTCTCTTTGTCTCGAGATTCTTCCTGACTCCCTCTCTCGCGACCACCGTCACGACCAGACCGAGCAATTCCGCCACCACTTCGCGAGACAGCGTTCGCAACTCAGAAACAGGGAGCCCCTGTCCTCGTTTTCATTCTCTGTTTTTGCGGTTTTATTGGTGTTTCCTCACCCTCTATTTCTCTTTTTCAGGTTCTGGAGATGATTTGAGGACGAGGAAGGCCGCGAGGAGCGAAGGAAAGCCGCGAGAACAGGCGCTGTCGCGCTGGAGAAGACGACCGGGCGAGGCAGTACTGTAGCAGTACTGTAGCGAGGGCGGGAGAAAGAGTCAAATTCGGTTATTCGGCTATTCACACCCCCGGTTTTGCTCTGTACCACCACAGAGCGTTTTGGGACCATTTCCTCGGGATTCGTGCACAACCACCTGCTGATTTGCTGAGTGCCACCACATCGAGTTTGTGACGAACTAAATGGGTTGTATAAATTAATTTGATTCATTTTACTGAATTGTGTACTTAATTGTTAATTGCAATTTATTTCTGAATTTTTGATAAATTGCTTTCACCTTGCATGTTCGAGTAATTAAACTTGATATGCTTGGTAGTTAGAATTACCCTTTATCAATATTCAAAGCATGTGCTAAAAATATTAAGCTTAAACTTTGATTAAGTGTGCCCTAAAAAGACACTTAATACTTGGTAAAAGCGTATTTGCTTGAAATACTTTGTTAAGGTTTAAAAGAACATGATATAATTTAAATTGGATTTTAACGATCACATATTCGGTGTAAGCAATGGATTTTCATCCATAAAGCTTCTCGTAAATTCAGTAATTTAGATTAAATAATTTTGCTAACTCATTGGTGAGTCCAAGCCCACCAAACCCATCTCATTTCATCTATCTTTTATTTTTCTTATTTTAATTTATTTTTAGTTTAGATTTAAAAATGCTGTAACCCCATTTCCTATAAATTAGTTTAATTAAATTCTAAATTTCAATTGCATCCACCTTCTTCGTGGGATCGACCCGTACTTGCCGTTGTCTACCAGTTAGGCACCGTGCACTTGCGGTTATTACAAGTGGGCTGAATTAACCTATTAATT
The DNA here is from genome assembly GCA_963556465.1 of Berberis vulgaris. Classification (NCBI taxonomy): domain Eukaryota; kingdom Viridiplantae; phylum Streptophyta; class Magnoliopsida; order Ranunculales; family Berberidaceae; genus Berberis; species Berberis vulgaris. Next base: position 17,443,987 of record OY747129.1, on the reverse strand, counting down.
TAGGTTAGTTAAATCTGCATCAAGTTTTTGGCGCCGTTGCCGGGGAAGGTTGCATTGTAATTGAATTTAAGATTTATTTTCACTAATTATAAAAAAAAAAAAAAAAACAACAAAACAAAAAAAAAAAAAAAATTTCAGTTTATTTTTATTTTATTAAGTTCTTTTTACACTCATTTTGTGTTTGATTTTGCAGAATACACGCTTCTCGAGGATATTGGACGATCCTGCAAAACATCAAGCAAATTTTAAGTTTTTTTTTAATATTTTTTATTTTGTGAGGAGAGTTTTAATTTTATTTTCACCTCGTTTTACGAGTGTGTGGTGTAATAATTTTTATACTCTACTGTTTTCATTTTGTTTAATCACAAAAAAAAAAAAAAAAACCAAAAACCAAAAATTTTCTAAGTCAAAAGAAATTATAGGGAAACAATTTTAATTGTTACCCAATAATTTTTTATGATTTAGAAATCCGACTTCTAAGACCAAGACCAGTAAATTTATTTGTATATGCTTGTGTATTGATTGAAACGGATAAAAAGAAGTCGAATTTTTTTTTAATTGTGCTAACTTTTTGTGCAGATTGGAATATGCACACTGTAAGTATTTCTATCACACGCAATGTATTAGCGACCAGGGTGCTTGGTGTAATTGTTTGAAATTGTGTGATTGGTTGTTTAATTTCTGTAATTGTGGATGCTAAACTTTAGTAATTCATAATAAGCAGACCCAGCTTATAAATAGAAACTGGTGGGACTTGATATCCCCACCTCATCACTCCAGCTGTGTGCAACCAATATCCTAACATAATTAAAATCAATTAGCAAGTTAGATAGAGCATTTTTTAGGTACGGTGTTCATAGGACAACCAAGACCAAAGTGAATCCAATAATTTTTGTGTTGACCAAAGCTAAAAGTGACGATGGGTTTAATCATTCAATGAACTCCGAGAGGCCACTGCCACAAGGGTAATTCACCCGGTACGCCGAGTCATAAGTAAGCTACGATCCACAAGAAGAATTGGTGTAACCAACAGTTTTTGGTTAGGAACACAAGCCTCAAGTGTGCATTTAACATCACATCGTTCTCACATCTATTGGCTTACAGAGCGGTAGCACAAGGAAGTACTTAATTGGACCATTGTGACCTCCTTCTCTTGTGCGATAATCCGGTTTCTTTGAAACAAACTCTAGCCTACTGATTTTGAACTTTGCGGTGTAAAGTGTACACTCTTAGGATCAACTTGTAGCACCCATTGCTGTGTCATAAATATTACATAAGAAATAATTGTCCCCTAAAGATAAAAAGATAATTGATCTCAAAAACGTTGATTGCTTAGGGAGGCATGTTTCTTGTGCATTTATTGGTTGCTGATTGCATGTGAGTCTGTGCATATTTTGTTTAGAGTTAGTAATTAAAAAAAAAAAATTAAAAAAAAAAAATTTAATTAAAATTAAAATAAAAAAAAAAATGAACACAAGGGATTACCCAGCCTATTTTTCCGAGCAAGTCAATTCATTTTATGATATGCGACGACCTGATTATGATCCATATTTAGATTATTACAACCCAGGTCTAGCCTATCATCCTGACTTCTCATGGGCTCATGGTCAGTACCATGAAAGCCCTCTAGACACTCCTCAGACTCCTCAAGCTTTCATTCCTGATAATGAGTTAGAGGATATAATGAAAATTTTTATAGAGCGAACAGGAGAAATACTTGTGCAAAATTCTCATGATATCACAGAATTGACAACTATTTTTCAACAAAACTCTCAAGCTATCCGGAAACTTGAGATGACTGTGAGTCAGATAGTTGAGTCACTTCCTGAGATAGAGTCAGAAAAATTCCCTAGTGACTCATTTATTGATGAACCTGTCCATTCTGAGACACTACAGACATCTCCTTCCCATGTTGACTCATGCCTCCCTAGTGACTCATGCATCGTATCAAACTGTGAACATTCTTTAGAGTCTCCCCTTGACTGTTTAGAGGCTTGTTTGACTCAATTTAGTTTAGACTTTGATGTTGATGATTCCATTAGGGAAGTCAATGATTTGCTTGACTCAGTCCCCATTGTGGATCCTAGTTATAAATGGAAGTCTAAAGTGAAGCCTCTTCCACTCAGTGAGTCAAAACTAGTCCCATCAGTTGAGCCACCTGAGCTTGACCTTAAACAATTACCTGACACCCTCAGGTATGCATTTTCAGGTGATGAGTTGTCTAGACCAATATCTCTATATGATTCATGTGATGAGCCTGTACCACCTGATATATCCATTGTCTCATCTACTTGCATCACATTCCCTTTTACTAAGGCTACTTTCACCGATCCCTTGTGTTGTAGTGAGGATTTCAGTTTTCACCATCCTGTTGTGAAATTTATTCAATCTTCTGATTTGGAACCAGACATAGGATGTTCCCTTTTTGGAACACGCAAAAATCCTCTGTTGAGTATGACTACAGGTCACTTTTGGGATGTCCTAGTGTATTTGGTGCCCCATGTGATTGCTATATTTTGGTGGACTGATCCTCAACTGTTCAGGTTGTTGATATACGACCATGGACTAAGTGTTTGTCACGTTCTTCCTCTCTATTTTTCGATGCACCATTTTTTAGGAAGAATATTTGTCGGGCTGATGACGTTAAACCAAGCGCTCCTAGGAGGCAGCCTAGCTTTAGTTGTGTGTCTCTGCTGTTAGTCTGGATTGATTTTCGAGTACCCTATTTAGTTGTGTTTCACTCTTACTCGTTAGCTCCGTAACAGTTTTGACTTACAACTAGCATTCTTTTTAGTTTTCTTTGTTAGTGTCGAGTCTGCATTTTATCGATTTCTAATGAAAACTCCATGATTCTTATGTTTGTGAGCCTCATTGATGGATGACTTCTTGGAAATTGGTAAAATCTTCACCACGGTAATACCGTTCTAACCTCCTCTCATGTACTTATTTCATTCATTTGTAAGAATTATTGTGTTAAACATTGAGGACAATGTTTGGATTAGGTTTGGGGGTAGGGTTCATGAGTCGGTGAATTTTTTGTAGTATTTTCTTTTCTTATCTTAAAAAAAAAAAAATTGCTTTTTCTGTTAAGAAAACTTGGTCTTTTGCGATTATGAAAATGGATTTTAAATGTTTTATACTCAAGAAAATACAAACTAACTTGACATATTGGTATATCGATAAAGACTGAAAGTTTAGTATAATCCTTAAGTTAGATTTAGTTCATGAGATTTTTCAACTCAATTATCTTTGCACCATTAGCCATGTTAGCATAACTTGAAGTTGATGAGTGAAATATATACTAGAAAACCTTAGAATAATAGTGGAGACTTAACCCTGAAAGCTTTGAGCCTTTCTATTTTTCTGAGGGTTATACATAAACTCTGATTTTTCTTGAGTCTACATTATCTCGTTGATGATCTCATTATTCTCATTTTTCTGATCAATTGCTTTGGGAATGACATCAAAATTGAATTATTACACTAGAACTTCTTGGCTTATTCAATTGAGATGTCATAATACTGACCCGAACTTAGGAAATGATCTAGGCATTTTTTTTTTGGACCATTAACTAGCCTTTTAACTTACCCATAACATTAACTTTTTTTGTAGCCTTTTGAGCCTTAGATTAACTTTTATTTGTTAACCCATTAACCTTTACCCAATTTTTTTTGGGAATATGTACGGATGAATATACTTGGTGTAAAAAGGGCATGAAAGAGCAAAATATGAGATATTTCATAAATCCTCTATGAAAGAAAAAAAAAAAAAAAAAAAAGAAAGAAAGAAAAGAAAGCAGAAGAATAATGTGAATGAGGATAAAGATGTGAGAATGAAGAACAAAATTGATGGTGCGCAACATTGATTTATTCTTAACAGCCCTAATTGTTCGTATAATGGGTGTATACATTCCTAGAAATTTTTGTTAAAATCCTTTGACATTCCTTATTAACTATTAACCAAGCCCCATTACAACCCAACAAAGTCCTAGTTGATCTTAGGTAAAGGTTGGTTTCGTAGATGTGGAGATTTAATAACCAAGACCTATGGTGTTTGATTCAACATTCCCAAAAGTAATTGATATTCCTGTCCATGAGTGTTCATTCCATTCTTGAAAAGTCCGTTCTTCATATTACTATATGTGAGATGATTGTTTTCCATCATTTACTCTTTTCCTCACATATAAACTGAGTGAAATACCAAATCTCTGAGTGTTTTATTGTGAGTGACATGAGAGGTTTGAAGTCAAAACAAACTTTCTACAGGAGATTTAGTCATTGTTTTACTCTGAAATGAAAAGTTTTGTTGACAGTGCTATCCACACACACACATTGAGTTGAGGATGATTATGAATTTTTTCTAACCTTTGGAGAATATTAAATTATTTGGAGATTTGTTGATACACTAAAATGACACTATTGGTTTTCTGCATTTCTTGAAGTTTTAAAATGAACACTATTTGACCAAGTTTTGATTGAGTCAGTAATGTTTGTGGGTAACATTTCTGGAAACTCTCACGAGACTATAACTCGTCCACTAGAGGTAATCTAGGGGTTTAAAGCCTTGTTGCACGTTTAAGGTAAGTGCAACCGATGATTCCTGCGAAAGTGAATTAGGATTTTCTTTTTATTGTTTTGCTCGAGGACTAGCAAAATATAGGTTAGGGGGTATTTGATATTCACATAATTATTACATAATATATCCCTTAATTTATACATGTTAGTGTTTCGATTATTATATTGTATAGTAATTATTTCGTTTTCGTGTCTTTGTAGGAATTTGAGCTTAAACGATGAATCCATATTAAGCAGTCACAAACGACAATTAGGCAATTTCAATGGTGGTATAAAACAAATCACAAACCTAAACCCAACACCTAGCTCACAACCTAAAATCCACAAACCTACACCCAACACCTAGCTCTTAACCTAAAACCCACAAACCTAAACCCGAAACCTAATTCATAACCTAAACCCCATCCATAATCTAATCCATAACCTAAAACCAAACCCAATCCTACCCTCATTGATGAATCTTCCCCTCATCTCATCCTTATTCATCTTGGCTATTTTCTATAAATAGAGGATAATGGGGTGAGAAGAGGGGAGGAGAAAAGAGAAGGGAAAAGAAGCAAATTAGGAAGAAAAATTCAATCCTCTTTCTCTCAAATTCACCTCACCCTCACCACCACCACCTATCCCTCTTCCACTCATCCATCTCTCACTCACTCCACTCACTCAGCACACAGTCACCTCACCATCGCCACCACCGAGCTCCGCAACCGCCACCGTCACCACCGTGAAACAGGGGTGTGACAACCCTGTTTCACGTCCAATTTTCCCTCCACCACCACTCTCTGCTCCTCTCCCCTGTCCACACAACCGCCATCACCTCCGCACGAGTCCCACCACCACAACAGACCACGACTCGCCGCGACAGAACCACTGCAACCACGCCGCGAAACAGAGCCGCACCGCGACTCTGTTCCGCCTCGCAGACCCTGTTTCCCATCATTTCTCGGCCTCTCTTCGTCTCGAGCTTCTTCCTGACTCCCTCTCTCGCGACCACCGTCACGACCAGACCGAGCAATTCCGCCACCACTTCGCGAGACAACGTTCGCAACTCAGAAACAGGGAGCTCCTGTCCTCGTTTTCATTCTCTGTTTTTGCGGTTTTATTGGTGTTTCCTCACCCTCTATTTCTCTTTTTCAGGTTCTGGAGATGATTTGAGGACGAGGAAGGCCGCGAGGAGCGAAAGAAAGCCGCGAGAACAGGCGCTGTCGCGCTGGAGAAGACGACCGGGCGAGGCAGTACTGTAGCAGTACTGTAGCGAGGGCGGGAGAAAGAGTATAATTCGGTTATTCGGCTATTCACACCCCCGGTTTTGCTCTGTACCACCACATCGAGTTTGTGACGAACTAAATGGGTTGTATAAATTAATTTGATTCATTTTACTGAATTGTGTACTTAATTGTTAATTGCAATTTATTTCTGAATTTTTGATAAATTGCTTTCACCTTGCATGTTCGAGTAATTAAACTTGATATGCTTGGTAGTTAGAATTACCCTTTATCAATATTCAAAGCATGTGCTAAAAATATTAAGCTTAAACTTTGATTAAGTGTGCCCTAAAAAGACACTTAATACTTGGTAAAAGCGTATTTGCTTGAAATACTTTGTTAAGGTTTAAAAGAACATGATATAATTTAAATTGGATTTTAACGATCACATATTCGGTGTAAGCAAGGGATTTTCATCCCTAAAGCTTCTCGTAAATTCAGTAATTTAGATTAAATAATTTTGCTAACTCATTGGTGAGTCCAAGCCCACCAAACCCATCTCATTTCATCTATCTTTTATTTTTCTTATTTTAATTTATTTTTAGTTTAGATTTAAAAATGCTGTAACCCCATTTCCTATAAATTAGTTTAATTAAATTCTAAAATTCAATTGCATCCACCTTCTTCGTGGGATCGACCCGTACTTGCCGTTGTCTACCAGTTAGGCACCGTGCACTTGCGGTTATTACAAGTGGGTTAAATTAACCTCCCCATTGTCCAACCGCATATTCAAACTCAAAGTCAGAACTTGTATGTTTAACCAAAGCTTAGAACGCCTCAAAGTTGCAGCCACAATTTGCTTGCGGACGCCTTTGGGTATCACTGGCAATATCTGTCGAAAATCACCCCCAAGAACAAGAGTAATACCACCAAATGACTTATTGGTGCTGTAAATGTCTTGTAGTGCACGATCAACTACTTCAACACAATATCTATGTTGCATCGGAACTTCATCCCAGATAATTAGTTTGGTCTCCCTGAATAACTCAGCGTGCAATGACTGTTTACTAAACCCACACACTGAATTTTCCATGACATCCAGCGGAATACGAAACATTGAATGAACTGTTCTACCTCCCACTAATAGTAACGCCGCAATACCAGATGATGCAACGGTAATGACAATGTGTCCAAGGCTGCGACATTTTGATGCAATGGTGTTGTATAAAAAAGTTTTTCCTGTTCCTGCACCTCCATTCAAAAAAAAATGAATTCCCTTATTTTCAAGCACTGAAGTTACTATTGCAGTATAAGCAGAATGTTGTGCCTCATTAAGACGATCGACGGATGATTGTGCATCGGATTCTTGACCATCATACTGAAGTTGTCGGTGTTCCCATATGAGTCTGTTACCAACTATCATGTCCCAATTTTCAATTGGCAGGGGCATAGGTGGGAACTTCGTTAAATTCTTCCCTCCTTCTTGAAGAAATTGATTTATGAGATACAAACCATAATCCAGAGTCTGAGCATCTGTTGGATTTGAAATACCGAACCTTGTTCGAAGTTGGTGCGAAAGATCATCACATATATTCACTGAGAACCTTGTCCATAGCAAATCTGGGTGAAGTGGATGACATTCCATTAGAATCACACTAAACAATCTTCTCAACTGATTCCCAGTTTTCATGATCGCAGCCTCTTCAAGGCACTGAATCCATTCATCATCATCTTCTAGGAGTCCTCGTGAGGTGCAAGCTAATTTGAAGGTGTCGTGTAAAACATTGTCATATGTGCGCAAATGTTCAAATGATTGTGGCCATTTTACAACCGTTAGAAGCAGTCGCAAATAAAACCTTTCACCTTCATGAGGACTGGCAAAATACATTCTTCCAATTGCATAGCCCATTTTTCTTTTTGTCCACATTTTTTGTGATTTATGCCAAACAAAATGTTGGGGGAATTGTTGGTAGGTAAATGTACGTGCAAACGGATCTACAGCACAACATGCAAAAAATGCAGTTAAAGTCGACATTTGGTGTCTAGCTCTAAGTAAAATTGATTGTGCTTGATCTTTAGGATTGAACACAACATGATGCATTCCAGGTAAATGAAGCGCCAATCGAACCACTGTAGGATTTTCTTCGTGTAAAAGATGACCAAATATCCGCCAGGCAGCTTCCGGCGGACCAATATATCGAGCATCAAGATATTGCTGGATTTCATCTACTCCCCCTAGTACCATTGTTGTTCTATCATGACCTTTATAAATGTACTTGTGTATGTATTTAACACATCTAATTCCCTCACACACTTCCACATTAATATGACAATCAAACATCCTTGAAAGATATGGATTATATGGCACTACATCTCTATTATCAACTGGTTGACCCTTCACATTATATACTCGACCAGTATTGCGGCGTCGATAAATAGGATATCCATCTTGGCCCATTGTTGTTGTTTCTGAATATTCGCGAGGATATCTTTTTGTGCACCTCCCATTCTCCATACATGGTGCTCCAGAATTTCGAACACCACACGGTCCATGCACCATACAATGTAAGACTGTTTGAAATAGCATCAGATCTTTATCCGGGTCAGGAAATTCTGCACACACGATCTTATCAATTTGAGCAGTAGTGCGAATTTTTTGTAAATGGTGAAGGAATATAAGTGCGTGCATATGAGGTAGCCCACGCTTTTGGAATTCAATGGTAAAGACATGAGCTACAACATCACCGAATGTGCCTCTTTTGATAATCTTATCCATTAGACATTTTCTTTTTAACTCAAAAACTCGAGATACTAAATCTGGGCGATCCGTAGGCTTTTGGTGAGGTAACAGAGCATCCATAATTTCAGGCCATTTTGGATTTGCAGTCATGGTTAAGAAAACATCTGGATGATTGTTGTAACGTGTGATAGCCATTGAATCTTGAAATATCTCAAACATGTGTCTTGGACTACCAATATGGGATGACGGCAAAATAAGTCGCTTCCCAACTTGATCTGGTCTTAACCCATCGGGCCCAATGTCCGTCAGACTTTCATATAGCTCAGCCCTGAGCTTTGTTTGATTGTTCCACACATACATTAATCAATTTTGCTCTGTTGAAGACCAAGCATCTACTAAAAACTCCTGAAGCAATTTGCCACCTCTCAAAATTGTTGAGTACTCAGTTGGTCGTTCGAACAAATGATAACTGTAAAACTCCATCTGAGTAAGTCCTTTATTTGAACACCTATTAGTTGTAACATCCCACTGAAATAATTAAGGTTGCCAACCTAAGTCTCCATACGGAAATAATAGCACATAATGAAGCGGTAAGTAAGCTGGGTGACATTCATTAATTTTCATCAACTCTTGATTTCCTCGCAAATATACGACAATATCTCTGGTTGTGTTTACTTCAGGGACATCTCCAGGCAAAATAATTGCTATTTCATTTGATGAAGGAAGATTGTAACGCCGCCGATCTTTATGACAACTATAGTGTAAATACACAGGTATGTTTTGGTCAACAGAATTTGTCTGATTCAGAATCTCGTATGCTTGACGGTATTTCTCCACAAACACATTATACTGCAACAAAGCATCTTGAATGATTTTGAGCACATCTAATCTCAAGCGTGGATTTCGACGACTGCGGGTATGTAATGCTGAATCGGGATCATAAATGTAAAGCTGTGAATATACTGCATCTTGGCCTTGTTGCGGAATTAACGCTCCCGTTTGATGTCGTAATTCTCCATGAATAATAAAGCTTGTGGGACCCCTCCCATTGAGTACCCTTGGCTCAAATTTAGTACCAAGACTCGTAAATGCATTCGCAGCATTATACTCGCGAATATGTGTACGAAAATTATTTGATTAAACATCATCTCTCTCATACAACACTTGAAGCAATGGAGGAGGGGTAGATAACAGTGGCAGCTTCACCTTTCCTTGCAAACAACACGTCCCAAAAAAAGGATTCCTTGACGAAGATGCCTTCAATTTTTCATCATTCCAATGTAGTGCTGAGCAATGAGGACACAAAAAATTCATTTTGCCTAAGAAATGACGTGTTTCTTCTTGATGAGCTTGTGAGCCAATTTCATGCCGGAAATCCAAAACACTATGACGGGAAGTATCGTCATTAGGAAGTCGGTCATTTGTAATTGGCCTAAACAAATTGTAAGATAGATAATGAGTTAAAATTTAGAAAACTTGATAAAGTTAAATTATATGAGAAAATAGAAAAAAAAGAAGTATACATGTTTGTTGGTGCATTTGGGGATGCGTTAGGCGTAGAAAATGAACACCTCCTTGGTTGTTGTGGTGACAACACATTTTGATCTAACACAGCAAAAAATTCATAATCCATGCATCGGGGAGGGATGATATTGAGCACAGCCGTTCGTGATTGTTGCCGCAGCTTTTGTGGAAAAGCGCGATCATTGGGTGTGAAAGAAGGAAAAGGTATTTGAACAGGAGGCGTCCTACATAAAATTCTCTCTTTGTCTCGACGCAAACGTTGTGCGGATGAACGTTTTGAATTATTATTCAGAACAATGTTGTTATCCTAAAATACATTTAAAATGGTAAATGATTACACACTAAAAGAATTAAGGCATGCATATAATCTAAACAATGAAAACGTGCATAGACAATGGGAAAATAAGAAGGGGCCTATATAACACGGTAAACAATGAAATAATAATAAAGTGACGCACTTATACATACCTGAATAAATACAACTTTTCGTTTACCCTTTTGAATAGAACCGGCATTTTCCTTTCCCTTGCATAAAAAACTTAAGTAAATAAGCATAAGACGGTAAAAACAATTAATATAGATAATTGCAGTACACAGATCAGCACACGCATTGAAAGTTAAGAATGTTGTACACACCCCAACAAATTTGCTTTTTCCCTTTTCGGCAATTGTGGCTTTTGTTTTTCCTTTTCCCTAGAAAGAAACACACACAAATATAAATTTAATTTTCGAAGGTGTAAGGTTAAAGAATCATATGTACATACTAATATAAATTTTGTTAGGAAAAAACATATGTACATACCCCAAAGCATTGGAGTTTGAATATTCTCTGTTTTGTAGTATTCATATTAGCAGTCAAGGTAGTGTCTAACTTAGGTTGATTTTTTTCTCTTTCTCGACGCAAACGTTGGCCTAGCGCACGCTTGGAAACGTTACTGTCTATAGGGACATTTTCTTTTCCCTTTCCCATATCCATATTTGGCTTTAACAAAAAAAAAACAGATAACTTGGTATAAATAAATATGTATATATTTATTGTTAGAAATAGTGAAAAAGAAAAAACAAATAAATAAATAGAAACAATACCTGTTGATTGGGAACATTGGACCTGAGGCCATTATCTATAAGAAATTGCTCCTAGTAAAAGGATGACATGTTAAGATCTTTGGCTAATTTATTAAAAACTATGTGAAAAGAGAAATTAACAAAATTTCTTACTGTCCTTGGCAAGTTTGAATCAACTTGCTCATCACGAACTGTAACCCTGACGCCTTGTTTTTCTAGAAATTTGATCTATGGCAAACATATAAGTAAGTGAGTAATTTTAAGGTGAAAATTGGCAGATAGATGGCGGAAAAACTATGCATTTTTCTTACAGTTCCTTCTACGGCTGAATCCACCTGCAAACAAAGAAGGTGTCATATATAAGAGACAACCAATTCGAAGTAAGATGTAGTAGTATCAACCTACTATAGTAACTGTCCGAAAATCATCATTTCGGAGTAGGGTGGATTTTGAACTAAGTGGTCCATAATTACGGTCAAGTACAATGAAAGGTTAGGGATCCCTGAAAAGAAAAAGGAAATGTTTATATATTGCAACAAAATCTTTACAATTGAACTATATTTTTGGAACATCCATCAATTCAATAAGCATCAACAACATATATTACTTCAATGGGAAGTTGATTAAAAAAAAATGATTTACAATCAAAACGGGGTTACATGACGACTTTACCCGTATAAAAAACAAACGAAGTTAAGGACTTTGCCCAAACAAAAAAGACCGCAACCCTGTCGGCGAAACAGGACTTGAGAACTAATAAGCCACTACTTAGCACTTTAAACAAACCAAAAAGCAAAACAAAAATTGCATAAGAAAAAAAAAGAAAAACATCAAGCAAAACTGAGACAGGGAAAGCAACACCGCACCCCCCTGTCCAGACTGAAACCTCGCGCCTGCAGCACCTCCCGCACCAAGCATCCCACCGCTCCCTGCCTTAGCCAGACAGCAAGGGTGAACCTGGCAGTTTGGAAACCTGGTGCTGACATGGGGGCTGAGCTAGGTAGCATGCCGCGGCTTGGCTTGCGATTGTGGTCTGATGCTGGGTGTCGTCTAGTGACGGTATGCGGCCTGGATGATGCTGCGAAATCGCGGTTGCGACACAGCTAAACAGGGGCAGATGTTTAGGCAGAGCACTCTGTTGCAAAACAGAGTTGCTCTGTTCAGCACTGCGTTGCTGTTGCTGATGCTGCTGTTGCGTTGCTGATGCCGCTGCTGCGCTGAGTTGCTGATGCCGCTGCTGCTGCCGCTGCTGCTGCCGCTGCTGCCGCTGCTGCTGCCACTGCTGCTGCTACCGCCGCTGCTACCGCCGCTGCTGCTACGCTGAACTGTCGCAGCGTTGGTTGGAGCATTTGTTTTGGGCATAGTTTGACTCAATGGACATTTCAACTTTAGATATTAAGCTAGACCACCACACATGTTTTGTACCAAAACAATGTGCTTTCGTAATCATTTTGGTTATCAATCACTATTGCAACTCTGGCATACTCAATGGCATGCAAAATTCCATATGCATGAACATCAATGTTTATGTAGATCACTAATAAAGGATAACATATAGGAGCACTAAGCAAGCGAGCATGCTGCCTGCAAGCAAGTTGCCTGCAAGCAAGCAAGCTGCCTGGATGCATATTTTGTGCATCAATTCTTAGATAACTAATACGAAATAAATACGAAAAATATTTTGTGCATCAATTCTTCACTACTTTATAACAGAATTTGTTCAAAGAGGATTTTCATCAAACAGGAATTTCATCAAACATATTTTGTGCATCAATTCTTAGATTACTAATACGAAATAAAGAAGAAACATATTATGTGCATCAATTCTTCACTACTTAAATGGGTATGAAGTTCACAAACCCCAATTTCAACCAAACAAACCTTAAATGGGTGTGAACCTTTAAATCACAAACCAAAAACCCCAAAACCAAAAACCATAACACCTCAACAATCAAAACCTTGTTGTTCCTGCAAGCAAGCAAGCTGTCTGGATGCCTGCAGGCAAGCAAGCTGCCTGGATGCCTGCAGGAAAGCAAGCTGCCTGCCTGCCTGCCTGGCAGCAAGCAAACTCATTGAGGTTGAGTTTAGTCCAAGATCCAACAATTATTACAAATGGTAGTTTGGTTTTAAAAAATATCAAACAACAATGTGAAAAAGAGGTTAAAAAGTATCATGCACATGTAGAATAGGAAGTGTTCTCATGGCTGATATATATGGTTGAATTACGTGGCCGATATTGGTTAAATCAATATTTGAAAAACTTTCTTGTTCCAATAATTTGCAGTTGAAATCAATATGGTAATTAATATGGTAATTAACATATTTGACTCAATGGACAGTTCAAATTTAGATATTAAGCTAGACCACCACACATGTTTTGTACCAAAACAATGTGCTTTCTTAATCAATTTGGTTATCAATCACTATTGCAACTCTGGCATACTCAATGGCATGCAAAATTCCATACGCATGAACATCAATGTTTATGTAGATCACTAATAAAGGATAACATATAGGTCGACTCCTGAATAATAAATCAACCATAGAACCAAATAAACCTAACCAGTTTTTTGGGTGAACTCAATAAATAATCAATTATTAATAGACCCAAATAAACCTAACCATTTTTTTGGGTGAACTCAATAAATAATCAATTATTAATGTGTTACAACTCTACAACAGTACAGCCTGAGATAACTAATACGAAATAAAAACAACAAATAAAATAATGGCAAATATGTTTACCTTCCAAAGATAAGAGAAAAGTGAGGGATGATCAATGACGAAGGAGTTGTGAAGTCGTCCTGGATAATACTCTGATACAGTCTTCAAGCTTGCCAGCAACAAATTCATAAAAGATGAAGCTGATCTGAAAAAGCCTGCATTTGCACGTCTTGTTTAATTTAATCAATTATTCAACCCCATGCACCAAAAGAACTTAAACAATTTCAAAAACTGTATATTATTAAAGAAACAACTGGCTTAAGATATATATTTTTTCTTTTACTGACACAAAAAATGGCGCACTAAGCAAGCGAGCATGCTGCTTGCAAGCTGCCAGCCTGCCTGCCTGCAAGCAAGCAAGCTGCCTGCCTGCTTGGCAGCAAGCAAACTCATTGAGGTTGAGTTTAGTCCAAGATCCAACAATTATTAAAAATGGTAGTTTGGATTTAAAAAATAATCAAACAGCAAAGTGAAAAAGAGGTTAAAAAGTAGCATGCACATGTAGAATAGGAAATGCTATCATGGCTGAGATATATGGTAGAATTATGTGGCCGATATTGGTAAAATCAATATTTGAAAAACTTTATTTTTCCAATATTTTGCAGGTGAAATCAATATGGTAATTAATATGGATGATAACATATTTGACTCAATGGACAGTTCAACTTTAGATATTAAGCTAGACCACCACACATGTTTTGTACCAAAACAATGTGCTTTCGTAATCAATTTGGTTATCAATCACTATTGCAACTCTGGCATACTCAATGGCATGCAAAATTCCATATGCATGAACATCAATGTTTATGTAGATCACTAATAAAGGATAACATATAGGAGCACTAAGCAAGCGAGCATGCTGCCTGCAAGCAAGTTGCCTGCAAGCAAGCAAGCTGCCTGGATGCATATTTTGTGCATCAATTCTTAGATAACTAATACGAAATAAATAAGAAAAATATTTTGTGCATCAATTCTTCACTATTTTATAACAGAATTTGTTCAAAGAGGATTTTCATCAAACAGGAATTTCATCAAACATATTTTGTGCATCAATTCTTAGATTACTAATACGAAATAAAGAAGAAACATATTATGTGCATCAATTCTTCACTACTTAAATGGGTATGAAGTTCACAAACCCCAATTTCAACCAAACAAACCTTAAATGGGTGTGAACCTCTAAATCACAAACCAAAAACCCCAACAATCAAAACCTTGATGTTCCTGCAAGCAAGTTGCCTGCAAGCAAGCAAGCTGTCTGGATGCCTGCAGGCAAGCAAGCTGCCTGGATGCCTGCAGGAAAGCAAGCTGCATGCCTGCCTGCATGCAAGCAAGCATGCTGCCTGCATGCAAGCAAGCATGCTGCCTGCCTGGCAGCAAGCAAACTCATTGAGGTTGAGTTTAGTCCAAGATCCAACAATTATTAAAAATGGTAGTTTGGATTTAAAAAAAATAATCAAACAGCAAAGTGAAAAAGAGGTTAAAAAGTATCATGCACATGTAGAATAGGAAGTGTTCTCATGGCTGAGATATATGGTTAAATTACGTGGCCGATATTGGTTAAATCAATATTTGAAAAACTTTCTTGTTCCAATATTTTGCAGTTGAAATCAATATGGTAATTAATATGGTAATTAATATATTTGACTCAATGGATAGACCATTTCTTTGAAGGATAGACCATTTCTTTGAAGGATTACAAACCCAATAATACCCTTATAGCCCGACCATTACTTAATCAAAGAAAATGGACATTTCAAATAAAGAAGAATTTAGGAGAGTTTGTTCAAATAAAGAAGAAACATACTTTGTTCAAATAGAATATCATCAAACCCATTTTGTGCATATTTTGTTCATCAATTCTTAGATAACTAATACGAATTAAATAAGAAACATATTTTGTGCATCAATTCTTCACTACTTTATAAAAGAATTTGTTCAAAGAGGATTTTCATCAAACAGGAATTTCATCAAACATATTTTGTGCATCAATTCTTAGATTACTAATACGAAATATAGAAGAAACATATTATGTGCATCAATTCTTCACTACTTAAATGGGTATGAAGTTCACAAACCCCAATTTCAACCAAACAAACCTTAAATGGGTGTGAACCTCAACAATCACAAACCAAAAACCCCAAAACCAAAAACCATAACACCTCAACAATCAAAACCCAGTAAACCCTAAAACTTTAAACCAAAAACCCTAACCCAAACCTAATCACAAACCACACAAATTGCCCACCCGAACCTGCCAATAACAAAGAAATGGAATTTTCCTCACTTATGCTCTTTGCTGCAGCTATTGCACTCAGTGATGATTGTTTCACATCACCACCTTCATGTTCCCCCAAAGTCATTGTGTTTACTTATCAACACAGAGAAAAATCAAGGAACATAACCACACAAACACGACTATCAATAAAACAGCAAAGTGAAAAAGAGGTTAAAAAGTATCATGCACATGTAGAATAGGAAGTGTTCTCATGGCTGAGATATATGGTTGAATTACGTGGCCGATATTGGTTAAATCAATATTTGAAACACTTTATTGTTCCAATATTTTGCAGTTGAAATCAATATGGTAATTAACTTATTTGACTCAATGGATAGACCATTTCTTTGAAGGATAGACCATTTCTTTGAAGGATTACAAACCCAATAATACCCTTATAGTCCGACCCTTAGGAGAGTTTGTTCAAATAAAGAAGAATTTAGGAGAGTTTGTTCAAATAAAGAAGAAACATACTTTGTTCAAATCTCTCTCATCTTGCAACTCTCCATATGCATGAACATCAAGTTGTTGAGTTTATGAGATTTTGAGTTTTTGAGATTCTGACATCCTTCTTCTTCTTCGACATCAACTTCGATTCTCTACAGCTAAAACCCTAACCTTCAATAAGGTAATTTATTCACTCTCTTTTTAATGTTTTTCGATTATGGGCACATCACATGCAATTCAACATTTGCTTTTGCACTGATGCTTACTTGACATGTCATGCCCAATTTTCAACAACAGTCTAACCATTCCCAAAGCACATGTACCTATCACTATTAAGCAGTGACGGAATCCTAAAACCTTCAGTAAAAAATTCACAATTGGCACCCTGTTTGTCAAAAATAACACAATTGGTCGGTCTGGAATACATGTATTTCAAAATTCACTTTTTCGGTTTAGCAAAAGCCAAGCAGAGAAGCATGCATCAGGAATGTGTGCCCACGAACTAAGGCACATAGATATAATCATGCAAGCACTTATATAAGTACATGGATACACAATGCAAGGCTGCTGAACATAAACAAATTCGGAAGACAAACAGGGAAACAAATATGTGTATACTTTTCATAAACAAAGGTAAAAAGTTTGATGTGCGGCACCTGTCGATGGAGCCCCTCCTTAAGCGCAGCAATATCTTTATTAATTTCCTCTTCACCCTCCGTGAGATCAGGTTGGAATGAAATAGCCAAGCCCAAGTTACCAGAATAATCTGATAATGATTCACATCACATTGTAAATCCAAATAAAGTAGAAACTCAATTTGTCAACACTCAGAAAAAATTACATTCATGAAGAGAAAAGTGCGTCACAAAACGCACTAAAACCATTGAACACTATAATACTTTTTCCACATCAAATCCAACAAAACTTGGTTCAAAGAGACTTATAAGTAAAATCCAAAAAAATTTCTTAAACCTTAGATAATCCACGAATCATCCTTTCTTCAACAAAACTCCAAAATCAACAAAAACTCAAATAACAGTCGGATCAAATCAAAATCACAATAGTGAAACAAAGACGAAACATACTTTGTTCAAATAGCTGCGTGACCAAAGAGCTGCGTGACCAAATAGCTGCGTGACCAAAGAGCTGCGAAGCATACCTGCGTCACCAAAGAAGAAACAGAGGATTTGTTCAAAGAGAAAGAGAGTTACTAACAGAGATTTGAGAGTTACTTACAGAGATGAATGAGAAGTGTTTTTGCGTGAGAGAGTGATTTGCTGCTGCGTGAGAGAGGGATTCACAGATTTGTGAGAGGAGTTGCAAGATGAGAGAGATTTGTGAGCGCGGGAGAGTTGAGTGTTTTGAGATTTTGAGTTTTTGAGTCTTTGAGTGTTCTTGAGTGTGGGTACTGTTCTTGAGTGTGAGTTTTTGAGTTTCTTGCGGGGAGAGTAACTTAGATTTAAGTTGTATTCAAAAACATAAGAGGTGCCACGTAGGACAAACAGAGTGTATTTACTGTTCATAAACAGTAAAAAAGCAATGTGAAATGTAAGATAGATTAAAATGAATATCTCGAGGCACGTATAATGGTTTATTAAAAAATATCTTCGTCGTCCGCCCACAATTCCCCCACCACCTCCTCTCCTCCTTCATCCTCTTGTTCAAATCGTCCAACCACTGCCACCCCTTACATTCGTCCCTCACTGTTCAAATCGACAACCACCCCCAACCCCTCGTCTTTAATTTGCACCTTCCTGCACCTCCATTAAAAAAAAAATGAATTCCCTTATTTTCAAGCACTGAAGTTACTATTGCAGTATAAGCAGAACGTTGTGCCTCATTAAGACGATCGACGGATGATTGTGCATCGGATTCTTGACCATCATACTGAAGTTGTCGGTGTTCCCGTATGAGTCTGTTACCAACTATCATGTCCCAATTTTCAATTGGCAGGGGCATAGGTGGGAACTTCGTTAAATTCTTCCCTCCTTCTTGAAGAAATTGATTTATGAGATAAAAACCATAATCCAGAGTCTGAGCATCTGTTGGATTTGAAATACTGAACCTTGTTCGAAGTTGGTGCGAAAGATCATCACATGTATTCACTGAGAACCTTGTCCATAGCAAATCTGGGTGAAGTGGATGACATTCCATTAGAATCACACTAAACAATCTTCTCAACTGATTCCCAGTTTTCATGATCGCAGCCTCTTCAAGGCACTGAATCCATTCATCATCATCTTCTAGGAGTCCTCGTGAGGTGCAAGCTAATTTGAAGGTGTCGTGTAAAACATTGTCATATGTGCGCAAATGTTCAAATGATTGTGGCCATTTTACAACCGTTAGAAGCAGTCGCAAATAAAACCTTTCACCTTCATGAGGACTGGCAAAATACATTCTTCCAATTGCATAGCCCATTTTTCTTTTTGTCCACATTTTTTGTGATTTATGCCAAACAAAATGTTGGGGGAATTGTTGGTAGGTAAATGTACGTGCAAACGGATCTACAGCACAACATGCAAAAAATGCAGTTAAAGTCGACATTTGGTGTCTAGCTCTAAGTAAAATTGATTGTGCTTGATCTTTAGGATTGAACACAACATGATGCATTCCAGGTAAATGAAGCGCCAATCGAACCACTGTAGGATTTTCTTCGTGTAAAAGATGACCAAATATCCGCCAGGCAGCTTCCGGCGGACCAATATATCGAGCATCAAGATATTGCTGGATTTCATCTACTCCCCCTAGTACCATTGTTGTTCTATCATGACCTTTATAAATGTACTTGTGTATGTATTTAACACATCTAATTCCCTCACACACTTCCACATTAATATGACAATCAAACATCCTTGAAAGATATGGATTATATGGCACTACATCTTTATTATCAACTGGTTGACCCTTCACATTATATACTCGGCCAGTATTGCGGCGTCGATAAATAGGATATCCATCTTGGCCCATTGTTGTTGTTTCTGAATATTCGCGAGGATATCTTTTTGTGCACCTCCCATTCTCCATACATGGTGCTCCAGAATTTCGAACACCACACGGTCCATGCACCATACAATGTAAGACTGTTTGAAATAGCATCAGATCTTTATCCGGGTCAGGAAATTCTGCACACACGATCTTATCAATTTGAGCAGTAGTGCGAATTTTTTGTAAATGGTGAAGGAATATAAGTGCGTGCATATGAGGTAGCCCACGCTTTTGGAATTCAATGGTAAAGACATGAGCTACAACATCACCGAATGTGCCTCTTTTGATAATCTTATCCATTAGACATTTTCTTTTTAACTCAAAAACTCGAGATACTAAATCTGGGCGATCCGTAGGCTTTTGGTGAGGTAACAGAGCATCCATAATTTCAGGCCATTTTGGATTTGCAGTCATGGTTAAGAAAACATCTGGATGATTGTTGTAACGTGTGATAGCCATTGAATCTTGAAATATCTCAAACATGTGTCTTGGACTACCAATATGGGATGACGGCAAAATAAGTCGCTTCCCAACTTGATCTGGTCTTAACCCATCGGGCCCAATGTCCGTCAGACTTTCATATAGCTCAGCCCTGAGCTTTGTTTGATTGTTCCTCACATACATTAATCGATTTTGCTCTGTTGAAGCCCAAGCATCTACTAAAAACTCCTGAAGCAATTTGCCACCTCTCAAAATTGTTGAGTACTCAGTTGGTCGTTCGAACAAACGATAACTGTAAAACTCCATCTGAGTAAGTCGTTTATTTGAACACCTATTAGTTGTAACATCCCACTGAGTTAATTCAGGTTGCCAACCTAAGTCGCCATACGGAAATAATAGCACATAATGAAGCAGTAAGTAAGCTGGGTGACATTCATTAATTTTCATCAACTCTTGATTTCCTCGCAAATATACGACAATATCTCTGGTTGTGTTTACTTCAGGGACATCTCCAGGCAAAATAATTGCTATTTCATTTGATGAAGGAAGATTGTAACGCCGCCGATCTTTATGACAACTATAGTGTAAATACACAGGTATGTTTTGGTCAACAGAATTTGTCTGATTCAGAATCTCGTATGCTTGACGGTATTTCTCCACAAACACATTATACTGCAACAAAGCATCTTGAATGATTTTGAGCACATCTAATCTCAAGCGTGGATTTCGACGACTGCGGGTATGTAATGCTGAATCGGGATCATAAATGTAAAGCTGTGAATATACTGCATCTTGGCCTTGTTGCGGAATTAACGCTCCCGTTTGATGTCGTAATTCTCCATGAATAATAAAGCTTGTGGGACCCCTCCCATTGAGTACCCTTGGCTCAAATTTAGTACCAAGACTCGTAAATGCATTCGCAGCATTATACTCGCGAATATGTGTACGAAAATTATTTGATTGAACATCATCTCCCTCATACAACACTTGAAGCAATGGTGGAGGGGTAGATAACAGTGGCAGCTTCACCTTTCCTTGCAAACAACACGTCCCAAAAAAAGGATTCCTTGACGAAGATGCCTTCAATTTTTCATCATTCCAATGTAGTGCTGAGCAATGAGGACACAAAAAATTCATTTTGCCTAAGAAATGACGTGTTTCTTCTTGATGAGCTTGTGAGTCAATTTCATGCCGGAAATCCAAACCACTATGACGGGAAGTATCGTCATTAGGAAGTCGGTCATTTGTAATTGGCCTAAACAAATTGTAAGATAGATAATGAGTTAAAATTTAGAAAACTTGATAAAGTTAAATTATATGAGAAAATAGAAAAAAAGAAGTATACATGTTTGTTGGTGCATTTGGGGATGCGTTAGGCGTAGAAAATGAACACCTCCTTGGTTGTTCTGGTGGCAACACATTTTGATCTAACACAGCAAAAAATTCATAATCCATGCATCGGGGAGGGATGATATTGAGCACAGCCGTTCGTGATTGTTGCCGCAGCTTTTGTGGAAAAGCGCGATCATTGGGTTTGAAAGAAGGAAAAGGTATTTGAACAGGAGGCGTCCTACATAAAATTCTCTCTTTGTCTCGACGCAAACGTTGTGCGGATGAACGTTTTGAATTATTATTCAGAACAATGTTGTTATCCTAAAATACATTTAAAATGGTAAATGATTACACACTAAAAGAATTAAGGCATGCATATAATCTAAACAATGAAAACGTGCATAGACAATGGGAAAATAAGAAGGGGCCTATATAACACGGTAAACAATGAAATAATAATAAAGTGACGCACTTATACATACCTGAATAAATACAACTTTTCGTTTACCCTTTTGAATAGAACCGGCATTTTCCTTTCCCTTGCATAAAAAACTTAAGTAAATAAGCATAAGACGGTAAAAACAATTAATATAGATAATTGCAGTACACAGATCAGCACACGCATTGAAAGTTAAGAATGTTGTACACACCCCAACAAATTTGCTTTTTCCCTTTTCGGCAATTGTGGCTTTTGTTTTTCCTTTTCCCTAGAAAGAAACACACACAAATATAAATTTAATTTTCGAAGGTGTAAGGTTAAAGAATCATATGTACATACTAATATAAATTTTGTTAGGAAAAAACATATGTACATACCCCAAAGCATTGGAGTTTGGATATTCTCTGTTTTGTAGTATTCACATTAGCAGTCAAGGTAGTGTCTAACTTAGGTTGATTTTTTTCTCTTTCTCGACGCAAACGTTGGCCTAGCGCACGCTTGGAAACGTTACTGTTTATAGGAACATTTTCTTTTCCCTTTCCCATATCCATATTTGGCTTTAACAAAAAAAAAACAGATAACTTGGTATATATAAATATGTATATATTTATTGTTAGAAATAGTGAAAAAGAAAAAACAAATAAATAAATAGAAACAATACCTGTTGATTGGGAACATTGGACTTGAGGCCATTATCTATAAGAAATTGCTCCTAGTAAAAGGATGACATGTTAAGATCTTTGGCTAATTTATTAAAAACTAAGTGAAAACAGAAATTAACAAAATTTCTTACTGTCCTTGGCAAGTTTGAATCAACTTGCTCATCACGAACTGTAACCCTGACGCCTTGTTTTTCTAGAAATTTGATCTATGGCAAACATATAAGTAAGTGAGTAATTTTAAGGTGAAAATTGGCAGATAGATGGCGGAAAAACTATGCATTTTTCTTACAGTTCCTTCTACGGCTGAATCCACCTGCAAACAAAGAAGGTGTCATAGATATGAGACAACCAATTCGAAGTAAGATGTAGTAGTATCAACCTACTATAGTACCTGTCCGAAAATCATCATTTCGGAGTAGGGTGGATTTTGAACTAAGTGGTCCATAATTACGGTCAAGTACAATGAAAGGTTAGGGATCCCTGAAAAGAAAAAGGAAATGTTTATATATTGCAACAAAATCTTTACAATTGAGCTATATTTTTGGAACAGCCATCAATTCAATAAGCATCAACAACATATATTACTTCAATGGGAAGTTGATTAAAAAAAAATGATTTACAATCAAAATGGGGTTACATGACGACTTTACCCGTATAAAAAACAAACGAAGTTAAGGACTTTGCCCAAACAAAAAAAACCGCAACCCTGTCGGCGAAACAGGACTTGAGAACTAATAAGCCACTACTCAGCACTTTAAACAAACCAAAAAGCAAAACAAAAATTGCATAAGAAAAAAAAGAAAAACATCAAGCAAAACTGAGACAGGGAAAGCAGCACCGCACCCCCCTGTCCAGACTGAAACCTCGCGCCTGCAGCACCTCCCGCACCAAGCATCCCACCGCTCCCTGCCTTAGCCAGACAGCAAGGGCGAACTTGGCAGTTTGGAAACCTGGTGCTGACATGGGGGCTGAGCTAGGTAGCATGCCGCGGCTTGGCTTGCGGTTGTGGTCTGGTGCTGGGTGTTGTCTAGTGACGGTATGCGGCCTGGATGATGCTGCGAAATCGCGGTTGCGACACAGCTAAACAGGGGCAGATGTTTAGGCAGAGCACTCTGTTGCAAAACAGAGTTGCTCTGTTCAGCGCTGCGTTGCTGTTGCTAATGCTGCTGCTGCGTTGCTGATGCCGCTGCTGCGCTGAGTTGCTGATGCCGCTGTTGCGCTGAGTTGTTGCTGCCGCTGCCGCTGCTGCTGCTGCCGCTGCCGCTGCTGCTGCTGCCGCTGCTGCTGCCGCTGCCGCTGCTGCTGCTGCTGCTGCCGCTGCCGCTGCTGCTGCTGCCGCTGCTGCTGCTGCCGCCGCTGCTGCTACTGCTGCTGCTGCTACGCTGAACTGTCGCAGCGTTGGTTGGAGCATTTGTTTTGGGCAATCCGGGGTACGATCGGGTCGCAGAAACGCGCGTGTGCTGCGTGCTCTATGGCTGAGAGATTGCTGGCGCTGTTCGGGTTGCTGGGCACAGACAGTGAGCTGATTTATGTTAACTGCTTTTAGTTTTGTATTGTTTTTTCATTGCTTCTAGGTTTTGCTTTGGTTTTCATACGGGGAACGTCGTAATGTACCCCCGTAGCTTTTGTAAGTCAACTTTTTGATAAGTAATTAAAGTCTGACATTCCATAGTTGCCATTCCCCACTGGAGTTTAATTTTTTTTTTTAATAAAAAAAAAAGTTGCCCTTCGCCACTGCGGCCTGGACTGCGGACAGCACCATGCGGCCTGGACTGTGGACAGCACCCTGCGGCCTGGACTGCAGATTGCGGCCCGGACTGCGGACTGCGGACTGCGGACTACGGCTTGGACTGCGGCATGGACTGCGGACTGCGGCCTGCCACATGGAGAAAACGACCCTAGCAACACCAACACCAGCAAGCCTCTAAGCAGACCTCAACCTCAGCAAAATCAAAACCGGTGCGCTAACCCCGGCAAACTCATTGAGGTTGAGTTTAGTCCAAGATCCAACAATTATTAATAATGGTAGTTTGGATTTAAAAAACAATCAAACAGCAAAGTGAAAAAGAGGATAAAAAGTAGCATGCACATATAGAATAGGAAATGCTATCATGGCTGAGATATATGGTAGAATTATGTGGCCGATATTGGTAAAATCAATATTTGAAAAACTTTATTTTTCCAATATTTTGCAGGTGAAATCAATATGGTAATTAATATGGATGATAACATATTTGACTCAATGGACATTTTAACTTTAGATATTAAGCTAGACCATCACACATGTTTTGTACCAAAACAATGTGCTTTCGTAATCATTTTGGTTATCAATCACTATTGCAACTCTGGCATACTCAATGGCATGCAAAATTCCATATGCATGAACATCAATGTTTATGTAGATCACTAATAAAGGATAACATATAGGAGCACTAAGCAAGCGAGCATGCTGCCTGCAAGCAAGCAAGCTGCCTGGATTCATATTTTGTGCATATTTTGTGCATCAATTCTTAGATAACTAATACGAAATAAATACGAAAAATATTTTGTGCATCAATTCTTCACTACTTTATAACAGAATTTGTTCAAAGAGGATTTTCATCAAACAGGAATTTCATCAAACATATTTTGTGCATCAATTCTTAGATTACTAATACGAAATAAAGAAGAAACATATTATGTGCATCAATTCTTCACTACTTAAATGGGTATGAAGTTCACAAACCCCAATTTCAACCAAACAAACCTTAAATGGGTGTGAACCTCTAAATCACAAACCAAAAACCCCAAAACCAAAAACCATAACACCTCAACAATCAAAACCTTGATGTTCCTGCAAGCAAGTTGCCTGCAAGCAAGCAAGCTGTCTGGATGCCTGCAGGCAAGCAAGCTGCCTGGATGCCTGCAGGAAAGCAAGCTGCCTGCCTGCAAGCAAGCAAACTCATTGAGGTTGAGTTTAGTCCAAGATCCAACAATTATTACAAATGGTAGTTTGGTTTTAAAAAATATCAAACAGCAATGTGAAAAAGAGGTTAAAAAGTATCATGCACATGTAGAATAGGAAGTGTTCTCATCGCTGATATATATGGTTGAATTACGTGGCCGATATTGGTTAAATCAATACTTGAAAAACTTTCTTGTTCCAATATTTTGCAGTTGAAATCAATATGGTAATTAATATGGTAATTAACATATTTGACTCAATGGACAGTTCAAATTTAGATATTAAGCTAGACCACCACACATGTTTTGTACCAAAACAATGTGCTTTCTTAATCAATTTGGTTATCAATCACTATTGCAACTCTGGCATACTCAATGGCATGCAAAATTCCATACGCATGAACATCAATGTTTATGTAGATCACTAATAAAGCATAACATATAGGTCGACTCCTGAATAATAAATCAACCATAGACCCAAATAAACCTAACCATTTTTTTGGGTGAACTCAATAAATAATCAATTATTAATAGACCCAAATAAACCTAACCATTTTTTTGGGTGAACTCAATAAATAATCAATTATTAATGTGTTACAACTCTACAACAGTACAGCCTGAGATAACTAATACGAAATAAAAACAACAAATAAAATAATGGCAAATATGTTTACCTTCCAAAGATAAGAGAAAAGTGAGGGAGGATCAATGACGAAGGAGTTGTGAAGTCGTCCTGGATAATACTCTGATACAGTCTTCAAGCTTGCCAGCAACAAATTCATAAAAGATGAAGCTGATCTGAAAAAGCCTGCATTTGCACGTCTTGTTTAATTTAATCAATTATTCAACCCCATGCACCAAAAGAACTTAAACAATTTCAAAAACTGTATATTATTAAAGAAACAACTGGCTTAAGATATATATTTTTTCTTTTAATGACTCAAAAAATGGCGCACTAAGCAAGCGAGCATGTTGCCTGCAAGCAAGCAAGCTGCCTGGATGTCTGCAAGCTGCCAGCCTGCCTGCCTGCAAGCAAGCAAGCTGCCTGCCTGCTTGGCAGCAAGCAAACTCATTGAGGTTGAGTTTAGTCCAAGATCCAACAATTATTAAAAATGGTAGTTTGGATTTAAAAAATAATCAAACAGCAAAGTGAAAAAGAGGTTAAAATGTAGCATGCACATGTAGAATAGGAAATGCTATCATGGCTGAGATATATGGTAGAATTATGTGGCCGATATTGGTAAAATCAATATTTGTTTGCAGGTGAAATCAATATGGTAATTAATATGGATGATAACATATTTGACTCAATGGACAGTTCAACTTTAGATATTAAGCTAGACCACCACACATGTTTTGTACCAAAACAATGTGCTTTCGTAATCAACTTGGTTATCAATCACTATTGCAACTCTGGCATACTCAATGGCATGCAAAATTCCATATGCATGAACATCAATGTTTATGTAGATCACTAATAAACGATAACATATAGGAGCACTAAGCAAGCGAGCATGCTGCCTGGATGCATATTTTGTGCATATTTTGTGCATCAATTCTTAGATAACTAATACGAAATAAATAAGAAAAATATTTTGTGCATCAATTCTTCACTATTTTATAACAGAATTTGTTCAAAGAGGATTTTCATCAAACAGGAATTTCATCAAACATATTTTGTGCATCAATTCTTAGATTACTAATACGAAATAAAGAAGAAACATATTATGTGCATCAATTCTTCACTACTTAAATGGGTATGAAGTTCACAAACCCCAATTTCAACCAAACAAACCTTAAATGGGTGTGAACCTCTAAATCACAAACCAAAAACCCCAAAACCAAAAACCATAACACCTCAACAATCAAAACCTTGCTGTTCCTGCAAGCAAGTTGCCTGCAAGCAAGCAAGCTGTCTGGATGCCTGCAGGCAAGCAAGCTGCCTGGATGCCTGCAGGAAAGCAAGCTGCCTGCCTGCCTGCCTGCATGCAAGCAAGCATGCTGCCTGCCTGGCAGCAAGCAAACTCATTGAGGTTGAGTTTAGTCCAAGATCCAACAATTATTAAAAATGGTAGTTTGGATTTAAAAAAAATAATCAAACAACAAAGTGAAAAAGAGGTTAAAAAGTATCATGCACATGTAGAATAGGAAGTGTTCTCATGGCTGAGATATATGGTTAAATTACGTGGCCGATATTGGTTAAATCAATATTTGAAAAACTTTTTTGTTCCAATATTTTGCAGTTGAAATCAATATGGTAATTAACATATTTGACTCAATGGATAGACCATTTCTTTGAAGGATAGACCATTTCTTTGAAGGATTACAAACCCAATAATACCCTTATAGCCCGACCATTACTTAATTAAAGAAAATGGACATTTCAAATAAAGAAGAATTTAGGAGAGTTTGTTCAAATAAAGAAGAAACATACTTTGTTCAAATAGAATATCATCAAACCCATTTTGTGCATATTTTGTGCATCAATTCTTAGATAACTAATACGAATTAAATAAGAAACATATTTTGTCCATCAATTCTTCACTACTTTATAACAGAATTTGTTCAAAGAGGATTTTCATCAAACAGGAATTTCATCAAACATATTTTGTGCATCAATTCTTAGATTACTAATACGAAATATAGAAGAAACATATTATGTGCATCAATTCTTCACTACTTAAATGGGTATGAAGTTCACAAACCCCAATTTCAACCAAACAAACCTTAAATGGGTGTGAACCTCAACAATCACAAACCAAAAACCCCAAAACCAAAAACCATAACACCTCAACAATCAAAACCCAGTAAACCCCAAAACTTTAAACCAAAAACCCTAACCCAAACCTAATCACAAACCACACAAATTGCCCACCCGAACCTGCCAATAACAAAGAAATGGAATTTTCCTCACTTATGCTCTTTGCTGCAGCTATTGCACTCAGTGATGATTGTTTCACATCACCACCTTCATGTTCCCCCAAAGTCATTGTGTTTACTTATCAACACAGAGAAAAATCAAGGAACATAACCACACAAACACGACTATCAATAAAACAGCAAAGTGAAAAAGAGGTTAAAAAGTATCATGCACATGTAGAATAGGAAGTGTTCTCATGGCTGAGATATATGGTTGAATTACGTGGCCGATATTGGTTAAATCAATATTTG
Source organism: Berberis vulgaris (assembly GCA_963556465.1). Taxonomy (NCBI): domain Eukaryota; kingdom Viridiplantae; phylum Streptophyta; class Magnoliopsida; order Ranunculales; family Berberidaceae; genus Berberis; species Berberis vulgaris. Next base: position 17,415,457 of record OY747129.1, on the reverse strand, counting down.
AAAAACTTTATTGTTCCAATATTTTGCAGTTGAAATCAATATGGTAATTAACATATTTGACTCAATGGATAGACCATTTCTTTGAAGGATAGACCATTTCTTTGAAGGATTACAAACCCAATAATACCCTTATAGTCCGACCCTTAGGAGAGTTTGTTCAAATAAAGAAGAATTTAGGAGAGTTTGTTCAAATAAAGAAGAAACATACTTTGTTCAAATCTCTCTCATCTTGCAACTCTCCATATGCATGAACATCAAGTTGTTGAGTTTATGAGATTTTGAGTTTTTGAGATTCTGACATCCTTCTTCTTCTTCGACATCAACTTCGATTCTCTACAGCTAAAACCCTAACTTTCAATAAGGTAATTTATTCACTCTCTTTTTAATGTTTTTCGATTATGGGCACATCACATGCAATTCAACATTTGCTTTTGCACTGATGCTTACTTGACATGTCATGCCCAATTTTCAACAACAGTCTAACCATTCCCAAAGCACATGTACCTATCACTATTAAGCAGTGACGGAATCCTAAAACCTTCAGTAAAAAATTCACAATTGGCACCCTGTTTGTCAAAAATAACACAATTGGTCGGTCTGGAATACATGTATTTCAAAATTCACTTTTTCGGTTTAGCAAAAGCCAAGCAGAGAAGCATGCATCAGGAATGTGTGCCCACGAACTAAGGCACATAGATATAATCATGCAAGCACTTATATAAGTACATGGATACACAATGCAAGGCTGCTGAACATAAACAAATTCGGAAGACAAACAGGGAAACAAATATGTGTATACTTTTCATAAACAAAGGTAAAAAGTTTGATGTGCGGCACCTATCGATGGAGCCCCTCCTTAAGCGCAGCAATATCTTTATTAATTTCCTCTTCACCCTCCGTGAGATCAGGTTGGAATGAAATAGCCAAGCCCAAGTTACCAGAATAATCTGATAATGATTCACATCACATTGTAAATCCAAATAAAGTAGAAACTCAATTTGTCAACACTCAGAAAAAATTACATTCATGAAGAGAAAAGTGCGTCACAAAACGCACTAAAACCATTGAACACTATAATACTTTTTCCACATCAAATCCAACAAAACTTGGTTCAAAGAGACTTATAAGTAAAATCCAAAAAAATTTCTTAAACCTTAGATAATCCACGAATCATCCTTTCTTCAACAAAACTCCAAAATCAACAAAAACTCAAATAACAGTCGGATCAAATCAAAATCACAATAGTGAAACAAAGACGAAACATACTTTGTTCAAATAGCTGCGTGACCAAAGAGCTGCGTGACCAAATAGCTGCGTGACCAAAGAGCTGCGAAGCATACCTGCGTCACCAAAGAAGAAACAGAGGATTTGTTCAAAGAGAAAGAGAGTTACTAACAGAGATTTGAGAGTTACTTACAGAGATGAATGAGAAGTGTTTTTGCGTGAGAGAGTGATTTGCTGCTGCGTGAGAGAGGGATTCACAGATTTGTGAGAGGAGTTGCAAGATGAGAGAGATTTGTGAGCGCGGGAGAGTTGAGTGTTTTGAGATTTTGAGTTTTTGAGTCTTTGAGTGTTCTTGAGTGTGGGTACTGTTCTTGAGTGTGAGTTTTTGAGTTTCTTGCGGGGAGAGTAACTTAGATTTAAGTTGTATTCAAAAACATAAGAGGTGCCACGTAAGACAAACAGAGTGTATTTACTGTTCATAAACAGTAAAAAAAACAATGTGAAATGTAAGATAGATTAAAATGAATATCTCGAAGCACGCATAATGGTTTATTAAAAAATATCTTCGTCGTCCGCCCACAGTTCCCCCACCACCTCCTCTCCTCCTTCATCCTCTTGTTCAAATCGTCCAACCACTGCCACCCCTTACATTCGTCCCTCACTGTTCAAATCGACAACCACCCCCAACCCCTCGTCTTTAATTTGCACCTTCCATCACCCCCTGCTCTCCTCACATCCTCGATACCCACCAACACCACTCTCAATTGAACTCCCAAACATGACTGAAATTTGAAACACGGATTCAAATCATTAGATGACAATCTCAAATCATCAAATTTGAAACACCATCGAGAAAATCATCAAATATGACTGACTGAAATTTCACCAAATCACACACTCTGTTTTCTATTTCTTTTTCCTCCAAACCCAGCTTGAACCAGAGAGAAAGAAAGACAATCACCATGGACGTTATTGTGAGAACAAAGAGTAACAGATTAAAAAAGGAGAATTGAAGGGAATTCTCACAATCGTCCCCTCCAACTCCATCCCCTTCGTCGTTACTGTCATCTCCTCTCATTCTCTTCGACTGAGAAGAAGAAGATGGTGATTCTCTATGAACTTCATTATGGGGGTCCTTTCCATATTCGACCTCCTCATCCCCATCTTGTTCTTCATCATTGCCAACCTTTAAATCATTGCCGCCTGCATCTTGTTCACCCTGTCCAATAAGCTAGACTAGAAACTTTTCACCATCCTCCTCATCCTGAATTTCATGTCAAACTGTGAATACAAAAAACTTCAAAGAAACATTTCTTCTCAATTTCAAAGCAATTTATGGTATAATTTATGAATGAGTATCAATGTGTTTTCTGATTGATGGAAGATTTTGGTGGTTTAACGGATAAATGTAGCATTTTGGAGATGGGTGTGAGTGTGATGGGATTCGTGTTTGGTGGTTGATTCAGTTAATTGTGTGAGATTTTGATGAATGGGTTTTGTTTGGTTTGATGATCATTTGTTCGATGGGTGATGGTTGGTGGTGAATTGTAAAGGAGGGGTTGGGGGCAGTTAATGGTGGTCATCGATGTGAATACAGGGGCGGACCCAGGATTTTAGTCGGGGGGGAGGGGGGGGCAAAATGGAAAATACTTATTAGTTGATAATAGTAGTTATCAATGGTAAATCCAATTTTTTTTTTACCGAAGCTAGTAACTAATAAAAAAAAATTCAACTATAAAAAATACAATGCATATATCAAATTGAATCCAAGTGTAGTCAATTTTAAGCCAAAATAAGGTCACTATTGATAACCTTAGCAAAGAGCAAACAAGCATAATAACTAGAATATATAACTAATATCACAAAAGAGTTTGTCGAGGCAGTCAGACTTTAAAGTCATTTTTTGGCCAGGCTAGAACATTTTTACACTTTTACTCATTCTCTTTAAAATACAATCACAAACATTATCTATAGAAGAGAATTAAATGTAAAAAACTTAAAACCTGACCAAAAAGTGGCTATAAAGCTTGGTTGTCTAGAATTGAGAATCACAAAATAATTAGGATAAGTTTTAGGTGAAGCTAAAAAAAATTAGAAATTTGCGAATCTAATATGATCATAATACAATTTCAAAGAAAAACTAGTTTATATGAGGCTCAAATTTTATACGAGTTGGCTAATGGTATATATCACTACTACAAATATTAGCTTAGGTAACGCCACTTAGATAGCGTTTTTTTAAAGAGCTATCCAAGTGGGCGCTAGGATAGCGCTTATTTGTCTTTTAAAAAAAAAAAAAAAAAAAAAAAAAACGCTACAATAGCGCTTTTAAATTTTTTTTTTCAGTTAAGCGCTATCTTAATTATGTCTTAGATAGCGCTTTAAAAAACGCTATGTGGAAAAACGTTACCAAAACTACCATAGCGCTTTTAAAGTGCTTGCATAGCGCTTTAAAAGCGCTATGCTACTTACCTCTTGTATAGCGCTTTATCCTATAGCCTAATAATTAAAAAAAAAATCAAATATCAAATTAAATCTCGTTTTTTCAGATCTTGATACGATCGGACGGTTAATATCACAAGCCCTAATAAAAACCTAAATCTCGACAACATGTTTTTTGGTTTTGCTTTTGCCATTTTTTCAAACACACAGAGAGGCGATATGAGGCATGGAACCGAGGCGAGGAGGCGACGAACCAGATCGAGGAGGCGACGAACCGAGGAAGGACGCGAGGAACCAGAGGAGGCGAGGAACAGAGGAAGGAGGCGACTCAGGCGAGGAACCAGAGGAGGCGAGGAACCGAGGAGTCGCAGGGTAAGGACCAGGTTCGTCTCCCAGGCAGTAAAGTCTCATGGCATCCTCCTTGTCCCCCTCATTGAGGTGTATGAGCTTATGACCCATTTGAAAAAGTTGGGTTACATCGATCATTCTGATTTTGTATTTGAGAGGTAGTTCCTAATACATATGAGAATCTGTCTGATTTGATTTCGAGTGAGGGTCTTGACCATGACGAAGATGATTTGTGTTTCTTCCACCTAAATAGTCTTCGAATTTTCTATTGTTATCGACTCAACATAATTAAGAGATTCACAATTTTTCCTGTTGGGTCTCAAAATACTCTTTGAATTATGGGCAAGTTTGCAATAACCAAGAGGATGAATCTAAGTGATACATCATCATTTGTCTAAGATTTTTATTTTTATTTTATTTTTATTTTTTTATGTTATTTAGTAATTAGTTCACTGCTAATATGATGATGGTGTTCGCTGCAGGGTAGTAAGCTGACGAAGAGGGAAATGGAGCTGATGGGAAGTAAGAAAATGAAACAAGAAGTAGAAGAAGAATGCACTCTTGACGGCACCGTGGATCGGCGTGGCCGCCCTGCAATCCGTCCATCAACTGGAAGTTTGTTTGTTGGAATCCTCATATTAGGTACGTAACATCATTCCTCCTTCATCCCTTTTTAGTTTTTGTTGTGAATCCTCATATTAGGTACGTAAAATCTAACGGTGAATCTCCGAGTGTAACCTCAACTAATTTAAACGTAGGCAGTGATGTTATGGATTCTCACTTGGCAAGTAGGATGTATAGAATAGCTCTCTCACTCTGATAAGCTTATCTGATATGCATATCATCATCGTCATCTATACATCATCTAGGGAAGAGGAGGTACTCTCCCTCACAGTCACTCCTCCCGAGCTGGCTGGACCAGTCCTCCTTTCTTTAGGAGGTGGTTCATGTACCCCATCTATCATTGATGATGTGTTGGTGTGGTGTAAGATAGATCGGTCATGGTTCTGAACAGAGCCTTGGGATTTAATTAAATTATGAAGACTCATAGGAGTGTGATTGTGCTAAGGTCTGTCGATGCCTTGTCCTCTTAAATTCACATCAAGGGAGGAAGCTGTTCAGCCGGTCAAGAAAGCACAGCTATGTGCGATGAAGTTGTTGGGGGAAGAGAGCAAGGTTTTCCAGTTTGAACAACCATCTCAGAGAATCGTATGTTGTTGGAAAAGGAAGATGGATTGAGGCCCCAACCTTCCTATCAGGCTGAGACTTTGTCGGAGTCCTATGATGGTGTAATTCAACCCTGAATGTGTTAGTGAGTACAGGCTGGTAAGAAGCTTTGGAATCCATAAGCCGCATATTGAGGATCATGTTTTGGATTGGGAGTACCTTGGCATGTAATCTCTGTGTGATGTCTGATGGTTGGCACTTCCATTTGTGGAGGTTCCATGGCTGTAGGTTGTTTTCTCTGGTTTAATTGTAACTTCTGATGGTCATCAATGAAGTTGAACTTAAAAAAACTTGAAAGGACCAAGAAAATTTTGAGAAAAAGGGTAAGAAGAGTGGAAGATTAATGTATTATGGCACCTGGTCATGTATTGGTTCAATAAATTGTGTTATGTACTGTTGAGAATTGTGATATTGTAAAGGAATCTCTGATTGCATTATCCTCGTATACTTGTTTTGTTTGATCAACATTTGTAAGTTCTAGTTGTTTTCTCACAAGGAAGGTCTCGCCCTGCTGCCACTATCTTTTCCAATTAAGTTTATCTCATATCACATGTTTCATCTATCCCTGTTTGGGCATTTCTTTTGTAATTAGTCTGTTCGACTTGTACTTGTCCTGTTTATGAATCATGAAGTTCCATTTATATTATGTATATATTAGTCATAGAGCCGGTAGCAATTTGCTTGTTTCTATTCCTGAAACCTAATATAATTTTCCTGCAGCTACAACTTTAACTGGTCTGCACTTTGCCACCACAACCTTAATGACTTTTGTTCTACGGTGGTTGGGATACATCCAACCATCACATCTACCTTTGCCCGAGCTCCTGAAATTCGTCTTGTTTGCAAACTTTTCTATTGTTGGGATGAACGTGAGTTTGATGTGGAACTCTGTCGGATTCTATCAGGTAAATACCGGAGGGTCAATATTATTTTTGTTTTCCTATTACCACAGATCTGTTGGCTCAGAAAAATATTCACTGCCTTGTACAATTTTCAGATAGCGAAGTTGAGCATGATCCCTGTGTCTTGCTTTCTGGAAGTTGTCTTGGACAAGGTTCGATACTCGAGGGATACAAAACTTAGCATAGGCATAGTTCTCCTAGGTGTTGCTGTATGTACTGTTACTGACGTGAGTGTAAATACCAAGGGCTTTGTTGCTGCTGTTGTGGCTGTCTGGAGTACTTCGCTGCAACAGTATGTAAGTCACTTGTCACTGAAAAGATCTTATGCATTTCTTCAGGCATTCAAACTGAACTACTTGTGTTGGTCTCCATCCACTGTCTAGAACTAGTTTTAGATACATCCCAATTTGGAGCTTATAAAACTTTATCTCCTGTAGTCATCTCTTCATGTTTCCATGCAGTATGTGCATTTCCTTCAGAGGAAATATAACCTTGGATCATTCAACCTATTAGGTCACACTGCACCTGCTCAGGCTAGATCACTGCTTGTTTTGGGACCCTTTCTGGATTACTGGTTGACAAGCCAAAAAGTTTATGAGTATGATTACAGCGTTATCTCTGTGGTAAGTATTGCTATCATAAAAAAAAAACTTTTAGTTCTGTTAATGATTTGAAATTATCAAGTTTTGGAACTGTTCATATACTTCTTTTACATAAACATAGAACCCATTTCTCTCTAGTTGTTTCATTTGCATGTTACTGGAACATTTTTTACTTGCATCTGGTTCATACTTGTTTAGGCATGCATGTTGTTAGTTCCATGCATCTGCTTGGATCATTTCATGTGTGATGTAATACTCCACCTAAAAAGTCGCGCATTGGTGTAGGCGAGAGCCATTATGAGCATATGGCATGTTTGTATTGTTTTTATGAGCATAGGAGTGGAGATGAAACTATTTGTGTTGGGTATGCGTAGGAGGAACCGTTATTAAGAAAATCCACCCTCACTCTTTTGATGAGCAACTATTCACACTTAGTGAAGCAATTTCATCTAGAACTTTCACACAAATAACATTCAAAATTCACCCTCACTCTCTTGTTCTTATAGTGCTTTCTTACTGCCTTCTCCTAATGATTCTGGCTGGCCATTATTCATTTCAGCTTTTCATCACATTGTCTTGCACAATCGCAATAGGGACCAACCTCAGCCAGTTCATCTGCATTGGCAGATTCACAGCAGTGTCCTTCCAAGTACTTGGACACATGAAGACTATCCTTGTACTAGTTTTAGGGTTCATATTCTTTGGAAAAGAGGGACTAAACATACAAGTAGTGCTTGGGATGATTATAGCGGTGGTTGGAATGATCTGGTATGGTAACGCTTCATCAAAACCAGGTGGCAAGGAGCGCCGCAGCTATTCTCTTCCAGTTAGCAGACACAGCAGTGGGTTATCAGAATCTGGACAGAGTGATGGAAAGACCTAATGGGAAATGGGAAATTAAATTAATAGTTGATTTCAGGAATCACCTCACAGCAAAAGGTAGAACACACATTTTTTTTTTCTAATTCTTTTCCTCTATATTGTTATTTTCTCTCAAGCCGCTGTATGGTATTGAGTAGCCTTTAGATTACCGGCAAGTCCATTGTTGTGTCAAGGTCATAATTTATAGTAATTTATTTCCCTTTTTCTCAAACTATTTTCAGTCCTCGGTGTGTTCTTGTATTTCAGGTTAAGATAATAGGTGTGTTCTTGTATTTCAGGTTAAGATTTATATACCGACTTAGTGTGTGTGTGTTGTTATACTTATACAATGCCATGATGCAATTTCAGGTTATGCGAGGATACAATTTGAAGTGGCGGTAGAATCTGAGAAACATTCAGCGGTGCCGCAATGTACAGACGAAGTTAGGACTGTAGGAGAAGCTGTTGGCCATTTCATTTCGTGGCCAAAAAAGCTGGTGTATATATATGATAGCATATTAACAATTTTGTATGAATGCTTAAATTATATTTTGAATGAATGAGAAATAGTTAGTTATCATGTTGTGTCTTTATTGATTGATTGAACGTTGTCATTATTATATTAAATATTATATTTAGCCCAGAAAATCGGTATCGGAAAAATAGAAAAAAAAAATCAAATAACTTAGATAGCACTCAAATTAGCGCTATCTAAGTTTAACATATATACTACAATAGCGCTTCTTTAAGCGCTATCTAAGAACAATCTAATTACTTCCATAGCGCTTATTTACGCGCTATCTTAGCAGATAAACAAATCTAATTTAAAAAAATCATTTAAATTAAATAGCGCTTTGTTAAGCGCTATTCAAGCTAATTTAAAAAAAATTAGCGCTTACATAGCGCTTTAGAAGGCGCTATTGAAGTTAATTAAAAAAAAAAAAAAACGCTTAGATAGCGCTTTTTAAAGCGCTATCTAAGCGAAGCGCTATTCAAGTACGCGCCTTGCATAACGCTTTTTTGAGCGCTATCTAAGCTACCATAGCGGTAGCTTAGATAGCGCTAAAAAGCGCTATCTAAGCCTATTTTTAAGCGCTATGCAAGCCTATATTTGTAGTAGTGCATTTTCATTGAATTCTATCGTTATTATTTTAGATATTTTTAAATATTTTTTTTGTTAGGGGTTTAATATTAGTTGTGAAAAATAATTCATTTATTTAATGTTAATAAATTTTTATTAAACTAAATATTTTTTAATGTTTGCAATTACTAATAAAATAAAAAATGCACTCGAAGAGTATTGAACTTAGGTCTTTTACTAAAAGTTATAAACCTCCAATCACTACACCAACAAAGAAATTTGAATATTTTCATAAACAATTAACATATTGTATTCTACCTTATATAATCGATTTTTAAGACTAAAATATATATACTAAAAATATTTTAAAAGTTGAGGTCGCCCCTTAGTAGGTCCGCCCATGTGTGAATAGAGATGGAGGAAGGACAGGTGGTGGGGCGGTGGCAGGACGACACATGGAAATAAGGGAGGCAGGTGTGGTTAGGTGTGGGCACGAGATGAATGTAGTAAATAAAAAATAACAAAAAAAATTCAATAGACATTCCTGAAGGATCAATAATGTTAAATTTATGTATATATAACTTTTATCGTAATAATATTAAATGTCATATAAAATTTGTAGATGGTTACCTTATAATGAAATTAAGTTTGTCAAGTAAATAATGAGAATGCATGGAACCCCTCCATAGATCTGTCTTGCATATTTTTTCAAGAGTTGAAATATCATTCATACAAGATACAATTGGGAGCAATGTTCTCAAACTGCATAACTCATTGTGCAAAACTAACCCAAACCATTATTTGTCTTTATTTTTTACAAGAATAATTGTCTTATAACCAATCTAAAATGTGAAAAAAAACATAAATATTCATGAGTTCTATTTGACCTTAAATATCCAAATTGAAGTAGTTTCTACCATAACAAAGAGTACCAAATCAAACAAGTAAATTTTCAAACAGTAGATGTTTTTTTTATTTAATTTCAACACATCCTAAATTTTCCTTTAGAAGAGTAGTTTAATTAAAATTAATAATATATATTACGTAATAAATTTGGGATGAGACTGCATGGGCGGGATTGAAAATTTTCATCATGATCTCATCCCACTCTAGATCAGGATGAGTTGATCAATCCCAAAATGACCTGCAAAAAATTGGGGCTGGACCAAGACGAGATCGGAATCGTGGATGGGATACCCACCCCTAGATGGGGTGGTGTTGAGATGGAGAGAGACATAGAGGAGGGCGAGGGGGATGTGTGTAGGGTGTGGCAGAAACACAAAGAGGAGATGAGGGGGATGTGGGCGGAATGGTGGGTGAATGGAGTTGAGAAAATGATGTTTGATGAAGTTTTATATAACCAATAAATGTGTCTTGAGATAATCATTTTTTTTTTTTTTAACATTTTGAATTATTGATTCATCTCGAGATACCAATCATCAGTTTTCGAGACAAACATTTTAATCTCAGTTTTTCAGTCATTTAAGGGCATTTTATTCATCAAAACTTTTCCCATTTGAAAAATAACAATCAATGGATGTAAACCGCTAATCTGAGAGGCATCTGCAAAAAAAAAAAAAAAAAAAAAAAAAAAAAACTATAATTAGCCTTTTTTTTAGGGGAAGGGGAGGGCAAGAATAGCTCTAATGAGATAGAACTTTGAAGTTGCTCTAGTTGTGAAGGTACCTTTGCGGCTTGGCTTCCAAACCAACGTGTCTTTAGCATGACCTTGTATTATGGGTATTTGGAGGATAACTTGAGCAACAGGTTGAGAGAACACTTCAGAGATGTCTCCCTCGTTCCACACTCTTAGACCACCTTCTACCATCATAAGATCTTCAATATCATCTATCAACATCCTAGATAAATCAGAGGTGTGATTTCTAAGTGGATAGAACTGATCAACCCACTTATAACTCCACTATCCTCCTTCAACAATAACCCAAGTGGCACTCTCATTGAACTCATCTACAACTTTACCTAAGGATCTCCAAGTGTAAGATATACCAGGCCTTTTAAAATCAGCAAGAAGAACATATTGTTCATGACTGTAAATGGAGGTAATAAATCTACTCCACAGAGAGTTAGGTCATTTTTTAATTCTCCAAAGTAGTTTGGACAACAAAGCTTTATTTCTTAGAAACATTGAAGGGATTTTGAGTTCTCCCTTATTTCTATCTATCAAGAGCATATCTTAGGCAATCAAAAAATAAGGCCTAGCATTGTCATTACCCTTCCACTAAAAGGTCCTAATGATTTGATCCATTATTTCTCACAAAGGGTTTTATGAAGGTGATTCTGCCAGCTTGAGACAAGAATGCTTTCCATCCAGCTAACTTAACCTGCATCATGTCCAAAATGTACTCAAAATCTTGGTTTTGTTTCTGGAGGTGATGAGAGGTGTTCCTAAATACTTATCACTAGGATTCATAGATTTCACCCCCAAGAAGCTTTCTAAACATCCTTTTTGGTCTAGGATGGAAATTGGCACTGCAATAGAGGGAGGATTTTGCGAAGTTCACAAGTTAGCCAAATGCATTATAGTAATAGTTGAGGACACATTGATATATTTTGTAGATTATTTAGAGCATTGGTTATTGGAATGAAGAACCATACTAACAGGATATCATATCTGGTGTAAGATTTTGAGTCAGAAAATGAGCTTGTATTTGCCGGCAAATGTGGGCACCTCTTCGATAATATAATTCCGGGTAACATGGTACTAGACTACTAGGTTTTATTGGATCCTCCTTCAAGTAGTTTATAGATAGATACGGGTTCATGGGTTACAAGCAACCTGCTTGAAACCAGGGTTCCAAACTTTTTCGGCTCCAACAAGATAGCAACTTCTGTCAACTTATCAGGGAGAGAGAGATAGAGAGAGAGCGAAAATGGCGTCTAGGGCAAGCAGGCAAGAAAGGGAAGGTAAACGTTTCTTGATCTCTCAATCTCTTGATTTTGAGTTGAACTTCGATTCTTGATTACTAATTTGTTCAATCCGTGTAGTTGAGTAGTAGAATTACTGGTGTAGTTGAGTTGATGATTGAGTGAATTTGTTGGGGACATTTTTTGCGCTTAGTATTTGTTTGATGAATTTACTCACTGAATAGAATCAGGGAGAACAGATTGAATATGTCGATTACAGAAATCGATAATTGAATTTACTCGCTCGATCTAGCTGGTCTTTCCACATCTTCTCCGGTCTATTGAATGACAGGAACAAATGGTGGAGACGCAGTCAGTGAGAACGTGTTTCCACAGGAGGTGTTCATGGCTTTTGAGGAGAAATACAACATTCGTGGTGATGGATTGCTACAGTTACTCACAAATGAATATCAAGTGGCTGTAAAAATGGAAATAAACTAGGTGCAGAAGGACTGGAAATGATGATAAATCCCAAAAACTGGGCAATGCTAACTGCAAGGGTGCCAGCCAATCAAGAGCAGGCTGCAGCGCAAAGGAATGAAGAGGTTCTGCATAAAGCAGATGAATGTACAATGCCAACCAGTGTTGCATCCTCTGGCCCTAGCAAAATTCAAGAAGCAATGGCAAACCCTGCCGTTGCACCAGCGAGGATGAGTTGGGCATCAAAGCTTAAGTAAAGCCAGCATACGGGCTCTACAAAACTAAGGTATGAACCTCCAGCTACTGTTGAAGGCAGGAAAATAGTACAAGTGCAAACTGCTGACTTTGCGAATAGGATAGAAGAATGTGAAAGGTTGGTTATTGGCAACTTTGTGAGCAAGCGCTTGGCATATGGTTATGTCAAAGAGTGGCTGATAAGGACGTGGGGAATTCGAGAATTTGACACGGAGATAAGAATTTTGTATTCAAATTCAAGAAGGAAGAAGATAGAAGTAAGGTATTGGAAATGGGACATCTGCATATTGCAAGCAGGTTGTTCATCCTCAGGGCCTGGTCACCTTCTATGGATGAGGATGCCGAGGTACTTACCTCGATACCTATTTGGGTTACACTGAAGAAAATTCCTTTATTCCTATGGAATTCAGAGGGTATTCAAAGGATTGCTAGTTTTATTGGAGTGTCTATCATGCTTGACAAAGCTACTGAAGAAAGGACAAGATTAGCGTATGCGAGGGTGTGTGTGGAGGTGGATGTAAACAACCAATTACCCAAAGACATCCCTGTGGTTATCAATGGAGATAAGAAAAAAAATAGTTGAAGTTGAGTATGCATGGATTCCTGTTAAATGCAATTCTTGTGCAGTTTTTGGCCATACAAAACAACAGTGTTCAAAGAGCAAAGAAATTAATACTCTAGGCCATTATGGCAAGCTACGGGTAGGACCCAACCACTAGAAAGACAAAACTCCGATGGTTGGACGATCGCCAAGGGTAGACATACATTAAAGTCGAAGACTCAACCCAGTTTAGAGGGGAGTCCAGGGCCTATCACGGGAAAAGCAGGGAATGTAACCAGTATAGAGGCTGCCAATGTGGCAGAGCATAACATAAATGATGACCAGAGTGATGCTATAACGCAGAGTCCACAACCATTGATTCTTATCAACCCAATGCTCGAGCGTAGTGTTAATGTGGAGGCAAGTGAACACACACTTACTCAGGACAAAGAGAACACCACAACAGATGAGCAGAGTAGTAATGAGGAATATGAGCAAGATCCTTCTAGTGAAGAGGTTGCAAGCGATTTGTTTTCAAAATCTTACACTAAAGATTTTAGTCTATGCCCTCGAAGATCCTCTAGGGCTAAGAAAACAAACAAAAAGTACAAAGGTTGAATCCTTTCCTCCTTAACAAATGAGACATGGATAAATAAATAAATAAAACAAGAGGTTTCTTCTTTGGCCGATGCTAGTTGAAGATTTTCATAGGCCTAGTAACCATGTTCACTCTCACTAGACTTCTCTTTCTTGTGAGAGTTTGTTTATGTTTTATTGTTGTTTTTGCTTTTGTTTCATTTATATAAAGGTTTTGGGGTCCTTAAAACCCAGCTCGCTTTCCAAAAAAAAAAAAAAAAATAGTTGAGGACACCCTTAATGTTGGTGTATTGGTCCAAAGAAACCTTTCAAAAAATGTTAAGGTCATCAACAAACATGAGGTGAGAGATGGTTAGGGAAATGAAGTACAGGTCTAAAACAAGAGATTAAAGAAGTTGTTTCACATTTTGAATCATTCTGCAGAGAGCTTCCAAAACAATGATAAAGTGGAAGGGAGAAAGAAGGTCTCCTTGTCGCAGTTCTTTTTGGGGAGTAAATCTGGATTGGGGGATCCCATTACAAAATAGATTTCATAGTTTTAAGAAAGACATAAACTAGAGTTTCTAAATGAACCTATACTAAACATATCAGCGAAACAAAGTTTATTGTATATCATCACGAGTGTAGGAGATAAAAACGCCATAGCAAACTCTCGCCGCTGCATAGGGAACACAGATTTGAAGCAAGTAAAAAAACCCCTAGGATATGATCCCTACCTCTTTCTAGTTCCCAAACTGTCTAAGAAAGTTACTAAGTTAGGCACGAGAGTATCTTCCGAGAGTACAACTCAACGTGAGGTTTTGGTTCAAGTTTGGTTCAAGGAGTTCAAATCACAATTTTTCTCTCAAGCTCCGATTGGCGCACTGTAAAATAATGCATTTTGAAAAATGATGCAGATGCATTATTTTGCATTGCAGTGAATTACTTTACAGGTGCTTGGTAATAACTAAAGAAATTCGATGCAAATCAAACAAGTGATTGTGAGAGGTGTTGATGATGGTAGTAGTTGTAACTGAAGCATGATCATGGACCATGGTGGCGGTGATTTGTGGTTGTGTTTGTGGTGATGGTGATTGCGAATGTGAGCAATGATGGTGGTGGTAATGGCAATAAATGTGGTTGTGATGGTGGTGGTGACGGTCATGGTGGTTGTGGTGGTGGTGTTAATGGTTGTGGTTGCTATGGTGGTTGCCACGATGGTAGTAGTGAAGGTGGTGGTGATTGTGGTGATTATGTTGTAGTGGTGGTGTGGTGGTAATGCTATGGTAGTTGTCGGTAGTGGTGGTGGTGGTGGCGACGACGATTATTGTGGTACTCGTAAAATTGGTGGTGGTTGTGGTGAGTATGCTATGGTAGTGGTGATTATGGAGTTGGCGTTATGGTGGTAGTGGCAGTGGGGGTAGTGGTAGATATGATGGTGGTGGTAATAATGGTGATAATGATGGTTGCGATATGGTTTTGTAATGGTGGGGGATACGATGGCAGTGGTTACGGTTATGGTGGTTGTGATAGTGGCAGTGGTGGTGGTTGTTATCTTTTGGTAAAGGTGGCACGTGACGATAGCAGCTATGGTGGCAGTAGTGAGGTGGTGTTGGTTGTGGTGATTATGCTATATATTGTAGTAGTGGTGGTGGTGGTGGTTGTGATGGTTATGTTATGGTCATGGTGGTGGTGGCACACAACAACGACGGTTATGGTGATAATAGTGAGGGTGGTGTTGGTTGTGGTAGTTATGCTATGGTAGTGGTGGTGGTGGAAGCGGCCACAGTGGTGGTAGTAGGAATGGTGGCGGCGGTGGTAGTGGCGTGGTGGTAGCGGTGGTTGTGATGTCATTGTTTTGTCAAATTTGTAGGTGCATTGTACATGGTAATCCATAGTTTTTATAGTCAATGGTTGAAGGTGACAAGATTAAAAGATGCTTATGGGCCTGATTATGGTACGATGGTCGTGGTCGTGGCGACTACGGTAATTGTGAAGGTGGTAGCGGTTGTAGTATTTATGAAAGAGTTGGGAGTAGAATTTGAGTAAGAGGCCAATGGCATGGCAGCTCAACGGTTAGAGCTTGGCGGATGGTACCACTAGGTCATGGGTTCAAACCCAGCTTGCGGCATCTTTAGTGGGTTCTGGGATCCTATAAAAACCCTGCTTGCCTTTCAAAAAAAAAAAAAAAAAAGAATTTGAGTAAGAGGAGATGATGGGAGTTTTGTAAAGTAATTTGAGACATTTCGTCCCACAAAGTTGTGTATAATTTTATAACTAGGAGATGTGGAGGTCGTGAGTTCAAATTTCAATAACCATTTTTCGTAAAGTCAACCAAGTACCCAAGTTCAAGCAGAGCCTCAATATATGACACACATTATAAATGTTCTACTACTTCACCTACATAGAAATCAATGGCATCATACGAATTTTCTAAATAACCGAAAAAGAAAAGGGGTTTTTTTTTTTTTTTTTAAATTTGACACTCATTTGTTTATACCTAATAAAGTTTAGCTCTAATTTAAAATTTTAATTGAGTCTAACTCTCATTTTTTAATAGACCCGTTTGGTCAACTATATTGACTAGTTAACATTAATTTATTGACCAAAATACCCATCGTTGACTACAAATGCAAAGAAAATGCAAATTTGATGAATTTCATCAAATTACATAGTTATGTAATGCTAATCTCCAGAAAATCATGTGGTTCATAAATTTAAAAAAAAAACTAATATCTACCCCTCTTCCATCTTCCATGCAAAACACCACACCACCACCATTCCTCCTCCTCCCACTACTATTTTTCCATCTCCTCCCGCGTCCTCTTCCCTAATATCTTTCTGTCAATTATTGTTACAACAAACTGGAATCAAGCAAGACTTCTCCAATGATTGTAAAAGTTTTTGTTGATTCCAATTTATTATAACAATGATTGACGAAAATAGATTAGGGAGGAGGACATGGGACGAGAGAGAATATTGAGGAGGAGGAGGAATGGGGGTGGTGTTTTGTAGAGAAGATGGAGGAGGAGACAAAGGGTATATTATTATTATTATTATTTTTTTTTTTTAATGAATCACAAGATTTTCTGGAGAGTAGCATTACATATCTATGTCATTTTGATGAAATTCATTAAACTTGCATATGCCTTGCATGTGCACTCAGTGATTGTCAATAAATAAACATTAACCGTCAATGTAGCTAAGTCTATTAGAATATTAGGGTTATACTCAATTAAAATTTTAAATGAAGGCCAAACTCTATTAGGTATAAATTAAAGAGTGTCAAACTCAAAAAAAAAAAAAAAAAAAAAATCTATAGCATTTTGTAACCATATTAGATGGAGGTGCACGAGGAAATGCTACATAATGACTGTATATGGCTCACTTTTCCATTTCTTTATTGCATTATCAACATATTTTAACTACATCAAATTTGGATTTCATTGAAGATTATCTTAAATAACTATAGACTGAAGGGATTTCGGACAATACTTTGGCAATTTGTTATAGATAAAGAATCCAACAACGGAAATAAGAATTTGTTGGATAAGAATTGGTTCTATTTGGAATCCCTGTCATCCTTCAATAGTGAATGTTTGATCCCTTGGGTTCTCATGAAGAAAGTAAAAGTGAGTGTGTACAGTTTTTAAGGCCCTAAGCAAAGTGGATAAATAAAGACGAGACAAATTCTTTGTAGGGAGGGCTTTTGCAAATGTAATTCAGTCAACCTCACTCAAAGAATAAAGTGTTAGAAGTGAGAAATAGCATTCTTAAGTAAGGAATAAAAGCTTGCATAAATATATACTGAACAACCAAAGGCAGAGGCGGATCAGAAGATCCATAGCTCTGCTCACTGGTTGAAAATTGCAAAGCAATGGTGTGTAAATGCGACCTTGGATGAATCCAAGTACTCTGCTCCAGTGCCCATCATTGGCTTATACTTCTCCAGAGCCACTTTTGTATGTTTTTTTCTTGACGTTTTTTCATAGCAAGCCATAGCTTCCTTGTCGCCCCTTGTCACTAAATTCACACTTTTAACTCTGGTCGCAATCGTTGCAAAGCTCCCTCACTACACCAAATTGGCATTTTTGTAACACCCCCAAAAACAGTATCATTTTTGAAGTGTAACAATTCACCTAACAATTTTACACATTTTCACAAACAAAATATACAATAATTGTATCACCATGAAGAGTATGGTTATAAAAGTGATACTATTCATGGTGATCCAACTTATTGTATCATTTTTTTTATTGTTACTGTTTTTCATTTTTTTGACTAAATTTAGTTTTGACTTGAAATTGTTTGGTGAATTGTAACATCTCAAAAGTGATACTGTTTTTAGAGTTGTTACAAAAGTGCCAATTTGGTGTAGTGCCTGTTGATCTTACATGGCGAGTGCGCCTGGTTTTCTAGACCAATTATCCAAACTCATTGGTACCACCTTCATTTGCATATGGTCTTCTTTTCACCTTTCCTGGGTACTAAGTCAAGCTCAGAATGCCATTCCATCCCTAGGTATTATGTCAAGCCCAGAATCACATTCCGATATGGCTCCTTTGAACATTTTTTGTAGTCATTGTCATTGTTAATATTTGCATACAAATGAGCACTGGGGTGATCTTCACATTTGACGTATGTTCTGAGTTTTGCCAAGGATGTTTCCTCTAATCGTATTAGAGATCTCCTTGTAAGATCACAAATAGGGTAATGACACAAACTAAAGTTGTGTCATTTATATGGTTATGCCAACAATCCGCAGTTGATAGCTTGTAAGAACTCTGCACTTTCCATCATTTCATCGAACTATTATATAAAATTCAACCATCTCAAGAACCACTTTCTAAACAGCTCCAGAAAAGATGCTGCGAGTGTATAGTGGTCTCTCAACGATATTCGTGATAAGAATCATTGAAGCATCTCCAGTTTTGATTAACAAAAGCTAAGCTTGGCTAGAGCATCGTGAATGTATGGCAATTGTTGCTATACTTTTTGGCAAAACAAATGTAATCTACACATTACTAGGTGAATCCATTTGACTTGCTTCATGTCTTCTTGTTAAACTTCAAATTGTTGTATTCAAGCATTTGCTTAGAGTCGATCTGGATCTAGTGAAGAAAGTATACAACGTGCCATTCAATGCATTCTGAAATTTGAAAGGCTGGAGAGCAGAATTCAGAGGGTGTTCCCAGCTAATACTAATATCATAACTTGATTATTACTCTTATGACGAAGTTTCTGCAACCATACAACACATTGAAGACACTGAAATTGTGGCTCCTTATCATACAGCAGAACCAAGGATAGTTTAGATGCTCCCAGTGAAATTGAGGAAATTACATGAGTTTCTATACAAGCCGATTTCAGATTGTGTATGCATCTTTAATTAATTTGTAATAGCTAGATTGAGTGGGATTGGAAAACTGTTTCTCAGTAAATCTACTCGTAAGTTTTTTTGTTGTTTGGTTGCATTGTATGTCAAGTGATTATAGATACATCAACGGTGCCGTTTTATGCCTTTCTGGCACCAATTAGTGGTCTCCAACTCTATTTGGTATTGAAGCAGACTTTGATTTTTTACCAAACTGTTTGGTAATTTCAGGGTGTTTAGAGATCAACTTCTAACTTCTAAAAACGTCTCACATCTTTATTATCACAACAGTTCTTAAGATGTCTTAAATATGTAGACAGGTTATCTAAGCCAACGTTTTTTTTTTTTTTTTTTTCACAAGTATTTGGATTGGCTTCCTGTTAACTAATCATGTTAAATAGCTAAATCAAAGCAGCATGCAAGCTCATTCTACTCAAGAAAATATATCCATCAAGTGAACAAAGGGTGAAAAACAGATGCAATCGAACTTTGAGGAAAGTGATCTCGAACTCAAGTACATTTTCTTACAGTAACAGCCAATGTAGGGAGTACATGCAACCACAATTTCAAATAGAATGCACATATATTCAACCACAAACACAAGGTACTATACACAAACGGCAGCCAAAGGAGGAAACTAAGGAAATGAAGTTTCCTAATTCAGGCCGAATGAAACTTCATTGACAATCTTCTCTCCCCTTCCCTTGGTCATGTACAAAGCCACATGATGCATCAGCTCCTACAGAAGAAAGAGGCAAGGATGAGAAAAAAAAATGACACTTTTGTTAACTGCAAACTATATTATTACATTATTACTATAACAAATCGACCATTGAAAACTTAGATGAAGGCGATGGAGGAAGACATTATTGAGCTTGGATTAGGCGAGGATGTGTGGAAAGACCACATTGCTTGGAGAACCAAATTACATGTACGTAGCCAACCCTGAGAGTATTGGGAATGGGCTTTGATGATGTTGATTACTATAACAAATGAATAATCACTACAAAAAAAAAGGCCTTTAGGGACGTAGTCAAAATTGTCGCTACAGACAACATTTCGTCGCCATAATATTGGGCGACAAAATATTTGTCGCGCAAAGGTTGTCGCCACAGCTCTGTCTCGCAAGCGTTTGTGCGACGAAAATAAATCTTCGTCGCTACAAAATCCTTTTGCGCGACGACACCAAAGATCGTTGCGAAAGGGTGCGTCGCGTAATACTATTTTGCGCGACGCTAATTTCGTCGCAAGAAATAGAATTGTTCTTCGTGCAAACTATACTTATGCGATTAACCATTTCGTCGCATTAAACTTTGTCGGCATAACTCAATCGTGACGATCCCTTTTATCGCGTTAGACTTTGTCGGCTTAACTCAATGGTGACGAACCTTTCATCGCGCAAGATATTCTTTACGCGACAACAATATTCATCACTCTAATGTTGTCACACAGGTTCCATCGATCCAAACACGCTTGATCTATTCTTATGCGACGAAAATTTTTGTCGCTTAAAGTTCTGTTTAATAATTTTGAAATCTTTTAATTCAAATATTTATTTTAATTAAATTTGAAATATTTATTAATTGAATCGTCTCACGGATAGAAAGGTTTTGCTAATTTAGTTAAATACTATTAACTTTACAAATTAATAATGTAAAATCATAATGTATCCATTACAAATTAAAAATTTTAAACCGTACTGTATAGTTACAAATTAAAAAAACACATCAGTACATTTTTTAGGGATGTGATGGCTGATGATGGTTTGGCGACAGTAGCGAGAGGCTTGACAAATTAATCACCGACTGCTGGAGAGCCCCTAATAACATACTCCACTTAGTTGCCTCTTGTGCTTGTCGTTCTTCTCCCGGGCATCCCTCTCCACCTCACGCGTTTTGGCAGCATTTAACTCATTCTGTAATTCCTCCACTTTCGACTGTAATGATGAAACGATTCCGACTGACCGCTGCGAAGCTGAAGATGAGGTGTTGACCTCACGAACTTTAGCTTTTCCCATCCCCCGAACAATCTTTCCGGGTCTTGGACCTAGCGATTCCAATGTCTCCGTCAAAATATGAAATCCTGCATCAGGATCGTCCATTGTGAGCTGTTCCAACGGAGTTCCCGGAGGATGCTGCGACGCCACTCGCTCCATGTAGGCATCCCGCCTCTCCACCATCGTTTCCTTGATTAAAAAAATTATTAAAAATTAATAACTTTTAAAACAACAGAAGTGACAACATGCAAAAAATGCAAAGAATAAAACTTACATGCAACTTCACAGCCACCTCATTGCCAGGTAGTGCATAAACATCCTTGAACATGTCGATTTCTGGGAATTTTGAACCCTCCTACAAAACATTGTTAAAATAATAAACCAACTAATATAAACATTTAATTGAATGTATTGACTAAAAATAAAATAATGAAATGAAACATATGAATTCACTTACTAGACGTCGTTCCTCCACCCTGTAAGAGAAGGGCAATGAACTAGAGTGATGTAAAATTTTCTTTTGACGTCGGTTCGCCTTGTTCGCCTCAGATATTTTCTGTATAATTATTCAAAATATATATTAAACATATGCATTATTACATATATAAAAATAAATATATTTATTTTAATTAAATAAAACATTAATGCTTACCAGAAATGTGGGAGTTCGAAAATGATCGCACAACCACACCCACTCATTAGGCCTATGCTCCAATTCGATTGGGGGTTGTGCCTTAGCACTATCCACATCAGAAAACTTTTGGAAGTATCGATGGAAATCATGCTTCCAATTCCTGTATCGATCCACGCATGTACCGATGATATATTCATGAATGTTTGGATCATTCATGTCAAACTCAAAGTTAACCTGAAATTTTAAATAATATTTATTAGAGAATATTAAGGCCCAAAGAGATAAGTTATACCAAATCATGTAAAAATACAAGCATAAACATGCAAAACCTTCAAAACTTTCTGCATTATAAAGATTTTAATTATTAAAGGTTGAGATGAATGGCTAAAACTTACTGTGAGCGCGTCCAACACCTCGGCCTGCATCTCAGGCTTGACCTCACTCCAAGATGAGGATGTCATCGGGCAATGGTTGCGAATGATTGCACTGATGTCATGCACCAACAAGCTATTAATCTTCGCTGATTGCGAGCGACGATGACTAGGATCCCACACTACGGGAATGCGTGTGTTAGTGGTTCGTGTGATCCTTTGGGATTTTAGTTGTCTACAGGGCCCCCTCGTTTTCTTTGCTGTTGTAAAAAAAAAATCAATTTGCCAAATATGATGAGGAAAACTTAAGTTTATTACCTCTAGGGAGCTCCCCATCTCCTTGGGGGGAGGGGTTTACATCCCCGATCATGGTTACAGTCTCGAGTGCAATCTCAGGAGCCGTTGATCGATGGTTTGTTCGTCTGGCGCTTCGTCGAGTGAGAACTTGAGGAACTAATCCAGACAATGAAGATTGATCAACTACCGGAACATTTGATCCATGTGCTGGTGGAGTACTGATAGAAGCAGCCCTTGTAGCGGGAGCATTAATGGCGGAATGAGCTACATTGGGCGGAGGAGCGGCGATCGAACTACTATCAGCAACAATTACGGGCCTACGTTTTCTTGTTATCAAAGAAGCCATCTGAACCAAAATAATAAAAACACAACACAACAATTACAAAGTAACATGAAGACAAAGTAAATAGATGCAATCAGTGGGAGATCGTATAAAACAATACATTAATTATACAATGTATAATGAAGGAGAAAACTTGAATTTCATAAGGTTCGGGAAGAAAACTGGATAAATGGGGAAGAACAACAAAAAAATTTTGAATTTCAACAGCAAATGTAGAGGAGATATAAATGTACATGTCTAGCATTTTATATGCAAATGTAAATCACTATAGTTTATAAGCAAAATGATCAGTTTGTGTATTTGTTTTGAATGAGTGCGATGTACTAATTTGGAGCATTGACTGGATCAGTTTGAGTCTTTTATGTCGTAAACTAAGAAAATTTTCAGTGTTTGACAAGGAGTTAATCCACTGAATTCCGTACTGATTCTGGGAAAATTGCGAAAATCTTGGGATGTTAAGACATTTTAAAATTGTTCAAAGGAGTATTTCACATCATCTGTCAACGTTGATGTGTGTTTGCTGATTTTATGGCTCTAATACTTATCTTTAGCTTGAGAAATGAATTATGAAATCTCTGTGATTTATATGGAAGCTCACTCTCCAAAGATTGGGGTCTTCTTGTACAGAATGAGCAACTCTCCAAAGATCAGAACTTAAGGGATGCTTATGAACTGCTTGATCATTTTTGTGAATTCGACTCATTATCAACCTACCTTACATCCGTAAACACAGGTAGGATCTTCAAATTAAGTAATGAAGTTAAGTTTGAGGTCTAGTTTTTGTGGTTGGGCTACTGTATTCATTCTTTCTACTTGGCTTTCTAGAAGAATGTGAAAAGTTGGTTGAAAGCTGTTATTACATTATTTGTTCATTATGTTTGACTTCCAAATTTCTAATACATTCAGCGATAGTTTGTCCCTTATTGTTTAAAGGGTTTTCATAATCTGATCCATATTGTGAATTGTTGATGTAGGGACTTGCCCAATGATGTTAATGAAGCAGTGTCGACTTTGATATATGCTTCTGCAAGGTGTGGTGATCTTCCTGATTTTGGAATGAAAAATGGGTACTGAAGAAGACAACAAGAACGCCATTTCTCAAGAGCATGGCGAGGCTTCAACCAACGCAGCAACAACACCGACTGTTACCAAATCAAGAGGTATTTCCTATCTTGTGCATATATGATTGAATGGTTTTGTTTGATAAAGGTTGGTTTTTTAGTTTTCGGGTATCTGTGATTTAACCAATATAGGAATTCTAGGTTGTTTCTGTCATGGGGATTTCTCTGTTTGTTGTTTTCCAATTACATGTTGTGGGATTGTTTATGTTTGGAACATTTTGTGCCCTTGGAGTTCTGGAGAAAGAAGACACCATCTAGGGTTGGGGGTTAGGGGAGCAAACTTTGTGGAAATTTGGTTTTAGATATATTTTCTACAATCACTTAGCACATACACACAGAAAGTTGCAAGAGAAACAGTGTGTGAATGTTAGTTTGAAGTGTATTGTCTAGCAGTAACTGAGAACTTCACTGTTTGTAATTTCTATGTGAAAGGCATACAATAGGATCACAAAGTACTTGGTTGATCAATTGCTTCATGTAATCTCCATTACTGACTGTTGTTATATCTTCGAGCCTATTCACAAGTTATGGTTTATCATTCCTCTGCACTGGCTTGACTCTGGCTTGACTATTGATCTTTGATTTGGTGAACTTTGATGATGATGATGATGATGATGAAAGTCCTTTGCTGCATGCAAGACTATTGATATGTGATTTATCTATTTTCATTTATGCAGGCAGCTAAGGAGTTCGATTCAAGTTTGACAGATTCGTCTCCAAATTTGATGCAATTAACCGAATGGCATATGACTGTAGGACTTTTAGTGTCCCAACTACAAACTTTGGAACAAAGAGATTGCATTTTTTTTATGTAGCTGACATAAACAAAGTGAACCAAGCTAGTTCGTCATTGAGGTTTTGTTGGATTTAGAGATTATTGTCCATTCTTTTACATGTTTGGATTACATTGAGGACTCAATAAGAATATATACATTCTTTCATATAGCTTTTGTTGGCACATTATTTTCTTACTACTTTTTTACTTTGAAACAATAATAATAATAATAATAATAATAATAATAATAATAATAATAATAATAATAATAATAATAATAATAAATCATTTAAAATGTAGTTTTTAGCTTTTATTATTTGGAAAATGTTTGAAATTAGCTATAGTTTCTAAATGATACAAAGCAAAATTAAGTATCAACTTCATTTGAATTAGTATTAGCTAGTGTATGTAACTATATAAAATTTAGTATTTGTTTTATCATGTTGCAATTATTCCATTAGTATTGTATGGGTTGGTTGATGATACAATTATTCCATTAGTATGAGTTGTTTGGTGATACAAATATTAGCATCACCTCATTTAGTATGGGCACAAAAGTGTTACAATTCATCTTAGCAACATGTAAGAGCTATAACAAAAAACCCTTTATAGTGTAGTGATTGTTTCTCGTCTTGCAAGAAGATTAGATTGACATTATGATATAAGAAGATCTCGCTTGTTACTGATTTCAGCAGATCTGATTCCCATTTCATGTACAACTAAAATCGATCTATAATCCAACATAAAAATTCTGGGCCAGTCTCAGGCATTACGCTAAAGAAAGGAAAAAGTGGTTTGCCCAAGAGTGTGCGTGTGTGTGTGCATGTGTTGTCTTGTAATGTGAGCTAATGTGAGTCGGTCAAATTAATACATTTAGAAGCAAAATAATGCAATCCTGATTAACCTGGCATCAAAGGATACCAAGTAATGAGATCAATTTAAAATGGATTTCATCAAAAACTACAAAAGAAATGATTCCATACTGTGCAAAGAAGTCAAAGGGTCAAGGGAAGTGCACCTTCAACTCTTTAATCTTCTCGAGAAGACCCTCATTTGAGTGTTTAAGCTTTTGCTCTTCGCCCCGTAATTGAGTAACCATACGTAAATCATCACTTAGAATAGCAGCCTTTCTATTTTGGGTGGCCTTCCAGGCTACAAGATGGAACCCAACTCCATAAATTAAATATGTAAAGTAAATCTGGAACTCAGCATGCCTTTCATTCAGCCTATCTCTTCGCATTTTTTCTCTGCAAGCTTTGGATCCAGTTGCACTAGACGTTTCACACCTTCCCCTGTCGCACAATTTGAATAAATTATGACACAACAAAGACATAGCAAGGGATTACCAGTATCCAGAAACCCTTTAAATTTAATGATTAGTGTGATTTAAAAAGCATTGCAATGAAAATGTCTTACCAGAAACTATGAGTCCCATAAAGATATATGATATCAAATGGGAAAGTATACACATCTTTTACAATATTACCAACGAGAATGAAGGAACTATGTACCGCTTTCGTGAGCCTGTTTCTTTCAGCTAATCTGAATCCCCATGGGAACCATCAATATCCACACTGAAAATAGACAACAAAAGGAAAGATGAATACTCCTCGAATCCTCAAGGAATTGTAAAATTTAAGCCAAAGAATTAAATCATAAAAAGAAACAGAATATTTTTTTACATGCAGAAATCATGGAAAATGGCTGGAATCACTAAAAACCAAACTTTCATCAATAGTTAATTTTTATTTGTATATTTAGTTAGTTAATTTTTTATTTATATAACAACGACAAAAAACACGGGTATCTGCATCCATCCAACACAGATACACAGACACAAGTTCACATCAGCCAAAAACGCACAATATGAAAAGGTTAACGATCAAAGTAGGGAGTTTCCAATAGCAATAACCATGGGCGGACCTACTAAGGGGCGAGGGGGGGCAGTTGCCCCTCCTCAACTTTTAAAATATTTTTTTTATATATACTTTAGTTTTAAAAAAATCGATTATATAATATAGAATTATGATAATTGTTTATATAAATGCTTTAACATGTCCTTGTTGGTGCAGTGGTTGGAAGTTTGCTATTTTTTGTAAAAGACCCGAGTTCGATACTCTTCGAATGCATTTTTATTTTATTTTCAATGCAATTTTATTAGTAATTGCAAACATTAAAAAATGTTTAGTTTAATAAAAATTTATTAACATTAAAGAAATGAATTGTTCTTCACAAGTGGTATAAAACCTCCAACAAAAAATATTTAAAATTAATATCTAAATTAACAACTATAGAATTCAATGAAAATATAAACCATTAGCCAACTCGTACAAAATTTAAGCCTCATATGAACTATTTTTTCTATGAAATTGTATTATGATCATATTAGGTTCGCAAATTTCAAATTTTTTTTAGCAACACCTAGATACTTATCCTAATTATTTTGTGATATTTGTTATATATTCTAGTTATTATGCTCGTTTGCTCATTGCTAAGGTTATTGATAGTGAACTTATTTTGGCTTAAAATTGAACTACACTGGATCTAATTTGGAATATGTAATATTTTTTATAGTTGTATTTTTTTTATTGGTTACTAGCTTAGGTAGAAAAAAATTTGGTTTTACCATTGATAACTATTATTATCAATTAATAAGTATTTTCCATTTCGCCCCCCCCCCCCCCCCCCCCCTCTCCTAAAATCCTGGGTCCGCCCCTGGCAATAACCATGAGTGTCGACACAAATATCCAACAAGATACGTGTTGACACCTTTTCTTTCTTAATTCTTCTTTTTTTATTTTGTTTTATTTTTTTGGTATAAATTGAGTATCCTTGTTACATAGTTTGTTATCTATAAAACATTCCTCAAGTAGTAAAGAGCCAAAGGGCAATACAAATGAGGGAGGAGCTAAGAAGACAAACGAGAAAAAATAAGCTTAGCAATACAACAGGGTAGTAACTTCTCTATCTTTCCCTGTAGTTCTTCTTTATTTTATCAGTGATAGAAAACTCATTCAGAAATATGTGAAATATTGGTAGTCCTCTCAACTTACAAATCAAAACATGTGGCATATTACTCTAAACAATATGTTGGAGCACACAAATGAAAAGATATCACCTACATCAACATTCACAATACAAAATTAACAGCCAGATTCCTTCCACAGTTCTTGTGATTTCAAATTCAGATATGCTTTCATCCTATTCAAATTGTACCCACTGACTCATTGATCAACCATAACAATGTTTTGAGAGTGGGGCTGTGAAGAGCATGCCTGACACATTTTGTTGTGGACCAACTGCTAACAACTATAGATAGACATAATCATGTAAAAGTAATGCAAATCATCTTATTTGCCACTTGACATCCTGTTAGGGGTTACTAATTGTCACAAACCTGAAGAATCTAAGACTAGTGGGTTACTAATCGTCACAAACCTGAAGAACCTAAAACTAGTATACTGCGTAGGCATAGTGGATAGAAAACATGCCAAAAAATATTAAAGAAGCAATTAATAAATGCATACCAAACAAAATGGAAAGGATGCATGAGAAATACAAGAAACCACAATCTAAATTAAAGTAAAAATTTACAATCCTGAAACATCATCTATCACAGTTTAACAGAAAACAAATGCTAACAAATTCTTAAAAACTCAATAGAAAAATCTTATCCCCTCTAGTTCATTTATATTTGATGTTCTAATAAAAAGATAAAAATGACCATTTGCTAGCAATACCAACTGCCCCTTTTCTTCACAGATCCATCCACCAAAATGCTAATTTCTGAAACAGTATCCAACGATGCACAGAACAACCCACAAGAAAGACAAAAGGCCAGACTCAAATCCCCTTATTACTCACTAAAACAAGAATTACTACAAAATATATTTCCTGAACACATCATTTCCAAGCATTTCAATTTAAGCTATATCGACACAATGTGGCCTCCCCGAGTATTATTTGTTTCCTATCGTTTAACATGAGTTTTTAACAAACACTTGTTTACACAACAAGATCGAGAAATTAAAGTGAGTATATCAAAATGAGCCCAAGCCACCACTCTATGTCCCGAAGCCACCACCACCTGTGGTCCCTACACCTCCTATAGTAAAACCACCAATGCCGCCCAATGTAACACCACCTCCCAAGGAAGCACCATGCCCTCCACCATGTTGAACCTTAGTGATGCGCATGCGAAAGCTTTGAGTAAGCAGTTGATGCGGGTTGCAATGGCGGCTTCTGCTGGTGCCGATTCGCACGGGATCGTTTTGATAGAAGATTCTTGCGAGTATCCGCCTGAGGTTCTGGAATCCGATCCTCCCGTTGGTGGGTTGTCTGATAATGGTCGTGGTGGTACAAGCCAAGTTTCTCATAGTTCACATTGTTCACCGTCTCGTTTCAGGGCACGATAACTCGCTTTCTCCTCTTCCTTCGAATCATGTTAAGCCGTCTTCGTGACAAAGGAAAGGCTGCGGAAAAGAGCCTGGAAACAGTGGCGACTGCGAATGGTGGTGCTGGTGTAATTCCTTATCCAGGAGAGCTTCATCCGGATGCGCGGATAAGTCTGTTTGCACCGGACATGCTAAGGATGAGTACTCAGGTTTGGTAGCAGAAGGTTTGGAAGCAGGAGGTTGACGTGGAGTATGCTTCGAGAAAGCATACAAGCAGACGTCATAGCTGCCTAATAGATTACGCTCCAAAACCCGAGAAAGATACGCTAGAATGGCGTATGGGCAAAATTTTAAAGTACCTTATGTTGAGGATATCTCGTTTGAGCCAGGTGGTTGTTGCTGGGACCGAAGTCGAGACAGCTCGTGAGAGGGTGTACACCATCGAGTGTGTCTTCTCGCAACTGCAGGTGCTGTATTTTGACGCACTTTATGAAATTGAGCTACTAAAGAAGCAGGCTAAGGAGAGAAGGCTGGAGCAGTCAGCCATGGTTGTTGAGACTCAAAGGGCTTGTCTGGAGGCCCTTGAGCGCGACCTAGCGGAGTCATTGTCCGCGAGGGACAGACTCAAACAGAAGTTGGATCAAACCCACCAAAACATGGAGGTTGCGCAGGAAGCTGCGGTTGAGGCGCGTTCTGAACTGCGGTCCCATGTTGAGGAAAACGCCTTGAAGGAGGCTAATTGGACTGTTCAGGGACAACAATTGGAATACGATGTGGAGTGCAATGCTCGGGAGGCGAGGAAGGCCGAGGACCAACTCGAATTAGAAAGCATGAGCTCAATGCTGTAAATAGCAGTTTGGCCACAGAGTAGTCTCAGGTTGATGCGCTGACTGGAAAGTTGGAGTTGTTAGAGCGTGAACTTGCTGACGTGAAGGGGCGAGAGGAAGAGCTTCTGCAGGAACAAGGAAAGTGCGAGTTCTTTTGGGTTGTACACAACAAATTAAAGTTGCTGGCGCTGATGAAAGAAAAACATCTTAAATGGGATTTTGGCCTTTATAAGAAGATGTTGTATGTAGACTTGTCCGTGGCCTTTGCATCATCGGACAAAGAGGGCGGTTTGGACCCTGATGCTCAGGTCGTGGCACGTATAGACGTGACTCCAGCTCATTCCTCTATTAAGCTTAGCTTTTATGTTTCTGCTCTTATGTTTTTGTACCCTCTCCTGGTAAGGAGTAAACTTTGTATACTTGTACCCATTTTGCTTCCACTGTTAATGAAAATAGTTTTATCTTAAGTATGCTCTGTATCCATTTTGTGCTTGTTATCCCTATCGTGTGTTTTCTGTTTGGCCTTATTGTTTACTTTGGCATAAGCTGGTTGGATTAGTAGGAAGTCGAGCGGTTTGTTTGGAATCGAAAACTTGACCGTTTATGTTGCGAGTGACTCTGAATCACTGTTGCATAGTCATGTCCAATAGTGGGCATGTCGCGGACAATTTAGCCGTGGGTTGCATTACCCAGGTTGTATCTCATCCTTAAAGTCTGATTTGTTAGCAGCAGCCGCTGTTATAAGCGAGTTGTGATCGCTGAGTGTATGCGTCAGAGTGTCTGCACCGAATCAGGCATCGCGAGCTCAGATTGGCATTCTATGTAGCACATGTCTGTGCGTTGGCTGGACGATTTATGTGTCGGCGTGAGTGGCCTTAGCTGATAATAGAATGCCAACTCGTTTGAGCGTGAGGACTCTGACTAAGCTATAATTTATTTTTGCGGCCGTTGTTTCGGAAGGGAGCGATGATCGCGTGGCAAGCTGCTTAGGGCTACCACCTTTCGAACCATCTATGTTCGAACAGAGTTGACTACAGGTTCGGGGAATAAGGATTTGGCGACCATGCTGAAGAGTGGTACGTAGTCCCGTGGCGAGTTGTCGACATCAGTCAGGGACTAACTAGTTTCCCACCTTTCGAACCATTTATACCCATGCAGTGGAGGCTACAAGTTCAAGATGAAGGGGTTCAACGACCAGGCTGAAAAGTAGTGGTTCCGTGGCAAGCCGTCGAAATCAGTTCAGGATTGACTAGGCTCCCACCTTCCAAATCATCTATACTCGTGCGCATCAAGCTACAAATTTGGGGGTTTTCGACGGCCATGGTGAAGAGCAGTGGTCCCGTGGCAAGCCGTTGAAATTAGTTCAAGACTGACTAGGCTCCCACCTTCTAAACCATCTACACCCACGCAGTGGGAGCTACAAGTTCAGGGTTGGAAATTTGGCGACCAGGCTGAAAAACATTGGTCTCGTGGCAAGCCATCGGAATCAGTTTGGAACTTACTAGGCTCCTACCTTCCAAACCATCTATGCTCGCGCAGTAGGGGCTATAGGTATGGGCTTTGATTAGAAACTTTCGTTGCCATTCGTCATCAGCTAGGCTTACCTGATCGAGTTCGGCGACCATTGACCGCGAAGGGGGCAATGATCCCTGGCGAGTCATCGTCTCCAGGCGTGATAGCGCTGATTAGACTCCCACTTCTTAAACCATCGGGATTCGCGCTATACAGACTAAATGTTGGGATGAACCAGAAGCCATCGTCATCAACCTCGGCTGACTGAGCTTACCTGGTTGGGAAAAGGTTATGCCTGTTTGAGGGCGTAGTGCATTGTGCGGATGAGATTACCTTAAATCAGTCGGTGATCTGCAGGTATGATCCAAGTGTCAGAATTGACTAGGACTTCTAGTGCTCATGTCAGGCATGTAGTAGGATACTGTTTGAATAGTGGGCCAGACCCATGGGCCCGCAGAGGGAGAACTAGGGTTTCTTGCACAAATTATGCCACGCGTACGGCATAGATTGGTTTTTTTTTTAATTAAACCTCCAGTGGGGAGGGGCAACTATGGGATGCCAGACCTTTATTACTTATCAAAAATTGATTTACAAACAAAATGGGGGTACATTACGAATTTACCCGAAATAAGACCAAAACACAAAATTAGACAAAAAATCAAACTCAATCTGGAGTCCATGCTAAGCCCAATATAACCTGCTTCATCCCCAACCACCACATGGCTATCAAGACTTGAAAGCAAATGGCCAACAAACAGTCACATAAGATGCAACAAAAAGCCCATTGGCATTTAAAGAATCCAAAAACAGAGTGCGCCACTCCGAAACAGAGTGCCCATCTCTGTTTTCTGCGCCTCCTCGCTTCAGCAGTCTCCACTGGCACGCGCAATGACACACTAACCAGCACTTCGCACTACCAACAACCAGGCAGCACGTATGCGTCTTGTTGCGTCTCTCAGTCCATAGCAACACCTTGAATGCGCCGTACCAGACAACTATATTCCAGTCCCAAATTCACAGCAGAAAAGCTGCATACAACGCATAAATTCCTCTTATTTTTCAAGGAAATTATGTACCAATTCTTCGCATCAACAGCATGTCGATCCTCCAGATGAATACCAATGATCCAGAGCTGCTTGTACCACACAGCAAAACAAAATTCACCACCTACACGGTCTTTGCAACAGTCGCCCCGTTCCACCCTGACCCATATCACCTTAAATGAGGGGTTCAAATGAGCGTTTTCAATTGACATAATCACATATAATCTGGTAACCTTAAGTAAGCCGTTTTATTCTTATCAAGAATAATTAGAGCCCTCAGTCTCTTTGGAAGCGACTCCCATGAATAAGTTCGAGACAAGTGCTCTACTTGCGCCGATGTAGCCAACGCGTCCGCCACAGAATTAGTCTCCCTGAAGACATGGATACAATGCCACACCAAATCCTTGCTCATCTCTCGAATTTCCTTCCACCAGTTACTAAGAAACCAAGGTATACTCGCTTTTTGAAGTAGCCAGTGTTTGACCAACATAGAATCCGTTTGAATCGAACATTTTCGGATTCCTTGATGTTTACAAAATCTCAAGCCTTCAAGCAAAGCCCTAGTTTCTGCTGAATTATTTGAACCTTCACAAAAATAACATTGTCTGGCTGCCATAAAATTACCCTCTTTATTTCTGATCACAAAACCGCCAGAAGTATTATCCGCCATACAAGAACCATCTACGTTTAGTGCATACAATCATGTAGGAGGGAAAACCCAATACAACACCCGGGGAGGGGGATGGTACCACTCGGTCATGATAGTTCAACGGTTAGAGCTTGGCGGATGGTACCACTAGGTCATGGGTTCAAACCCAGCTTGCGGCATCTTTATGGGTTCTGGGATCCTATAAAAACCATGTTTGCCTTTAAAAAAAAAAACACCCAGGGAGGGGGAATTTCTATCTTCTTTTCCCGGATACCCAGTCTACGCAGCAAATCACCATTGGGTTCCCTTACCTTCGGAACAAAAAATTTAGATACACATTTAATCCAGTAATAAACTTTTATAATCACATAACAAGACGACCATTCCTTTCCATCATAAAGCTTCCTATTTCTTTGAATCCAAATTTCCCATATTATAAAAATAGGGGTGAGATGAATGAGAGTACCAGATAAGGATAATTTCTTCGCCTTCCTAAACCACGCCTTTAACATGGTATACACTTCAACCGGTCTATGTACGTGTATATCAAACACTAGTTCAAAATGTCTCTAGACTCTTCTAGCTAATTCACCTTCCAAGAACAAATGTTTGATAGTTTCCTCCCCAGGTTGTTTACAACACCTGCATTTAGACGCAAGATGGAACCCAATTCTTCTAAGCTCTCCATCTATGGGTAATGCCCTTTTGATAACCTTCCATATAAATATTGAAATTTTAGAAGGAAGTAACGGCTGCCAGATCCATTTCCAAAACTCATCTTGTATTCCTCTACCACATAAAAGTTTGCACACAGAGCTAATAGAGAACATACCATCATTATTTGGCATCCATATTCTGATATCTCGGTCACCTTCCTCACCTCGCAGTCTGGTCTCATAAAGCTCATGCGCTTTTCTGTGCATTGATGGGGGTAAAATTCTGAAATTCTCCCTGAACATTTTCCTTAGTGAAGGCCAAGTGTCATTTGTTTTCGCCTGCCCAGTTCTACTAAAAATTTCACCCTTGACCCAATGTTCTTCAAAGAAACTGACAGTGCCCCTAGAGATCTTCCATGTGGAATTTTCTACTATGAAATTTTTGTGTACCATCAACTCCTTCATAAACGGGGACGCCCGGACTTTAATCTCTTGTTTTCTTATGGGAACCCTTGACTTCAAATATTTATTCCTTAAGAAGTTAGCCCACAAAGAATTAGAATTTATCAGATTTCACAGGGACTTAATACGGAAAGCCTTTATAACATCATCTAAGCTTCGCACACTTAATCCCCCCTCCTCCGTAGGGACACTTATTTTTCTCCATGCTATCCATTTCCGTTTATGTCTCCCTTCATGATCACCCCAGAAGAAGTCCGTAATCAATTTCTGAATACTTTGCAACACCCTCACAGGGATAAAAGTTGTTGCTATGGTGTAAATTGGCATTGACAATAAAACATGTCTAA
Organism: Berberis vulgaris; assembly: GCA_963556465.1. Taxonomy (NCBI): domain Eukaryota; kingdom Viridiplantae; phylum Streptophyta; class Magnoliopsida; order Ranunculales; family Berberidaceae; genus Berberis; species Berberis vulgaris. The sequence continues at coordinate 17,381,252 of OY747129.1, read as the reverse complement.
TCAAAATCAATCTTCCCCCAGGTGACAATAATATGGATTTCCAACCTTGAATTCTACTCTGAATTTTACTTACCAAAGCATCAAAGTATGTTATTCTGCATCTGCCTTGATAAATGGGCACCCCAAGGTATGTAAACGGGGATTGTTTGTAACAAAAGCATGTCCCTAATTTGATGGCGATTATTTTTTCTGCACGGACTTTCTCATCAATCATGAATGAACTTTTTCCAATGTTGATTTTTTCTCCTGATACCCGACAATATTTTTCTATAAATTTCATGCATCCTTCAATGGATTTCTTCCTACCATTCAAGAAGATCAAGGAGTTGTCAGCATATAGAAAGTGGGTGATCGGAGTGGCTGCCAATGGGGTGTGATAATACCCAATTTCTCCTCTAGGAAAAGCACGTGAAATCCCTCTGCTTAACACTTCTGCTGCAATAACAAAAAGGAGAGGTGAGAGAGGATCGCCTCGCCTGAGTCTTCTTGATGATCTGAAATATCCGTCATATCTACCTTGCATCAACACCGAGAATCCGCACTGTGTAACACAATTTGATATCAAATGACGTATTCTATTATTGAAACCAAACTTTCGCAACACCGTCAAGAGGTATCCCCATTCAATTCTGTCATGCGCCTTTTCCATATCCAGCTTGAAGATCACATTGTTTCCAATTACCTTTTTTCCAATCTCTCTCATGAGTTCCTATGCTAGCCCAATGTTTTCTGAGATGAGTATCCCTTGAACAAAAGCCCCCTGCTCTAATGAGATTATATTTGGTAGAATATTGGTCAATCTTATACAAAGAATTTTACTAAAAAATTAATAAACCACGTTGCAGAGACTAATAGGCCTGAAATCAACATAGGATATTGGTTCATCGATTTTGGGGATAAGCGCCAAAAAATTTGCAGAAAATGTACCTGGCATCGCTTGACATTCAAAAAATTCTTTCGCCGCCTCCCATATGTCCTGCCCAATAGTATCCCAACAACTCTGATAGAAACCTGCTGTAAATTCGTCCGGTCCAGGGGCATTGTCATGGGGGATGCTGAATACTGCTTTTCTGACTTCCTCGAGATCTAGCAGTTTCATGAGAAACTCATTATCCTCCTCCCAAATCAGTTTCGGAATACAATCCAAGAGCTATGGGTCCTCTTGGTACCCTTCCGATGAAAGCAATTTTTCAAAAAAGTTATTTGCTTCTAAAATAATATTTTTTGGATCAGTGATTAAATTCCCTGACATATCAAGGATTTTAGAAATTCCTCTTCTTTTTTGTTTGGCTTTGACAGAAGCAAAGAAAAATTTCGTACATGCATCTCCTTCCTTGAATTCATTTTCCCCTGATTTTTGTTTCCAATATGTTTATTCTCTCACCAAGGACAGTTTGAGTTCAGCCTGACATCTATTCAAATTAACCATGTCATTTGAATCCCATCCCTGCATCAAGCTGAATTCCAATATTTCAATATCATCCTCCAACCTTCTAATAAGACTGAATATATTGCCAAATATTTCTTTATTCCAAATTTTCAATGCTCCCCTAAGGCGCTTGAGTTTGAAGACCACCCGGAACATAGCCCCAATACCTTCGTCAACATGTGTGTTCCAATTTCTGTCTATAAAACTTAGGAAATCCTCATGAGATAACCACATACTTTGGAATCAGAAAGGAGACATACCTGCTCTCTGAGTCAGTGGCAAAGAAAGCAATAAAGGGGCGTCATCAGAACATGTCCTGAGAAGATGATCCACCCTAGTGTGCTGCATAATAGAAATCCAATCTGCATTCCCCAAGAATCGATCCAATCTAGCCCAGGTTCTATCATCTCCTTTTTGGTTGTTACACCAGGTGTATTTAGGGCCTTCAAAACCACAATCTGTAAGACCGCAACTTGAAATGCACTCTAAAAATTGTGACATCACCAAATGATTGGGAGCACGACCTCCTAATTTTTCTCCACTTTCAACAATAACATTGAAGTCACCAACAATAACCCAGGGTTCATTCAATCCCATAGCAATGTTCTCCATGTCCTCCCATAACCCGTGTCTCTCCTGTATTGTACATTTTGCATATACAAAAGAAATATAGAAAGCAGTATTGCAAAAAAGGATAGATACCTTACAGTGAATAAGTTGATTCGTGCAAGACAAAACTTCCACATGTAGGTGATTATCCCAGAAAAGCCAGATTCTTCCGCCATTCTCCTCATTTGAAGCAAAACAAGGCAAACTCACCTTTCCTGCAATCTCCATGTGTCTTGAGTCTTGGATCATAGGTTCCGCAATGGCTAATAATTTTACATTGTTATCTTTAACCAACTTTTTTAATCTGCAACGGGTAGCCCGGTTACCAACCCCCCGTGCATTCCAATACATGATATTATCTATCATTACTAGCACCTGGGGTAGTCATGTTTCTCATCACTCTTCGTTCCCCTACTACAGATCCGTTTTTTGAATTCTTCTTTTTACCTTTTGTCTTGACCTCATCAGTTTGATAACCCGGATCAACCACATTCATAGAGATTGTATTTGTATCGGACTCATCATCCGACGTAGTTTCTCTATCCGGCTTGATAACTACCGCTTGTGCCTGACTATTTTGATCATTTAGCGCTTCCCCAAGGTTTTTGTCGTTATCGAATGTCACCTTCTTGGACTGTTTATTTCCAGCCAACTGCTGCTGCTGCTCCAAGAAATTTTCGGCCTATTTCTTGGCTGAATTTGCTCCCCGCGAACCTGTATTTTCCAGTAAATCTCCACCTACAGCAATCGCGACAAACTTGTGATCCTGTTCTGCACCGATATCAGCCCTGTTTTCCCTGTTTTACAATCCATTTCTGTCATGTTCTGCTCGTATGAGCTGACTATAACCTCCCCTGTTTTAGCTGGAATCTTTTTAGCTTGAGCACTTTCGGAACTGCTGTCTCCCACGAAAGGAACAATCCATAACGGGGCAGCACTAACGTTTCCTTCGACAGAGTTTGCCTCATCCCCATTTTTGTGATTCATTGCATTTTCAGCTTCACTGCTAGTGTATCCAGCCCTCATTAGAATGTCCTGTGTGTTTTCAAATTGATGGATGTCTTCCTCCGCATTGGTTTCTTTATTCGTATTGTTGTCTTTATCCGCCCTCTGAGTACCTTCCTGATTTTTTATTGTTTCCCCATCAACTTCACCCAATTCCTCATCCTCATTATCATCAACTAAAGCGCCAAATTTATTTGCCAAACTAATTTTGTCGTCTTCCTCACACATGATATTTTAATATCTCCTTCTTCTTGTTCACTTATAATTTTAGCGCCTTGTGAATCTTTCGCCCCACTAGTCCCTATCTTCTCTTTTGTTGCCATTGATTTTTTATTAACCGGTACATACATTTGCCTCTTCGCGCTTTGTCCTTGATTCTCCTTATTTTGATTTTGATGAAGTTTGGTCTTTTATGAGTTCTTACCTTCTTTGTGATATTCGCCATTAATTTGATCATTCTTCTTTCCCATCAATTTTCTACAATAGTCTTTTTCATGCCCAATCAACGAATAGTGGTCACAATATTTGAACCCTGGGTATTCTAGTTTCTGCCAATAACCGCCATATTTCGGACTCTCAAGCCAAATCCTATGAGGTAAAGGTTTGGTTATCTCCATTTCAATGCACATACGTGCAACCTTTGGGCGAGCAAAATACCTTGTACCATCATCAATCCTAAGAAAGTTGCCAATTGAGTTTCTAATCGCCTTCATGATTGTTGGTAGAAAAAAAGTGAAGGGAAGGTTGGGGAGTTCGATCCAATCGCCTTCATGATTGCTTGGTAGCATATGTACGGCGTAGACTGCTAGACGATTGAGTATCTGTCACTCCCCCTCAATTGATGGGGTTGCGTGCAACACCATTAATTGGATGAATGTGGTCTACGTAGCTTCCTTGGAAACCGTCGTCTCCTCATTTCCCATACGGTATTCAATGCTGACAGTTAATGTTGAAGCGCCCATTTGGTGAGCCACCACGTCTATATAATGGTGTTCCTTGTCCGTTGTAGGCATTACTTTTTGCAAAGCGTATCTCCTGTAATGTTTTTGTTTAAAGAAAATGCTTTGGATTTTCCAAAGGCTTAAGGGAGATCTCCATCATTGGAGTCTTCGAATGCGCTGATCGGGCATGATGATAATCGTTGTTATGCGTGGTCACCTACTTTAGGTGGGCACGTAGTTGATTCACTGAGATCTCGTAATTTCTTTTCATGTTGCAGAGAAGAAATATGGATTCTCTTCCAAGGGAAGAGTTTGTCGTTTATGCGCTGGTGTTTTGTCTCTGCTCTAGAGCATTTAATTTCGGAGATAACACCAACGCCCAACTTATGAGTAGTTGCATCCACCACTTATCAATTAACCGTTGACTCGTTTGCGCTAGAATTCGGGATCTCGAGACGAAGAGGAGTTGGACATGGTCCATTGAATGGGGCCATTGACTCCTAGACGCCTTTTTCGTCCCTACAGCGAGAAGGTGCACTCTACTGGTGTTAATCTGATACTTGTCTCAAATTTGCCCAGTTTGCCATATCAAGTGCGTGAGTTGACCGTATCTGGTTGTGGCTTGTCGCGGGGCCCCAGGTTATCGATTTTGTACCACCTCAAACCATATTTGAGGGTTGCGTCCGCAGAAGCTGTGTTGTTGTTTGCAGATGGCGTACATCGGAGAGTTCGCATTGCCTACTTTTGGCACTTTTGCTCTTTTTGACGTCGGGCTGTTTAAGCGAGTCCTTACTCCATGTAGCATCGGAAGCATAATGGCAGCCTCGTGTCGTAGGTTGGTTTCCACGTATTGTTCCTTTAGAGTGGTTAGCAGTGTACTTAACACACTGGTTAAGGGTGGAGACTACTGCCTCCATCTGGTGGAGCCATGGTCTTCCCAAGATAAGGTTGTAGGTAGACGGTGCGTCTACTACCATGAAGTCCAGAAACTGGACTTTTCTCAGTTGTGGTTCTCCTGTCACTACTGCAAACCTTATCTTCTCGATCGGGAAGCATTTCTCTCCACTGAATCCAATTAGCGTGTAGTCTGAAGGCGTCAGGTTCTCCTCCTTGAGGTCCATATTGCGAAACGCGTTATAGAACAAGATGTTGAACAAACTCCCTGTGTCCACCAGGGCTCTCTTAACTTCCCACTTGTAATGGAGACTGAGATGACTAGGGCATCATTGTGCGGTGCTCGGACTCCTTCAAGGTCCTTGTCTGTAAAGTTCAAGGTGGGAATGGGGCTCTGAACCCTCGAGTAGCAAATGTGTTTGTCCTCGTTCGCGAGTTGTGTCTGCATCTCTAGTAGAGTCCACTTGCGGGACCTGTGCAACTGGTCTTCATTCGGTCCGAGGGTCTCCTTCTCTATTTCTTTGACTAACTCCCCCTGGTCCATTGATCGCTCTAATCGCTTTTCAGAGTTCAAAAATTCTTTTAGTTTGCCCCTGCGGATCCAGTACTCAATCACATACCTCAGACTCTTGCATCCGTTGGTATCATGGTTGTCCTCATTGTGGTACAAGCAGTACTTGCCATTGTCACACTTGGAGGGGTCTCCGCGTTGTTTTGGGGGGCACTTCAGATATTCTCAGTTTTTCTTGGAGTTCAGTACGTTCGATAGGCTAGAATTGAGGGGTGTCATAGTTGGATTTTTTTTCTAGCCTGGCCCGGCCAGGGTCTGACCTATTGTCATTACGCTTCCTTTTGCTCATTTCTTCATCCTCGCGTCTCTTTCCCTCCTTCCAGTCCTTAGGAGCGGAGGGTTTCTTCTCACCTTCTGTTTTAGTTTTAATGGTCCTCAACTCCTCTAAGGTAATGTGCTTTTGGGAGCTCTTGAGGGGGCCGTCATGTCTAAAGGGGGTTTCCAAGTGAGGTCTTCATAGAGTTTGCTTCCTTTAGGCCCGCAGTGAAAGCTGTCACGCCTATGTTATTGCTACAACCATCGATGAGTGTCAGCTCGTTGTTAAAGCACGTGACATACTCTCTGAGCGACTCATTGGATCTCTGTTTCAAATAGAGTATGTAGTGTGGGTATTTTCGGAAACATTGACTTCCGATGAAATGGTCTAGGAACTTTTTCGCCAATGTCTTAAAGGAGTCGATAGACCTCGGCGGGGGGCTGTGGAACCATGTTAGTGTTGTTTTCTTCAAGCTAGTGTGAAAGTTTGGCACATCACCGATTCAGATCCTTTCTTAAAAGCCATTACATGTTGGTAATGGCACAGGTGGTCGAATGGGTTAGTGGTCCTATCATAGAAGTCAAGCTTCGAAGGCATGAATTTCTTCGGAAGGGCCTCGTTCATAATACGGTCCACGAAAGGTGGGACTGAGAGACGATATAACACATCTGGGTTGTGTCCCCCTCTGCAGAGGGGATTCTGAGGGTCAAGCCTCTCTGCCTTGGCAGTAGATTCCGTATTAACTGCATCACCTCCTCTAGTCCAGTAAGAACTAGCAGGGGCCTGACTCTCATGTGCCTGCTCTCTGTCGTCATCGGGAGACAGGGGCATGTGCTGCTCCTGATCTACATTAACAGGTGGAGGGTTTTGCCGAGAGAGAGCATCCACCGTTTTGGAAATTTGTTGTATTTGAGATGACAACATGTCTATCCTGGGGTCCGTCGTTGTTGTTGCTGGTGCGAGGGCGTGAGTTTGTTGCCCGTGCGTAACCGGCACAGCAGATAGTGGGGGTATAGTACCAGTCAGAGCGTTTGACATGTCCCCTTGTTCTCCATTGTTGCGTGATCTAGTGGTCACCATCTCTCTGTATTTCGAACTAAGATGATGCTAGTGAAAGGTTAGGAACTTTGTCGTCCCCACGGACGGCGCCAAACTGATGCAGTCATTTTTTGCTCCCTATTTTGACCTAGTCCTGCTGACCTGCACAAGGAACGCACGTGAACCACAAACCACCGTTTGGCCGATGACACTCCAATGCTAAAGTCAGACAGGGATTGAGGAAGGTGTAATGTTGTAAACATGGAATTTATAGTGTACCTTAGCTTACCAACCTCATGTTTTATTTATAGTGCAAGAGTCCTCGTTCGACCAGGCCATCGATAACGTAGTTTAAGAAGGAGATCTTCGTGGAGATCATTATCTAATTAGGAGTTGTGTTGTAGAATGAAAGTTCTCTGTCAGCCCTATGCTCCTGGATATGCGGGAGATAGTTTCCTATCTGAGGGTAATTCGTAAGAGGAAGTTTCCTTGTGTGATATATACTCTGGTATTTGCTTTTTAGTCGGAAGCGGAGAGGTGTTGTAGTTGGATGTTCGAAGCTGATCCTCGATATGCTTGCCTTAGTAGGGCTTACGGATATTGAGGATAGTTGTGAGATGTGTGAGCTTAGCAAACTGTAAGAGTTCGGGTCCGTTTGGCGAACTGCATTGGGCAAACTTAGAATCGCTTAGGCCGAATCAGTGTTGGGCTGAGGTTATGACTTTAATTCCTCAAAATCATCATGACACGTGTATGACTCAGGAATGTGACCATTTTGATGTATCATCAATTGCTATTAACCCAAAATTGAAGCTTATGTTTGATTTGCTTCAGTAAAATTTGTTAAATCCTTGGTACCATTTTGCTTGAGATGAATATATATGACATGCTTGACTTGAGGACTTGTGAAGCACCAGGGTTGCAAGTATTTTCTTTGTATTATATTATCTCTAAAATATATTTTTTTAATTTATTGTTAATGTTATGTCTGCATTCTTTCCTAGGTGGACTACCAAGTGCAGCTCGGTCTGTACCAAATGAAATATGTGTTGTCTAAAGGCTCCGGAGGACAATGGAGGCTCTTCCACAACCTACTTCATTGTCAGATGTCATTGGCACAAGATTCCATGACTGAAGAAGAAACAAATTGATATTGCTCCACCATAATCTAGCAATGACGACTCTAGCTATCATGGAGTCTAAATTGAGATGTGGCATGTCTGTTGTAGAGGGATACGATTTGACTTGTTTCTCTAAGCTTATCAACCATTTCATTGGGTTTAATGGGGAAGGGGGAACAACCTTATATTTCTATATCTAAGATCCGACTTGTATCAGTGATAGTTGTTGTGCGCAAAAGCATTACCAAGTTACCAAAATGTGAAGTTCACAAAACAAACATATGAATAGTGGAGACAACATAAAACATATTATAAACTCTCTCATACAAATTAGTTTCTCAGAAAAAGAAAAAAAAAATTACATTTAAATAAAAACTCTAAACAAATACACAAATGAAGACCAATCTAAACCCCATGTACAACAACTGAAAATCCAACAAACTAACAACTGAAAATCCTAGGAACAAAATAACAAACTGATTCGGATTTGGCAACTAACAAATTTTCTAATTAATATTGAAAACAAACTCAAGTTTTTCACATATTGGGTTGGGACTCTCACATCTCTTGAGGCTAAATCAAATTTAGGGTTTGATTCGAACGAGGGATTACAAATAGATTACAATATGCCTTTCAAATTGGCATCTAGAAAATAACACAAATGAAATCACAAACTAAACAAATGAAAATATGACAAACAAACGAAATATATTTCGAAATTTCCAAACTGATGGGTTTCACCCTGACTTCAACAAAACCTCACATTTCAACCACTTACTTGATGTTGTTCAACCAAGGGACCTAGTTCCTATTTATAGACAAATTGAGGAGGTTGAAAGCCACTTCTTTTATTCATTACTTTACCCTTAAGAAAGTCAGTCAAAGTCAACAATAGTAGTTATCTCACGTCTTGTTTTGATTTCTTCTTTGTTTCATCCTTAAGAAAGTCAAAGTCAACAAACAGTAGTTATCTCATCACCTACTTGTTCAAATTGTTTTTTTTTGTTTAATCTCTAAGCAAGACAAAGCTTGCCTTAGAAGCTTTCACAAACTTCAAGTCACTTGAGAAGGTAGTGACACCTTCTATCGTATTCTACTACTTTCTCTCATATTTTCAACAATAAGATAGAAACTAAACCATTATGGGAAAGAAAAGTTTGATTGAGAGGGAAAAGAAGAGGCAGAGACAAAATCAACATGTACATGTTAAAACAAATGACAAGCTAAAAATTGAATACAATTTTTTAATTCAGCCACTAATTTTGGTGTTTTAATTTTATTATTTCATATGCAATGTTCCCATGTTTCTGCATTTGGTATAAAGTTTGCTTATATTGAAAAACTGTTATTGCATTCGCGCTTTTGAAAATATGTGCACCCACATATGTGTGGTTGGAGGCCTTCAACAATCACTTTTAAAATGTGTTACACTACATGGTTAAAAAAGATCTGCATAACATCCTAAGAAATTAGGACTCAATTTTATGAACCATATAGATGCTTAGTTGTGCAAGAGATATGAGTTTTTGTAGAAGTCCCTTTAGTTCTAAGAGAAAATTTTGCTCATGGCATATATTACTTAGGTTCATCAGCTTGTTGAAGAGCAGGATCAATGTGGTAAACCAACTATCGGTGCAAGAGGATATTCAACATAGATAATTATAAATTCACAAATGTATTACAATTAAGTATATATGAATAAACATGCGTTTGAGAGTATATATCGATAAAATTTGGAAATGAAAAATAGGATTCTTGATCTGACCATCAACTTACACACGTGCAAAACATTTTGCCTAATTGATGAAAATAATACTCATTGTCCTTCAATTAAATATATGGTTTCAAGCCTTGATGTGGTCGAAAACTAGAATGATATTAATATGAAGAGCTAGTCAATCTGATGATACATCAAAATAGATCGACTATCACGGTCGTACACGTGGCATGAAGACTCATCACGAGACTACAACGCCTGATCTATTGGGCCAACTCATAAAGCCCAGGAAGAATGAAGCCAATTATAGAGGCCCAGACTATACCCACCACTAGGGAGACGTAAACAGGACCCGAATCCAAGCCCAAACTAATCAGATCCCAAGTCCAGGGGCGATACGTGTTCTCTCATAACGAAGAAGAACGTTGCATTAATAAAGAGTTGTGGAGAGACTTGCGCCTCCACGAACACATCTCCATTAAGGAGGAAACTGTTACAAAAATATCTCATTCTGTTTCGCCTCACATGTTTAAGTCACGCCAAGAGTTACCACGTCAATTATAAAAAGGTAAAGGGAACATTCGACAAAGGGATGCAATTTTAACTGAGTTTTGTCCAGATTTACATCTTTCTTCCAACAGAGTTACTAACTTAAGCATCGGAGTGCCTTCGGCCACCAAAAAGGTGGTCTTTGGCAGTCTAACAGTTGTTTTGCGGGTTAAACCCACAGAAGGACGATTTTTGGACGCATCAGTTTGGCATCGTCTGTGGGGAACGACAAGTTTCTTCTTTCTAAAAACAGAACACACAGTGACAAGGCTCACCACAACCTAACGAAATATCGACAAAGCCATCAGAAGAAATAATGCAGTCTAAAGATCCCAAATCCAGTAATGATCATGACAACTCTCCCACTGACGCATCACTAACAGCTCAGGGAGAAGATGCAGCCCGAAACACCGAACCAATAGCATCCGTGAATGCGGATCCACTGCACGCAATAGTCCAAACAACCTAGACGACCGTCGGTGCTGCCATGGACCCTCGGATAGATTTGCTCATGGCCCAGAAGAAATACATGATAGAAATGTTGGAGAAAAAATCAGGAACGCGTTCAGCCAACTGACCCTATTCCAAGGCCGCCTCAACAAAACTCCACTATCCAAACTCAAGTGAGTGATGAAGCCCTAGCGCAACCCCAGTATGAAAACATCGAGAGCAGTAAGCTCCACCGAGACAAGACTTCGCAGTGCGACGGGACAGTTGTTGAGATCCCGTTCAGGATCGGTGTCACGGATCCCAATGTACTATACGAATTGGCCAAACCACCATTCTTTGACGAACTTATAAAGAAGGCAATGCCAAAGAAATTCACTCCGCCAAATGTCAAAGTGTACGAAGGTACCACCGACCCAACTGACCACCTAAGACATTTTCAGTTTTCACCACATGATGGCTCTAAAAGAAACCATGAATCAATCCTATGCAGAACATTCCCAACCAGCCTCACATCCACAGCAATGAACTGGTTCAACAGCCTGCCACCGAGGTCGATAGACTACTTCCAGGCCTTAGCCACTACTTTCATTATCTAATTCATCGGGAGCCAGCGGATGAGGAAAGGACCCCGCTACCTTCTACACATCCGATAGAAGTTAGAAGAACCAATACGGGAGTATGTCACTCGCTTCACCAATGAGTTAATGATGATTGATGGATGCAACGATGACACAACCGCTGCAACTTTCGTCACAGGGTTGAAGACATGCACCTTTTTTAATGCGCTCAACTTGGAACCTCTAAAAGGCATAGCGGGTCTGCTGAAAATAGCACAAAAACGTATTTCTCTCGAAGAAATGAAAGCTGCGAGGAAAAAGAATGAGCAGGAGAGGGGGAACCATTCAAGGAACGAGAAAGAAAAGATGAAAGAAGGTGAGACGGCGAATCACGGGTGGACAACAGTCATTTAAAGAAACATCGGAGCGATAGAGCCCAACCAGCAGGAATCCAGGAAATCGCAATCGACACGACCCAATCATGAGCAAATAACCAGTGTAATGAGAAAATAGTATAAACCGTACACAGCTCTAAAAGCAAGCCGAACCGACATCTTAAAACATGTATCAAACATGGATAATGTCAACTGGCCAACCAGGATTAAAGGAGACCCAGAAGGACGAGACAAAAGCATGTACTGTTATTTCCACAAAGATCACGGACATGATACCAAGGACTACTACAAGTTGAAAGAAGAAATCGAGCAATGGGTCTAGAGAGAACGACTCGACGAGTTTATTGGCATACCAGACAAACAGTTCAAGGGTAAAGAAAAGGCGGATGCTATAGCCACAGGATCAAAGGAACGGTCCAAGGAATTAATATATGCTCTACACAGCATCCACCCTAGGAAAGAAGCACCTCCCACCCGAACAAACATATATCAAAGTCGAAAAATCAATGCTCTGAAGACCCTAGCAGCGGATACAAATTCTGTCAAAGTCGCTTATAAAGGAACTAACAAATTTTGTCAGGCCCTAACAAGCAGTGCCAAACAGGGAGCCATAACGACCCAAGCAAATAAGGTCATAAATTAAAGGGAATAACAAAGGCACGAACACAAACATGAGGATAGCCACTAGCAACACAGGAATAAAATAAGAAACGTTCCACAGTGTAACGGAGCCATTCCAGGAGAACGACTGCTAAAATGGTTGAAAAATCAATAAAGTCTCATTTTTGGAATTGACATCTCACAAAAGCAAACAGCTTCGTAGCACATCTATGCAAAACAATTGGCGCAAAAAGCCTAAAAGGAATCAAAACGCAAGTTAGATATTCACAGTAAACTTCTGGTCTGATCAACCAAAGAAGTAAAAGTTGGATGAGTCAATTATGTGAAATAACTTCGAGTCGATTAGAGTGTTGCACAAAACAAAGTAAGAGTCGGACACCCGAGTCAAACAAAAAAAACTATGAATTGACCGAGGTGTCGAAATTAACGAAGTAAAAGCTGGACAAACAAGTCAACTAAATAAAATGATTTCTAGTCGACTAGAGTGTCTTACAAAATGAAGTAAGAGTTGGACACCCGAGTCAAACTAAAAACATAAACTTCGAATCGACCGAGGTGTCAAAATTAACAAAGTAAAAGTTGGACGAACGAGTCAACTAAATAAAATGACTTCGAGTCGACTAGAGTGTCGCACAAAACGAAGTAAGAATTGAACACTCGAGTCAAACTAAAAAAAAACTTTGAATTGACCGAGGTGTTGAAATTAATGAAGTAAAAGTTTGACGAATGAGTCAACTAAATGAAATGAACTCGAATCGATTAGAGTGTCGCACAAAATGAAGTAAGAGTTGGACACCCGAGTCAAACTAAAAACAGAAACTTTGAATTGACCGAGGTGTTGAAATTAACGAAGTAAAAGTTTGACGAACGAGTCAACTAAATGAAATGACTTCGATTTGACTAGAGTGTCGCACCAACGAAGTAAGAGTTGGACGCCCGAGTCAAACTAACACAAAAACTTTGAATCAACCGAGACGTTGAGTTGACGAAGTAAAGGTTCAACGAACGAGTCAACTAGGTAAAGTGACTTCGGAATGACTAGAGTGTTGCACCAACGAAACAAATTGAACGAACGAGTCAATTGAGCAAAACGACTTCGTGTCACGACGAGTTAGCAAAGTAAAAGATCGAGCAGATAATTCAACAAAGTAGAAGATAAGCAAACATAGCAGCTTTCCCAAAAAAATTCAGGGACAATAAACACAAGATCAAGACATGCGTACTAAAGCATAGAAAAATTCACATCACCGAAAGGTTGCTACATACATATCTATGGAACATCAAATACAAATTATCAAGACAACTACAGATGAACAAAGTCGATAAAGGAACTAATTGTTGTCATTCAAAATCCGTTGGATTACATTCAAAAGTAGCAATGGAAGACTCAGGGGAAAGATCTATAACACCCTCAACAATACCACCTTCAGAAGCCAGATCAATAACAAAGACTCCTTTTTCGAGAGGAGGAGGCGGTTCTTCAGCCATTGGGACACCCGAAGGATCTTCAATGGTACCTTTCACGTCTTCGAAAGTCTGATAAACTAGATGACGATACTGGGACAAGTCGACACCAAGACCCTTGATATAATCCAAAAGCTCAATCCGACCACAACAATGCGTTGTCAGTCTACCACCTCCATAACACGGAGTTTATCCTTATCAAAAGCAAGCTCACTTCTTACCGCGATAAGTTGTCCCTCGACAGTAGTGAGCATCACAGAGGAGTCATCCTTGGCCTCGTCAAGCAAAGACAACAATTGCTCCACCCTTTTCTTAACAACATCGCGATTGTTAGAGTACTCTGTCATGGCCCGTGCGGCCTCATCATGAAGCCCCTTCTCAGATGAAAGTTTTTTCTCCATATCGTGCAAACATGTGTGGATGCCTTCTAGGTCAGCTCTCAAGGATTCAAGCGCAACCACGGATAGATCACGCGCACCCTCCACCTTGGCCAAGGATTCCCGAGCAACCTCAGCCGCCTTGGTTCATTCAGAGCATTGCACTTTTAATGCTGGCAAAGAACATAGGAAAATGCCAGCAACAACACATAAAGCTACATTTCCAAATAAACCATAAGATTGTGATTGACCATCATTCTTGCATAGGCAAGATGAGTCATCCCCTCCGTTATAAACCTAAAACATCTGCAAGATGAAAGTTCGGGTTCAGCACGAACATCGGGGGGCTCTCCACCTACCGTCTGTGCCATTCATTTATTAGCTTACGTGCACCTTCTTGCATGCCAAGACGAGAGAACCAGCAGAATTTCCCATCTGATTTAACCCGAATCTCCTCAGGACTAGGTTCCTTCTAACTGACCCGCGAATGAAGAACACAGGGATCACGTAGTATGGAGGAACCGCCACCACACATGGCCAGGAAAGACGAAGGAACGATAAAGGAACCTCCATCACCCATTGTTGTCTAGCAGAAACGGAACGAATAGCAACAAAAAAACTCAAGTAAGCTGCATAAAGAAGAACCTCCATTCTGTCATCAAGAGGGGAATGAAGAGGACAAGACTGCAACTCGAGAACCCGATCTCGATTGCCAAGCTCTTTAGATTGAACAACAACCAATTGGAGCATCTTGTCATCCAATGACCGAGGATCCTCATCAGAGCACTTGACAACATCAAGGCCACCATAAGCAAATATAATTTTTTTTTCATGTCCAAATGACGAACAATATCTTTCTCACTCCTCTCCAGAGCCAGCTTCATCTCTTCTGTCTCCTACAAAGAGCAGCGGTCTTCCCTCGAAGAAACTCTATCAGCAAAATCTTAATAAAGGGAGGTGCGACGCATAGAATCAACAAGTCGTTTCTTCCTCGGCACGCGGTCGAAAGACAAAAATAACTGCTTCAACGGACTAACAGACCTCGTTACTTTTCTCTTTCTAAAAGGAGGACTGGTAGCACTACGGACAGGAGCATTGAGATTCGTAACATCTGGGCTCACTTTTCGATCAATGTTAATTTCATCACCGGCAACACGGGCATCAATCTTTACAGCCTGCCTCTCGGTAAACGAAGCCCTTTCGGTCTCATTCAAGATGTATAGGCCACTGCACCTCGCCTTACCATCAATAAGCTAGGAGTCCAATGGAACTACCGGAAGCTCTAAGAAACGCTCACTGATAATCTGCTCCTCAGCTGTCAATTTCATATTCCGATGCTTAATAGGAACTCGGAAAGACCTTACTATCGGAAGACCCCGTAAATTGAAGTAGCCAGAGCCGACAGACGCATAAAACCAATCCCGCGACTAGCCTCTGATTTGTTATTAAGGTTACAAAAACACGCAGGAAAATACAGGAAACAAGTATGGTTGGGCCTCACGCTAAACCCCACCAAAGAGTGCAAGATTCGAGGGGTTAAAGAGATACCAGAAAGAATGGCCCTAGCATACGTGGAAACCATGACCCTCCAACCGCTCGGGCCCATTTGAGCTGGAAGAATACCCAAGAAGTCCAGATATGACCAAAATAGCTCCGGAACTAGGAACCGAAGACCAGTGTAGAACATGCAAGAATAAAATGCAATGTATCATATCCTCGGGCAACAAAGACTATCATTTTCGCGAGGAATAACAATTTCAAGGTCGTTTGGAAAAGCATAGTTGGAATGGATACTATCTAGGGTCAATTGAGAGGCTTTGTTTGGGGGAAAATGAGCCTCACAAGTAGAAAGTTGATCACTGACTAACATGTCACCAACAGGCATCATAAACAAGGAATAAGGAATGAAGAAAAAGAGGCAATATAGGAGAATAAATAACACTAACAATGAAGATGGCGTAAAGAAATGAGAAAAGTAGCCACAACACCTTTTAAACAACTGGGAAACGAAGAGACCGCTCATGAAGCGACACACGGGACATTATGGCGTACTAAAAATGTGCGCGAAAACAAACAGAAAACAAAGTAACCAAGATGATCAGACAACTAAAAATTATTAAAAATCAAGTTTAGTGCAAAAACACAATCGAAATACCAACCATAACACAATCAGTGGATATGTAAACATACCCACTAACTAAGGGGGAGTAGCTGATGATACATCAAAATAAATCGATTATCACGACCATGCACGTGGCATGAAGACCCATCACGAGAATACAACGCTCGATCTATTGAGTCAGCTCATAAAGCCCAGGAAGAAGCCAATTATAAAGGCCCAAACTATACCCACCACTAAGGAGACGTAAACAGGATCTAAATCCAAGCCTAGACAAATCAGAGCCCAAGTATAAAGAAGAAGAACGTTGCACCAAGAAAAAGGTGTTGAGAGACTTACGCCTCCACGAACACATCTCTATTAAGGAGGAGATTGTTACAAAAACATATCCTTCCGTTGCGCCTCATATGCTTAAGTCATGCTAAGAGTTAACCACGACCATTATAAAGGTAAAGGGAACATGCGACAGAGGGATGCAACTTTAACTGAGTTTTGTCCAGATTTACATCCTTCTTCCAACAGAATTACTGACTTAAGCATCGGAGTGCCTTCGACCACCAAAAAGGTGGTCATTGGCAGTCTAACAGTTGTTTTGCAGGTTAAACTCACAGGATGATCATTTTTGAATGCATCACAATCCTTTTGACTTATAAACAAAATATGATTCCCTTTTATGGATCCAAAAAACAATAAGCGACTAAATTGATGGGTTTCACCCTGACTTCAACACAACCTCATATTTCAACCACTGACTTGAAGTTATATTCAACCAAGGGACATAGTCCCTATTTATAGAAAAATTGAAGAAGTTGGAAGCCACTTCTTTTCTTCTTTGCTTCATCCTTAAGAAAGTCAGTCAAAGTTAACAATAGTAGTTATATCACCACTTGTTCAAATTTCTTTCTTTTTTACTTCATCCTTAAGAAAACCAAAATTAAAGTCAACAATAATGACTATCTCACTACCTATTTGTTCAAACTGTTTTCTTTTTTGCTTAATTACTAAGCAAGCCAAAGCTTGCCCTAGAAGCTTCCACAAACTTTAAGTCACTCGATAAGGTAGTGACAACTTTGACTGTATTCTACCACCTTTTCTCATATTTTTCAATAATAACAATGGGAACTAAACCATTATGGAAAGAAGGAAAAGAAGACGCAGAGACTAAGTTAAAACACATGATAAGCTAAAAATTGAATAACCACTAATTTTGGTATTTGCCATTTTATTATTTCATGCAATGTTCCCATGTTCTTGTATTCAACATAAAATTTGCTTATATTGAAAAAATGTTATTGCATTCGCGTTTTTGAAAACATGTGCACCCACATATGTGTGGTTGGAGGCCTTCAACCATCATCACCTTTGGAAATGTCTTGCACCACATGGGTAAAAAAGATTTGCATAACATTTTAAGAAATTAGAACTCAATTTTATAAACCAACTGGATGCTTAGTTGTGAAAGAGATGTGAGTTTTTGTAGAAGTCTCTTTAGTTATGAGAGAAAATCCGCTGGTGGCAATATATTACTTAGGTTCTTCAGCTTGTTGCAAAGCAGGATCAATGTGGTAAACCAACTGTCGGTGCAAGAGGATCTTCAACATAACAAATGCATTACAATTAAGTATATACGAATAAACATTTGAGAGTATATATCGATTAAATTTAAAAATGAAAATATATAGGATTCTTGATCTAACCATCAACTTATACACATGCAAAAAACACTTAGCCTAAATAATGAAAATAATACTCCTTGTCCTTCAATTAAATTATAGGGTTTGAAGCCTTGATGTGGTCGGTCCAAAACTAAGATTGATATTGATATGAACAGCTAGCCGATCCTTTTGACTTACTTGTAAACAGAATCTGATTCCCTTTTATGGATGGATCCAAGAATCAATAAAAGAGTAGTTTAAATAACATATATGTGTGAGCCACACACCGTATTAAACTAATTACAAACAAAAGCATCAACGTGATATAAAACTATTTTATATAATAATTTGGCATTTTGTCCTTTCGATGTGGTTGTGCATGTGCATTGTTTGGTGGAGTATTACTATTAGGGGAATTCTAAATGTCGAGGAAACCAGTGAGGAAACGAGCGAGGAGAGGGACGTGGCGGGGTGGGAGCCGTCCACCCCGCTCGGGATGCATGCACAAAAAATTGCGGCACGCATCCCGAGTGGAGTGGACGGCTCCCACTCCGCTACGTCCCTCTCCTCGCCCGTTTCCTCGCTCTCTAGCCTCACTACGATGTTGTTTTAGTTCTAAGGCCGTTATTGAATAATCAATACACGATTACTTTGCCATGCCTTTGCATTCAAATACATCTCGATATTTTATTATAAAAAATGGTGAGAGAGGGCATAAATGAAAAAATATGTCACCCTATAGTTTCGGTATATAGCATACATAGCACTACTGGTTCACCTACTAGTTTAGTCTCTCTTTATATTAAAGGCAACACAAGTCGGGTCGTCTCTGTCATCAACTAATCACAATCGCTCTTTCTTCATCTTGAACCTAACACTCGCACAGGAAGACTACGATCAAACAAAAAGGGTGTTGGAGAAAAACCTCGCTCTCTTCTGATTCTGCTTTGCTCTGGTCAGTACAAACCAAACTCACATTTTCTTCTCTTAATGTATGCTTCTTTACACAAATTCGGTTTCATGTTCGAAGATATTCTCTGTTTTTCTTGTCCGTATTTGTAATTTTATTTTCATAAATAGATTTTTCAGGTTTGTTCATTTCTTTAGATAACAAGTTTTTCATGTTTAGTTTGACTGATAATTAATGAATTGGTGGTCTTCTAGCGTAAATGGGAGGGAAATGTGTAGGCTCTCCTTTATAATTCTTGTGTCATAGTTTTGCTTCTGAGTGCTGTAATTGGACTGGATTACGGTTTTCATTTCTAGGTTTATCTTGGAGTAAATTGTAATTCTATCGATAACTCCTTTGATAGAATTTGGGAGCTTGGATATGTGTACATTTGTTGGAGTGACCTTTCGTTTTCTTTGATCGAAGAATTTCCATTTGTAGGTCATAAGACAGATATTTGGTCTCAGTATGCTAGTAACCATGGTGGTTTATTGGGCATTGCTGCAAATAATGAAAATTTGGTTCTTTGTATGTAAGATCTGCAAGTCTCCAATTCTAGCTGAAACCGAGCTTATTCAAGGAGAGTGTAACACAAGAAAGTACAAATGGTTTGAGGTTTTAGGGGGTGTATTCAATTAAAGATTGTGAAGGATTTTAAAATCCAGGGGTATTCAATTAAGTATTCGAAAAAATCCATCTAAATCCAAGGGTGTTCAATATGGATTTAAAAGGATTGTTTTAAAATCTATCAAAATCAGGGGTGTTCAGTTCATGCATTTCAAAAGTCTACCAAAATCAGGGGTATTAAAAAATAGTGGATTTTGATGGATTTGTTAAAGTTGTGGAATTTGAAGGATTTGTGCTTGGGAGATATAAATAACAAGAGTCATTCCAAATCCAACATTCTCCCTCATATTTCAACGGATTTGTATTCTCTCTCATTCCCCTATCTCTTTCATTCCTTTCACTTTCACTCTCTTCTTCTAGTGTTTTTGTTCTTTATGACGAATATCAACAAACTCCCCTATCTCAATATCAACTAAACCTATCATTCGCTTTTTACCAATCTACCCCTCCGACCAAACCCAATGTCAGTGCTCAATAGCTTTGAATTGATTGCAAACAATACTCTTTCGATTAAAGGCGAAAACAGGAACAAATACTACAGTTGAATATCCAAACAGCTAGTGCACCCACTATTTCCACTATGCATCCCCGTCACAGTCAAACTCATTAACATTCATATAGGCATAAAACTACTACTGCAAAACACATAACATTTAATATTTCAATGAGGCTTTCAGATTTGTGATTTTTATGCCCTTTTCATTTTTTGTCCATGTTCTTTTGCTATGGTGTAGTTAAAGCACGCCATTTGTTTGATGAAATGCCTCAAAAAACATTTGGGGAAATGAATCCTTGCCCCAATTGAGATCTCCCTATGCTGATGCCCTAAAACAAGGAGTATATTCCTCTTCAACACAATACTCCACCTCACACTCACAGGCATTTGTTGAAAGAGAGATTATGCGAAAGAGAAAAGCTTCTATCATGTGTAACTTTTTTAATGGAGAAAGACAAAAATAACATATACAAAAACAATTTGAAGGTCTCAGTATAAACTGATGAGTGGCGAAGTTTGATTCGATGATGAAGAGCACAACTTTATATTTCAAGTTCAACTTCAAATTGCTAAAAGAGGTAAATTTTCTTATTACAAATTGAATTTCATTTTATAGTTGTGTATATACAAACTGCTATTTTATAAACTTATGGGTTTGTGAGTTTGCTTCATTGTTGTTTACTTCAGAGTGAATCCTTTATGATTTCTGAAACCAATTATAGCAAACTCAAATGTTTGGAGATATTAAAAGGGGCGTTAGATTTGAGGTTCATTTTCACCATAAAGTTTCCCCAAAAAAGTTACCCTTCAAGAACGCATTCAAAGAAAATAACCGTTTAAAATTTGCGGAAAATTTACTAGTACACTGACAAATAACAAAAATATTGTTTCTATCAAGACATTGATTTCTGGTTATTATGTAAATATCACCATGAAAAATACTGTCATTCAGATTCATACCCATATTGTTAAATTGGTGATGGATCAACACTTGCCATTTGCAACACTCTGGTTGATTCTTACTATAAATGTCACTGTCTTCAGTTAACTTTTCAAGTTTTTGGTTTGGATAATAAGGAATTCCCATACTCTAGCATCCTAAGCATTATTGCAATAATGAAGTATGAGAAGAATTTTAAAGCTTTTCGAGAAAATTCCGTATCGTTTTTTACTCCAAGTCCATCGGATTGCTAAATTCCTATTAGAAAAAAAAAATTATAAGGAGATTCATTATCTTGTAATAAAAAATGGGACAGAGCCGGATGAGTTGCAAGCATGGAAATGTAGAAATGGGAGAAAGGGCTACAAGGGAACTCTTCGAGCTTGAACCCCAAATGGAATCGACTTATATATTGCTATCCAATATATATGTTGCCAAAGGGATGTGAGAAGATGTTGCTAAGGTCAAGGCAATAATGTAAAAGAGCTTGGGTGTAGTTGGGTAGAGGTTGATGCAAAAGTCCATGTTTTTGTCTAGAAATGAATCTCATCCAAAGGCCGTAGAGATCTATTGAAAATTGGATGAATTGGGCGAGGAACTGATTTTAAGATGGCATGTCTCAAGCAAGGATTGTGATTTCATTTTTTGAGTTAATTTCGGTTCCTGATTTTAAGAAATATTTCGGTGTGAAAAGAAAAAACATAAAAATTTCGAGGGTATTTAATATGTGAAAAAATAATATGCAAGTAAATAAATGTATTCATCATCATCATCAAAGCCCATTCCCGATATTTTCGGGGTCGGCTACATGGATTTTGGTTCTCCAAGCAATGTGGTCTTCCCACATATCCTCGCCTAATCCAAGCTCAATGATGTCTTCATTCACCGCCTTCATCCAAGTTTTCAACGGTCGTCCCCTCCATCTACACCCTCCATTAACTTGCCAATTTAGACATTTTTTAATTGGTGCAGTGCTTGGTCTCCAACGCATGTGACCAAACAAAGTTAAACACATTTATCTAATTTTGTCCTCTATGGGCGCTACACCTAAGTGTCTCCTAATTCTTTCATTCCTAATTTTATCTTTACGGATTTTACCACACATCCACCTTAACATACGCATTTCTGCTACTGCCATCCTATGCGTATGTTGTCCCGTAGTAGCCCAACATTCTGAACCGTATAGCATGACTGGTCGAACAATTGTCTTATAACATTTCCCTTTTAGCCTTGCAGGCATCCTTCTATCGCATAATACTCCTGACGTCATTATCTATTTCAGCCAACCAGCTTTAATCCTATGGTCTACATCTTCTCCAAAAGCTCAATTCTTTTGAATTATAGATCCTAGATATCGAAAAGTCTCACACTATGAGACCCCCACACCTTCGATCTCAATTGCATTACTCCTCCCTCGTGATTCACAACCAAAGTTGCACACTAGATACTCCGTCTTCGAACGACTAATTTTAAAACCCTTACTCTCTAAAGTCTCCCGCCACCTATCTAATTTCTGACCTAAATCTTCACTAGTTTCATCAATTAAGACAATATCATCTGCAAATAACATGCACCAAGATACATCTTCTTGCAAATGTCTCGTCAACTCATCCATGACCAAAGCGAAGAAATATGGACTTAAGGCCGACCCTTGATGTAGTCCTACTGACACTGGAAATTCATTGGACATCCCACCCACTGAGCAAACATTTGTTACAGCCCCTTCATACATATCCTTAATGATATCGACATAACATTGAGACACTTTTTTCCTTTCAAGCACCCACTAAATTAACTTCCTGGGGACCCTATCGTAAGCTTTCTCCAAATCAATAAAAATCATATGCAAACTCTTACGTTTCTCTCGACATTTTTCTATAATTTGCCTAAGCAGGAAGGTGGCCCCCGTAGTAGACCTACCCGGCATAAATCAAAATTGATTATCCGAAATCAAAATACCTATAATTAGAAAATCAAGAGGTAGTTTAAAAAATCAATATATAGGTAGAAGAAGTGATAATTAGGAAATTAGGGGGTGGTTTCAAAAACCAATAAATAATTAGAATAAATGATAATTAGAAAAAACTCGAAATTTACGAAAAAATCCTTTTTAATTTTTAGTAGTTGGTTTTTGTATTTTTACGAAAAAACCGAAATTTACAAAAAAAAACCCCGAAATTTACAAAAAAACCTCGAAAAAATGTTTTTTTTTCTTTTCGTAATTTCAAAAAAATGAAAATTTCAGATAATTTCACGAAAATACAATCCTTGGTCCCAAGCAATGATTTCAGTAGGCGGTGTTCTTTCATGGCATCCTATGACTAATAATAAATTCATAAGAATCCATAAAAATCCGTAAGAATCCTTTAAAATCCATCAAAATCGATGTGGATTTTGTAAAATCAATTAAAATCTTTTGAAATCCTTTAAAATCCATGAGTTTTAAAATCCTTCACAGTGCATTATGGTCTGGATCAGTCTGGATTCACTTCAGGCTTCAGTCTGGATTCACTTCAGTCTGGATCAGTCTGGATTCACTTCAGGCTTATAGACTCTGAGGTTTTCTTTTACTCTAAATTTGGAGATCCTCTACTGGGGTCGCTCTTTCACCTGTATAACAAAAAGTTGCCATCTCAAACTCTCAGTGTTCACTAATCACTGTGTTTTGCAAGCCCAAGTTGTTGTTGGAAATTTCCTAAAAAAATGTGGTACATTGGACCACGGCTGTAGAAGCATAATTATCCTACAGTTATTTTGCAGTGCCCATAAGTTCAGCCTGGACTTATTGGATTTGCTATTTGGGCCTATTTTGACTGGTAAATTTGGTTTCTTGGTCCCATGGCTTTGTTAACAAAATGAGGTAGTTCACAAATGTGTGAGTGTGGAACTTGTATTTGTGAGATGAAGGTTGGAATTTGTGTTTGAATGGGAACCTGCCCACTAGAAGACCTTTATTGAATGATGTTTTGTTAACTCAAAGATATTTTGTGAATTAAGCTAATTGAGCATTACTTCTCCAGGTAGGACTGACATTGTATTAATCATCTCACGGATTCTAAGAACTATCTGCATTACTACAATGAATATATAATTATATGCGGTCAAAATAGTTTCTCTTCTTGACACACTTGGCATAGGCACGTTAGGTAGGTATGGAGTATAAGTGCCAAAAATGTATCATTCAAGATAGCATGTGACCTAAATGTTGTCTGGGATCCAACAATCAAGATACATGATACAGCTAGATAACTTTCTTGGAGATAATTTACTCATTACTTGTAAAAGTAAGAAGGAAAATGTTGTTTAGGAGCTCATCAATGCAAGGGTGTGGAGGAAACGTAAAATCTTCTCGACTTTGATCACTATGGAGGCTAAGAAGTTCTTAAGGCAAGTTAGGGATGGATTAAGCTCAGTCACTTGCCAAACAAACCAAAATAATCCCAGATGGATATTGTAGTCATGTGGTGACTAGAGTTTTTTTTATTTTTTATTTTTATGTTACTATACATACTTGGAAAGTGTAGGAGCTGATCCTGAACAAAAGAGTATTAGTATTTAGTAGGTGTTGTCTTTGCATATTTGTAGTTGTGGGACTTTACAATTCAGTTGAATGATGAGGTTGGTGGACATTGCAGATCCTGTTGTATATATTGGTTATCCTTGGAACATTTGCAATGGTGAAACAAAAATTTGCTAAAATAATACATTTATTCTTAATTAATTGGTAAAGAAAAACCATTAGCGCATTGTTAAAATGATATGTTTTCTTGTTGGTCACTATTTCAGATTATTGCCAACAGTGAAGTATAAAGTTGAGCAACACCTTGCAATGTAAAAACATGTGACATTCTTCCCAGTTCCCCACTATTATCAGTTTTACGTTCTGTTTAGTGGAATAGAGATTTTGTGTAATTTCACTTGTTCAAGGATAATAACTATAACGTTTTCATACACAAATAACTGGCTTAGCCTACTAATAAATCCTTTATGAGAGCCACCACAACCTTTATATTGTATGACAGCAGTTGCAGTCGAACTGGTTACATTTCTTTGGTAGTTGTAAGACTGTTCAACTTTCCTTCAACATATTTTCTCAAGTCGCAACGTGTACTACTTACAAGCATGTAAATTGGGCTTGTACCTACGAGAACAAATTTGGAGACAGAATTTTACTTATTTCTTGGTGTGAAAGAAACATTTAGTTATAAGATGGTTGCTTTGTTAAAGATCATCATATTTTGAATGGTGTTTTGGTGGCTATTAAAGTTAGAGGATTTAAGGTTGAGAAGTGGCTCTCCCGGTCTTCTATATAAAGTAGACTTTGAAAAGGCATGACATTCATGTGATTGGGGGTTATAGCTAGGGTGTATGGATAAGATGGGTTTGAGGATAGAGGTTGGGTTGGGTGAACACGTACATATCAACATCACACTTCTCAATCTTTGTGGGCGGATCACCATTGATTGCTTCAAGTCCTCTAGGGATATTCGTTGAGGTGATCCCAAGGAAGCACAAACTCTTCGAAAACTTGTCGTATTTGTGTCCGACACGTATCCGACACACGACACTCGCTTGACACACCTCCGACACGCGTCGAACAGTTGGTCAACATGTCGGCAGGTGTCAGACACATGGTCAATGTGGTCAACGTGTCGGACACGCCTCCGATACACCTGGAACTTGGTCAGGACACAGTCAAGACTCGAAAACCAACTTTGTTTTATTTTTTATTTTTTACTTTTAGATGTTTGCAAATAATCACGTAATATAATAGCTGTTTATCCATTTGAAGTGAATGACTATTTCAATTGCGATTTAAGACAAATAGGGCAAAAAAAACCACTAAAGCATAGAGGTAGTTTATGCTTCTTATTTTTCTCTCATTTGCTTCTTCTCTCCTTTACTTCTTCTTTACTATATTTTTTCTCTACTTTAATTTTTTTTGCAACGGTGTCACCTTTTTTAAGACACTCCGACACTTTATTAGATTATCATTTATATTTATATGACTTATTAAAAAAATAGTATGACATGTCCCCGAGTCCTAGTTTTTGGGAAATTGCCGAGTCGGCGAGTCGTGTCAGTGTCCGACACGATGCTGATTTAAATAGACATTTTTTTTTCTTTATGTGTAGACATGGAGATTGATCACCATGTACTTTACCCTTATCTTTTTTGGGTAGATTGATCACCAAAGGACAGCTGATTTAAATAGACATTGTTTTTTCTTTATGTTCTGACATGGAGATTTACTATGTTCTCCTGGAATTAATTGCAGACTGACTCACCATGTTTCGGAGAAAGCATTCTCATAATAATCCAGAAAATGACTCTGTGCAGCAAAATGCAAAGGTAATTTGCATTCAATAGATATGTAAGATGAAACAGCTTATGTTTTCAGGTAGAACTATGTTATTAGTTTTTGTTATTCACGCTTTGCTTTGTCAGTTTTATACCTTAATATGTATCCGATTCTCTATCAAATGGCTTAAAATCCATGAGTAGCCATCCAGATAATACTCATTTGTAATTTATTCTGATTTACATATATATCTTTAAGTGAAATTTTATCAGTTGAAACTTTTCAAAAATCTATTGTTTTACATAGCATAAGGTTCCAACGTTAGCTAGTTTATCAAAGTATGATAATTTGCTTAAAGCAAATCTTTGTTTTATTAACAGGTAAACGAACTTAGAGCTGCTATTGGACTGCTGTCTGGACGTAGTTTATTATACTGTACTGATGCATGCCTTGCGAGATACTTAGAAGCTCGGAATTGGAATGTTGACAAAGCGAAGAAAATGTTGGAAGAAACTCTTAAGTGGAGGTCAACCTATAAGCCTGAGGAAATCAGCTGGGTAAATATTAAAACCTTGCATTACTAGTTTAAACTATAGCATTAATTCTTGTGCATTCTACTTGATCACGCTTGTTTGTCTAATCTTCCCAAGTTAGAAGATGCTCTCGCACAAAAAGCTAACTTTCCTTCTTGTATCGTCTAAGTAGTTGCAACCTCAATTATCAAAAGGTTTTTGCATTTTCTGTGGTGGCGAAGACTCAGAAGCATTAAGAGCAATAATGTTACTTTATATGTGATCTTGCTAATGATGAATCCATATCCATACCTCTAAAAAGTAAAGAAAAAGAGAAAAATAATAGTATAAAAAAGAAAAAGAAAAAGTAGAAGAAGAAAATGAAGAGACAGAACAGAAGACACGGAATTGTCGTGTATTTCGGAATATTGTATTTTCTATCTTGGAAAGGTATCAGGAATCCACCAACAGAACTACTAAAGAAAAAAAAAAAACCATCTATGATACATGTCTAAAGTTATGTAAGATTTTGAAACGACTATTGTAGGTTATCGATAGCCTACTAAAGCTGTAAAACTCTTACTGTTATGAACATCACTTATTGAAATGCATGTAGAGAAGTTCATAAAATCATGAAACAACTTCAGTGACCTTGTAATTTTCACTTGTAAACATGGCTTGTATAAAGATGCTTATATTTTGCTCGTGAACCTACCTTGCTAAATGTCCACAAATTTTATGAATGTAAAAATTACTCTCGTCACTTTTCTTAGTCATTTTCATTTTGTATAGAGATATCCGCTTCATGTTTTGTAAGATTAAATTGTCTCCCTCCAAGTATTAGTGAGTTCTGATTGCTTGCAAGAAACCTTGTTTTACTGTGCTAATATTAATATCTTCACCATCAGCATGAAGTAGCAAGTGAAGGTGAGACTGGTAAAGTGTATAGAGCAAATTTTCATGATCGCTATGGAAGGACTGTTCTCATATTGCGACCGGGAATGCAGGTAGTTATAATATCTGGCCCTAATTTCTTTTGTAAATTCAGCTAATAGTTGTTTCAGATCTTTAACACCCTCCACCCCCCTTCTCTTTTTTCTTTTTCAGAACACATCTGCAGCCGACAATCAAATCCGCCATCTAGTATACCTCATAGAGAATGCTGTCCTTAACCTTCCAGAGGGTCAAGAGCAAATGTCATGGTTGATAGACTTCACTGGATGGACATTGAGCACCAACGTGCCCATTAAAACTGCCCGGGAGTCTGCAAATGTTTTACAGAACCACTACCCCGAGAGGCTTGCTGTAGCATTTCTTTACAATCCTCCTAGGATATTTGAAACATTCTGGAAGGTATGCACATCCCCTTTCTGTTTCTCTAATGAATAGGAACCAAAGGAATATTTGATGTAAGATACTGATTTCTTATGGGTTTACTCAACCCATAGTTTATGCGACTGAAGGAGCTGTTAGTTTATTACTTCTAAGACACACATTCTACCCCATAACTCGTACTCCTTCCTTATGTTGACAGTAATTTTTGTTGTTTTTCCATACAGTCCTGATTTGGTTTACTTGGATATGGGTAGACAAAGGATAACTGTTTTTTTTCCTGGCAATTGCAATCCCTTGTTGCAGATTGTTAAGTACTTCCTAGATACGAAAACATTTGAGAAGGTAAAGTTTGTATACCCAAAGAAAAAAGACAGTGTCGAGCTAATGACCTCATTCTTTGATTTGGAGAATCTTCCAATTGAGTTGGGAGGAAAGGCTGAACTGCAATATGATCATGAGGATTTCTCGAGAATGATGGCTCAGGATGACGTGAAAGCTGCTAGCAAATGGGGTTTTGACAATAAGCTCGGACATGTTAATAATGGATATTCAAAAGCAGAGGTAGTTCCGGAGCCAGTATCCAGTGCCCCGCCAGCCAGCTGACCGTGCTTCACCCACATAGCTATCAATTCTCTTGCCAACAAATCTTCATAGAACATCAACGGATTCTAGAGACACCAAGTCCATGGGAGTATTTAATCTTCTGTCTGATCATTTTTACCAAAAGATACTGAAATTTGGGTGGGTTCCATTCCTATTAAGCTGGAACTTTCTGCATGTATATATTTCATAACAATATGGCTTTATCTTTTGATATGCTCCATCATTGTATTTAATCTTCTGTCTGATCATTTTTACCAAAATATACTGAAATTTGGGTAGGTTCCATTCCTATTGAGCTGGAACTTTCTGCATGTGTATATTTCATAACAATATGGCTTTATCTTTTGATACGCACCATCATTGAGTCTTGTAAAACTCTGGGTAGCAAAAATGCCTAATCCTTGGTACAGTGACTGGTCCCATATCCTGAGTTTGATCTTATCTTTTTTATTCTTTTCTTTTATCATCTTCAAATGCTGAGGTAATGGCATGAGTAAGCGTATTTTTTTCTTCATTATTATTTTTGGGTGTGTTGGTTGAAATAACTTTGAATTTCTAACCAGTCCATAACTATTGGTGTTGTGTCCCTCGAACACTATACCATCCCTCGAACACATGAAGGTGAATCAGCATAATTAATCGTATATAGTATTGTGAAAGCATCCTCGCCAACCCACCCAGGGTCCTGCTCATTTATTAGAATGCCAAAGAAGGGAAAATAATTCTTTATAAGATATCCCCTCGTCTCTTGGTCAACTTGAGCTTGAAAACTAGAATTTTAGTTTCCAACAGATCCTTCCAAGAAGTAGGGCTTGTGGATTGATGGGATTCTTGACAAGATTATTAGAAATTTTAATTCAAACCAATAAAAATTAAGGCAATCCAAATTTCAATCGAATATTGATATCCAAATCTAAATTAATTCAACACGCTCAAATTCGTAATCGGCTTTTGATCATTTTTTATATTAAATTTGTAAACTCTTGTATGTAAATATTTTTTTCTTATATATAAATTAAATATTTTTCCTATATATAAATAGAAATGACTAAAAACTCCATTTTGAACTAATTTGTTGAAATTATCAAAAGCCTGTATTTTATAAATAACACATGCATTATCTATAAAATTAATATTTTTATAATACTTATACAACTCAGATTATTGATGGGATTTAACCAAATTCGAATCTAATTCAATAAGAATTTTGGATTGAGTTTTGAAATCCAAATCCGAGAAAATGAAATCTGTATCCAATTTTTCCAAATCGGATAGGATAAAACGAATCCATTGACAACCCTACCAATAAGGCTTGCTCCTTCTTAACGGTAACTACAGCACAAATTTTGTATGCAGATCGAATTTATTTCAGGAAACCATAAAGCTAATATATCTTTAATGGATTCAGATGGTAATAGACTACGGTTTTATCTTCATTTCATAGTGAAATGTGAATCAAATATTACACTTGTTTTCCTTTTGTGACAGTGTGAAATCAGATGGGCGAAGAAACTAAAGTCCCAAATTTTAAGGATCACGTTATATGTGATAGTTTTGTCCTAGTTCTTGTTATCAACGAAATTTTATATCAACCAAAACAGAAGGTGTGGCAAATGAAAAAAGTTTTGAGTTATCAATCTTCTGTGATAAAATTTCCAGTAGTTAAACAAAATGGGTGGGATCATCAGGTGCAGCAGTTGGTTTGCACCATGTGATGGAAACTCCAATTTCTTTTAATGATTCCCGCCTCGAGCAAGAACATACATTTTTTGGGACAGGATTCAAGAAAGTGTTTGTAATGTCCCTGCCACCACTTCTGATTTTGTAACATAGAGAAACAGACAACCTTTCGGTGCAGATAATTGTCGCCATTTGACGATTTCCCAAGTCAAAATTCTCAAACATGATGTGCTGATGTATCAAATAGCAGGCATCAACACAACGCTTGGATACATGGCAGTTTCGTTAAGACATGACAGTTGGGACGAGTGTAACAAGCAAATATTGGTAGCACCAAAACACAAGTTGAAGTACTGTGATGGAAAGAATCTACACCACAGAAAGATATTCCGAGAAAGCAAAAGTGGACAAAACCCGACCATATAAAAATCATTAGCTCAAAATAAGGTTCTCCAATGATCATAACCCCATTCTACAATGTACGTTTATTTTGTTATATACCATGATCAGTTCGTAGTTCCAGTTGACTACACGTCTAACATACATTCATCAACCTAGGTCCTCCACACTGGCAAAAGATATGTATAATCAGGGATTTGAAGTTGCACAATCTCGGTTGGAACAGACTATCACCACTCACCCTCCTGGAACATCTACATGCCATTGACCAAACTCCATTACAGATACAAATTTATGCAAAACATACAAAACAACAGATGACTGTCAGCTACGAAAATTTTTTACTCAGGTAGACATTTCGCCTTGGAGCAGGATTCATGTCAGAAATGCTACTGAGTTTGTTTTGGATTTCTTTGGAGTTAAAATAGTTCTTTGGACATGGAAGAGTACCAAACGGAAGGGGTCAGGGTTACACAAGCCGCCTCTTGAATGTCTTCGTAGTAGCTTGGTATGTACGAACCAACAAACCTACTCCTATACCCACTCCAAGGCAAATTCCAAGTCCAATTCCAACACCAACCCTCACACCAGCATTGAACCATGTCAACTCACCATCCTCCCCTTCTATATATTCTCCCCTTGAATAGAGTTGGCTGTAGTCTTCTTCACTCTCTGGTTTATAGCCTTGGTATTCTGATACCTGCAACAATTACAAATCAAACTGAGTGCCAATTCAATAGCAAATTAAGATAAAAGGTAAAGCCTACATTAATCATGCAAGAAACATAAGACTAGTCCATAAGTAGCAAACACCAGCTACATTAACTTTTAACAAAGATTAAAAGAACTAGGCTCGATGCAATCGGTTTTGATAACATACTGCCAAAGTATATATATATTATTATACATAAAAAGTGCACGTCCCCAACTATATATCTATCAAGAATCTCTACTTTTCATTATGATGAAGTGATTTGCCTTCAAAATTTGGCCAGACAAACATGTGCATGAGGCTGGACAGAGATCATTTTGACAATCCATTTCCCACCATATAGTTCAGAGCGTGGAAACTGCCTTAGAAAATAAGTCATCCTGTCTGACTACCTAATATTATGAAAAGTGAATTTTTTAGGTCATGTCCACTAAATTAGTTATTTATGACAAGTCCATTCACATTTACCGTGGACTTCCAGGTAACAAGCGGTCAGGAGAGAAAGAAGAGATACCGAAAAGATAAAATTATGGCAGATGGCCCTCTTAAAAGCGATTGACTATGGATCAATTGACAGATAAACCTAACAGAAAGTACTGAATGAAGATTACCATCTTTTCATGGAAACCATTCCAACATAAACTCAGATATCTGAAAAGTTCTGATGATTTCAGCTACGAAATTCAAGTAAACTATAATATAAGCCAAAATATTCAAAGTTCCACTTTTAGTAAGGCTCCACTACTGAAACAGTTCACTATATCAGGGATGATTTCCATTGCAAGGGATATTTCCTCACCCAGGATCATCCCTCGATTCAACTCCACCTCAGACTCGTAGCATGTACCTACGTGGACACTATCCAAAAGAGGTATAAGGTGTACCTCCCAAATATACCGACCTTCTAAACACAAACACTAATTCAGTAATGTTAGCTATATGTATATATTTGAAGAGACGATTTTGAATAAAATTTTCAAAGACAAGCTGGTTTTAAATGCTAATAATCACAATAACTCAATTTTTGAACTTAAGGGGAAAAAAACTATTAAATCGATCCTCTTGTACGAGGTACCATAGGAACCAAAATAGTGAGCCAGGGGTAAAAAAAAAATTTGATGCAAAAGATTATACACAAGCAGAGGAATGTACCAATGAAACTTTGTTTTTACAAACAAAAAATATATTGACTGACATAGAAATCAAGAGCATTTCCTTTCATCACTTCTTACTTCTCAGATAATGAAACTCATGGAATAGAATTTTGAACTCCAAAGAAACATAATGAAGAATAAGACCAACACCGAAGGGCATTTTCAGTGGGGACTACATAAGAACAGTCCGAGGGTCGACAGACTAAAATCCAGTCCAATCGGACTCTCAAACTCAAGAAAGTTGAACTTGTCTTCTCTCTCAAAATATGAAAGTCAAAAACAGAATATGAGAACCTGGCATATGTGAAATGCTTCAGCAAGCACCAGAAATTCTAGCATTAGCCTCTTACAAGAAAGGGATTTGTTTGTGATGTCATGAAGGGGGGGTCAGCAAGCGACTCGCATGTGCAAGTCCCTTATGCATTTACAACACTTTTGAGATATCTCTCAAATAAAGCGTTGGGTACAAGGTTGTCAACTGCTTATTTGGCCCCTTATATGTTGAGAGAACCCACTGGAGACCCTCTCACTGCTTATTTGGTCCCTTTTGAAACATTTTCAACATATAGACTTTTGGAAGCATTACAAACTTCAAACCCATAAGATTCAAATATACATGAAAAACCATAAAATTTAAACAAAAAGGACATTTTTGCTTCTAAGGACTGATTGGGATTCAGCTATGACGAGATGGTAAAAGCATGCATGTTCAACATGGAGACCATATATAACATGAACCTAACTGAGAAAAGCATGAAGAACCTAAGTGAGTAAATAATTCTCAGTTTCTTTCCACATCCATACAAAGATCATTACGTATCCAGTTAATTGCATGGCATCAATAGAAACAAATACAGTGTATAAGAGCCAATGGAGTACTAGCTCAGTTGGTATGCTTGTGGCAGATAATATCACAAGTCCAGGGTTCGAACCCTGCCGGAGGCATTTGAGGTGGGAGGGGTTAAGGGATTAAAAAAAATGTATTAAGAAGATTATGAAGGCATTGTTCTCAACAACTCAACACAGATAAACTGCCTCTGTTTAAGTGAGCTATGGAGCCCCAAAAGCCGAGCATTAAAAAGACAGCTATGTCAGACTCTGTTAACAAAAAGACAATATCACAGAACAAAAGGGCAGAATTATATTATTCCACATATGTGCCATGCCCATACTCTTGTGACCTTCTAAGATAAGATTTCATTTTTCAATCTTAGCATCTATCTTCGGCAGGAAATGGGTTTTTTGTAACATGAGAGCATGTCCCAAGAAAGGGAACACTTGGGAGCCCATAGCTAGAGGGTGGAGCAAACATGGGCATAGAAGATAAAACAAACCTATCTTAAAACATATTTTTATAATTAAAAATCTCAAATTAATTATGGAAAGTTTTAATTCTGCTAGCGAGAGATTACCTGCAAATCAAGCCCAGATGGAACTTGTTTATTGCATTCTGTTGAGTCGTACTCCGGGATCGAATCCAGCATTCCCTTTCTCAGGCTTTTCCTTCTAAAATTAAGTTGTAGAGTCTTTGTCAAAATGATTGGACTGCTTGAGAAACAACCAGCAACGTAAACCTCAATGGTTGGTGATGGCAATTCAGAACCAACGTATTGTTTCCCCTTCAAGAAGCTTGAGCTTGCAGTCATTTCTGATTGACAATTCATGCTCCACCGCTTTGTATGGTTCTTTGATTCCCCATTGAAACCATTACCATTAGACATCTCCAAGACCCCTGATAGGAAAACATCCTCTCTATCATAAACCTCAAACTTCACACTGCCTGTCATCCTTATACTATCTGTGCTCACAAATGTAGCTTCTTCAGAATTTTTATCAACTCGATCTCTTCGGAGAAGGGAAGAAACTCCTTCAGAGTAGATACTACTCCTTCCACCATTCACTTCAAGGAGAGTGTCAGGGCTAAATGGGATGTGTTTGACAGAAAGGTTTTCTGGGGTTAAGCCATCAACTTCACAATTGCTGACTCTCACATAAAAGACTCGCAGATCAAACCACGGCGACGATAACATGTTGCAAGGCAGGTAAGGAGAGTGCCTGGCAACCTTTTGGCCTAGATCAACCCGATGTTCATCGTTCACTGTCTTGTAAGCACACTCCATCATTTCCTCAAAATCCAGTTCTCCTCTTCTTTTCTGGAAGTTCTACTACATCAATATAGACAATGACTTGAGAAATTCAATTCAAAAGGCAATCAGAAATTGTAAGAAAAGACCTCTTACATGATCAAGAAAACACTTTCAAGAGAGAACCAAATAGGTTTTGAACATCTATATATTAAATTATCTGAAACTTAAGAAATAATATCAAAACATAAGAATAAGTCTAATTCATAGCAAACGAACCAATCAAGAGAGGGCTAAGCTTACCCTTCGGAAACTAATTGAATCCAATTGACAATTTTGAAAGAATAATAGCAAACATTGGCAGAACCCCATTACTTGAAAAACATAGAGAGTTATGGGAAACCAAAAAAACTCAGTTCCAATCTCAAATTTGAAATAAATAGCAAATATTGGCAAAACCCCCCATTATTTGAATAACAAAAGGGGTATGGCAAAGCAGGAAAAAAAACCCTTAAGATTCAGATGAAGAAAGCACCCACCTTGAAGGAAAGGAACAAACTTGAAGAAACCTTTCTTTCTCCCCTTCGTTGCAATTTCAATGACACAGATTTCACCCAAACCCAACTTGCTTTCGCTCCCAAGTTGAAGAGAAAACCCCACACAAGCTCTTCCAATACAACAATTGCCGGCAATAGACAAATCTCAAAGGCACAAACTTTATCTCTGGACTTTAGTGATCAAAACCACAATTACCCACACTTACCCCCCCTCCACAAGTATGAACCTGTCTAATTGTCGAGGAAACCAGCGAGGAAAAAAACTCTGCTTTGAACCACAAATCTTATTCTTCCCTACCGTATATCTCCCTGTCATTTCAATATTTCATATCAACCAAAGTCTCTCACGAAAACAGAGCTCTCAACAAGAATCCCTCTAGAGGAATAGCAACCAGAAGAAGGATCAAAGAGAGAAAATAACAACAACCCAAGACCACAAATCCTGAAAACAAAAGTGGGTTTGCCTTTACCTTACCGAAAAAATTCTCCTTTTAAGAAATAGATGTGTGGGGTCTCAAGGATAGGAGTCTTAGAGATCCTGCTGAAGAGGAGGAAATGGGAGCTCTGACCCGAACGAATTGTGATGATCGATCTTAATCTTAATCTTATCCGCTAAAAAAGAAAAGAAGTGTCTCTGTCTTTGATTAAAAAAAAAAAAAAAAAACTTTTCTTTTGTGGGTTATTAGGATGCGTTAGTTAGATAAGATTTTTGATAGGATAGTTGTCGAGATGAATGAGTGGGTTATGCTATAGCTTTGCGTCTTCTTCACTCATTTCGTGTACACAGAGTGAGTCGTGTTCGGGTGTTTTTAAAGGTTGAATGGATGCTCTACATTTGTGTGACTAGATGTAGTTGTGGGAGCTGGCTTACTATGTGAGTGACAGACAGATTGGTGAATCACGGCCCTTGGATTGAGAAAGTATTTATTTTCAATTTGGAGTTTGTTGGGGATGAGACACCAAATCCAAATTTTGATTGGGGCTTGGAGTCTTTTGTAACAGTCGACCTGGTTTTAGTTTTATGCCTTGAGATTTTCAAGCAAGGATGGTGTTGCTGAATGCTGAGTGTTGTGTTCACTCTCTCTTCCAATTCCAAACTAGGTTCCTAATGATTGTAACTCACGCCGTCCAGTATTTTATGTTAGAAATCTACATTAAATGACATTCCTACAAAAGTTAAACATATAACGATTTTGTATTAGCAAAAAAAAAAAAAAAATGTCTACACATTAAGTTAGTATTAGCTTTCTTTGGCAAAATACAGAAAACATGACACATGGGGTAGTTTTCCATTTTGATTTATAGACATGGATTAGTGATGATAATGACATCCTGTGGCTCATTTAAATACAACTGAAACCCTATCTTCCAAAGGAAACCATCAGCGTCACACCACACGTTTGTCCCCTGCTCTGCAAGTTGTTACTAATTAACTCCAAAAATAAAACTTGCAGTTTAAATTGTCTTTGCATCATAGACGTGACGTCCATTGCATTAAACTAATTATTTTTTAATAGCTTGAGCTTGAACTTGAACAGACAGACAATTTTCCCCAGGTTGTTTAGTTCTAGTATTGCGGATTGATGGAATGATGGAGGGATATTCTATATTTCTATGAATGATACCTTTGCGGCCAAATTTCTTGTTCCGACTGGTGCCCGATATGTATAATTGGCTGGGACCTACCAAGTTGTTGTAAAGGATAAACACTTGTAGTAGAACAAATAGAATATGTTAGGTAGCATCACATATTCACTATTAATGCTTTTTTCTTTTTCTTTTTCTTTTTTTGTTATCACTTCATGGTAGTTTACTCAAAGGAGATTTTTCATTTCTGTTGGCATGTGTTTAATGGCAAAAACATAGATGATATATGTAATGTTGAGGTTGAAGATAACTTTATGATTATCTCTTTAGTTTTCAACAACATATTCTTTCCCAAACTTGCCACTTTCAAAAGACTAATTAAAAATATAAAACAAAAAATAACATATATGTCAGGACACCACAATGCCTTCATTCTCAATGTTTTTTTTTTTTTAATTCTTGTAGTTATTTTTCAAACCAACCATGACCTAATTTCCATTACAAAAGTATAAGTTTAATATGACACAATATCTAGTTATCTATATACAAATAATAGATGGAATCAAATATGTACAAGTTTCTTTAGAGATATAATTAGGCATGGGCACGGGACGGGATGAACATGTATTAAATAGTCTTCCAATAAAAAATAACAAAAGAATTTCATCTCACGTTGCTCTCACACCAATAATGTAAAATTTATGTACATATAATTTTCATCATAACAATATTAAATGTCATATAAAATTTGTGGAGGCTTACAATGGAACTAAGTTTGTCAAATGAATGATGGGAGATGGAAGGAACCCCTCCATAGATCCGCCTAACATATTTTAGCAAGATTTGAAATATTATTCGTACAAGACACAATTTGGATCAATGTTTTTCAATTACATAACTCATAGTGCAAAACTAATCCATCATTTGTCTTTATTTTCCACAAGAATAATTGTCCTATAACCAACCTAAAATGTGAAAAAACATAAAATTTTCATGGTTTCTATGTGACCTAAAATATCCAAATTGAAGTTTCTACCTAAACAAAAAGTATCAAATCAAGCAAGTAAATTTTCAAACAGTAGATGTTTTGATTTAATTTCAACACAGCCTAAACTTTCCTTTAGAATAGTAGTTTGATTAAAATTAATAATAAATATAAAATAAATAAATTGGAGATGGGTGGGATTGAAAGTCTCCATCCCAATCTCTTCCCATTTTAGATCAGGACGGGACATGATTGAAATGAGTTTGATCAATCTCAAAAGGACCCAAAATAATCTGGACGAGACGGGACCAGGATGAGATCGAGATCACGAGATAGGATGCCCACCCCTAGATATAATGTTATTTTCAATAATATATATATATATATATATATATATATATATATATATATTATATATATATATATATATATATATATTATATTTATCAAGGGGAATGATACCCTTATCCTATCATTATAAATACAATTTGATACAATCATTTGCTATGATATGGAAAATGACTTCTATAAATGAATGTCGCATTTAAACTACCCCAATAACTTGCAATACTTAAGACGCCAAGATCGAAAAGTATTTCTTCAATGATGAAGTTTCAAATTACAAATTTTAAAATAATTAAGTATATCAAATCTCATATCCGAATCATATCTTAACACACCTTGGTATATCAGATCTAATACACTACAATAATAATCATATCTTAACACACCATGGTAGGATACCATTATTATAGTATCCATTGCATAAAACCATTATTGTAGTATCCTACCATGGTCATTATCTATTTCGATTTTGAGCTAGGATTTGAAAAGCATTGTAGTAGTTTACTACGCCCACTACATATTGGTATGTTCATGTGATTTCTTGATTTACCAATGTTGGTGGTTTTTCATTGTTTGTTTATTGATCTTGTATATGATTTATTGTATATAGGTTGTTTTGTTGGATATAATAGGTTTGAACTTCTTCTGGATGTATTTGATGATCTAATTTACCTTGAAGAGTATCATCAAAAGACTAATTTATGAAAAGTAAGCATTTTTTTACCATACTAATGTATTTATAAGTTCTCATTGGTAAGTTAACTTAGTTAAAACTTTGATTTTTAGAATGATGATGTTGAAGGTGAAGATGATGTCCATACCCAAAGCAAGGCCGAAGATCCAGATGAAGGCGAAAATTGTCCAAGTAGATGATACTTTGGAGGATTTTACAACTTACAATATATTGTATTGAAAAAGGTTATAATTAGTTAATAATTAATTCTTAGAACTTAAGTGGAATATCGTTTCATTCGCCGTGCCTTATTTCATGTTGCAACTATTTCAGTCTCGCAGAGGATTAATTGATTGGTACCAATAAGTTGGACCATAATGAATGTTGTAGTCGTGGTTACGCCTGAGAAGTCATCCGCTACCCGTTGTGGAAGATTATTGTTGGGTTGTGAGAGAGAAACGAAAAATAGAGACATAACCTGAAATACTAGGTTAACCCTAAGTCGACCAAAGTTCATGATATGACTACAAGAAAATATGATTGGTCTTATTTCCTTGAAAGGGTTGCCATTCGGCTATGATGATCGGTAGATATTGCAAGTTGTTTGTGGAAGGCAAAATCATCGTCATGCATATACTCTAGTGGGGCATAGAATGTTGAGAGGTTGTCAAAGGTTGATTTGAAGCTGTTGGACAACATGTCTAAGTCCGGTGTGATGTCGAGATATGTATTAAACAATTTGAAGGAAGCATTTCCAAACAACAAGTCGATGATAAAGACTATCTACAAAGCCTGAACCAAACTGAAGTCCATCCGACAGCAAGGTAGAACAACTCTACAATAAATCATGTTGAATTTTGACAACAACGACTACCTTGAGTGCCACACAAGTGACCCTGAGCCAAATCAAGTAACCAATATCTCTTGGGCTCATTGCGGATTGGTTCAGTTTCCAAAGTGTTTTTTGCATTGTTTTTCATTGATTGTACCTACAAAACAAATCATTTTTCGGTTGTCGTTGTTCGAATGTATTGACGTCACCTATATTGGTTTGACATTCAATGTTGGTCACCTCTATACATGGGCATTGCAACAACTTCGGTCTTTGTTTGATGAGGATAACCTCACGTGAGTGTTTATTACCGATAAGGAGATCTCATTGATAAATGACAATGTATTTTCCGATGCCAACTGAATGTTGTGTAAATGGTACATTATGACAAATGTTGAGGAAAGGTGCAAGAAGCATTTCTAGACCAATGAGGACTGATAGAAGTTTGTGAGTTCACCTGGGGATGTGATTGGTGAAAGTAATGAAGATCGATTTAATGCAAGCCTTGCTGGTTTTGAGTTGAGATGGGAGTCACATCCTTTATGTGTGGTTTATTTTAAAAAGGTTTGGTACCCGCACCAAGAATACGTTTGCCATAAATGACCGACAAACTGAGGCACTAGGACGTCTAACTGAGCCAAAAGTGCACATGCGAAGTTGAAGAAATACTTCGTAAATTCTTAGGGCTTGTATCTTGATGTCTAGGAGAGTGTTGATCCAATGATGAGCTTCAGCTAGTGCAAATTCATCGGTACTTCGAGGATAGAACATTCAAAATGAGGCATGCACAAAGTGATCCAATTTTTCAAAGGCTGTGAGGGGTTGTTTTACATGTGGCCTTGGAAGGGATGACGAGATAGCTGGAAAAGAGTATGTGGGTTGATATTGACCAATCTTAGTGTAGGTATGCTATGAAGGCAAATCATGGGTTATTGTGTGCCCATGAGCTGATGACATACAAGAAGACGAATAGAAAGGCTCTAGTAATGACAATTGATAGGGGACAAATGGGAATGTCTCAATAAATATCCAAAAGTTATGACGAAAAGAAAGTTGCAAGAGATAGCTCTTTCGGAATGACTACGTTGAGCTAGTCATCCGTTCCCGCCTAAAAGTGGAAAGAGCAACAAGATGTCGGTTGTGGAAAGGAAAAGTTTGATAAGTTCGCTAAGAGGGAACCTTCTGTCTTCAAAAGTGCTAACTCAAATGAAGAGGTGGAAACTCTAGCAAGTGTTAGTCGTCCCAAACAAAAGTGTATTCCCCGATCAGATGAGCTTGTCTCATACATCATACAATATGTTGTGGACATATCGACGTTCCTTACGATAGAAACTATAAATTTCATGCTTTGAAGCGGGTATTGGACTATCCAAATTTGGATGACTAGTGAAGCGTCAAGCAAAAACTTTTGAACCAACTGAATAATAAGTATGATTTTTGGGTTCAATTGTGGGGTGAAAAGGATAGTAAGAATGCCAAGATACGATTAGATCATTTTTCAAACTGGTGCAACCCTGCTTATTGGATGTTAGTGTCTTCTTGTCTTTAATTGGTCGCAGCAGCATACAATTGTGCAGTTGTGATGTACGGTGAGATGGGATCCATCACTTGCCTTCCTTATCGCACAGGACCACAGACTTTAGAGCCAAAACAGGTGCATTACATCACCTATTTTTTTCGAAATAGCTTTTTTGGACTGGTTATGAAACCTGAAGCGCGCAATGACACGTGTATATCCAAGGATTGTGATGTTTTTTTT
This sequence comes from Berberis vulgaris, assembly GCA_963556465.1. Classification (NCBI taxonomy): domain Eukaryota; kingdom Viridiplantae; phylum Streptophyta; class Magnoliopsida; order Ranunculales; family Berberidaceae; genus Berberis; species Berberis vulgaris. The sequence goes on along the minus strand of OY747129.1, from coordinate 17,339,953 downwards.
TAGTTAATTTCGGTCGCACGATTTTAAGAAATATTTCGTTTTGTGTAGAAAAGCCGTTAAATTTTTTGTTGTGATTTTGAATTTAACAATATATATTATGCTTTTAAACTCTTAAATACTACATAAAAAGTCTCACACAACTCGTAGCTTCATACAAACTACATATTATATAAGAATCACTCACATAACAAAATTTTGATACTAAAAGAACATTATAGCATGTTAAAATATACGAAGATTAGAATATTTATTTATTTTCTCAGAAAACTTTCGACATATTTCAAATTTCGAAAAAGATTTTGATAACTTCAAAATAAGAAATATTTTGTGAAATTTCGACATATTTCAAGAAATCACATTCCTTATGTATATTTACAATTGGCCTATGGGTGTAATCAAGAAGTTGAGGCCTGGATTGCACTATTTGCACCGACGATGGCAACGTTGAAAGGATTTGCCGATGCCAGCGAAAATCTGAACCCGGTGCTTCATGACTTGACGTAGTGTTTGACAATATAAGCTTTTTTGTACTTTTTGTTAAATAACACTAGTAAGTAAATTTTGACAGCTATTGATCATTTAGTGCACATGTATCGTAGACTTGGCTTCGTTTTTTATTTTCTATATTCAAATGATCATCCCTTTGTCAATTGATGTTTGTACTTGATTCAAAATTGATGTGAATGAATGCATTTTTTTTTTTTTGCAAAGTGTGTACTTTTATGACAGTATGTATCTTACGGTTCATATTCTTATCTTTTTCTAAAGTTGATGTTGTGGTTGTTGATATTAGGGTTCATGTTCTTATCTTTTTCTTGCAGGTTCTGAAGTAAATGAGAATTAAAACAAGAATTAATTTTTTTTCGACTTTCGCTTCTGACACCCGAATAAGATTATGTCAGTATACCAAAACACCTTCGCAAGTTTTGTTAAAAAAAATAGATGGCTAAGATATGTTTTCCAAGTACTTAAATAAAAAGAGAAATATTTTCGAATATCTATAAATAAACTCGTATAAAGGTTTTCGAGTGTGCTTCAGTACACTTGCAAACTTTTGCTAGCTAGTTTTAGGTGGTTGAGAAACACTTTCAATTTTTTTTTTAATATTCAAAGTTTTGAAAGTTTGTGAGAGGGTATAGACAACTTTGTATTAAGGTTCGTGACTTTGTAAAACTACACTTGCAAAAATTTTAACAAAATAGAAGGTTGAGAACAAACCATTGCGGAAAAGAAAAAATGCTTTAAGGCGTGGCAAAAAGATAGGTGCCTAGAGTCCTATGAGCTTTATAAGCAGGCTAAGAAGTTGAGTAGTAGAGCAGTAGGGGAAGCTAAGAAGAGAGCGTATGATGCTCTTTATAATAGGCTAGGTACGAAGGAAGGGGAGAAGGATATTTTCAAGATAGCGAAGGCTAGAGAACGAAAAACTAGGGACTTGAGTCATGTTAAGTGTGTTAAGCATGAGGATGGAAGAGTCTTAATGCAGGATAAAGCTATTTTAGATAGATGGAAGGATTACTTTTGGAACCTACTCAATGGAACACATGTAGGGGAGTTAAACTTGGAGGGGTATGCTTCACAGGAAGGGAGAGATCGCGTGTTCCATCGCAGAGTTAGTGCCACAGAAGTGAGAGAAGCTTTAAAAAGAATGAAGACAGGGAAGGCCGTTGGACCGGATGATATACCAATTGAAGCATGGAAATGTCTGGGAGAAGTTGGGATTCAATGGCTAACTAAGCTATTTAATAGGATTTTGGAAACTAGAAAAATGCCAGATTCATGGAGGCATAGCATTGTGGTACCAATTTATAAGAACAAAGGGGATATCCAGAATTGCTCGAACTATAGAGGGATAAAGCTTATGAGTCATACGATGAAACTTTGGGAGAGGGTTATAGAACAAAGACTTAGGAGTTTAACCACGATTTCGGAGAATCAATTTGGATTTATGCCAGGTAGGTCTACTACGGAGGCCATCTTCCTGCTTAGGCAAACTGTAGAAAAATATCGAGAGGCACGTAAGAGTTTGCATATGGTTTTTATTGATCTGGAGAAAGCATATGATAGGGTCCCCAGGGAGTTAATTTGGTGGGTGCTTGAAAGGAAGAAAGTGTCTCAATGTTATGTCGATATCATTAAGGATATGTATGAAGGGGTTGTAACAAGTGTTCGCTCAGTAGGTGGGATGTCTAATGAATTTCCAGTGACAGTAGGACTACATCAAGGGTCGGCGTTAAGTCCATATCTCTTTGCTTTGGTCATGGATGAGTTGACGAGACATCTGCAAGAAGATGTACCTTGGTGCATGTTATTTGCAGATGATATTGTCTTAATGGATGAGACTAGTGCAGGTTTAGGTCAGAAATTAGTTAAGTGGCAGGAGGCTTTAGAGAGTAAAGGTTTTAGAATTAGCCGTTCGAAGACGGAGTATCTAGTGTGCAACTTTGGGTGTGAACCAAGAGGGAGAAGTCATGCAATTGAGATCGAAGGTGTCGAGGTCCCAGAGTGTGAGGCTTTTCGATATCTAGGGTCTATAATTCAAAAGAATGGGGCTATTGGAGCAGATGTAGACCACAGGATTAAAGCTGGTTGGTTGAAATGGCGAATGGCGTCAGGAGTATTGTGCGATAGAAGGATGCCTGCAAGGCTAAAAGGGAAATGCTATAAGACAATTGTTCGACCAGCCATGCTATATGGTTCAGAATGTTGGGCTACTACGGGACAACATACGCATAGGATGGCAGTAGCAGAAATGCGTATGTTAAGGTGGATGTGTGGTAAAACTCGTAAGGATAAGATTAGAAATGAAAGAATTAGGAGATACTTAGGTGTAGCGCCCATAGAGGAAAAAATTAGAGAAAGACGTTTAACTTGGTTTGGTCATGTGCGGAGGAGACCGAGCACGGCGCCAATTAGAAAATGTTTAGATTGGCAAGTTAATGGAGGGTGTAGACGGAGGGGACGACCGTTGAAAACTTGGATGAAGACGGTGAATGAAGATATCATTGAGCTTGGATTAGGTGAGGAAATGTGGGAAGATCGCATTGCTTGGAGAACCAAAATTCATGTAGCCGACCCCGAAAATCTCGGGAATGGGCTTTGATGATGATGATGAGAAGGTTGAGAACAGTTATGGAAGTTTTCAAATTCCAAAAAAACAATAGTGGCAATTCTCTCTAAACAGAATGAGCTTTGCTAGCTGTCGAGGAAACGAGCGAGGAAACAAGCGAGGGAAATGAGGTGGAGGGGGTGAAAACCGTTCACCCCCCTCGGGATGTGGGCGCGAAAAGTCAACGCACACATCCCGAGGGGGGTGAACGGTTTCCACCCCCTCCACCTCATTTCCCTTGCTGGTTTCCTCGCTCATTTCCTCGACACTTAGAATTTCTGAAACAGAATCAAATAAAGATTTGCGAGGGTATTGAACTATTAAAGTATGATTGCAAACTTTTCAAATTTTGGGGGGGTTAAGAGCACTTTCAATTATTTTTTAAAATTTTCAAAATTTCAAAAGTTTGTGAGTCTCTTTAAACTGACTCGTATAAAAGTTTGAGGGTGTATTGAAATACACTCGCAAACTTTTTCAAATTTGGGTTGGCTGAGAGCACTTTCAGTTTTTTCGAAATTTCAAAATTCCAAAAGTTTGTGATTCTCTTTAAACAGACTCGTATAAAGGTTCACGGGTGTGCTTTAGTGCACTCACAACTTTTTTTAAAAGTTGGAAGGCTGAGAATAGTTATGGAAGTTTTCAAATTCCAAAAACAAATAAATAGCTGTGTCTCTTTGAACATACTTGAGCAAAAAAAATTTAGTGTATTTAAGTACACTTGCAAACTTTTTCAAAATTGGGGTGTCTGAGAACACTTTCAAATTTTTTTGAATTTTCAAAATTTTGTCTCTTTAAGCAAATTCGAATAAAGGATCGCGATTGAACAATACCACACTCGCAAGTTTTGTTAAAAATTGGAAGGCTGAGAGCACTTTCCAGTTTTGAGTTTTAAAAAATTTTAATTTGGGAATTTCTTTGTAGAAACTCGATAGAAAGTTTTCTGAGTTTCCTTATACAAATTGGCAGAGTTTCTAAAATTTTGGTGGCTGAGAGGTTTTTTGAACTCTCTCTTAAGAACCATAATGCACCTATACACTACTTCGAACAATAACAACTTATAAACAAACACACGATTTCATAGAGACAATGTAAACAAAACAATAACGAATTGTAAACAAACACAAACAATTTATCGTACAACACTTTTGAAAGAAAAAAAACCCGAAATGTATCATAGAGACAATGTATTATATAACTCAATCGTGTTGGTGCTTGGTGCAACATTCTTCAAAGTGCTCATTAGAACCAATCCTAATCAAACTTGGATTTATCGGGGCAGGAGTAACTGGATCACCAACAACAATAGGCAAAAAGTAGGGTACAATAGCAAGTGTAGAGTCCGATAAAATGGCAGGAGAAGGGTCAAGTGTAAGGGTAGAAGAGTCTGGTACAGTGGCACACATGGAGTCTGATGCAATGGCAGGAGAAGGGTCAGGTGCAAAGGCAATGACATTGTCCTGTGCAAACCGTAGTTACAATGTTTGGTGCATTGAAAGGCACATCAGAAGGTTGTACACCATCATCTCCTCCTATAGACAATATTGACACCTTCGCGGCAGATAATATATAGAAAGCATGCATCTACCGCATCAAATGCGTTCCAATATAGTCTGACTCTCCACTAAGGCTTTCTTTCGACACAACCAATGCCTCATCGACTGCTTTCAACGGTAATTAGAAGTAACTATAAAATATCAAATGGTTGAAATGAATAAAACATCAAAAGAATGCACAAACTCTTACCAAATTGTTATGAAACATCCCAATATGTCTAAGCACCGAAGATTTTTGCTCCTTAGGATCTTGAACAAGCGGGTGATGAATAATCTTAAACTAGTACAAGTACTTCGGTATACTCTACCAAGGCCTCTTCGTCGTGACACTCAAATTGTTTTTTGACAACAAATGATTATCTCAGTTCTTAGAATACTCATGCAAGAGTGTGGGTGACCTCATAACCCTTATCTGAATGAGATCTTGACGAAGAGATTGCTTGCACTGACGTTCTTGGAATGACTTATACTATCCATATTTGCCTCAATACTCTATCAGGGTGATATGGTTCATGGGAGTCGTAGCAAAGGATATATCCAACGAACCAACTCACGTCCAGCAAATAAGTTTTCTTCTTCGTGTTTAAGTACGGATCCAAATCACCTAAGCATAAAAACAAATGTTAACTGAAATCCAATGACAAATAGTCGCTTACCTCAGTTGCAAAGTCATCCCAATGTTCTCTCAATGCCACGATTCAGTCTAAATTATCTCCAAATATAACATGAGATTGCCACTTCCTAAGATTTGATTCACCTTGCTTTTAGTCAGGGTGGACCTTGCTAAGAAAACAGAAGTGGCCCCGAATCCAAACCTACATGCAGTATGAATAGTTAATATACAAATAATTACAAAAATACTAATAAAATATAAAATTGAAACAACTTACATCCAGTGACGCCAAGTATTCTGCAGTCTGCCTCATTGACCCTTGACTTGCAAGGCCCAACTAAAGATAAAGATTGGTAAGTGCAAAAGCACCCCACGCTATTTTCTCGACACTTTCCACGTATTTTAAAGACTCTTTACAATAGACAGGCACTCGAGTATCTGACTTATCTTAGAAAAGATTACATACTAACATATCAATAAATACTCTCTCGTACAACAATGTTTCCTCGTTATCGAATATCCATCCTTTGAGCCACTACACTTCTCCATAATTCAATCCAAGCTTAAGATGTTAGACTTGTTGCGTACAATCTCATCCCGTGTTTCAGTAAAGGAGGTACCCGACAACTTACATGTCATTTTTATGAGATTATCTTGATCCAAGTGTGCCCTACCAGCAACAGGCTCTCCGACTACAAATATCATGCATATACGAAAAACATCGTCTATGTTACTGCCATCTCACCAAAGGGTAAGTGAAATGTGTTTCTCTCATAATGCTACCTCTCAACAAACAATGTAATCACTACTCGATCAATGTGTTTCCTCACATCGTCGAGTAACGGCTTCAAACCATAGAAAAACAATTGTTCTGATGTCCTTCGACTCTTTGCAGATATCCCAAGCAAATAATCGATTGTACTCGTGGGAACAAGTGAGTAGTTCTCGTTCATATTTAAGCAACAAATAAACAATGTCATTTTCATTATGGACATGTTTATAAAGGAAATAGAGAACAATGAATAAAAATACGGGAATAAAATGATGAGTGAACTTATCATCTCATTCCAAATTGCGTGCATATATGGTCCTCATAGGAACTCAGGATAAAAATGTCCATGGGCCTTTCAAGATAGCCTTCCTCTTGAATTTGTACCTCCCCTCATCCCCTTTTCTATCTTCACTCTCTACTCAATTATCTACTGTTTACATTTGATCCATGCTCTTCATCGTCTTCACTACCATCTTATTGCAAGGCCGTTTTAGCTACACGTAGATGGCCACGGTTCTTAGCCGTGGGTTCATTTGCCACGGCTAATAACCGTGGCTATAATGGCCAACGGGCTAAAACCGTGGGCACAAACGTGTTTTGAACTGCCAACGGTTTAAAACCGTGTCAATAATCACCACCCCATGGCCACGGTTTAAAATCGTGGGTTCATTTGCCACGGCTAAAAACCGTGGCTATAATGGCCAACGGGCTAATACCGTGGGCACAAACGTGTTTTGAACTGCAAACGGTTTAAAACCGTGGCTAAACACATGTGTTTTGCACGTGCGTATGTGTGGAGAGAGTTTCGCGCTCTGGCTCCAAAACTTTCGCGCTTTAAATTTGGCAAAAAAAATTGGGGAAAAAGAGCACAAGGAGCTCTCCTCACTCGAATCCTCTTCACCTCCTCTCCAATTCTTCTCCGCCTTCTCCAAAGCCCTAATTCCTCTCTTCAATTTCCAGCGACGAACTTCCTTCCCCGAGCGGATCGTTAGCTTTGTTGCTACATTCGCTGCTTGTTGTTGTGTTGACCCAAGTCGTTACGATGATTCAGATTCTGATGCCTCCTTCGGCTTCCGGCAGCAAGACTTGCAGGTTTCGAGAAGGAAGAAGAGGAGATGCAGCAAGAATTGACAGTGAAGATAGCTAGGGTTTTGGACGAAAGCCGAGTCTCCAACGCCATACACAATCGCAAGCTCAAGGAGCTCTCCTTACTCGAATCCTCTTCACCTCCTCTCCAATTCTTCTCGCGCATCCTCCGCACCTGCAGCTAATCTATTCAGGTTCCTTCATTCATTCATTCAACTTCTCTACTCTTCTGTTTCTTGGTACAAGTTGTGGTTAGATCTCTGTAGAACTCGTTTGATTGATTTGTGTTTGTTTGCAGATGGAGATGGACGCATTACGGGGAGCGATGCGACCAAGTTCTTCACTCTTTCCAACCTCTCCCGGTCTGAACTCAAGCAGGTTTGTTCGTTTAGGGCTTTTGATCTCGAGTTGTAGTTTTAGGGTTTGTTTATCAGTTTCTGATTAGTTTAGCTGTAAATTTGAAGTCTGTGTATTTAAATACTAATGATTTAAGTATTTGTTATCGAATTGAAACAATCTGAAATGATGATTCAATATGCTTGATAGATAGAGTTGCATTATTACTTTGTTAAAGTTTGATGGACCTTTTCGTTTGCTGCAAGAGCAGAAATGTGTCATTTTTTGTTCATTTGAGACCTATCGATGTTTACCCCCCATCTAGCTACATAGGAGCTTCTTATGCTCGATTTGTTGTTAGGTTTCAGCTTAGTGATGGTGGAGGTTTCTCTTTTATTATATTGTCTTCATTGACTGTTACTGAAGTAGTCAGATGGAAAACCCTATCGTTGATGATGGAAAAATGTTGCTTTTGCTACAATTATAGAATCTAAGTGATGGTAGTCATGAATGGGTTATCTTCTCTTGTACTGTATTATGATATTTTTATTGGTAAATACTTGTTAGGAAGCTTTGGGTTTTGATGGGTTTAGCGGTTTTGAATTAATGGGGTTTCAGACTCGTAGTTATTGACAAGTTAGCTATGCAGTTAAAATGGATAACAGACTCATAACGATGTATACTGATGTTTGACATTTCCTAGGATCGAATCTCCATAAATTTTTTTATCAGAGAGATCTATTTATTTATTTATTTTTTCTGGTGGAATTTCAGGATGCTATGGAGAAAGCAATCAAGAACAAAGTTGCTAAAGCAGTCGTGCCTGCTATTGACGTCATGTTTCAAGCCCTAAGGTTTGCATTCAGGCTGCAAATGGAAAGTTACTGATATTATATACGATGAAATGATCTAAAGGTCTTAACAACCTTTATCTTTTATCTTTTTGTATTTTTGGTTTTTTGTATCGGGTATATGTAGTGAATTTGGCTCAAAGATAGTCCCTCCCAAAAGAATTTTGAAGATGCTTCCTGAACTTTTTGATCACCAAGACCAGAATGTTCGTGCATCCTCCAAAGGACTGACACTAGAACTTTGCCGATGGATTGGGAAAGATCCAGTAAAATCCATCTTGTTAGAAAAAATGCGGGACACTATGGTAACCGTCAACCTTGATGTATTTCTGTTTCCTATTTGCTTGTTTTATCTGCTTTCTGAGCAATGAGTTGTTTTTTGGTTTTCTAGAAAAAAGAACTGGAGGCGGAGCTTGTTAATGTCACGGGAGCAGCAAAACCAACTCGTAAAATAAGGTCCATAATCCTACCTTTTGAAGAGAATTACTTTCAGCTCTTTTGTGTCAACTTAGGGATACTCCAAGGTTTGCAATTTTGTGGCACATTAGGGCGAGGTTTTTGCTGGGGGAATTTTGTTTCCTGTTTTGAGGTAAACTATTCTCCTATTCGTACCAATCCTACCTTTTGAAGATAATTACTTTCAGTTCTTTTGTGTCAACTTAGGGATACTCCAAGGTTTGCAATTTTGTGGCACATTAGTGCGAGGTTTTTGCTGGGGGAATTTTGTTTCTTGTTTTGAGGTCAACTATTCTCCTATTCGTACCAATCCCCTTGTGCAACTGTCTGGTTCTGATTCTAGACCACTTGTCAATAAGGGCCTTATTGAAAGCCGGTATTCATTATTTGGTAGAATTGATTATTTTTTTATATTAGGTCTGAGCAAGACAAGGAGCCAGAGCCAGAATCAGTCTCAGAAGCTGCTCGGCCAAGCCCAAGCAATGAATCTGCAGCTGATGGTATGGAATCGTCTTTATGTGACCTTTTGCTGCTCCAATGCGATAATTGACGTTCAGGATGCTTCTGATTGACACAACACTTTTGTTTGAACATATTTGCATTGTATTTCATTTGAAAAACCTACTTTTTTTTTGGTAATTCATTCGAGCCTTTTTCTGTCAGTTCCCCAGGAAATAGATGAGTATTAACTTGTTGATCCCGTGGACATTCTGAATCCTTTGGAGAAGTCAGGCTTTTGGGATGGAGTGGTTAGTGTCGTTCCTATGTAGTTTCGAGACATTTGATAGCTCTCTCATCATACTTTCAACTTGATCTGAAGTCATATGAAAAGTTAGATCGTGATTTTTATAATGTTTGATATGTTGAATACTCTTTTATAATTTCAGAAAGCTACAAAATGGTCTGAAAGAAAGGAGGCTGTGTCAGAGCTTACAAAGCTCGCTTCAACAAAAGGAATAGCTCCTGGTGATTTTAGTGAAGTTGGTCGAATTCTTAAGAAGGTATGAACTTTTCTCATTTAGTTTAGACCCTATGTCACACATAAGGTACCTTTTTTGTGTTATGTTATTGTTGTTGTTTGTCTCTGTTTATTCTTCTTATTTTAGAGAGTAGCTGTAGGGTTTTACTGTATATCGATGTATAAGTAATGAGCAACATATATATATGAATGGATTCATCAAAATTCCTACTAAGACACCTTTGACGTGATTAGGAAATTTAAAATCCATTAAATTTGTGTATAGATAATCTCGTCTCCATAACCTCCCTCCAAAATCAGCCGCTTTGGAAATTTCTAACTTCATTAATTTAGGTATACCTTTTTGCTTGCAGCTTATTATGGATGTGAACATAGCTGTTGCAGTTGAAGCTATACAAGCTATTGGGAATCTTGCTAGGGGACTGAGAAATCATTTTTCTGGAGGCTCACGGTTTCTCTTACCAGTTTTGCTTATAAGTAAAGTGAAATATGCTTTATTTACTATGTAATAGGATTATTTATAATATTGCAGTGGTTTCCCTGATTATCTTTTAGTTAAAATCTATGAAATGCTAGTTTTGAGGTTTTAACTGAACATAATCATGTGCAGTGATACTGAATTGTATCCGACATGTCTAGTGTTTTTTCAGTATGGTTTTTACTCTTTTTTTTGTTCTCCTTTTTGGTTATTACTTTTTTATGTTTGTCTACTTCAAGTTGTTACTTTACTAGATAGGATTGGCTCACAGTATTTTTTTATCTTATGAATAGGAAAAATTGAAAGAAAAAAAACCAACTGTTACAGATGCTCTTACTCACACTCTCCAAGCTGTGCATAAGGCTGGGTGCTTAACACTCATTGATGTTATTGAAGGCAAGTTTTTTCTTCATTCCATCACTATCTCCAATAGTGCGCATGGTATTTCTGGTTGGGCTCAATCTCACCTAAAGTAATGAGTTTTGTTATTCTTAGACTAATGGACACACAAGAAAATCTTTGCTTCTATTAACAGAATATTCCTCTTTTCTTCTCTCTTCTGGGACCTTTTGAAAGCTACTAGATTTTTATGTTGTGGGGGTAGCTAACTGGATGGTACACAACTTGGTTGCTGATCTAAAAAAAATCTCATCCCATGGGCATTAGTGAACATTTTTCATTTTTCACTCGGTACTTAGTTGGAGTGTCATTTTATTTATTTATTATTATTATTGTTATTGCAGTTTAATCATATCAAGTTTTTTCATTTTCTTTGTGTTGTCAAGGGATGAATGTTAGTTAGAAAAGCTAAAGGGTGATACTCTTCTCAGGTTTCCCACCAAAAAACTATTGCTTTAGAATGACTTTAAAGTATTTTTTTAGTGGCCTGTTTTGGAGACATTATTTATAGCCAAATGCATGTTTAAGCTTTCTCAAGTTCTGTTTGCCTGGAATCAATGGAATTATTACCCCCTGCCATGTTGATTGGTGAACCTTCAATGCGCCAGACCAAACAAAACTCATGGTTTTCATTATTGTTCTATTTCTGAAATAGGAAGAGCTTTTCAGGCATGTATTTGGTTATATTTGCGTATTAGCATTTAGTTGTATTTGAGTATTAGGGCAGTTCTGAAATAGAAGTTTTCTTGTATTTTTATTCTTTGTGAAGTCTGTTGCTTGATTTGTTAAATACATCCAAGGATTGTTAAAGTCAAAGTTTGAGTAATCTTGGGTATGGTGGATCACTATTTCTTAACCCCCCAATTCTGATTGTTCGTTCTACAAGTGTTAATAAAGAAATATACAGAGTTTATTGTGTTGATGAAGTGGATAGGCTATCACAGAAAACCTATTTCACATGTACGACTGATTTATATGCATGGGGTGGTCAAGGACCAATAAAAATGTCAAAATTTTTGCACATATATAGGCTGTTCAAATTACAACTGGGGCGGTCTGAACTGCCCCAGTAGTCACTGAAATATGGAGATTTGTGCCTTGTACCTTTTTTCCTTGGTTTACTAGACTGAGATAATGAGGTCTAAGTATTGTAATCTCTTCTTGTTGAATGATGTTATCTTTTTGCTCCAATCATAACAGTTTTATGTTATATGTTTGGATGAAAATGAGTTGTTTTCTTGTATTGGGTTTCATTGATTTGCTCTGTTTTTGTGTGTGGGTGTTGCAGTAAGAGATTGATCAAGCTTGTGTTATGTTTTCTTGTGTGTCGTTTTGATGTTAATATGCAGAGTTTTGACATTAAATTGAAGTGTCTCGTTTCTGGCCAACGTGTCTGACAATTAGTATCCATGTTGTTGTTATCTTACTTATTGACGACTGTTCTTGGATAAAGCTCTTGATCTAATTTTATTGTAGTATTTTCCAAATAGTTGAACAATTAGTATCCATGCTTCAGGGTTAATTTTGAAATCCTTCAGTTGAACTACAATGTGCCATCTGCTGGAACTGTTTTACTGCTATTCAAGATTTACACAAAAGATTGAATTTTGTAGGCAATTTTTACATAAGTTACTGAGAAGCTACCCACAACATTGATGCATGCACGAGCCATTGTTGCCGGCTCAAGACATTAAGAATTGGAGCTGCTCTGTCTAGTTTTTTTTCGGTGCTGCAATACACTGGACAACACGCTCTGTTTTGACAGAGTGGTCTGTCCTGATGCACTCTGTTGCTTTTTTTTTTCTTCTGCTGTTAGTTTTTTTTTTTCTTCTGCTGTTTGTGATTTGTCATATTCCGATCCATGTTCTTCCACATGACCTGCCTTGCAAAACAAAAAGTGAAAACTTTTCTAAACTTCTTAGGAGGTAATGTTGTTAAAGAATATATTTTAATTTGATGGTACTCGTACACTTCATGTCCAATGCATTAAATTAAATATTTTCATTGAATTGTACTATATTGTAAGTGCAATGCATTAAATTAGGAAAATGTTGCAATTCTTTAAACTTGTGTTCAGCTTTTGGCTTTGCTCTGTTGAGATTATTATCTTTCGAAGTTGAAAGCGTTTTCATATACATGTTTAGAGAATGCATCTGAATGAAAATGCAATACAAGAGATTCATGACTGAAATCACCCCATGTTTGGCGGGGTATTACTATTAATATTAGAACAATATAAATAACCGAAAACTAATGTTATTTACAGGAGTGTGTCTGGTTGTTTATTGCTAAAAGTTTAGACATGCTATCCACAGTAACAGAAAAGGCCAGTTAGATTTTGACTAATTGATGCCCTTTAATTTCATTGCAGGAAATCTTGTTCAATGAGGACCACCCTCTTCTTTTGAATTTATCATTTTCAGTTAGTCTAAGCCTTCTCCATATGAGGACCACCCTCTTGGAAACATCTCAGGAGAAAACCGTTCAGCTAATGATGCATTGCTGAATGATAATGCAGAAGAATGCCTTCGACATCTCATCTATGAGACAACAGCTAATAGTTCAAAGTCGACACCATCTGTTAGTATACCTCCTGCTATTGCATTTGATAAGTCAATAGCCTTTGCTCATAGTTATTTTTGTCTTGTTTCTATCAAATTGAAGTTGAATTGTTTGGCTAATATTCTAGATTAGGATTAGTTCAACACTTTGTCCAGGTTTTGAAATATCTGTGTTGCTGGTACATATTTCATTCTTAAACTTTTACTTAGTTTTTTCCCCCATAATAGAGGGTATATATTTGTTAACGTTGTTTTTTTTCTTCTTCCTGTTTTTCTCTCCATCTATTTAGTGTAGCACTGATGATTTTCTATATTTAGAACTTAAAAACGATAAAGTTTTCTCTTATGAAGTAAGGGAAGTTTACAATAGGAAGTGTGTTTTATTTTAAATTTGAACTTTCTACTAGTAATTTTATTTGTTCAACATTTTAATCCATTTTCAATTGCCAAATATAGGTTGAATTGTCAAAAGGCTGCGATGCGCAGTTTGCGATTGGCTCGAAATCACTCTAGGTCTGAGCATGAAAGGCTTGTCTACGAAGGATGGATTTTGTATGACACTGGTCACCGTGAAGAGGCATTGGCTAAGGCCGAGGAGTCTATCTCCATTCAGAGATCATTTGAAGCATTTTTTCTCAAAGCATATGTAGCAGACACAAACCTGGACTCTGTGTCTTCAACTTACGTCGCCCAACTTCTGGAGCAAGCTCTTAGATGTCCTTCTGATGGTCTTACCCTTACAGATACAAAGCGGCAGGTAAGCTCAATGGTTCTTCATTTTTACTGTGTTCTGCACAACTTGCAGTTACCAAAACCTGATTATTTGATTGTTTATTTCTAGCCAAGTACCCCAAATCATGGCATAAAGACACAATGTCTTCCTCTTCCCTTATGCTTGAAAACACCCAAAGCAACACCTAGTCATCACAAACTCGGCATAGAATAACATGTACTCCATTTTCTTATGATCTTTACAACTTTTCTTCTCACTTTACTACTTTAGAAACTTTTGTTGTATGCTAAAGGGGCTGTGGCAACTGCAGCTATTGGAGAAATTTTGGTTAGAGCTCAAAGGGAAGATGAATGCCTTAGTGGCATCAAGTATTGTGGCCCAGGGGACAAATCTGCTTTTCTTAATGATTTATTTGCGTCAGTTACTTGTACTGCCCAACATGGGAATTTCCAAAGGCTCTTCTTGGATCTTACCGGAGTACATCCACGCCTTGATTTTCCTTCTGGATCAAAGCTTCTTGCTGGAGCTGTTCGTCTTGCAGAATAAATATATAGCTCACAACCACCTCATGCGCAAGCAGTCCAGGCAGTTTGCCCAGATGTCACCCTTTCACTCCAGCAACAGGTAAGATGATTGTCTTTGTCACTGTGTCTTAGAGTCTTTAGTTCGTGTTAATATTCCCAAGGAAACTACTCCTGTAAGACAGACCCATCCTAAGTTTTGGATTGGATGCCAGTTGAGAAAAGGCCAAGCAAGCCTGAAGTTTGTGGAACCTGACAATTTTGCAAGATGATAGCTTTTTCCTAGCACTGAATTACATGTATAATTCTCAGGAGGTCATGGTTTGAAAGTTTTCTATTTATTGATTGCAGAATTATGCGGACATCCATGTTTTGTGTTTCTTTAGTAGTGACTTATAACAACTTAAAGAAGAATGTATATTAGTTCTTAAATAGTCATGTATTTTTTCTGATAAGGTTTTATGACACTTCTAAGTTATAACTTGAACGAGTTTACTGACAATAGCTTCCAAATAAAAGGTTGTGTTATTCATTTTGACATACAAAATTTGCAATTTTCAGGTACCTTGCGATGGTTTTATATCATGCGGGTGACATGGCTGGAGCTATAACACATCAACATAAGGAGCTTATCATTAATGAAAGGTGCCTTGGTTTGGACCATCCTGATACTGCACACAGGTATGAACTTGTTTGGATTGTTTTTGAGAAATTTATCATGGATATAATTACCCAATTGAACTGCGTTAATGTCGTGCAGCTATGGTAATATGGCCCTTTTTTACCATGGCCTCAATCAATCGGAGCTCGCTCTACGTCATGTCTCGAACAATGCTTCTGTTAGGATTGTCTTGTGGGCCTAATCACCCTGATGTAGCTGCAGCATTCATTAATGTTGCAATGATGTATCAGGATATTGGAAAGATGAATATTGCACTTCGTTACTTGCAAGAAGCATTAAAAAAGAATGAACGCCTTTTAGGTGTGGAGCATATTCAAACTGCGGTGTGCTATCATGCTCTTGCTATTGCATTCAACTGCATGGGTGCTTTCAAGCTTTCTCTTCGGGCAAGTCCATGAGAATAAATGTATTGCATATTCTTTGACCATTTGATGTAATTGTATAATCTGGTCAACTGACAAATGACAAAACGTGCACAGCATGAAACAAAGTTTGGCACATTTGATGTAATTGTATAATCTTATTAATTACATTACTTTGCCTCTATTCGTTTAAGTTTGGCACATTATATTTTGCCACGGTTTTTAGCCGTTACTGAGGATTTAGCGACGCCCCTACAGCCCACGGTTCTAAGCCGTGCCAATGGGTTACCCCCACGGTTTAAAACCGTTGCTAATGGCCATTTTTGGTGTAGTGCATGTTCACCTTCTTCTTCCCCTTCTCCATGTTCTGATTCTTCTTCATGTTCTTCATCATTGATTGTTGCCTGGAGCTTTTTTATAGCAGCCAAGTCTTTTTGAGAAGCTATTTTTTCTAGCTTCCTTGATTGTTTTATCGACATGATACATTCGGTATGATGAAATAGGTCTTCGTCTTTCAGGTTTACTAGTACATCCTTCCTTTATTGTTAAAAGATTTTCTTGTCTACGTCCTCCACAATTAGCCCTTAACTTAATTTTAGCCATCCTATTTAGCAACAAATAAATTAGAACATAGCTCAACCCAATTATCAAAAGACATAAAAAATAAATAATATATAGGAAAACCTTCGAACATTATTATTTCTAACATGTTCGAAACCTAATTTGTTTTGTATGCATACAAAAAGTTTAGAGGAGGCACGTAATATTCAGACAAAATTTGGGATACTTGAAACTTTTTTTAGTTTCCTTTAGCACACTCGAATGGGGGTACGATTGTACACACAGAGACTCGCACTATAATAAAATTTGATCAAATTTAGACAAAATCAGGAAAAGTGAACAACTTGCAAGAACTTTGAATCAATATACGCGAACAATCCAATTTTATTTTTTTTTTAATTTTTTTTTTTTTTTGTATCCTTTAACCCCTCCCACCCCAGATGCCGCCAGCTAGGTTCGACCCTGTGACCTAGTGATATCATCCGCCACTGCTCAACCACTGAGCCATCACACCTTTGGCAACAATCCAATTCGAGTATGCTTAAAACACTCAAATTTTTTTTGTGTTTTCGAGTACAGAGTCATGCATTCAAAATTTGTTGAGTTTTCTTGCTAAAACTAAACAAAATTTAAGTTATTTGGTGTACATTGTACTTACTAATGAATTTCAGCAACTTCTGAATAAACAACTTTTACAATCATTGGAGGCTGAACGGAAAACTTTAAGCCATACATCACAAAACCCATCAAATTGGGAGTTGGGGAGAAAACGAGTGCGAGAGGGAGTTGAGGGAGATAAATTTTAGCGGGAGAAAAGAAGTTTTAGTTGGGGAGGAAAAGAATTTAGCGTGAGAGTGAAATGAGACTTCAACAGAAGAGTGGGAGGAGTGAAGGGTTTGATAACTGAAACATTCCATTCTGGCAGGTGAAACAATGCCAAAATTGGTGGCATGAAGCAAATTTTGCTAAATAGGTACGACGTGGTGGTTTGCGGAGGAAAACATGGGTGTGCATAGCAGCTCCCTTGATATTTTGGACTAAATCAACGTTTGGTGATTTTGGTCCCATTATGCATCACATAGTTAGCCAACAATTACTATTTGATATTCCAAAAAATATATATTTAGCCTACTAAACTGATGGCCAAAGGGCTACATTGCATCATTCAAGGTAATCCAAAGGATGCTCAAGGGCTACATCACCAACCCTCTAGGGTAACTAAACCGAAGACAAATTAGTTAAGCATGGCATAATGCTCTACTGTTTTCGGATTATGCACTAGATGACCTTCAATGTAATTAAACCTTAGATTATATAGATTTATTTATATAAAGTTGCGATATCATACCTAACTATAAAAGGTAAAACATTTTTAAGGGTTAGTTGGGATATGCCCCTTATAATTAATAACTAATTGTCGTTTACTCTCAGAACAAATCACTATTTCAATCGCCCCTAAGACTAGCGATCCTAGACTTTGAAACTCTCATGTGCGTAATTTTCTTTACCAAAATACTTATGCATCTCAAGAATAAAGTAATGGGTTCAAAATTTTTATGTATTTCGAGAAAATCTTATAATTAAAACGCAAGTCATACATACGAATACATCTCGAAAAAATAGAAAATAAAAAATTCCCTTCTTCCTCACAACAGGTAGAGAGGTTGTTGTGACTGATAGTGATGATAAGGGCGGGGAGTATGGGACATTCTTGGGTGAACAGTGGCAAAGGAGTGGCGGAGAACAGAGAACTAGGTGGGGGCAGTGTTTTGTGAGTGAACAAAGAGGAGGAGAGGCAGTGCAACAACTGAACAGAGAGTGAGGTGGGTGAGGGGGGAGCGGGAGCGTGATCAGAAAGTGGTGTGGGGAAGGAGGAAATGGGAGAAGAAAGAGGCTGAAGAGGGGTGAATGAGAAGGGGGTGGTTGGAATGGGGGATTCAATCAGAGGTGGTAAGGAGGATTTAAGAAATATGAAGGAAGAAAGAGGAGGAGTGGATTGGGGAAGATGAGGTTTAAAAAAAATTAGCCATAAGATTTCATCCAGTTGTGTTTATTATTTTGGGTGGACTTTCTAATTTTCATCGAGACGAGCTTTCAAAATATAAAATGTGACAATCTTTTTAATCTTAAAAAAGCTAAAAGAAATTCAATGAATTCAGGAAAAGATGAGGCACTGACAATTGTTAACTGGTTAGTCTCTCGTAAGCTCATGCAGAAAGTTGAACAAACAATTCATCACATGAAAGTGTGACCCTTGTCTCAAATACTGCTATGCACCCATACCCACTTAAAACCCTATGTTGCCTGTGATTAATGTCATTTGGTTTGCATTGGATTTTCTTTTGAAACATGTTGTACGATAATATATATAAATCTATGTAGAAGCCCTTGCCATTGCCATCGTAAAAATACGTGCCATACAACATGCATCCAGAAAGTTCCTACAACCATCAAAGAAACTTTTGGATCATTTTCTTAGAAAGTTCTCTGTATTCTACAATGTTCTGGCACGGGCAACAAAGCTCCTACAAGTTGGCTCACCAGTGACCCCTGTGTTTGTTTCTATTTTTAGTATGTTGATTCTAACTGATTGTCAAATGATGATAAATGGACTCCAATGAGTGTTTTTATGTTCAACAATTTTAGGGAGTCTTGTTTTGTGGTCTCTTTTGTGTCTTTTAGGATTTTTTTACACTTCTACATCTTCTATGAACGGTGTTTGTGATTGTGTTTTAAAATGAACGGGTAAAAAATATAAAAAAAAAAACTAAAAGAGGCACAAACAAGGCTCCCTAGACTTACTCTTTTCTGTTTGGAATCTACTGGAATAAATTTACTTGAATTCCTACCTAAGAGATCGCCAATTGATCGGGTTTGTTAGTTCAAGTGATGCATTCCCTATAAGTCTAAGTGTTGCATGCAAAGGCGAGGGGGTTATGAAAGAAAATTTGAATATCTTGAATGGATATACGGACCTAAGTGTGTGTTTGGTTGCATGGGAATTCATGAGGGGATCACATAAATCTAAGCTAATTTGAGGTTCGCTCACCAATTCACTATTAGATTTTGTGATCAATGGTGGAAATAGAATTCCCATGACCAAAAAGTGTGATTTCTATGTTCATGGGACTTTCATTTCCACCATTGATCACAAAATCTAATGGTGGATTTGTCAGTAAATTTTAAATTAGCTTAGATTTAGGTGGTACCCTCATGAATTCCTATGACATAAGATATCATGCAACCAAACACAGCATAAGTTCCTTTACCTTGGCTGCATGCCTAGAAAACTAAAAGGATAGGAAAGTGAAGTAATCAACATTCAGTACCTGGGATATCATCCTTCTAACTACATAACCATTAATATGATTGGATCATCTCTATGACTCCAACTGGATATCAATCTCAAGTATTTCAAAACTGAGCTTCTACTACTAGTTTTCTCTAGTAAAAAAATCTCTCTTGAATTTCTGAATGGAGGGATCATAGATTCCTTGTACCACAATTTTGTTATTGGTCTCTAGTAAACTCGAAAGTTCCAGACCCCTTTTCCTAAAGAAGAGCAAATAATTAAAAATTGAGTGAATTTAGGGATGGCAGTGGGGCGGATTTTCACGGATATCCGCCCCACCCGCTCCATTTGAGGCAGTTTTGGTTATGACTAAATGGATATTGGAGCGGATACGGATATCCAAACAGTATCCGTTAATTATTCGGGGCGGATATCCGTTTATCTATGTTTTTTTTTTTTTTTTTTTTGAAAGGCAAGCAGGGTTTTTATAGGATCCCATAACCCATAAAGATGCCACAAGCTGGGTTTGAACCCATAACCTAGTGGTACCATCCGCCAAGCTCTAACCGTTTATCTATGTTATATTACTATAATACCCTTCTAATATAAAAACCTAAATTATATCCCTAATTGAGTAATTCACCATTTCTCTACAATCTCCAATCTCCATCGCATCTGAGACACAGAGAAGCTGCGGATGCACGAAGACACCCTAGATGTCGACGACGGCTTGAACGAAACACCCAAGTAGAAAACAAAGAGGTGAATGAAGAGAAAAAACATAGCAGAACATCAATAAAACTCACAAGTAGAAGCCCTCTATTTTTTTTCCCTTTCCTCTTGAACATCCCATGTAAAGGAGTCCTCTTTCGCAGCCATTATTCTAACCAAGTCACCGGGTCTTCTTCATCTGCCAAAATCTGAGTTAGTCGAACATTTATCCTGTTGTTGACACCATTGGATCGAGATCACCTTGACGATTGCATTGCTGTTCTGCAGTGTTATTGCATCAAATTGGGCATCGTTGTTCTGCAGTGTTATTGCATCAAATTGGGCATCGTTGTTCTGCAGTGTTCTTGCAAGATGAGTTTTCGCAAAAATGTGAGATTTGAGATAGAGTATCTATGATGAGATCTGGATCTGGTGAAAGTCTAAGATCTGGTGTCGATCTGGTTGTTCAATCTGGTTTTGGGAATGTAGTTGTTCGATCTGGTGTTGGTGTGGTGGCATTGGTGTTTTTGTTTTTGTTTTTGTCGACCTGGATCTGGTGAAAGTCAGTTATGTTTTTGTTTTTGTTTTTGTTTTTGTTTTTTTAACGGATATTTGGGCGGGGCAGATATTCGCCAATCCGTCCGGAGCGAATTTGGAGATCCGTAATCCCAGTGGGGCGGGGACGGATTTGTCCAAATCCACCCCATTGCCATCCCTAAGTGAATTCAGTTAAGGTTAAAAAGGTTGGACTCTCAGGATACCACAATCACTAAGCGTAGCAAAAAAAAAAAAAAAAAAAACTAACAACCTCAATCAGCAAAATAAATGAAGAAGCCTTACAAGATTCGGTAAAACCCATGTTTTTTTTTCTTTTTTCTTTAAGAACAACCAAATACTGCCTTTAACAGGCAGGACGTCTCGAATTAATGTTTTTATTTCTTTTCTTTTTTCATTATCCCTCGGCGAAAACATGATTTGAGATAACATGATAAACCCTCTTCTCATTATCCCTCGGCGAAAACAGGCAGGACGTCTGGATAACATGATAAACCCTCTTCTCAATTCCTTAAAAAGAGGATAAGGTAGTCCCTTCCAGATTTGAGACCACATGGTCACATACCCCACCTGCACTAGCTAGCTATAATACGAGCCAGAACATTAAGATATCGGGATGTGAAATCAATATCCACAGTCTTTACGTTAGAACAAAATCAAAGTGACCCGCATACCCCTTGATGTTCCATCAGACACTGTCAAGACCACAGCACCTTTACTTTCTTTAGACTCGGATCTTAAGCAAAACACATGGGTGGGCAAACAGAACATACAGTGAATTGTAGTTCATCTACAGGGATGAGTTCACAAGGAATACATAAAGACTTATTACCTATATGGCTAAATTTCCTCAAACCAACTTTTTCCACTGATTTAGTCTTATGTACAGATGGTGATGCAGAATGGAATTCGAGAAAATAATATGGAGCTTCATAACAACAAAAAGTTGCTAAGAAAATGACCAAATTCATTTAAATCTCGTTAACATCTAAACCAGCTCCTTAGGCTCCTTGATTCCTTAGGCAACTACGTCTAAATTAGTTTTGAGGAGATGCAAGCATTCTTTTGCGTGTTTGATTTTCATGGAAAATGAAAAAGAAAAAAAATTTCTCTAAAAATTGAGTTTTTTGGTGTTTGATTTTTTCATGGAAAAAGAAAATTTTTCGCTGGTGAAATGTTTTCCCTTTTAAAGTGGAAAAACTTGTTTAGGCTTTCCTTGGAAAAAATTTCCCCATTCGATCTTTTCACTCACCGATGACTCTCTCCTCGACTCAAAGCCCTCAATAGACTCAACATCTGAACATTTAAAGCCTCATTGAACATATTCCTATCTTATCCTTGACAAATTTCTTTACAAAATAGAAATGTTCTGTATGAACCAGTCTAATGTAATCAACTTCTAAAATGCCAACTGGTGCTAGCAGACTTGTGGTGGATGACAGGTCAAGGGCAAAAAATCAGCCAAAGGCATTTAGTGGTTGTAGGGATCCAATAAAAATTCTGCTCACTTTTCCATTGGTTGGCAACAGTGGATGAGGTCTTGGACTTCAAAAGAGTGGGCTTGATGGCTACTCTGGGTACAAGGAAGCGCATCAAATTGGTGGCAACAGTTGAAAGCAACTCGATTGCGTGAGGAAAAACCAATGATCAAATCATGGGAAAAGATGAAGCAGCTACCTACATGTTGTATTACTACCCACAATTATTTGAGGCCTATAATACTCGGATGATTTGTCATTTAATTAAATCAAGTGTTTATTGACAGATAATTAAGCCTCCCCAAATTACTTTAAATATTCAAAGAAGAAGTTAAGTTCATACAAGGAACACCACTAAAAATTAAAAGCTAGAAGTTAAATAATTCTTGCAACTCCTAAAATTAAAGAACTTGGCTAACTGGCGAGGAAACCAGCGAGGGTCCATTCCCTCGCGATGCGTGCGTCCCATTCCTTGCACGTATCATGAGGGTGATGGAGGGTCTCTCTCCCTCGCTGTTTTCCTCGCTTGTTTCCTCGACAATTAGAATTGGGGAAAATTAAATGAAACCCAAGTTACCTCAGGAATTAATGAGCCTATGGAGATGGCTTAAAATTTAATGGGATTAAATAAATTCAGACATTATCTTGGCTTGTCTTTCTTGTCACGAAGCTCTTCCCCAATCTGCTATGCATCACCTCAAATTGGATAACATAAATCAGGAAGAAGAGAAAGGTCTTATTCTAATTAACTTGTATTTATTTGTACAAAAGAGGCTATTCCAAGTCTTGGCTAGCACATCGTACCAAGTGATCCGCCTAGGGTTGAACAAAAAATCGATCAAACCGATTAAATCGATCGAACTAATCAAAATCGAATCGATTGATTCGGTTTAAATTCAGTTCGGATCGGTTTCGGTTTTATAAAAATTCAAAACCGAAGTGGTCGGTTCGATTTTCGGTTTCTATGTGATTTTAACCGACCAAACCGAACCGACTGAATATATAATAAATAATATATATTTTATATATAAATAATATAATATGTTTAAAATATTCGGTTCGATTCGATTTTATTTCGATTTTAGTCGGTTCGGTTACGATTTGCATAAATTAAAATCGGTTCGGTTTCGGATCGATTTTGTTAATGATCGGTTCGACTTCGGTTTGAAAATTTTAAAACTGACCTAAGTCGGTTCGGTTCACAATTTAGGTGAAAAACTGAACCGTCGGTTCAGTTTTCAACCCTAGATCCGCCTCTTGCCCCAGCTCATTTAGAAAATCTAATTGCTCCATCACTAGTTGTCTCCGGTAAATAAATAAATAAATAAACTTTTGAGCTTCCACTTATCAAAACCTCAAAAAGAGGATGATAGATTTCTTATAACACGACTCTTTTATCGGTCCTTGCTAGTAACTCTAAAGTTGAGACCCCTTTATCCAAATTAAATAAAATGGAGTGTGGCTCGACAAAGATTAAAAAGTAACTCGGGAAATAAAGCATGTTTCCAAGCTCGCCAATTCAAGCAAAAGGCATAACAAACCCTGCCTATATAATAACTCAAGAAGTCGTATAGATTCTTTAAAGGTAGTGTGACTTTTTGACATTTGCATTTTTTACACAATGCTATCTAACACCACCATCAAATAGTTTTTTTACCTCTTTGCTGAATGCTTTCTCTATGAAGACACAAAAGTTCTCAACAATCTCTTATTGCTCTCTTGCTTCTGCGATCAACAACCAGTGCGTCACAGTTGTTGCTACTCCTCCGATAAACCCTTCCCTCCCGCCTCCTTTCTTCTCAGCTTCCCATTCGCACTCCTTCTCCCTCCTATGTCAGATTCTACAACAATCACAATGAAAACCACACTGCATTTCAAACTCTAAGTGGACAATTTCGAACTCTAAGTTCATTACAATTGAAGAGTCCTTGTAAAGATAGATGGAATGACAATGCTTGGTGAAGAGAATGAAAGTGTACCGTCAAAATTTAGCCATATTTTTAAGAAGTTGGAGACAACAATTGTCATTACAAATTTATTTTAAGATTAGTATTGGAATATTTTTGAGTCAGCACTCAGTGCTAAATGATCAGCACCTCCCTATTGCTTACTCCAATCAGAAGTTGAACTTCTTATCAAAACTAAAATCAAACACTCTAAACAAGGTGTCTCATTCTTATTAAGACTTCTGACTCCATTCAGAAGCAAAAACAAAACACCTTCTTAGTCTTTAGGTTTAAACAAAATAAAAATCCGCAAGTGACCTGCATGCCTCATGATGCTTCGCCACCTCGTCTCGGACTAACAACCATCTAGAAGATTAACCAGACACTACCAAGATTGCAGCACCTTTACTATTTATGAAGACTGAGTTCTTCAAAACACACGAATGGAACAACAGACTACACGTAAAATACTGAAATGTAGTTCATGCAAAGTAGAAACGAAAGAAAAGGAAAGCTTTCATTCTACTATGGACATGAATTCACAAGGAAGGACTAAATTACTTCTATGGTAAACTATCTTTTAGCTATTGTAATTATCATGGAAATTAGTAATTCCACTCATTTACTTTTGCCTTCTTATGGACTATAAATCACAAGGATGAGAAAGGTTTAGCAAATAAAAAACAACAATTCATTTGCGCAAAAGATGTCATTCCAAATCTTGACTACTAAATCATTGTACTATATATCGATTCCGATATAGAGATCTATCTCTTTTAATATTGGCTCAGCTCTTCAATGGTTCTTGGAAAAGAGATTAAAATGGATGAAGACAATTTCAGTCATCTAATATAGAATCTTTTGTCAAATTCCTTTACGGCTCGTCCAATCGTTTTTTAGGCTAAGCCCATCAAAACGTGGCACATCAATCAAATGGTTTAAACCAGAGATGAAAAAAGTAATAATTTAATTATTAAAAAATTTGTAGATATATTAATTAAATTAATTAAAAGAAATGAGTAGGAATGACAAAATTGCATCTTGTGGCTCAATGGTAAAATTGCTATTTTATATAATATTCCATTTGTCATTGAAAAAAGAAAAATTAACAGGGGGAAATAAGCACAGAAAAGCATCTGCTCCAGATTTTTCTTGCATCAGATTAACCTATTGCCAACACTCTGCTACGCCCTTGAAAATCAATAAATAAAATCCTTAATTCAGATCATTCTTTTTACAAACTGTAGTTGGTTGAATCCTCATATTCCATAGACATTTGCTAATGAAACACATACTGTACATAAGGCTTTACCTGAGCGAACTAAGCCAGTTAGAGTTCATTTGAGTACAGACACTCATCCACTAGTTGGCGAAGATTGGGATTCTCCAGGGCAGCAGCGACTCTTTCTTTATCATTCAACTGCTTATTGACTGTTTCAGCAAAAATATGTAAATAAATATATATACGTACTTGAGAGAGAGAGAGAGAGCTGCTTATTAACTGCATAAAAGGAAATCAATTTGCCGAAGTACATCAATGGAAGTAGAAACGGGTAAAAGCACATGACAACTAGGCAGGACCTAGGTATATTTTGTATCAGTACATGAGCCAAGAAGTTTCCTTCTTGAAGAGTCCATGATAGTAGGGACTAGGAGCCATCATCAGCCAATATCTAACCATGATTCTCAGCCAAAAGATACCCCAATTTAAAATAGCTAAGGGACATGTTTCTTTCTAAATTGGTTTTGTCATATAGACCATTTTCCAGTCTTCATTCCATGCTACCCAACCTTCCTCTTCAGGCCTCACCATGTTGAAACATTATTCTCGGGTCTGAACCCTTTAAATGCGAATGACAGTTTGCTAATACATACAAGTGACCCGTTATTCAATCCTAGAGAACGACAAGATCTATGGTTAAATGGGTTGGTTCAGCTATCTTAATTATACCTGATTCTTCATTTGCATGAGATCCTGGAGATACTTTAATGTCAACCTGCACAAATCTATCATTATAAGAATATCTTGGAGAAGATGATTCATAATATGTACCAAGATACTGGACGCGGCAAAAAGAGAATGGACTCTGAACAATTTTATTCGAATTTGTGTTAGAAATGTGGTTTTTAAACAATAAATAATGCATCAATACCTTCTATGGCAGAAAATGAACTATATGACATGCCAATGTCCAAGGATGAATGGCATTACTGTAATAAAGACATTATCAATAACCTAGAAGCGTGTTATTTAGCCAAAAAATAAATATAAATGTAGAGCTATGTAACAGTCACTTAAAATTTCATCTGTGCCGCACATTGCAGTCCCTCTAGCAGCAAATTTGGCGTGCCAGTAGCATGTCATCACAGTGCACCATTACCTACCATACTCCCTTTAAAATGCATGTTCAAATGCTAACTCCATTGTAAGCTAGCATATCTTTAAGAATGTCCAACCCCAGCATTTGGCACGAGTTAAGATGTTAGAATGTTATTAACACGCCAATCATGTGAGATGTTAACATGTCTTCAACATTATCAGTCTCGTGTCTTTGGAAAATTTTGGCATGCCTAAATCAATAAGCATTAAAACTCAGTTTCAACCCCAAACTTACCTAAATTTTATTACAATCAGGTAAAATACCTGGTGTTGTCAAAGAGGTCATCTGTTTTTTTGTCTTACAAGATTCTGAGGAAATCATCTAGATCTTACTTTTCTACCCAGAAATCACATAATGAAAGATCAAGAATTGAGTTCTCCAATGGCCTACTTCCAAAAAAAAGGCTCCATGTCAGGCACAAAATCAGCGGATTTTGAATATAAGATTACGTAAATTAGGTATTGAGACATATAGGCCTATTGTACTTTCAAAATCATATCTTGGTCAAGGAATAACCTTTCAATTTTGATTGGACCATTATGTTAACCTCGTCAATTAGATAAATTGAGAAAGTCAAATTCAAGCTTGACCGAGTGCAACTTAATAAGTTGTGCCTAGTTGCATTACATCAAAAAATTTATCTAGTAGAGAATTTTTATTTACTTTACCAATTAGTCACATTTTATATTTAAGGAATTTAGACTACAGTTAATTTAGGTGTAAGGTGTCTTGACATGAGACCAATGCCCCTAACATTATAATGCTAACAAAAAACCACCAGCCGTCCCATATTGGAATATGAAAAGAAATAAGTTCATAATTAATATCTCCTTCAACATAATCGGGAAGTTAATCTCCATCGAAGACCAATTCCAAACTAATTTCCTTTGACCTTTTGCAGGTGTTGTGGGAAGACAACATACTATTATTCATAAATTTTTAATATAGCATTTCCCACTGAATTTCTAATTTAATTAGCAACCCATTTCTTAAGTTAACCATCTTACCTTTATAGAACCTACTGACTATCCATGTGAATTCAGTTTTTTTTTTTTTTTTTTGAAAAGGTCAAAGAGATTTCATTCAAATAAGACAAAGTACATAATAGTACACTCCCCACTAAAAAGAGATTAATAGTGTCCACTTTTTTTAAAAGGTCAACAAGACAATCCTTTGTTGTTACAAGCCTTCCTCCACACAATCGAAATCAAGTCTTTGCATACATTTCACAGTAAAAGAATTTGCTACTAGAACCTTTTTTTTAGATTAGCAAAACAAGTATATATATATTGAAAAGAGCCAAAGCCAAAAAGATTAGCGATTTAGCGTGCAAGCACTAATCAATACAAAAGATTTACAAATATGCAAAAAAAATAGTTGAGAATGATGCATCCCACCTAAACATACAAAAAGAGAACTAAATGCCCTTCATCTATCCCAATTAGAAAGCCAAGGCCACAAAGATACTTTCACATCAATCCATAACTCATCCTAGGGGTGGGCATCCCATCCCGTGATCCCGATCACGTCCCGTCCCGATCTAGAGTGGGATGGGATCGGGATGAAGATTTTTAATCCCGTCCATCCCAACCCGTCCCAAACTTATTTATTTACTATTTATTATTATTAATTTTAATATTTTAATTTTATAACTGAAAGAGAAGTCAATTTGATATAGAGTTTGAAGTTATATTCCAACAACAAAAAAAACATTATAACTAAAATTACCATTTATTTTAAATGTGCATTATCAAACAATTGACAGAATCGAGTAAGCATTTTGGTCAATAATGATATTATGTTGTCAAGGATAGTTTGCTTTTGTCTCATACAACTAAAATAGGATACCACACTATTATATCCTTGCGATAATAAAATGAATTGTTATTTTTAATTTGGGTATTCGATAATAAAATGAATTTACATTCTTAATTTGGATATTTAGTTGCCTTGGAGTAAAAAGCCCTACTCTTATTTTTTGATATAAAGTTTTGACAATTTTTTATGGCTTTTGAACCAAGCTCATCCGGTCTCGTCCTGTCGAGTACGGGATGGGACGAGGTCGGGATGAGGTCTATCCCATCCCGAATATAAAGCAACGGGATGGGATAGGGATGAGGTCCATCCCGTCCCGTGCCCACCCCTAGTTATCCATCTTTTTTTTACAGTATCTGAAAATTTTATTGTTTCTTTCCCTCCAAATGATCCAAACTATAGCATGAATCAATCTTTCCTAAACCAATTTCCCAAACAAAGAGATTGGATGAGAGCGGAAAAGTGAGTGCCACCGAATCAAGAAAAGACTGAGGAAAGGTAGCCTGAAACTCAGCAAGAGCAAGATTCCAAATCTGGTTGTCAAGAGGACAAGTTAGAAAAAGATGTTCAATTAACTTTCACTGTTGACAAAAAAAACACAATGATTTGAGATTAAGATGCCTCTTCTGATGATGTTGTCCACAGTAAGGGCTTTACTAAGGAGAACAGTTCAAATCAGAAAAGTAGCTATTGGTGTAGCTCTTGGTAGGATTTCCTTCATCCAAATGAAATGGTGAAGCTTGCTCTGTCAGACAAATTTGAAAAGAGCAAAGGGGGGGGGGGGGGGGGGGGAGGATGCTTATACACTCATTGACTGAGAAGTCAGTGTCTTTGCCATGCCAAAGCCATTTGTCTGAATCCATATCCTAAGAAACAGTATTAGCAAGAGCAAACAGATCCAACAATGAGCGAGCTCCAAATAATTATGGTGTCTTCTTAACTGGAAGTTCCAACAGTTTACCATCCTAAAAAGCCTTAATCTTCCCCTGCTTATTGTGAGCTATATTGAAAATTCCCCTGCTTGCTGTGAGCTATATTGAAAATGGTAGGAAATGACAGCTTCAAAGGCTGATCACCAATCCACTTCTGATCCCAAAAAACTGATCATCTCCCCATTATGAGCTTCAAAGCTAATGCTAGAATGCCAAATGCTTCAATTTAATAATGTCTTTTCAAAGAGAGCAACCATACGAAGAAGTCTCTCTAGTGAACCAATCAAGCTTAGTGGCTCCATATTTATCTACAATAATTTGCTTCCAAAGGGCATCAATTTCAACCCAAACGTCCAAATCCACTTGATGAGCAAAGCTTTGTTTTACTCCATGATTCTTTTTTAGTCCCAGTTCCCGCTAGCACACCTGCTTCCAGTTCAAAAGATGGAACTTCTTATTAGAAGGAGAAGACCCCAAAGGAAGCCTCTCATGCACTTTTCAATGCAGTTAGCTACTGAAGTTGGAATCACACATAAAGACATCATGTGAACAGGAATAGAAGCTATAGTACTTTGAATAAGAGTAGCCCTTCCAGCCTTAGCAATATAGTTCTTCCATGTTGCAAGCCTGTCTGTCAATAGTAGCATCCCAAACCCTTATATTTATGAATTCAGCTCCAAGAGATAAGCCACTGTAGGAATAGGGTAACTCTCCTACAATACAGCGAAGCATAGAGGCCCACTCTTGAATAGCAGGGACAAACCCAATAGGATAGATAATAGAGTTCGAGAAACTAACTTTCAGGATAGAGATCACCTCAAACCAATGATACAAATATCAAACAACCATTACTTCATCAATAGATGCATCAATAAACAATATTGTATTATCTGCATATTGTACAAAGGCAATGGAGGTAGAAACAGGAGACACTTGAAAACCATGAATAGCTCCCACGGATTGAGCCTTAGAGACCAGGGCTGAGAAACCTTCAGCTACCATGGAAAAAAGGAGAGGAGAGAATGGATCACCCTGTCTAATCCATCCAGAAGTCCTGAAGTGACTACAGGAAGAACCATTTACAGCGATAGAGAAGGAAGCAGTAGAGATAAGAGTGAATCCAAGCTAACCATTTCTTTCCAAATCCAAAGGCACCCATCATGTTCTCTAAATAGCCCCACGAGACTAAATCAAAAGCTTTGTAGAAGTAGACTTTAATCATCAATCAAGACCTATTCCCCCTTAGTCTAGAATCAATTATCTCATTGGCAATCAGCACCCCATCAATAAGTTGCCTCTTTCCAAACCCTGCAAATTGAAATGGGGAGATGAGAAAGCTAATGGGTCTGAAATCCATAATTGAGAGCGGTTCTTTGATCTTAGGAATAGAAGAAATCAAAGTAGTGTTCAATCTCCATTCCAGAAAACCATTGGAGTTAAACTGCTCTATACCCTCATCACATCATCTCTCAGAAATTCCCAACATTTAAGGAACAAATCAGTAGGAAAACCATCAATACCAGGAACCACATCCCCTTCCAGCTGTTGCATGGCAAAAACAGAGGTAGCCTCCAAACACTTAAACAGGTTGGAGTCAATGTAAGGTCTCCATTCACATTTCTCAGTGTATAGTTGAGAGTAGAACTGCAAAATGTGATTGGAAATCAGCTGCTGGTCCATGGATACTTCACCATACACTCTTAGATCCAAAATAGAGTTGGACACTCTTTTGTGATTTGCAATCTTGTGAAACAATTTGGAGCAATAGTTATTAATTAATTAAATCATATGAATGTGAGAACGCTATTAATAAAATTATAAAACATCAAGTAACCCCATCCAAGAAAACCAATATCCCCCCTACACAAAACACATACAAGGCAAAAAGACTGTAATCTCTCTCAATATCTTGTTTACTCATCTTTTTCAATCAGGAAATGGATATGTAACCTCACGAGTGGAACATACAACAACAAGAGTGCAATTATTAAGTCTTTTTCTATGTTACTTCTCTCATTTTGCTCTCTAGAGCCCATCGCCATCATAGGTGCTTTGAGATTTGTGGACGTGACAATTAAGAATTGGCTCTAGTAGTAGAACCTTCCGATAAGGAATATATGCGAAGACTTCGTGGACGTAGACAGCAAAGGACTATCTGTCTTTGAAATATTTGGGGCATAAGGTAATCTTAATACTCAAAATCATATTGACTGTTAACATCCATGATAAATGGCATTTTGACGCTGCATATCAACTTAGTTTCTTATTAACCCATTCAAGACATTGAGCAACATGTAAACCCTTGTTTTTTTTAAACATACATCATCAAACATCTCTTAGTACAGTCTCATCACATATTGACGAGTATCAGTATGATGGCCCCTCACACATTGACTAGTATCAGTACGATAGCCTCTGTACCAAGCTATTGTGTGGAAAAGTCACCAGCTGTAGTCACGTGTCACAACTAATACACAACTTCAGTCCAAGTCACATTTAACATCCTTAAAAGGCACAAAATGAACTAGAAGTCCTACTTTTTCAACAAATTAGGCATTGCAATCACATTTATGTTATTGATTATACACTGCCTACTTTTTTATGGATTTAGGTTAACCCTTTCACCTCTAACCAACGTACATTTACTCGTTGAATATCTTCTCTTTCACTCATCTAATCTCTCAATTGTCTCTCTTGGCTCTCTCTTTCAACCCAACGAATTACAATTGCAGGTGACTAGTCGACGAGAGTTATTCCAAGGTTTGCATATATTCTCTTTGATTTCAATTTTAACTCTGCATACTTTTTGCCATAGTTATCAAAACTCATATCGTATTGTGTGTCGAAAACCTAGAAACATATTGTGTATTGAAAAGATCATCATCATCATCAAATCCCATTCCCGCTACTCTCGGGGTTGGCTACACGTATTTTGGCTCTCCAAGCAATGTGGTCTTTCCATATATCATCGCCTAATCCAAGCTCAAGGATGTCTTCCTTCACCACCTTCATCCAAGTTTTCAACGGTCGTTCCCTCCGTCTACACCCTCCATTAACTTGTTGTTCGAGACATTTCTAATTGGCGTCGTTCTTGGTCTCCTCCGCACGTGACCAAACCAAGTTAAATGTCTTTCTCGAATTTTATTGTCTACGGGCGTTACACCTAAGTATCTCCTAATTCTTTCATTCCTAATTTTAAGCAATGAGGTTCCAAAAAACTGTTAACATTTGTAGCACACATAAGTTATCCATTAATTGCCATCACTTATCAAAAAAATTCTCATCCATGTTATGACACACTTGCTTGGAGATTGGGTTCCGTCGAGGTTAACCACTGTGAGAATGTTCCCTTACACCACCTGCCAAACAAAGAAGTCGAGTTTGGGAGGGGCGGGGCTTGAGCCAAATCGTGCTCATATTATTGGCCACTAGACTAGAGTATTACCATATCTAGTGTTATGATTCTCACACACGGCTTCAAAATATTTCAAACTATGAAATTGCCTTCCCATCCAAAAGTAATTGATCATCACCTTCTCCCACCGTCTGATTCTGGATTGAGACTAGCAGAGGTCACCTATGGCTCCAAGTTCCCATCATTGAAATTTCTTGTAAAGTTAAACGCCCACCCTTAAGGTTGAGATCCTTTGTCCCAAAACTCCACTACTATTTTTGTTTTGCCAGAAAAGAAATCATTGATGATGATATCCAAAATTTGTCCAACTAAAATCTAGCCTTTGTGCCTCACCAATTTTGAAAGATGTATGCAGCTAGGGGTGGGCACGGTCCGGATCGGTTCCAAATTTGGAGGAACCTAACTCGAACCGTTTAAAATTAACGGATCCGGTCCGGTCCGGATCCCCTCATTTTGAACATTGGAACCGAACCTAACTCGAACCGTTTGAAACGGTCCGATTCCTACGGTTCCAAATCTAAGTTGATTATGTTTTACACTGATTTGATTTCCTTCTTAAATTTCCTTTCTAAATCTTTTCAAATCAAGTGTTTCTGATAAGATACGACTTGTTCCTATAATACATCAAAACACAGACAGGGGATTTCAAAAGGACCAGTCATACATTGATTACTATCCAAACAGGTCATGATCTGGTGAGAACAAAGGGAACAAGCATTCAAGGAATGCAGCTCCAACAAAGCTAGTACTTCAAGTTGCATAGAAATAAAAAGAAATAAAAATGAAGCTTTAGAAATCTTCGGGTGCCAAAAATTGAAAAACAACAAATGAACCACCTTTTGATAATACACCCCCACAAGTGCAATTCCTCCTCAATTCCAGCCCAAACTCAATCACACAACAAAATGCAAACAAAGCGTTAAAGAGATCAAAATTCCATCTTGGGTTTCAAGCAAAACTTCGAACAAACAATTAACATTCACCTTTTGTTACAATGAATCAATGGGGTAAGTAAATGAACCCATCAAATAGGGTCCAAGGAAACACAACAGAGAAGGAACAAATACATCCCAAACCCGAAAACGACATCAAAATCAAACAGATCATCAAAATATCCAAAATTTCTCCCAAATTCAATCCAATCTCTATCAAACAGATCGAAATTCAACCTTAGGGTTCAAGCAAAACCGAACAAATGTACGTTATGTTACAAGAAACAGAGATGGGAGATCAAACCAACAAGTGGGGTTGACGCAAAAGCAACAAAAAATGCATATTTAGATCAAAACATCAATTTCATTCATCCAAACACATCAAATTGCTTTATTTACCTGACAATCTCCCCCCTCTGTTCAACACCAGCAACCCAACAGTGAGATCTCTATATTGGGGTGTCTCGTCTAGAGACGATCAACACAAGTGGAGAAGGTGAATGGGGTTCAAGAACACAAAAGGAAGCGAAGAAAAACTTCCTCGTTGAGGCAGATGAGGAAGATTAAATTAAGAAAACAGAGAGAGATAAAAAATAAATGAAACAAAACAAAGGTCTTAAATTGAGGCTTGTTTAAAGATTAGCCGTTTCAACCTTCCAGTCTTTCTTTGGCATCCCTGGTTTTACTTCCCATACAAATGGAACAGATGGGGGTTGTTTAACCCGGGGCCTCTGAGAGGGCACAGAAGGTTCCTTCTCCACCTTCCAGACCAGGGAAGCTCAGAGATGCAGAGATGAGATGCTCAGAGAAACTCAGAGATGCAGAGAAGGGAGGGGAAGAGAAGAAGACCAGAGATGCAGGTGCGGAGGAGGCGGCTTGCGGGTGCTTGCTCGGTTTGACTGCCGGTGCTCACTTCTCTTCTCCTCTACGGCTGCGGGTGTTAAAGACTAAAGAGTCTTGACTCTTAGTTACTTTACTTCCTCAAATAGTTCCTTTACATATTTAGGTTTTTATTAATGTGATTTGAAACGGGTCCAACCCGGACCGTTTCTTTTTTAAAAATAGGAATCGGGACCGGACCGTTTTATAACGGACCGTATCTAAAAACACATAATTAAAATCCGGACCGTTTAGAGCAAAACGGTCCGATTCGATTTGAACCCGCGGATCCTCGACCCGTTTGCCCAACCCTATATGCAGCTGCAAAAAAAAAAAAAAAAAAAAAAATTTCGCTAATGCTACGTATTCTCTTCCAAACCCCACAGCCATAATAAATATATTTTGCAATTATGCTCTGAATCTTGAATGGTGTTGCCATATTTATCCTCTATCACCCTTTTTCCACATAACTGATTTTTCTTTGGCAAATCTCTACAGCCACTTTCACAGAAGCACCTAAATTTCCGAGTCCCCAAGAGATTTTATAGTCATTTCCATCTGATCCATTTGTAAGAGAACTCCATCTTCAAGAGAATTAAATCAATATATTCCCAAGCCTCATTATACAAGGCTTTGGAGAAATCCAACTTCGACACTATTCCTGGACAATTCAGATAGTGCATGGCATCCACCGATTCATTAGCAATGAGATAACTATCTGCAATATGTAACCCCAGATGATAGCGGTTTGAAACAGAGAAGCTACAGAGTTCGAGCTAGACACTAAGCCTTTGGCAATCACAACTTATAAAGTCCATTGAGGAGACAAATGGGTCTTACTCATTAAGGAGACACAGATGGGTCTAAAGAATGAGATGGATTTGACCACGCTTTTCTGGGGTTAAAAAAGATGATCGTTGTGTTCAGTCTCCAATTTAGGAAGAAATTGTTGTTGAAGTCTCGTACTTGTTGACCATCATACAAAATCATCCGCTCGTATTTTGTTGAATTAGCAAGTAAAGTGATTCACGTTGTGCAACACTACCTAGTTTCTCACACTCGAACACAACTTTACATGCCACTTATTTGCAATATCTAATATCGAGAAATTAATGATTTGAAATCATTTTTCTGATGAGTGAATGGCCATTAACCAAACACTCATATGACTAAGCTTTTTCAAAATAGTTATTTTCCCACTGTTATGTAGGACAAAAGAGTCATTTACGATTGCCAATAGGTAATTTGTTGGTAAAAATTCGTAGTCGAAAGGACAAAAGTGGATAGCATAATCAGGGCTCGAATTGGTATTTAATTATTTGAAAAACCTGATTTAAAAGATCATGAAGCATAATAGCAAACCTCAATATAGAAAAGTAAGTAATGCATAGTTCGTGATAATGTGGAACTTCCAAGTCATTTTCCCAGTCAATGCTCCAATACACAACTAATCTAAAGCCTTACCACTATTAACAAATTTCTGGTTGGCACCGCAATTGACTCCTACAGAGAGAATTTGGCTTATGAACTGATAACACTTAAATTTTCTATTAATTTATCTAAAATTTTAAATATGTAGAAACGAGGATGAGAAGTAAGGTTTCCCACATGACAGTTGCAAAAGTCGACGGAGGGAGGCGTCTAAAAGAACTTGAAGCTAGTGTTTAGAGAATTTGATTCCATATAAAATTAGAGAAAGAAATATTGATGATAAAGGAATTTCTTTTTATACCAAAACATGACAAATGGTAGCCCTATCATGCTAGCATATACAAATTCAGAGTTACCTCATAATTAAATTAGATTAGTATAATTTGTTTGAGACATAAAATAAATTTCAATAATAAAATTTTGACTTTAATCAATAGAAATTGAATTCAAGTGCAACAAATCACAACTTATTAATTTGCACCTGATTTTAACTTGTCAGTTTCCATTGAGGTCTCATCTAATTGGCGAGACCTCCCAGATGGCCCAATCCATACTAAAATCTAAAATCTAGACGCATATAATCAGAAGCCTAAAATGTATGAGAAATGCCTAATTTCTACGATCTTATATTATGGTCAAATCACATCAGTTTGTTTCTCGAACTGCAGTCCAATCTTTTAGAAAGCACCCAAATAACAAACTCAATTCTTGATGTTTCATGATACAATATCGAAAACCCGATGATGTCTTGATGTGTTACAAGCGGCTCTTAATCTCTTAGACCACTTAAGGTTATAACTAATTCTAACAAGTGCCTCAGTGTCATTCATGTGCACACTTGATACCCATTGAATCTTTAAGACTCCATTTGTATTTAATGTTTTAAAGGTAAAATTTGTGTTAGTTTAATTTGAGCTGTTACAACGTGATAACCTAAGAGTGCCTTCTCAAGTGGATTAATAATTCAGTTCCAATCTGAGTAAAAACTTGTTGATGGAACACAGGAATCTATTAGGACTCCATTTCATAACCATATGAGTCAGCTTATTGAGATTTAGATATGACTTTAGGGTCATCACAAGGCCTCGTATGGAAGCCGCATATCCATGGGTCGCTACCGCCTCAACTTATTGGGGTGTCCTTACTAGGATTTCGTGAGGCCAACTAATCAGCTATAAATAAGGCCCAGTGATATAGTTCAGTCACAGTTTGAGTTGTTGAGAGAATTTTCTCTTGGAGTCATCAATGAAGAATTAAGGCTATTTCCCCATTTTCTTATTGGGTCAAATGTGAACTAATCGATATCTTTGCTCACACAATTTTTAACGTTAACTATGATGTTGAAAAAGCTATTTTTGTGTCATTTTCAAATATCAAATCAAAATACTTGAAGCTACTTTGATAAGAAAATTTCTAATGATGTGTCACTTCCCAATAATGTGAGACCTCTGATTATGTTCTTGGGTTAGTTAAACTTTAGTCCCCACTAACTAACGACTTTAAACTTTAAGCCCTAGTTATTTGATTATTTAATGTTAAACCCTAAAGTATGTGTGTGATTACTAAAATACTCTTACTTTATTAGCCCTTTCAATATGGATCTATAGGATAATAGATCGTCTTTATATACAAACCTTGAAGATGTGCATCAATCAACAATTTTTTACTGATCTATACATTTAACATGAGAGCATCTTGGTCCACACAAATGTAAATGTTTATAAGGCCAAAAACCAAATTAAAGTCCAATAACGCTAGTTATTGAAGGTCTAAATTCTAAATAAGAATTTTGCTTTGAATAATTGAGAAGTAAACTTTTACATCAATCTAATTAAGATAATCCGCTATTTGAGATTGCCCAAGTAGGACAAACATTTAATTTGCAAGAAAAGTTGATGTGACACACATATTGCATGTGCCTCGCACATGTGAGAAACCACATGTACCAATTGCTTTAATTACTTTTAGTACTTAATTTTGGAATGATTCTTGCTTTACAAGTAACATTTAAGTTTAAGGCCAAGGTAAGCGGTAGTTGAGTATATTATCTTGGAGTTAAGAAAGGACTCTTCTGAGACTGTTGATTTTTTATTGACAAATCATATAATTTAAAATGGCCAAAGGCCTTAATCCTAGATAGTTGCAAACGAAACAGTCTTAGTACTAAATGATCGAAAATGTATTTGTTTGTTAAG
Organism: Berberis vulgaris; assembly: GCA_963556465.1. Lineage (NCBI taxonomy): Eukaryota > Viridiplantae > Streptophyta > Magnoliopsida > Ranunculales > Berberidaceae > Berberis > Berberis vulgaris. The sequence continues at coordinate 17,301,942 of OY747129.1, read as the reverse complement.
GAGATCTAGTGGGCCCAACCGAAGTCGTGTAAATTGAAAATACATGCTACACGTGTCTAAACTATAAAGTGCATCAAAAGTCCTTTGTATCAAAAAAAAAAAAATTATTGCTCATCGAAAAAAGAAAAAAGACAAGGGAGAAGGGAGAAGAGAAAAAAGAAATATATATATATATATTGGGTTATTTATGCGGCAATTAATCGCTGATTAATTGGCAATTTAGTGTAAATCGAGGGAAGACCGATTCAAACTAGGTATTTAGTGGTTGGGTTTAGCGGTCAACGATTAATCAGTGAGAAATCGGTGAGTCACCAAAAAATAGTGATAAGCCAATGAGTCGCCAAAAAATGGTGAGAAATCGGTGATAAATCGAAATTGTTCTGTTAGGTGGTGGTTGTCATCCTATTGGGTGGTGGTGGTTGTTGCTCTATAATGTGTGATGTTTTGGACATGATTCAATAATTTGCTCTATAATATGACTTTTGTTGCACTATAATACTTGACTTATTAATCTTTATTGTCGAGATATGTTATTTATTGTATAAAAATGTATACTTTTTTCATCGATTATATCCGTTTATTTCTCGATTAATCCGCTTAATCTTAAATCGATCCTCGACAGCATATATATATATATATGATATATATGTGTATACTGAATAATGAAGGTAAGTTAAGATTTGAAGGTTTCAGGTTAGATTCTTCAAACTTAAGGTTAGATTCTTCAAACTTAAGTAGGCAACCTTGAGTGTCCTCAGCCTAAACCTTTCTAACAATGGAAATTTCATGCATTTCTACCCAGGACCTATCACACTTTAAGGAAAATCGCAAACTTAACTTTTCTTCATTAGAAGCCAAAAGAAGTCATCTTGAATACAATAGCTGGATCACACACCATAATACAATTCAACAGGAACCAAACAAAACTCACCTTGAAATGCGGAGGGAAAAAATTCATCAATTTAACTCTCAGACATAAGCCAATTACAGTTGCCATGCTACAATGTTGAATAGTTGGAGTGAAGGTTATCCTACAAGTAATGAGCATGATGTGTTCATGAGTATACAAAGTTAAGCTTCCTCTTTGCCCATAAAATATTACAAATATTGTAGCAAAAGATAGAAATACAAAGCAAAAAATTGTGTAAATATGCAGAAAATATGAAACATGCATGACTAACAGAATGTGGCGAATGACTGAAAAACTGTTATATCAATGTATCAATAGCTTTGCACTCTAGGTCCATTAAACAACTTAATGGATTAATTTTAGAGGTTTTAAGTTGTGTGCACAGAAATGCCCTGTAAGAATTTATTTTCTCTTCACTTCTCCCTCCCAATACTGTTTGCAAATGTAGCCAGTTGGGTTGGGTTTTTTTTTTTTTTTTTTTTTTTTGAAGATAAGTTAATAGTTTATTGCAAATGAAAAAGGTAAGGCTACACATCAAACACTAAAGGCCTTCAAACACAACAACAAAGCCCGACCAAAAAAAGGGGAAATCATGTAAAACGAAAAGCCACTGGTTCACAATAAACTCTTCAAATTGAATGCTCCTAAACTCAGAATCTGTACACCACCTGAAGATGTAGCTTTTATCATCCAAGACAACCTGATCCACCTCATTTTGTACACCCATTGAAAAATCTGCCATTCCTTTTCAACCAAATACTCAAGGATACAAATGGGCTGAAGCTCCGAATCCTTTGAACAGACAAATTTTTTAAAGTAAAGAACAGCTGCTGAGGTCGTGCACCCTCAAAATTCCAAGATAAGCCATCCTTTTTTGTGATTACATTTAACATATTTAGGTTTAGTATTAGGGAACATTTTGCGTTCTTCTTGCGGCTTCAGTTAGGTTTAGGTTATAAATATGTCTACTCGTAGCATAAGTGAACGTTAGTTTTCTCGCGCTTAATAACTGCTGTTCTGTTCCCCCTTCCTTAGCAAGTTTACATCAGAAAAGGTATCGGAGCAAAGTCGGATCCTTTAACTTTTTTCATCCCACTGATCAGATCATGTGCTTCTCAACATTCGCTCTCTAAATTCATAATCTTACTAATCATTTTGTCTCAAAAGTTTATTTTCATCTCTCTTATAGTGATCTACACAATAAATGGACCCCCCCCCCCCAGCTTCTCCAAAATTTAAAAACGAGGCAACATCTTATGGGTCATTGGCAGTATAGGAATGAAGGCTATAGTGGATAAGGTTATTCTGGCTATTGTACCTCTGCACACATATGGAACTTATGAAGGCTACAATGTGTGTGCTTTTGCACACGCACATGAACTCATGAAGGTTGTGATGAAGATTATCTTCATGTAATGCTACTCTTGTTGAAATTAACTCTGATATCAAATGGTGGTACAGCATAGCAGAATTATTAGCTACACAATGAAATCAACCCAAAGAGCACTTTTGATCAGCAAAAAAAGAAACTCAAAGATAAACTTTAGTTGTCACTCTCAATCTCAAAGGATGAGTATGGGGATGCTTTGTGTTATAGCCAAAGCTCCATCAGCAATGCCAAACGATCATGACACGCAAATTGCTTTCCCAATCAGTTAGAGTGGTAGATGGGTGGACATCCCCAACTAAACTACTTATACTGCACAAAATGAACCACATTATTTGTCTATGGTTTCACAAAATGTGTTTGTCTCACTACCCAAGCTAGATGTTCCACTCGTCATGATAGCAGTTCCCCCACCACAACCGTTGCTTCCACTTATCATTCCATCTACTGCAGCAACCATCCTCAATATATTGGAACCATATTGTTTGACAGATTTCTTCCCTATATTGGAACCATATTGTTCGAACTAGTGAGTCCTTCCAGATCAGTGACTTATTTCCTATATTTTGAAGATGTAACAACACCAAGCATTCTACCAATTATATCATTTCAACAGCTTTAGCATTATATTAAGATTTCTCCATCACATATACTGAAAATTAGATCATTTAATATTTTGATGGATCAAGCAATGTTCAGTCTCTTACTCTAAGGATAACACTTGCATTCAAAGGTGTGGATTGTTGGATTGTTAAGTTTCAACTCACAGTGGAGCAGGAACAAAATGAACACTCGTTAATTAGAAGGAAGAAGTAAAACTTATTGATATTGAACACAAACAACATAAATGAGCTCACCCTCAAGCTATAGGCCGAAAACCAAGCAAACGAAAAAAAGTTTGCCTTCGTAACAACAACTCGCAATATTACATCAAGAGGTCTCTTACCTAGTCACCTTAAATGGCATAACCCATGAACCCCAAATTCAACTATAAAATGAGTCCAAATCAAACATTTTGGATCAAGAAACTTGGCTTGAAGAGGATTCCCAAAAATAGACAGATTTCTTATATCTAATTAATAAATGCGATTTTTAAAAAATATAGTTGAAAAAAAAACGTGATTTTAAGATAATGGCACACGATCGTGACAATTAGACAAAAAGGATTTAGAATCCTTCAATTGGAGAGGAATTAATAAGAATAAGAACAAAAAGGGATATTAGAAAAGATTAGAACTTGAAGAAATTGTTTTCAATATAATAATAACTTGGTTGGTTCCACTAAGTAAATAAGCCTTCTTTATATAGGATATGGATGACAGTTTTACAATAAACTAAAATAGTAATATCTAAATACTAACAATTAACTAACTATCTAAAGGAAATATTTCTTAACTATTATTTAAATCCTATAGAAAATAGGAGTTCCATCAGCAAAATAGAGAGAAGAAAATTCCATTATAGAATAGAAACTCCATTGTTCTATTTTCAGTACTAGAAACCCTGAACCATGAGGCGAATTGGGAGCGAAACCCTTATAGATGTGCCACGTGACTTTTAATCTCGGGAGTATCATACCCACTAAAGGAAATCCAACTTACAGATTAAAATATAAATTTTCTTTTATGTATCAATTGATGGGCGAAAAGTAAAGCTCCAAATTATAGAGCAAACTCTTGAGGATAACCATGACCAGTTAGGCCTCCAAAAAAAAATTAAGTGATTTAGAATAATAAGTTTATATGTGCAAAGACTTTTGGATGTGGTTGTTTAAGGAAATATGATGGGATGGAAGGTCTTGGGCTAAGGTTGTGGAAGGATATCCTCACAAAGACAGATGGGATGTCCAAGAGTTGTAACACGGCATGTAACCAAAGGGTGGATAGCTCTAATGCACCGACTCTTCGGAAAACCCCCATATCGCGTGTCAAATACGTGTCGGACACGCGCCCGACACGTATTTGACACGTGGTCAACGGTCAAAATTCGTTGACAGACATCGACACGGCTTGGACACGGTCCAGACACGGGGTTATATAATCCTCAGCTCAGCTCCTCTTTGATTCGATTCAAAGCAAGCCCTAAAAAAAACAAAATTGCAGAAAAGAAGGCTTATCGATCGACAGAGATCAGCTGAGAGATCAATCGACAGAGGGAGAGGGATCGACAGAGAGAGATCGGCTGAGAGATCGATCGACAGAGGGAGAGGGATCGGCTGAGAGATCGATCGACAGATAGAGAGGGAGAGATCGATCGACAGAGAGGGGGATCGATCGATCGACAGAGAGAGGGGGATCGATCGACGAAAGGATGTCGTCCTCAGGTACCTTCTGCTTTTTTTTTTCTGCGATTTCTGCTCTCAGTGTTCACCTTCTGTCCAAGTGTGCATTTTTTTCTGTCGAATTATGTTTCATCACCACCATCCATCCCCATTGGTAGAGTTCAAAGTTTCCACAACATTTCACTCTAGGAAGTTCACTTCAGGCAGCAAGTTAGCCAAGTAGGGTGGAATGTTGCATCTAGGACTTCCGTTGAAAATTGGAGTTGGTAGCTAGACCCTGATCTCCTTCAAATGTGCGTATTGTATTGCTCCTGTTTTGGACTACCTAGATGATGACCCTGTGGTGCAAAATTTTGAAATATTCACTTCCAAGGGTTAGCTAATTTATTGGAAATTTGCAATAAAATTTAACAAGGGTTAGCTAATTTAACAAGTTTGTACTTTGTAGTAAAATGTCTATTTTGAGTATTTTCAATTTTTTTTATTCAGTGATGTGATGTATTTTCTCTTAATGTTTCTTTTAGGCCAAGTATCTAAAGAAAATGCGACAGTTGATCCGCCAGTTAATGAAGAAGAAGAGATGTAGCCGCCTCGCTGGTGAGTTTATGAAATTATCAATTTACATTTTACATTATCAAATTAATGAAATTATGTTGCTTATGCTTTATTTTATGAGTATGACTTGAGCTTGACTTTATGATGCATTTGTAATTTTGAATGAATGAATTTGAATGTTTTATTGATATGTTTGGATTGTTTAATAATATTATTTATGATTTTATGTTTATATGAGTTACAAAAAAAATATATTAAAAAAATAAGTTTGACCGTGTAGCTGAGTCCTATTTTTTTGAAAATTACCGAGTCGCCGTGTCGTATCTGTGTCCGACACGCGTATCCGTGTCCGACACGACACACGTATCCGAGTCCGTGCATCATTGGTAGATAGTGATGCATTCGTTTTTCGCTCCCTGCTTTGACCTACTCCTGTTGACCTGCACAAGGAACGCGCGTGAGCCACGGACCACCGTTGTGGTGGCCGATGGCACTCCGATGCTTAAGTCAGACAGGGATCTGAGGAAGGTGTAATGTTGTAAACAAGGAATTTGTAGTGTACCTTAGCTTATCAACCTCGTATCTTATTTATAGTGCAGGAGTCCTGGTTCGACCAGGCCATCGATGGCGTAGTTTAGGAAGGAGATCTTCGTGGAGATCATTTTCTAATTAGGAGTCGTGTTGTAGAAGGAAAGTTCTCGGCTAGCCCTGTGCTCCTAGATACGCATGACATAGTTCCCTTTCTGAAGGTAATCCGTAAGATATTTTCCTATGTGATATGTACTCTAGTATTCGTTTCCTAGTCGGAAGCGGAGAGTTGCTGTAATTGTCTGTCTGAAGCTGATCCTCGAGATACTTTCCTTAATAGGACTTACGCGTATTAAGAACAGTTGTGAGACACATGGGCTTAACAAGCTATAAGAGTTCGAGTCCATTTGGCGGACTGCATTGGGCGTGAGTCTGTTGCCCTTGCATAACCAGCACCATAGAGAGCGGGGTATAGTACCAGTCAGAACGATTGACGTATCCCCTTGTTTTCCATTGTTGCGTAATCTAGTGATCACCATCTCTCTGTATTTCGAAGGGAGATGACGCTAGCGAAATGTTAGGAACTTTGTCGTCCCCACGGACGGCACCAAACTGATGCAGTCATTTTTCGCTCCCTGCTTTAACTTAGTCCTGCTGACCTGCACAAGGAACACACATGAGCCACGGACCACCGTTATGGTGGCCGATGACACTTCGATGCTAAAGTCACAGGGATCTGAGGAATGTGTAATGTTGTAAACAGAGAATTTGTAGCATACTCTAGCTTACCAACCTCATGTCTTATTTATAGTACAGGAGTCCTGGTTCGACCAGGCCATCGACGGTGTAGTTTAGGAAGGAAATTTTTGTGAAAATCCTTTTCTAATTAGGAGTCGTGTTGTGAAGGGAAATTCCATGTTAACCTATGCTCCTAGATATGCAGAAAATAGTTCCCTATCTGAGGGTAATCTGTAAGAGGATGTTTCCATGTGTGATATGTACTCTAGTATTCGGTTACTAGTCAGAAGTAAAGAGCTGTTGTAATTGCCTGTCCGAAGCTGATCCTCGAGATACTTGTCTTAATAGGATTTATGAGTATTGAGGATAGTTGTGAGACGCGTGGGCTTAGCAAGCTATAAGAATTCGGGTCTGTTTGGTGGACTGCATTGGGCGAGCTTAGAACATCTTGGGCCGGATCAGTGTTGGGCTGACGCTGGGGTCCGTAATTCCTCGAGATCCTCATGACACGTGTATGGCTCAGGGATGTGATCGTTTTGGTGTTTTATCAGATAGTATAGATTTCGAACGTGCATTTGAGTATTCCTCTTAGCTTTAGGTGGAAAATGGAAGAGCTACCCTCATCAAAGTATCCAGGGTGTTGATAGTAATAGTGACTTAAAAGGATGGTTGCTTTCACTCGTAAGAAACCAGGATCACTTGACCTGGATCAGTTAGTGGGTCAAAACTTAGAGTAGGATGACTTGGATGTTTTTGTACTTAGCGACTCTTGGAGTTGGCCCTGGTCCTGCTTCGGATTTCCTTGTTGTTACCAATGTTTTAAAAATCGTTTTTCAGCCTCGAGGCGGTCAAGCTTTTTCTGAGGTAAAGCAGTGCCTCAAGGCGAAGCGAAGCGTTTTTTTGTAAAAATTGATGAAATATATACAAAAAAAATTACAAACAAATAAAAAAAACAAAAGAAGCAATTGTCAATACAAGATATAACATTAATTCAATAACAAAAATGGTTGAGGTGGTAGAATTATTGAAGACTTCCAATCTTGTTTAATCCTTATTTTATTTATTCTTCAAGTCTTGCAATCTAATTGAAACAATTTTGAATTTCTTTCGCAGATTGCAATGAAGTAAGCAAAAACTACCTCATGGGGCATCCAACAACACCAAAATGAATCGATTGATGACTAGCAAATGAGTTGAATGAATGCAATTGATGATTAGATGATGAATGCAATTGCAATTGAATTGATGATCCTAAAACATCCCTATTCTATTCTAAAATAGGTTGATGTCCTAACAAAAATGATACTTTGAAGATTGTAAATGCAATTATCATAAAAAAAATTGTAGAAATCATGTTTAAAACAAATTTTGGATTTAAGATACGGAATTTTTGGATTTAACATCCTGATTCTATTCTAAAATAGGTTGATATGTCTCAAGCGAATGTTGCCACAATGGAGATGTTATTAATTAAGTGCTTAATCAAGTTTAAATTATGGGGTTTTAATTCAATGGAAGAAATCTTAATTTGACCTCTTAGGTACTTCATTAAATCATTCACTTAAGAAAAATTGGTTGCAAAATTACCAGCACTTTTAACTTTCTAATAATTAAGTGAGTTGGCACTTGGACATTACATCTCTCAAGAGTTTGACTAGATGAAACTCAGCCCCCAAAGATTACAATTACATACATGTTGAATGAGAGTTTGATTAGGATTGTTGTATATGTGTCCTTGTTTGAAAGGTTTGTTGAGTAAAAAATGTGAAAATTGAAAGCAACACAAACTAGTTTTGGATTAACAATACAAAACACATGAGCATAGGAGCAGTCCCTGCTAACCCCACATTGTCATCCCACTTTCTTTCTCAAAAACTCTCCCAACAAAACCCCTAGTCCCCCTCTTTCTTCTAACTTCTCTTCAACTTTTTCCTTCTTCTTGATCTCAGCAACAGCAGGTGCACCACGAGCTTTTGAAGCAGCCACAACAACAACAAAACCACCACACCACCAGATGGCACTGAACCACCACACCACCAGGTATTTCTTCTTCCCCTTCTTCGTCTTCTTCTTCTTTTGGTTCTTTTTCTTCTCTGAACTAAGTGAGATACTGCTTTCTCTTTCTTCTCTGAAAATGTAGGGGTTAACTCGTACATACCAGGGCGTTTTCCCTGCGAGCTGAGGCGACTCGTGAGCCAAAATCGCCTTTCTAAACACTGGTTGTTACTTTCTATTTATCTGCATTCAGTTTTTAATAAAAGATTTCTGCCTTGCTTGCTATTCAATTTGAAAAAAAAAGGATGTTGGAAACTCCACAAAAGATGGTGCAAACTTAAGCAATTTATCTTCCTTTGAGAAGTAAATATCATGTACTTGAACCACATACCATGAGGCGAATTGGGAGCGAAAGCCTTATGGATGTGCCACATGACTTTTAATCTCGGTGGATCATACCAACTAAAGGAAATCCAACTTACAGATTAAAATATATATTTTCTTGTATGTGCCACTTGACAGGGGCGAAAAGGTAAACTCCAAATGATGTAGATTAAGTGACCATGACCATGAGGCAAACTCTTTGAGGATAACCATGACCAGTTAGGCCTCCAAAACAATTAAGTGATGTAGATTTATCAAATTTACAATATTTCTAATTTCAAAGAAAAAATTCATTAATAACCCGAACAATAATGAAACGGCCAGTGATCCATTAAGATACTGCACCAAAATCAGCAAAAACACACTAAAAAATCGAAGAACGAAAATTACATCCCTCCAGTTAGGTTTGCTCTTCTCACTTTGTCCATGTTATCCCAAACCATTATTGAGAGAGCAAACCATATCAATGTCCTGACCTTCCTCATCAGAGTCATTGGTCTTTTCCTCAGTGATAGCACCTTCTGGCCCGAACTCGGCTGAACTATGTACTATCTGACCTTCATCATTCAGATTTGCTATGACACTTTCAATGTAGAAGATCTTTCATCAAAAACTTTGGATAAACGAGATCTGTAGCAGAACGAGCTGGATAGTTTAGCTAGGGAACTGGATGAGGACTTGATCAGTTCGGATTCGAGGGACGCAGGCTCTGGGCAGTTTTGACTCGTCTTCTTTTAGAGGAGGCGTGGCCTTCCTGTTTCAGGTTTTTTGGTTCATCTTCCTCAATGTCTCCTTGAGATAGGTAATTTATGTGTCTCCTCTATTTTGTCTACCTTCCGAGTACTTGCTGTAGCTCATATGGGTATGCAATGATTTCTTTTTAACTTTTCAAACAAAATCAGAAAAATGCATATCCCATATTAATCCTCTAGAATCTCATGTCTTTACTTGACCAATCTTAGATATACTTTCATCTAATCTGCCATCATTTTTTGTTGTATTATAGCAAAAATACCATAATGTTTCAAGTCACACTAACACTATATAGAAGGGTGAGATTGGTGTGACCCCTTTATAAGTATGTTTGCAAAAATCATAGCCTTTACAACACGTTACAATCAATATAGCCTTTTTTTTCAAGTGAAAACCAACTGATCGTAAACTTCAACTAGAGCAAACAATCGTTAAGGTTACCGCTTGTTGATTTTCATGCTATAGTATCTCTAACACAAGTCCCTGTGCTACATTTAATAAAGCAATAAGGCATTATCACTTTGGATTATATACTTCTATCGATAACCTCTGATCTTCACATAATTATCACATGGTTACTCATTTAATCTATAATTATAATAATAAGCTCTTCTTTTATTTTATTTCGAATTACTTATTTTGGTTTTACGTTTTTGTAGGAATCAATGATTAATTAGTTAAATTGGCGAATTCGAGGTACTAGAGGATTTCAAAAGCATGGTGTAGAAGTTTGATTGAAGTATTCAAATGGGTTGCGGCGCGGCTAAAAATTGGATGAATCACTTTTTAAACCATGAGAGTATGCAAATGACCCATGCCACAACTCCCCATCCTATTCTAACATGACCCACCGAAACCCAAGTGAAAAACCAAGCCCACGCCCAAAATGCTCCCTTGACCCAACTTAGACAAAACAAGATAAGAGGTCTCCTTTCTCACCTCCTTCTTGGCCGCCAGACATACAAGGGGAGTGATGCCTCCTCTCTCCTCCATTGAGGTCCTCCTCCACTCGTCATCTCTCTCTCATGCCATCCAATCCCTTCCACCATCATCTCACCATCACCATTCACGTCTCATCACCACTCACCCACTTCACCTCCATTCTTATGGAGTGAATTTGAGTTTGATTTCATTGCCTTGCCGCTTACCACTTGCACCAAATTGAAGAAGCAATTGGAAATTGAAATGGAGCGAAGGTCAAACCAAGTCATTGTTCGATTCACCACCATGAGGGGTTGGCATCCCATCCCATGATCGCGTCCCGATTTTTCCCGCGTCCTTTTGGGATTGATCAAAATCTCGTCTCAAACTTATTTATTTAATTATTATTATTATTATTATTATTATTATTATTATTATTATTATTATTTTAATATTTTAAAATTTTAATGAAGTGTCACTTAGGTTAGAACTTAGTCAACTTAGTGTCTTATTGTTACTGTGTCAGTGATAGTGACCGTGGCAGTAGACAAATTGCAAACCATAACCATTTCATTTAACAACCATTGATGGTCAATGTGAAATCAATATTTGTTGTTTTTTCCTTCTTTTTTGTAAAACATTATTTCATTGGCATGAAGGAGATCTTTATTTATTTATCTAACATTGCACACTCCTTTGAATGCAAAAGTTCAAAACAAAAATATTGTAAAATATAATTGTATATTGGCTTTTTTTCTTTGTTTAAGGTCATAAGTATTCACTTTAGGCTTTTGGAAAGTAGAATGAAAATGGTGATTTTATATTTGATTAGAATGTAGACAAACACTTATAGTATGAAAGGATTCATCTACGTTAGATGTTCATCCCGTCCCATCCCGAACCCGTTTGGGATGGGATGAGATCTATCCCATCTCAATCCCGAATGAACGGAATAGGATCAGGATGAGGTCCATCCCGTCCTGTGCCCAACCCTAACCACCACTATGAATTTCTAAACCCCTTGCTAAGGCTACGATGAAGCTCCGATTCGAGTTTTTTTTTCAACATATTGTTTTTTTTATAGAATTTAAATTGTGTAAATATTATTTCCATCTCCTGATTCTATGACTAATTTCACATCACATATTTGGGTATGCGAAACTTGATATGTTTGGTGGTGAAATTAATTTTTGTGGTATCAATGCAACAAGTCTAAAGTTGACCTAATCTTTTGATTATTTGTGCCATGAAAAGACAAGTAATGCTATAGACTATGTTTTCATGCATGAGATTGAAATAATGCATTTTTATTTCAATAACTGAAACAACGAAATCTTCGATGTTAACAAAGGGATTCTAATCTCAATTGTTACACATGCTTGAATGAGCAATATAAGTTGAGATTATATGCTTACAAGGATGTGATTGGAGAGTCTACACCATAGCTATTTTTCCATCAACTTTTTCGATATTACTTTTACGTTTTTTATTGTGTCCACAATCCCCGTGGGATCTACCCGTATTTGTTATTGTCTAGTAGACAATAATCCCCATGGGATCTACCCGTATTTGTCATTGTTTACTAGTTAGACAACCGTGCAATTGCAATTATTACAATTAGGTTTAATTAGCTAAGTAATTTAGGTTGGTTAATTCTATACATCAACCTCCAATTTTCTACACACCCAAACAGTTAAAAGAGCACTTCATTTTATTCAAAGAAGCTCTCTACTCACTCTCATCTCATCAAACTCAAATTCTCGAAAAAATCTGAAGTCATTTCTTTTGGACACTATCACCAAAAACCATTAAAACATTTAAGCAAACAAAAGCAAGACAACCCAGTAACAACTAGAGCTAAAAGTGTACTCAAAACAAAGATATGACTTACAGTATTCTCCCAAGCTTCTCATCAACAGTAATGGACTCTTCAGATAGAACACTGAGCTGCTCGAGCGAATACGGATGCTCTGGATCCCTAATATCCCTAACATAATCTGTTTCATTGATTCAAAGAAGTCACAATTTTGTATATTCCAAAACATAAATCCTGAATCATCTGAATTAAAATCACATAATTCGAATAAAACTAACTACAATTAGATCAAAGCAAAGGATACCATAGATGTCTAGAGGATCAACGTCTCCGTGAAGATCCTCGGTTCGAGCGATTCTCTCCTTCTTGGCGTGCACGATCGGGTTCGCATTGATTAACCCTAATGTCATCTCTCCTTCTCTCTCTCTGTAAGAGAAAACTCCGCCAATTGAGAAGAAGACTTGCTTCTGTTCGTTATTCTTCGCTTCTTAACTCTCTCTTCTTCTTCTTCAGAGTTCTTGAGTGTTTGTTTTGACTTCTTCACTTTGTCTCCTCTCTTCTTCAGGGTCTCTTCTCTAAACTGTGTGACATGTGAAGTGGTTCTACAGTGAATCAGAGTTGCTCGTATGAGATGGTGGAAGACCGTCGGATGCTCTGTGAGTGTACTCTTGAGGTGAGTTAACGGTCTAGATTTGATATATCGTTTAGTGGAATACTCACTTGGTCGCTATCAGGTACCACTTGTCAATTAAGGGAGGTGGGGACATGGAATCTGCCGTAGAGCCCTTCTAGGCGTCGAGGAAACGGGCGAGGGTTGGGGTTTTACCACTCATCCCCCTCGGGATTCGTGAAGCTGTGCATCTTGAGGGCACGGGCACATATCTCGAGGGAGATGAGCGGTCACACCCACCCCCTCGCCTGTTTCCTCGCCATTTAGAATTTTCCCTGCCGTAGACACACATAATGTGATTTCTCCGAAAATGTCATTGGAACATTTCTTTTTCTTTTTTTTTTAGAATTACCGAAACTTCTTTCAAACTCCCGAATATTTATTTCATCGGATCAATGTCAATTTTCATAATACACTTTAAACCGTTACAACTTTTGTTTAGTATTAAATTTATTAAATAAGTTATTTCTTGTGCAAAATGTATTTTGTATGCATTATGAGTCATATGGAATTCTTTTATGTAGTATTTAAGAGTTTAAATGCTTAATTATATTAATAATTTCAAAATTTCAACCAAAATGTTTACATTTTTTCTATACATAATGAAATATTTCATGAAATATCTCTTAAAATAAACGTATTAAATTACCTTGAAATCACAATCCTTGGACAAAGGTAAGAGATTGACACAATCCTTTGCTAGAGGACCACTTAAAATTTGTAAGTATCTAGGGATGGCAACGGGCGAAGTGGGGTAAATTTCGGCAAATCCGTCCCCACCACGTCAGAGATCGCAGATCTCCAAATCCACTCCAAATAACCAATTAATATCTTTTATTTAAAACCATCCATGCTCTGTCACAAATGGTGGATATCTGCCCACCCTAATTAACTGTATAAAGATAAATAAATAAATAAATGAAAGTTACACAATGAATACCTTGGAGTACTGGACAAAGAATCGAAAATTGACGGACCAGGTAGTGAAGAGCAAAACCAAGATATGAAGCGTAACTAATCCACCAAAAAGGGCTAGACGTCTAATCGTCATGGCCAGTTGTAACGACCTGATCCACAGAGTACTATATTGTTCGCTTTGGGCTCAAAGTCTGTACTGTTTTAAAATGCGTAGTACTTTGTAGATCCAAACTCGTACATATATAGCATATTCCCCTCCCTCACCCAGGCTATGTAGGAGTATAATTTCTCCTTTGTAACTTGTCAACCCTATTGGGATCCATAGGCTCTTAGGCTTCTCCCGCACCCTCCCCCTCATGTCCACCCACATAAGGGTATCACAGTCAGTGTTCTAAAAATCGCTAGGCACTGGGCGGGCGGCGAGCAGGTGCCTAGCGCCCAGGGGCCTAGGCGGTGCCTAGGCGGTCTTATGTTTTGTATTATAACTTTAATAATTTACAAAAGTTAAGCATAATACCTTATCAATTACATCCAATTTAATGTCAATATACATATGCAAAATTTAAAAACATGAAAAATTAACAATCGTGAACAAAATTTATTAAAACTCAAATGACTGAAGTTGGTCATGATGGGTACTTTATATAAATTTGAATTTGTGTAATCTTTTATTTTTCTTCAAATTGCATGAATAACCTCAGTTATGTTTGATAAAATCTACATTAGTAAAATTGGTACCGGCAGATCCTTTGAGAATTCCATTAAGTAATCATCTTTCGCTACATTTAGACATATCATCATCATCATCATCAAAGCTCATTCCCGAGATTTTCTAAAAAAACAATTAAATAGTTTATTTCTAAAAAATAGGAAAGAAAAATAAAATAAGAACACAATCAACCTTATTAAAAATTAAAAAATTAAAAAATAAAAAAATAAAAAAAAATAAAAATCTCCCAGACCGCCTAGACCCCGCCTAGAGTCCGCTTAGACCCCGCCTAGGCCGCCTAGACAGCCTAGACCCCGCCCAGACCCGCCTAGACCCGCCCAGACCGCCCAGACTGCCCGCCCAGGCATTAATCTGGGCGGTTTTCCACCTTCTAGCGCCTAGGCGGCCGCCTAGACCGATTTTTAGAACACTGATCATAGTCCACCCCCTTGGGAACCCAACATCCTCGTCCGCACACTTCTTGTTGGGTCAGGCTCTGATATCATTGTGTAACAACCTGATCTACAGAGTATTATATTGTCGGCTTTGGGCTCAAGGTCTGAACGGTTTTAAAACGCGTAATACTTTGTAAATCAAAATTCGCACATATATGTACATCCCCTTCCTCATCCAAGCGGTGTGGAACAATAATCTCCCCTTTGTAGCTTGTCAACCCTCTTGGGATTCATGGGCACTTGGGCTTCTCATACACTTTCCCCCTTAGGTCTGCCCACACAAGGGTATCACACCAGTTCTTCTTCAACAAATCAACTTATTGGACTGTTTTTTTTTGTCTACTCGGAACCTCGACATCTCACTCTTTAAAAACAATCGATTCAATACAAATTTGAACGATTGGTTCCAAGATCTGGGCCAAGGAAGCCCTAATTGGTGATCAATCTGAAGTTTTACCTGGGCTTTGAGCAGAGAGAGTGTATTGCTTCAGAGACTCGAAGGAATACAACACTAACTTGCGCGACTCCATTAGACCTATTAATGAGGTCTTTTTCATAGCCATTGTGATTTCAAATTTGGTTTCTCTTAAGAGCCATTAAGGCGACCACCTCCCGTACCCCTCCCATCCTCTGATTTTTCCCTCCTGCTTCTAATTTGGGAACAGAAGAAAATGAAAAGTAGGGAGTGGAGGAGACGATGGTGGCTTGTGGTGGAGTGCGGTGGCGTGGAATGGCGGAGGTTATTTGCGTGATGTGATGGAGAGAAGAGAGGGAAAGTGGGGAATTGGATAGGATTTAAGGTTTTATGTGATAAGGGTATTTTAGTAATAACCTAAATGGATATTTGCGGGGCAAATTTGGCCAAATCCGTATCTGGCCCAAATTCATAACGGATATGATTTGATTCTCAAATTGCCCCAAAATCCATTTATCCAAACCCAAATCCGCCCCATTCGAGGCGAGGTGGGCGGATATCAGTGTAAATTTGCCTCATTGACAACCCTATGGGCATTCGTGATCTTTTAAATGGATGCTCTAAATTTAGGAGGTCAAAAGTCACCATGGTTTTCTATACCTTCTCCCACTCAAACTCTATATCAAGAAGAATGGTTGAAGAGACTTTTAAATTGATGTTTGTCATTTTTAAAAAGAATGGTGATACAATGAGGTGAGGGTGAGGCTCTCAACCATTGGATCGAATTGATGGACTTATCTTTTATTATCTCAAACATAAAAATAGGAACAATAGTTTGAATAAAAGAGATTTGGTTGTTAAATTCTTAAAAGACCTAAACTTTATATTCATGCCAACACAACAATTTCCACAACAATCAAAACTACAAAAACATACAAATACATCAAGATTATCATTATGATTCAATATGAATTGATGGGGGTTTGCTTGATAAGAAAATTTATAAGGAAGAAGTGAAACATCTCATTAAATCTTTTGTAAATGAAAGATAATGAACTCAAATCATTCATTGTCTTAGAGTTTGAAGATCCATCTTGTCCCTCTCTCTATTGAGTTTAATTCAGTTCTTCAATACTGACAATTAGAGAGGAAGAAGATCTGGTTAAAGTCCTCAATCCTGCTTCTTCTTTAATGCAAAATGAAAGGAATGTCAAGTTAAACATAAAGATAAACAAGGACCATAGGAAGTTACCCATTTTTAGCAGAGTCAGCAAACAAAATAGTTCTTATTTTTATGGTGCGGGATTAAAAATGATTATTCAATTCGATGCAACGGTTGAAAGCCTCACCCTCACTGAATATTGTGAAGTTAACCTCATTGAATTATCACTCTTTTAAAAAAAAAAAAAAGTACAAAGTCGCATATTTTGAAACAACGCACACTCTTCCAAAAGGAAGTGTGCCTCTTTAAAGAATGTCGCTTTATTGCTTTGTTAGGCGGCAGAACAGATAAATTTT
This sequence comes from Berberis vulgaris, assembly GCA_963556465.1. NCBI lineage: Eukaryota > Viridiplantae > Streptophyta > Magnoliopsida > Ranunculales > Berberidaceae > Berberis > Berberis vulgaris. Next base: position 17,284,989 of record OY747129.1, on the reverse strand, counting down.
AGGTCAATGCAAATTATGTTAGACGACTAGTTGACGCCTTCCCCTATTCAAACCTTTACCCCCTCTTCATTCCACCACACGAATCATCCGTTTGATCTTCACTTCTTGAATCATTTACACCACGAACCCTAAAATCGGTAGATAATTACAATTTCTCCTTCAAAGTTGAAAAAGTACATTTACTAAAATAAGCTACAATTAGACTTTTTATTGTGCTTAAACCGTAATATGATATACTTTTGAAACTTTAAATAAGCTATAATAGAACAATTAACATATAAGCTTATTTAACCCAATTTACACAAGAAACATGAATGAACAAATTATTGGAGAACAAAAAATTAGGTGAGTTCCTCAAATCATCAACATGGCATAATGCCCCCATCTTCTAAATCCTATGTTCTTATAAACCTAAAATCCCAAACTCTACAACTTGCAACATGTATATCCATACAATTCGTACCATAAACGACCAAAATTTCGTTGCATATCTTGATTCTGACCAATTTACTTCTTCAAACCTTTGATTTGGCTTCTTATTTGGCAGAGGATGTGGACGTTATTAATGTTGTTGTTCTTCGTCAAAATTTGAGGTGGCGGTGGAAGGTTGAGGCAGAGATGTTGTGGAAGCGGCGGTGGAGGAGGCTGGAGGGTAGGAGAAAGAACTAATGGTTGTGCAGAAGTAAAATGAGATTGAAGATTTCATAAGCAAAGCTCACACCTCATATCAAGGTTAATTTTTATACCATTCTCCCATTTGGGTATACAATTATCTTTTTATTTAGCCAAAAAAGCCATAATAAATTATTTGCTTAGGGCTTTGCATCTTATTTATTATTTATTATTACAATTATTGTAATATAAATCAAAATGACTATTCAAGATTTTGGGAAATACTGAGTTCATTTACTTGGTTGAATAATTAAAAACATAAGTTGTTTTTTTTTTTTTTTTTTTTTTTTGCAAGATTATCACAACCCAAATAAAAAGAACTATTATCAATAAAACTAGTATAATTTTATTACAATCTCAAACCAAAAGATTGCATTGCTTAAATACAACATAGAAATACAATATAAGAGGACACTTATTTCCCAAGTCCTCACAAACAAAATGTCTTCTACAAAATGGCTTCCTCTGACTTCTTCCTCCCGAAAAGTGTTAAATGTATCATCATGAGTTACACAACCCTATGAACAAAATATTTTTATTATTCAAACCTTATCTACGATTAAATCAACCATTTTGAAAATTTTGAGTAAACCTTAGTTTACTTTATATTATGTAAAATACATATTTGCAAAGGTGTGATGACTTAGTGGTTGATTAGTGGCGGATGGTATTACTAGGTCACAGGGTCAAACCCAATACTATTTGCAAAATATAAGTCCTAAACATATCTATTTTACAAAATATTTATATGTCATTTCTATTTACATCATATTAATATATTTTCTTACACACCTGACACTTTCAATGTCATTGGCAGGTTACTAGATGTTTCTAGTATAAACAAACTTTGGTCTAGCACGCATGCCACTTGCATATGCATATAATAATACCTAGACTCTTTCCGAGGTATAATTATATTAGTGCACTAATTTTTCGAATGCTTACCATGACCGATTCCTCAATATTCGTATAATCTAAATATTTATTGTTACACGCATAATGATGCTTTTTATTTTAAAGAGCAAAATTTAAAATTCATCAAATTTATAAAATAACAATTTTATTGTATAAATTTCAACAAGAGGATCACAATGGCAAAAACGACATAAAAATTAGAGCTACGAGCAATTTTCTATACTTAGTCAAAGTTCAGGTAAAAATCTAGTCAAAACCATTACTGCTAACGTCATCGTCTTTCCTCATGTTGCAGAACACTGACATTCGCTAAGAACAAAACATTTTTCGATAAGCTATAAATTCTTCAATTTCCAACGAAATATTGCAATCTATATACGGATAGAAAGCTTACAACATTATCTTTCTAATGGAATAATCAATTTAATGAAACTAAGAAAATTGTGGGAGTAATTAAGTGTGAAACCTACCCATATTCTTATGTATATGCTAATTTCTATTTCCTATTTTGACTTTGATTGTGAACTTCAATCTCCCCAACTGTCTAATTGTCATTCCAATAATTCAAATGCAGTATAAATTTGATATATTAGTCAATACACAAACAAAACTTCACTAAAACCATCTAACAACCCAAAATTGGAACAATGGATTTCACATGTTAAGAAAACAAACAAAATAAACAAAGTACAAATCATTCTCACCTTACCCTTTCTGGTCATATTTTCTTCTTCTTCTTCTAATATGATTATTACATTTGAAACAATCTATTTATAGGTCTGAAAATGGATGAATAATCCATTATTTCCAAAATTTTGGACACATGAACCTTATGTGTCACAACTTGGAAACAAGGTTCTTCCACCTCATTCTCCCTTTCTAGCTTTTCATTCCAGCTCTTCCTTCATTTCCAGCTCCTTCCAGTTTTCCTTCATTCAGTAATTAAATAATTAAAGCAATTATAGTACTTATTTTTAGACTATTTCATCACCACCTAAAAGAGGATTTCGTCCTCGAAATCAACATACCTAACTGTCAAAAAGTCGTGATATTTATCTCGCATTTCTGATTCCAGCTCCCATGAATCTTCATTTTCATCATGGTACCCCTATTGTACCTTGACTAGGGTGATTTCTTTGTCCTTAGTTTCTTGTCTTCCAATTAAGAATATGCACATGGGTGTTCTGCATAGGTGATGTCTTGATTCAACTTGATAACTTAAGTCAATAACGTGAGACTTATCGGTACATATCTCCTTAGCATTGATATATGAAAAACATTGTGAACTCTAGATAAGTGTGGTGGTAAGAAAAACTTGATATGTTGATTTCTCAATTCTTTCGAAATTTGAAATTGACCAATGAACCATGGCGGTATAATTTTCCTCTTCTTACTCCGTAGCAAATAATTCCTCGAGTGGGAGACACTTTTAAGAACACTTTATTGCCAACCATAAATTCTAAAATTCCTTATTCTACAATCAACATAACTCTTTTATCTATTTTCCGCAATTTGCAAGCATTGTTTGATAAGGGCAATTTTCTTAGTGGTTTCCTAAACTAAATCTTGGCCAACTTGTTCTTTGTCTCCTATTTTTGCCCAACATGTTGGTGATCTACATGGTTGTCCATATAAAGCTTCAAAAGGTGTCATACCAATGGACTGATAACTATTAGTGCAAAAAAATTCAGTGAGAGGAAAATGATTTTTCCATGTACTTTCAAAATCAAATACACGTGCTCGCCACATATCTTCCATTATTTGATTGACGCATTCCTTTTGGCCATCTGTCTAAGGGTATTTTTAATACTGAAATTAAGTGTAGTCCTGAGAGATTTTTGAAAACTTTCCCAAATTTTGAAAGTAAAACGTGCATCTCAATCTGAAATGATAGATACTGGAATTCCATACAATTTAACGTTTTTTCAAATATACAATCTACTAAGATTTTCCACCATATAAGACATGTTAGAAGGAAGAAAATGCGCAAATTTTGTCAAACGCTCTACTACTACCCATATAACATCATGTCCTTTACGAGACTTTGGTAACCTGATGAAAAAATCCATCGTTATACGTTCTCATTTCCATTCGACGTAGGTAGTGATTATAGAAGTCCTCCTAGCTTTTGGTGTTCTATCTTTAATTGTTGACAAGTTAAATATTTTGATACAAATTATGCGATATCCATCTTCATACATTCCCAAACATCTTAGTGTTTCCTGGGTGTATTGTCAATCACGAATGACGGGCTTCTTGAAGAACTTCATTTTTCATGTAATCATCAGGGGTACATAATCTATTGCAATATCTATATCTGTCATTCCCTATGCTCCAAGGGTTTTGCAGCCATCTTTGTAAACCAGATTTGCATCTCAGATCTTTTGGCATGCACATCTAAATTTTTTCTAATCAAAATGGGTTCAATTTCCACAGTGCAGAGATAAACATTTCGTTTATGAGTTGTGATATAAACGTCGAATTTTGTTAGAGTTTCGAGCATTTGTCATTCCTTTACCCTGAGAGATGCAATGTAACCTATAGAAGTTTGGCTTAGAGCATCAGCAACAAAGTTTGATTATCTTGGATGATATTGGAGAGTGATATCATAGTCTTTAAGATGTTTCATTCATCTACGCTGCATCATGTTCATTTTTTTTTGTGAGAATGTGTATGCATAAAAAAAAAATCGAAGGTCTCCCCATATAAGTAATGTCTCCAAAGTTGTAAAACAAAGATTGCGGCTACCAATTCTAGGTAAGGAGTAGGGTAGTTGAGTTCATAAGGTTTAAGCTGTCCTGATCAGTAGGCAATTACTTTTCTTTCCTGCATGAGAACACAACCCAAACCTTGATGTGATACATCACTATAAATGACTTTATAACCGCTTCTCAGAATAGTCAGGAGTGGTGCAATGTTAACTTTTTCTTCAATTTTTGAAATATTTCTTGCAATTATTATCCCAATTGTATTTCACATCCTTTCCTATTTAGCGAGTTAGTGGTATAGCAATACGCAAATATCCTTCCATAAATCTTCGAAAGTACCTAGGCAATCCGAGAAAACTATGAACTTCAGTGGGTGTTTTCGATAAAACCCATTTTTGAATAGCATCAACCTTGTAAGGTTTATGAAAACTCCATTTTTAAAATCAAATGACCAAGGAATTTAACTTATTCTAGCCAAAATTCGCTTTTCCAAACTTGGCATCTAATTAATGTTCTCGCGAGGACTGTAAGGTCATTCTAAAATGTTGTTCATGTTCCTTATTTGATTTTGAATAAATCCAAATGTCACCAATGAACACGATAATAAATTGATCCATCTAAGGGCGACTGATGTGATTCATCAAATCCATAAATACGGCAGATGCATCGATCACCCCAATGGCATAACTAAAAATTCATAGTGTCCATAATTAGTTTGAAAAAAGGTCTTCAAAATATCTTCATTTTTTACTAGGACTAAATGATATCTTGATCTCAAATCAATTTTTGTAAATATTGTGGCTCCTTGCAGTTGATCGAATAAATCATCGATCCTAGGTAGTGGATACTTGTTTTTTATTGTGACTTTATTAAGTTGTCCGTAATCAATGCGTAAATGGAGTGAGCCATGTTTTTCTTCTGTAGAACAACACTGGAGCTCCCTAAGGTGATGAACTTGGTCTGACATATGATAAGGGGTTAACGATATTGGTGATGTATCGGGAACAGGTTCAATACTAAAGTCAATATCACGTTTGGGTGGTAACTTCGGTATTTTATGAAAAACATACTCAAATTCTCGCACTATTAGAATTTGTTTGACAGGTATGTTTTGGTCATTCTCCTCAATAGATGCTAAGAAGCTGGTAGTCATAGCATCGTATGGTTGGTCACAACGAAGAACAAATTTTTTACTAGGTAGTGAAAAAGGTAACAATTTTCTCGAAATAGTTTAATGTTGCACGGAAACTAGTAAGCCAGTTTATGCCTAATATGACATCAAAATGACTCATGCTAAGAGCAATCAAATTGGCATGGAGTTCCTTCCCAATGATGATGACAGGGCATTTCTTACATACTAGATTCAGAATAGAGATGTTACCCAACGGTGTGGTTATAATGAGGGCTATGCAAAAGTATATGTTTTACGCCTATTGTTTTTACAAACGTAGATGAGATAAATGAGTGTGTAGAACCCGTATCAAATAAAACTTTAGCACAACCAATTGAATATAGAAAAGGTACATTCAACTTCCGATTGATTACTACTCAAAGTGTAAACTCTGTATTGTCCACCTTGTTGTGGCCGATTATCTTTTGTTGACTATTTGCAGTCTTTACTAAAATGACCACGTTTTCCACAATTGAAACAAATACCTCTTGGTGCACTTTCTAGAGTGCGTTCTCGAGCTTGATGTCCCGTTCTTCCACAATTATAACATTCACCGTTTCCTTCATTGAAATTTCTAGACGATACCTCTATGGTAGTTCGTGGTGTTCCATTATCTAATCGTTTCCTTTTCCATGATGGTTGTTTGTTTGTCAAACCTGGTGTGGTTTTTTTTCCCTTTCTTCCTTGCGTTAGCATCAACTTCTTTGGTCTTTTGATAATTAATGTTATTTATCCCATGAGACAAAACACGATTCAATGCTTGTTTATAAGTCAGATCATCAATCCCAATTAAGAAATGTTGAATTCATGGAGTAAGACCTTGTATAAATCATTGAACTTGTTTCTTCTCATCCAGAACCATGTGCAGAACAAATCGTGATAGTTTTGAAATTTTGATTAATATTGGCCAACAGTGGATGTACCCAGTGGCGGATCTACAGAGGGACCAAAGGGGGCAGATGCCTTCCATCAATTAAAAAAAAAATAGTATATTCCCATTGAAATTCACTAAATTAACACCCAACCTGTTATAGATGCATGACATGTTATTGATCTGCCTTCTTTCCTTGATTGCACTGTTAAAGTCACTAGGATTGCCTCTTGCACTATTTTCAGGTCACTATCAGAATTTTTGAATTTTTTAATGTCAACGTAAAGACACTATATTATAAAATTCATTGAATGAAGTACCTATCAACCCTTCTTTGTACAATGGTTGGTCTTTAAAACTTCATTATTAAAATGACCCAAGTTCGATTCTCCTTGGAGCGTAATAATTTTTTTAACATATTTTTTCTTTATATTTGTTATCATCCCTGAATTTTTTGTTTTTCATAAGTTGTTTTTATGCAATTATATGAATACATTAAAAAGAACATAATTTATAGTTTAATAAAGACTTGTTTGTTCACAAGTAGTATGAAACCCAAACACAAGACAAATATCATAAAATAAAATCCACAAAAAGAATATGTAATTAAAATCTAAGATAACAAACATAGAACTCAACAAAATATATATCCTTATTCAACTCATATAAAATTTAGGGGTTGGGTTGGCTCGTAAACCCCCTACCCTCCATTTGTTTCTATAAACTTGTAATTAGGATCTTTTTATGTTCACACATATCAGATTTTTCCAGGTAAAGCCTACATACTTATCTTAATTATTTTATAACTTAAATAAGGTATTCTAGCTATTAGGCTTGTTTGCCTTTGTTTAATTGTCGACGACTTGATCATAATTTGCCTTAAAATATTATACTCGATCCTGTTGATATATATAATATACTTTTTATAGTTGTACAGATAAATGCACAGTACTAGATTAAGTTCACAAAATATACAATTAGATTTTTATTTTATTTTAGTGTTAATTGTAGATGTTAGTAGAAATTTGTTTTTAAATTATCAGTGCGGAGCGAGAATTGTGATTTTGTTTTTCGAAGTAATTTCAGTATCGTGATTTTTAAGAATTGTTTCGTTGTATATACAAAAAAAACGTAAAAATTTCAAGTGTATGGTTCGCAAACAGTGATTTGATTGATGATGAAGAAAGAGAACTCTTGGTTCAGTTCTCCACCTCAACGAAGGAATAAAGGATTGATAAAATTCTATTTAGTTTAACCCATAGTGTCAAACATATATAAATATGTGGACAAGTAAGATACAAGTAAATTAACCTGATAAACACATTATAAATACATAAAAAGAAGACTATACACTTTAGTATCCCTATAAATGTAATTTGCTACATAATTTTCTGAGTTTTACATAAAAATATCAGAATCTACGAAAATGAAAAAACATTTTGATCGAAAATATGTAATTTTCTTCATAACTTTTTTGGTTTTACACGAAAATGTAAAAATTTACAACAAAATGAAATATTTCGAAATAACTCGTCAAAATAACGCACTATTCTTTTTTCGACACTTAAATTTTGAGTTCTCAAAAAAAAAAAATGTTGTGATATTTTGTGAAATCACAATCCTTGGTCTGGAATGGAAAATTTTCTAGCTTTGCCCCCTGATAATTCCTATTATCGACCAACAATCCCTTACCATTTCGCCCCTCCTTGACTAAAATTATGTCTTCACCACTGAAGGTCCTTGAGTGAGGTTGATGACGTCAAGCTCTCGTTTTACTTTCTTTGTTGCAGGAAAATAGTTGTCTTCAAATTTGGTCTTAAACATTTCCCATTTTATATCAGAAATGTTGTCTTTTTCTTGACAAAATTCCACTCAAATAGAGCTTCTTCAGTCAGGTAAAATAATGCCACTTTCCTTTAATAGTTTTAGTGCAGTCCATTATTTCAAATATATTATCCATATTTCGTATCCATTGGTTAGCCACGATTGGATCTGAATTACCAATAAATGTTTGTGCTCTCAAATGTTTGAGTTTTTTTAATAGACATGATAAAGAAAATGAATTTTCCTTAGGCATTTCACATTTATTCAGATGACGCGTTTGAATCACCCATATACTTAGCAATTTCTCGAAAGATTTCGATAATGGTTGTTGCATCATGACTGACTCGTCATCATTAGTGTTCTCGTCAAACATGACTCCTTAGATTAACAATTGAAAAGAATAATCAATGAGAGAAATACTTTATGCCCTACTTTATTATCTAAAGTCTTCCTAATTTTTTGGTGTTGGTCTTGGAAGGACCATCAACTTCAATCAAACCATGAGAGAAATACTTTATGCCCCTACATCCACAAGTCAATGTCATGATATCCTGGTGAGGTAGGTGGATCTAATTCATGAATAGTTGATGCATGCGACGGCGTGTTCATCCTTTGAGGTGGTGGTGCATACTAGAGTTCATATTCTAAAATCAGTTCTGGATATGCCCAAGGCCATTGTATCTGCTGCTCTTCGTAAATTTCTTGAAGTATGGCATAATACTGGGATTTGTCAAACAAAGCTCAAGGGCTTGATGTACTACAATTATCGGCCAATAAATGATGACAAACAACATTTTCACATATACTTACTGAAGTGTATTGCAGATGTTTTCAACTTTCCAAGCAACTAACCTTAAACAACTGAGGTTTGACCTCGTTCGTGAGCTATAAAATTTCTCAACCGTATCCCATCATTGACATCAATATGAATATCGTCCTACTAACTCATTCTATCTATCATAAATTTCAAGGTTAGTTTCTCACAATGGTATATTTAGGATTCATAACCTAAAATTCTGATGCCAAAAATTGTCACAACCCAAATAAAAAAAAACCAATATCAATGACTTTGCCTAGTTGACTCTTCTTACTATGAGAACAATGAGCACCAGATCGACAAGAGCCTAGCCGTGTAGTTGTTTCGCTTCTGAAATCAGCAGTCCCCTATCATCGCAAACTAGTAGAATTTCATTAGAATCTGAAATCTTAAAATTACACTACTTAAATACAACTTAGAAGTACAATATTTAGATGACACTTATTTCCCAAATCCTCATAAACAATACACCTTTTACAAAATGGCTTTCTCTGGCTTCTTCATTCTGAAAAGTGTTAAGAGTATCATCATGAGTTATACATCCTAGTGAGTAGATTATTTTTTATTAAACCTTATTTACGATCAAATCAACTATTTTGAAAATTTTGTGAAACCTTAGGTTACTTTATATAATGTAAAATACATATTTTACTTCATCTGCAATATTGTGGTTATCATAATTTGCCAAATACAACTCATAAACATATCCATTTTACAAAACAATCACGTGTTATCTCTATTTATATCCCATTTATAGATTTTTTTAAACACTCGACACTTCTAGTGTCATTGGCAGGATACTAGACTCTTTCAGTATAAACTGCCTTTTGTCTAGAATGCATGCCACTTGCATTTAGGTATAATAATACCTTAGACTTTTCTAGAGGTATAATTACATTAGTGCACGGATGCTTACTGATAATACATCAAAATAGACCGATCATCACGGCTTTACAGGTGGCATAGAGACCCATCACGAGAATATATCATCCAATCTATTGGGCCAGGTCATAAAGCCCAAAAATAATAAAGGCAAATACAAAGGCCCAGATAAGGTCCGCCAACGAGATGACATAAACGGAACCCGAATCCAGGCCCGACACGAGTTCTCTTATAAAGAAGAGGAACGTTGCACCAAAAAGAGTCGTGCAGGGAGTTGCGCCTCCACGGATGCATCTCCATTAAGGAGGAGACTGTTACGAGAAACATCTCCTTCCGTTGCGCCTCACATGCTTAAGTCACGCAGAGAATTAACCTCAACCATTATAAAAGGTAAAAGAAACATTCGACACAGGTATGCAACTTTAACTGAGTATTGTCCATATTTATTTCCTTCTTCAAACAGAGTTGTTGACTTAAGCATCGGAGTGCCTTCAGCCACAAAAAGGTGGCCATTGGCAGTCTAACATCTATTTTGCAGGTCAAATTCACAAGAGGACAATTTCTGGACGCATCAGTTTGGCGCCGTCCGTGGGGAATGACGAGTTTTCTTTCTAAAAACAAGATCCACAGTGACAATGCTCACCACAATATGATAGAAGATCAACAAGCCATAAGAATAAATGACATACTCTATAGATCCTCAACCTAGTAATGATCTCGATAACTCTCCCACTAGTAACGATGCATCACAAATAGCTCTGAATAGGAAGTAGCCCAGATCACGGACCAATGGCGCCCGAGAATTTGGATCCACAATATGCAATAGCCCATACAACCCAAGCATCCGACGACGCTACCACGAATCCTCGAGTAGACCTGTTAATGGCCTAGATGAGTTACATGACAAAGATGCTGGAAAAATCAACCAGGAGCCCATCCAGCTAGCTGATCCTGTTCAGGCACCACCACAAAAAAAACTCCGCTAACCGAACTCAAGGAAGTGACGAAGTCCCAGCTGAACCAAAATAGGGAAACTTCGAAAGTAATGAGCTCCCCCGAGGCAAGACTCCACTGAGTGATGGGTCGCTTACTGAAATCTCGTTCAAGACAGGAGTCACGGATCCCAACATACTATACGAGTTAGCCAAGCCGCCATTCTCTGATGCTCTCATGAAAACAACAATGCTGAAAAAGTTCACTCCGCCAAAGTTCGAAGTATATGATGGTACTACTGACCTAACTGATCACCTGAGACACTTCCACTATATGATGGCCCTAAAGGAAACCACAGAGTTGATCTTATGCAGAACATTTCCAACCAGCCTCACCTCTACAGCGATGAATTGGTTCAATAGCCTACCACCGAGGTCAATAGACTCTTTCCAAGCATTAGCCACCGCTTTTATCACCAGATTCATCGGGAGCCAGTAGATGAGGAAAGTACACACTACCTCCTACATGTCAAACAGAAGCCCGAAGAGATGATACATAAATATGTCACTCGTTTTACCAATGAATTAAGAATGATCGATGGATTCAGTGATGACACAAATGATGCGACCTTTATCGCCGGACTGAAGAGGTGCCTATTCTTTTATGCCCTTAACCTGGAACCTCCAAAAGGCATGGCAGTCTTGCTGAAAACAACCCAAAAACACATTTCTTTGGAAGAGATGAAAGCTGCCAAAAGAAAAAATGAACAAGAAAGAGAAAACCATTTGAGGAAACGAGAAAGGAAAGAAGAAAAAAGGCAAGACGATAGATCGTGGGAAGATAGCAGTCAATCAAATAAACATCGGAACGACAGAAAAATCAAATCAAACCAGCCGAAATCCAGGAGGTCACAATCGACACGGTCCAATCATGAGCGGATAACCAGCGTAATAAAAAGGAATACAAACCATACACGGCCCTAAATACAAGCCATACCAACATCCTGAATTGCATAGCGAATCGGGAGGACATCAACTGGCCACTCAAGATGAGAGGATGCCCGGAAGGAAGAGACAAAAATAGTTATTGTTATTTTCACAAGGATCACGGGCATGATACCAAAGTCTGCTACAAGCTAAAAGAGGAAATCGAACATTGGATCCAAAGAGGACAGCTCGACGAATTCATTGGAATGCCACTCAAACAACTCAAAAGGAAATAAAAGACAAATGCCAATGCCATAGGATCGAAAGAACCATCCAGGGAACTGATATACACTCTACACCATATCCACCCCAGTAAAGAAACACCTTCCGCTCGAACATATCAATATCGAAGTGGAAAGCATAACGCCCTGAAGATGGTTGCACCGATCGAATCATGGACTCTAACAGCAGATGCAGATTCAATCCGAATTATCAACAAAAGAGATCGTGAATTAAATGAGAAAAAATAGCAAAGTCATGACAATGTAGCTATCTAGAGAAATGACTGTTAAGAATGGTCGGGACATCCAAAAAGGAGAATCAATTAAATTACAGATTCAGAATCACCATCCCACGAAGGATAAAAGCTTCAAAATGAAGCCATCAGCACATAAAGCTAAAAGGAATCGGGACACAAGTAAGATACATATAATAAACTTATGGCCTGATCAACCAACGAAGTAAAAGTTGAACGAATGAATCGACTTAACACAAAAAACTTTGAATTGACTGAGACGTCGAGTTAACGAAATAAAAGTTAGACGAACAAGTCAACTAAGTAAAAACAACTTCGAATCGATGAGACGTCGAGTTGACAAAATAAAAGTTGGATGAATAAGTCAACTAAGTAAAAACAACTTCGAATCGACTGAGACATCGAGTTAACCAAGTAAAAGTTGGACGAACAAGTAAACTAAGTAAAAAACAATTTTGAATCGACTAAGACGGTGAGTTAACGAAGTAAAAGTTGGACGAACAAGTCAACTAAGTAAAAATGACTTCGAGTCGACTAGAGCGTCGAACCAACAAAGTAAAAGTTGAACGAATGAATCAACTTAACACAAATTTCAAATCGACTGAGACGTTGAGTTAACGAAGTAAAAGTTGGACGAACAAGTCAACTAAGTAAAAAGGACTTCGAATCAACTGAGATGTCGAGTTAACAAAGTAAAAGTTGGACGAACAAGTCAACTATGTAAAAAACAACTTAGAATCGATTGAGACATTGAGTTAACGAAGTAAAAGTTGGACGAACAAGTCAACTAAGTAAAAACGACTTTGGGTCGACCAGAGTGTCGAACCAATGAAGTAAAAGTTGAACGAATGAATCAACTTAACACAAACTTCGAATTGACTAGGACGCTGAGTTAATGAAGTAAAAGTTGGACGAACAAGTCAACTAAGTCAAAATGACTTTGGGTCGACTAGAGCGTCGAACCAACGAAGTAAAAGTTGAACGAACAAATCAACTTAAAACAAAAAGCTTCAAATCGACTGAGATGTCGAGTTAATGAAGTAAAAGTTGAACGAACGAATCAACTTAACACAAAAACTTCGAATTGACAGAGACGTCGAGTTAACGAAGCAAAAGTTGAACGAACCAATCAAGTTAACACAAAAACTTCGAATCGACTGAGATGTTGAGTAAATGAAGCAAAAGTGGGACGAACAAGTCAAAACAACTTTGATTCAACCAGAATGACGAACCAACTAAAAAGAGGCGAACCTCGTTTCAATCATACCAGCAAAGCAAATGATGAAGGAACAAGTTAATACAACTCGAGATAAACACATATTAGTTAACACACCAGATCGACAGAATAAAAGACAAGTAGACAAAACAGTTTCCTCACCAAAAATCCAAGACAACCAATACAAGGTTGAGGTAGACATACTAAAGCATAAGAAAATTCAAATTAGCAAAAAATAGACAAGGATATAGCTGTAAGAATCAAAACTAGAATATAAATCATTCAGACAACAATGGACGAACAAAGTCAACAAAAAGAAAAGCAAAGGAGAAAACTATTGTTCTTCATTTAAAAACTACTATATTACATTCAAATATAACAAAGGACTAAGGAGAAATATCTATAACATCCTCAGCGATACCATCTGCTAGAAGAGAGGTAGTCAGATCATTGACAGGGACTCTCTCTTCAAAAGGAGAAGGTGGCGGCGGCTCCTCAGCCATTGGATCACTTGGAGAGTCTTCAACACCCTCTTCATCCTCAAAGGTTTGATAGACCAAATGACAGTATTGAGACAAATCAACACCGAGACCCTCAATATAATCCAGAAGCCGACTCCGACCATTGACAACCCACAACCTATTCACCACCTCCATGACGAAGCCTATCCTTAACAAAAGCGAGCTTACTTCTGGCTGCAATAAGTTGGCTCTCAACCGTTGTGAGCATCGCGAAAGATTCAGTCTTGACCTCGTCAAGAGAAGCAAGTAATTGCTCCACCCTTTTCTCAGCAATGTCACGATTTTTAGAGTGCTTTATCACGCCACACGCCTCATCATAAAGTGCCTTCTCGGAAGACAACTCTTTTTCCACATCATGCAAACGTGCATGAACACTGTCTAATTCAACTTTTATAGATTCAAGCGCGGTCACAAACCGATCCTACACACCCTGCACCTCGGCCAACGAATCTTGATCAACCCCAACCAGTGTTCGAAAAATCGCTAGGCGCTGGGCGGGCGGCGAGCAGGTGCCTAGCGCCCAGGGGCCTAGGCGGTATTAGGTTTTGTATTATAACTTTAATAATTTACAAAAGTTAAGCGTAATACTTTATCAATTACATCCAATTTAATGCCAATATACATATACAAAATTTAAAAACATGAAAAATTAACAATCGTGAACAAAATTTATTAAAACTCAAATGACTGAAGTTGGTCATGATGGGTACTTTATATAAATTTGAATTTGTGTACTCTTTTATTTTTCTTCAAATTGCATGAATAACCTCAGTTATGTTTGATAAAATCTACATTAGTAAAATTGGTACCGCAGATCCTTTGAGAATTCCATTAAGTAATCATCATTTGCTACATTTAGACATATACTGAATAAAAAAACAATTAAATAGTTTATTTCTAAAAAATATGAAAGAAAAATAAAATAAGAACACAATCATCCTTATTAAAAAATAAAAAAATTAAATAAATAAAAATCGCCCAAACCGCCTAGACCCCGCCTAGACCCGCCAGACCCGCCCAGACTGCCCGCCCAGTCATTAATCTGGGCGGTTTTCCACCTTCAGAACATTGATCTATTCAGAACATGCACTTTTATTTGTATTGATAAATAACATGGGAAAATACCAGTAGTAACATTGAGAGCTTCCTCTCTAGGGAAATCACAAGATTACGATTGAGCTGATGAGTCAAACCCATCACCCAGTCATCCCATCCATTACAAGCCTAAGACCATCATCAATATGAAGGCTTGGATCCAACATAGGCATCGAAGGCCTCTCCACTGACCATTTGTGCTATTCATTAATCAGCTTACGCCCATCGTCCTGCACGCCAAGTTGGGAAAACCAACAAAACTTTCCATCCAATTTGACCCGAATCTCTTTGGGAGTGGGTTCGTTCCAACTGATCCATGAATGGAGGACGCGGGGATCCGGGAGTATGGAGGAACCACCACCCACAGCCGGGAAAAAAGAAAGAACAATAGGAGAACCATCCTTACTCTTTCGCTGCGAACAAAAATGGAATGAGTAGCATCATCGACAAGAGTGGAAGAACCTAAACATGCTGTAAAAGGTGGGACCTCCACCCCATCATCAACAGGAGGAGAAAAAGAACAAAGAGATCGCATTTCCGAAACTTGATCACGACTACTAAGCTCCTTAGATTGGATAACATCCAATTTGAGCATCTAGTCGTTTAAGGATAGAAAGTCCTCGTTAGAGCACTTAGCAAGGTCAAGGTCACCATAAGCAGAGAGAAGTCTTTTTTTTCACCATCATCCACCGGACGAATGGTATATTTTTCACTCCTCTCCAATGCCCTTTTCATCTCTTCCGCCTTTTGCAGAGAGTAACAGTCTTCCCTCGCAGGTTCTCTATCAAAAGAACCCGAATAAAGAAAAGTAGGACGAATAGAGTCAACGAGCCGTTTCTTCTTCGAAAAAGGTCAGAACTCATAAACAACCGCTTCGACGGACTAACAGGCCTTAGTACTTTTCTATTTTTGGAAGTCAAACTCGTAGCAACGCTAACAGGAGCATTGAGATTCGTAACATATGAGCTCACTTTCCGATCAACGACAAAGTTATCACCATCAACAATGACAGCACATGCAGCAACCCTCCGCGGCTCGTCTCTCAATTTGCAGAGCCCGCTCGACTTCACTCACACTGTACAAACCACTACGCCTCACCATATCATCAGTAAGATAGGTATCCAAATGAACTATGGGAAGCTGCAAAAAAGCTCATTGATGACCTGTTCCTCAGCGGTCAATTGCAGATTCCTCCTCTTGATAGGAACCCGAAAACACCTTACTATCTGTTGACCCCATAAATTGAAGTAGGCAGAGTGGACAAACGCATAAAACCAATCCCGCAACCAACCCCATATGTCGTCATTAAGTTTGCCAAAACACACGGGAGAACAAATAAAACATGTGCGATTGGGTTTCACGCTAAACCCCACCAAAGAATGCAAAATTCCAGTAGTTAAAGGAATACCAGAAAGGATGACCCTGACATACGTAGAAACCATAACCCTCCAACCGTTTTGGCCCATCTGAGCAGGAGGAATACCCAGAAGATCTAAATAAGACTAGAATAGCTTTGAAACTGGAAACCGAAGACTGACGTAAAACATACGAGGGTAAAGCGCAATGTATCCCTTCTTTGGATGACAAAAATTGTCATTTTCACGAGGAATAATGATTTCAAGGTCGGAAGGCAAAGAGTAGTTGGAACGGACACTATCCAAAGTAGCCTAATAAGCCTTATTTGGGGAAAAATGAGCTTCACAGGTAGTAAGCTGCTCACCGTCCAGTAGGTCACTAGCAGACATAACGAATAGGCAAGAAAAGATGAAAATAAAAGGCAATAGGAAAGAAGAAATAGCCCTAATAGCAAAGATGGTGTAAAGAAGGAAGCAAAGAAGTCACATCACCCTTTATACAACCAAGCAACGAAAAGACTGCTCACGGAATGACATATGAGACATCATGGCGCACGAAATTCCTAAAAAAATGCACGAAAACGAACAGACAACGAAGTAATCAAGACGATTAACCGACCGAGTGTTATTAACAACATTAAGTTCAATGCAAAGGCACAATCAAAATACCAACCGTCACAAAGTTAGAGGATACGTGAACATACCCACTAACTAAGGGGGGAGTAGCTGATGATACATCAAAATAGACCGATCATCATGACCGTACACGTGGCATCAAGACCCATCACGAGGATATAACGTCCAATCTATTGGGTCAGCTCATAAAGCCCAAGAAGAATAAAGCCAATTACAGAGGCCCATATAGACCCGCCAACGAGAAGACATAAATGGAGACCGGATCCAAGCCCGAACGAATCAGGGCCAAATCCAATGTTGACACGAGTTCTCTCATAAATAAGAAGAACGTTGCACCAAAAAAGAGTCGTGGAGGGAGTTACGCCTCCACGGACGCATCTTCATTAAGGAGGAGATTGTTACGAGAAACACTCCTTCTGTTGCGCCTCACATGCTTAAGTTACGCAGAGAATTAACCTCGACTATTATAAAAGGTAAAGGGAACATTCGACGCATATATGCAACTTTAATTAAGTTTTGTCCATATTTACTTCTTTATTCAAACATATTTGTTGACTTAAGCGTCGAAGTGCCTTCGGCGACCAAAAAGGTGGTCCTTGGCAGTCTAACACCTGTTTTGCAGATCAAACTCACAGGAAGACGATTTTTGGACGCATCACTTACCATGACCAATTCCTTAATAACTAATATAATTGAAATATTTATTGCTACACGCATAATGATGTTTTAAAGACAAATTTGTAATTTCATCAAATCTATAAAACAAAAATTTTATTATATAAATATCGACAAGAGAAACAACAACGAAAACGATATAAAAATCAGAGCTATAGGCTATTTTCTAGACTTAGTCAAAGAACAGGTACAAATCTGGTCAAAATCATGACTACTACATCATCATCTTCCTCAAGTTGCAAAACAATATGAAATTCTCTGAGAATAGAGCACTTTTCGATCAGCTATAAATTCTTCAATCTCAACGAAATATTGTGATCTATATATGGACAGAAAGCTACAACATCATCTTTCTAATGAAACAATCAATTTAATCAAACTCTGAAAATTGTGGGAGTAATTAAGTGCTAAACCTACCCATATACTCATGTATGTGCTAATCTCTTTTCGTATTTCGACTTTGATTGAATTTCAATCTCCCCAACAGTCCAATTTTCATTCCAATAATTTATATGCAATATAAATTCAAATTATTAGTCAATAAAACAAACAAAACTTTACTAAAACGACCGAATAACCCAAAATTGGAATAATGGATTTCAGGGTTTTTTTTTTTAACATGAAGAAGTATCCCACATTTTCCTATTAGATAGTTTAAAAAGTTAATTAGGAAAGATACTAAAAAGTAATACCTAGCCCAAACAAGAAGAGTTATTAGGAGGAATGTTTTTTTAAGCGAGGAAAATTTAAAGAGGTGTGTAGTTATTCTTTCTCCCTATATATACCAAGTTACACGCATCTATGTGAATAATGTTGATTGTATATGAAGTTTGTTTAGGTTAGATATGAAAACTTATATACACTAGTGGGCTTCATCATTAGCTGATTGGTTGTAGTGTTACATATATGAATATTCCTTTTGATGTACGCTCATGAATGATACAAATACAATATGGCCAATGTTCTGTGAATGAAAGATATGCTCTTTGTTTGAATATGGCCAATTTTGCTGCCAACCATGACATTCCTTGGATGATCGGAGGCGATTTTAACACTTATTTGCATTCGGGCGAAAAAGTAGGGGGGGTTGAGCTGTCCAGGGCAAGCTTGTCACATTTCTCAGACTGTATTGAACTCAGTGGTTTAATTGACTGTAGTTTCTCGGGCCCTCGTCTCACTTGGTGCAATAACAGGCGGGGCAGTGAGCGCATTTGGGCTAGACTTGATAGGATATTTGTTAATTCAGCTTGGTTGACAGGTTTGGGCAGTCCTAAAGTGGAGCACCTCAGCAGAACCTTTTCTGATCACTCTCCGTTGTTGGCTTCCATGCCAACTCAATCAAAATTCGGTTTTGTTCCTTTTCGTTTCCTTAATATGTGGACAACTCATCCTGAGTTTCTGGATCTGGTCAAGGACACGTGGATGACTGATATGGGTACCATGAGACCCATTGATAGGGTGGATGCCAAACTTAAACTGACACGTCGAGCTCTTATACAGTGGAATAGGACGGTCTTTGGCAATGTGTTCAGCAGGATCCGAGCATTAGAAGATGAAATGCAACAGTGGGAAACTACACTTTTGGCGGGTTTTGCAAATAATAGTAATAATGGTCTGAATGCTGATGCTAATTGGGATGTCCATGCTTGCTGCAATTTACATCGTTGTCAGGCCGAGTACAGATTAGCTCTCAAACAGGAAGAGCTTTACTGGATTCAAAAATCAGGTGAAAAAGAGTTCAAAGAGGGGGACACCTGCACTAAGTACTTTTTTGCTTCCACCAAGTCCAAACAAAAGCGAAGAGCCATCAGTCAGATTACTTTGCCGTGCGGTAGAAGTATTTCAGAACCTGATGAGATTCTTGACAACGCCAATGAGTTTTTTGCTGATATGATGTCCTCTCAAGGTGATTGTAGAGTGGATACGGAATTGTTACATTGTATTCCGCAGTTGGTGGAACCTGGTCAATGCGAGTTGTTGGTCAAAAGACCTTCCTTGGAGGAAGTAAGAGATGTTGTTTTCGACATACCCAAAAACAGTGCGCCAGGGCTGGATGGCTTTACGGCTGATTTCTTTCAGTTTTGTTGGGAGGTCGTGAGCATGGACATTTGGGAGGCGGCTATTCAGTTTTTTGAAGGGGAAGCAATGCCGTCGTCTTTTTCGGCGAATTTCATGGCCTTGATTCCTAAGATTGAGAACCCAGTTTTCTTTTCTGATTTTCGCCCAATCAGTCTGTGCAATGTGATTTATAAGATCTTCAGTAAAATCCTTTGCTCCAAGCTGGTAGATATCTTGCCACGGTTGATTTCTCAGGAGTAGGGGGCTTTCGTTAAAGGCAGGTTCATTGGTGAAAATATTGGTTTGGCGCAGGAATTGATTAGAGACATTAACAGGACGGTTATTGGAGGCAATGTGGTGCTGAAAATTGACATGGAGAAAGCATATGATAGACTGGAATGGAACTTCTTGCTTGCAGTTCTTAAAAAATTTGGCTTTAATGGTAGAATCTGCCATCTCATCTCCAACTGTGTTGCATTCTGTGGATTTTCGGTTCTGCTCCAGGGAGTCTACAAAGGCTTTTTCAGATCCACTAGGGGTTTAAGGCAAGGAGACCCTCTCTCCCAATTTCTTTTCATTATTGCCTCTGAAGTGTTGAGTAGGGGTTTGAAAGCAGCTTTTGAGAATGGCAAAATTGGATATTATACTCCCAGGAATTGTAGTCCTATCTCTCATCTTCTGTATGCAGACGACACTCTTATTTTTTTAAATGGCAGAAAGTCCTCAGTCATGGGATGCATGGAGTTCCTTCGACGGTACTGTAGGACCTCGGGGCAAAAAATAAATGAGGGAAAAAGTTTTTTTACTTTGGATGACAAGGCAGCAGCAGAGCGCATTGTGGCTTTAAAGAGCTCTACAGATTTTCGATTTCAGGTTTCACCATTGAAATATTTGGGCGGGCCAGTGTTCCAAGGGAGGGTTAAGATTTCATACTTTGAAGATTTAATTTCTAAGATTCAGTCTCGTATTCAGGGATGGAAGGCCAAATTGTTATCTCCAGGAGGCAGATTAATTTTGATTAAACATGTCCTTAGTTCGATTCCAATTTATATTCTTAGTGCCATGTGTGTACCACAGACAGTTTTAGCTCGAATTAATAGTTTGATGGCGGATTTCTTTTGGGGGGATTGCGAAGGCCGTCTAAAGAAAAAATGGGTGTCATGGGATAAAATTTGTTTTCCACAGGCGGAAGAAGGTTTGGGAGTTAGAGATTTGAGGGCTGTGATGACGGCCTTTCGAATTAAGGCTCTTTGGAGACTACTTATTTCAGACTCCTTATGGGCCACTTTTATGAGGAGAAAATATTGGCTACAAGGCGTTGGTTCGAGTAGTCAACCTGTCAAAAGTGGGTCCTCTCCTTTTTTTTAAAGAGATCATGCTTGGGAGACCGTTCCTTTTGAGTAACTCGCTCTCGCGTATTGGCATGGGGGATACTAGTTTCTTTGAGGAAAACTGGAACATGGTGGCTTCTTTTAGGAGACCGGCGGCAATGGTTAATCAAGGTTTTTGGCCCTCAGTTAGCGAGGTGATGTTGGGAAATTTTGAATTGGTTCATCCAGACCTCCGAAACTTGGCGCGTGGTCTTTTTGCTGAGCGATTATGTGGTGAGGCCCATGAGGCGGATACGTGTGTGTGGGTTCCGAACGTGGATGGGTTTTTCTCTCTCCATTCGGCCTATGATCTGTTACGGAAACATGGGAGAGTCAATGCACTCAGTCAACTTCTTTGGCAAGACCTCCTTCCTTCCAGAATATCAGTTTTTGTTTGGAAATTACTCCGTAGAGGAGTGCCAGTGGATGGGGAATTATACAGATGTGGTTTGAGTCTGGCCTCTAGATGCCGTTGTTGTAGCTCGCCAAAGCATGAATCTTTGAAGCATCTCTTTCTAGACGGTGACTTGGCGATGCAGGTGTGGAGTCACTTTGATAGGATTTTTGATGTGCATATACGGCGCCCTGCAGAAATCTCAACGGTGTTAGCAATTTGGTTCAAGAGAGCAAAACGCGATTCGCAAACAGGTGTGCTTTTCTTTCTCTCTCCTATGTTCATTTTATGGGAGATCTGGAAACAAAGATGCAAATGTGTTTATGAAAATGTTCCCCCAAATCCCGCCTTGGCGATTTTGCATATTAGGCGTCAGTTGCGATTGGCAAATACTTTTATAATCCCCAAGCAAGTTAGTAGTAACAAGGCTCCCCTTCCGGCTTTGGGATTGGATGTGATCCCCGTTAGAAAGAAATTGGCTAGAATTGTTTTTTGGCATCCTCCCCCCCATAGATTTTGTTGCGCTTAATGTGGATGGCTCTTCCCGCAAGGACAAGGCATCCGGTGGCGTGGTTATTAGAGACTCTAGGGGTTTCTGCGTTGTGGGCAAACAAATTTTTTTTGGTGCTGGATCCAACAATAAGGCGGAAACTTTGGCCTTGTTTGAGGGCATCCGTCTTTGTCTCGCCTGGGGGTTCAAAAAGGTGGTTATCCAAACGGATTCGGAACTTGTACGTGGTTGGTTTATGGGTAATTTACAAATCCCTTGGCATTTGGAGAATACTTTGAAAGAACTTAAGTTATTGACAGCGTCTATGATGTTAGATTGTCAACATATCTATAGAGAGGCCAATGCGGTGGTAGATTCATTAGCGGATAGAGCCCAAAAAGATCATAGGACTGTTTCTTTCAATGGGACTGATTTACCTAGGAAGGTTGCAGGTTTGATTGTGCTTGACAGATTACATACGGCATACATTCGCCATGGTGATGAATAGCTACCTGTTTCCGTATAATGGATGCGAGAAGTTGGGGCGGTCCGCTGCGTCTTGGCAGTCAGGCTGCGGACTTATGGCGATCAGCTGTGGCGATTGGCTTCCAGTTTTGCGAAACAGGACAGTGATGGGTGCGCTGTGCAGGGTCACTTCGAGGGCTGGACTGCAGGTACGTTCGGAGCTGCTTAGTGCACTCAGCTTGGGCGCAGGAACGGCCAGGAGCTGCTGGTGCGGTGCTGACAGTCGGCGGAGGCGCGTCTTCCAGGTCCAACTCAGGTGTTGTCCGAGTGTGATCGACAGAACAGAGTGCGTCCTATTGGGCGCTGCAGATCAGAGTGGGAGGCAGAGCACTTGCTGTGCAGAGTGCGTATCAGAATGGATGCAGTGTGCGGCTTTGGATGGATTTCAATCGTTTTGGTCTTTTTTACATGGCTCTTTCTAGGAAGCAATTGTATTACTGGTTTTTAGCTAGTTTAAGTTTTGCTTTTTGGAAACTGCATTCAGGACAGGTTTTTGTTTCTAATTTTTGTGTGGTTCTTCAATACGGGTAACGTCGTAATGTACCCCCGTAGCGTTTGTAAGTCAATTTTTGATAAGTAATAAAGGTCTGACATCCCATAGTTGCCCCTCCCCACTGGAGGTTAATTTAAAAAAAAAAAAAAAAAGTAAATAATGAAGATATCTTATGTTTAAATCTTCCCATGTTACCCGTAACTTGCCCAGGCTAGGATGATAAAGACAAAAGACTGAAGTAAAGAAGGAAGATAAAACAATATCTTAGGAATTAAATTTTGAATGAGTTTGTATATTTGTTAGCCGGATTAGTATCTTGGCATGCTGTATTTTTACATATTTTGGCATTTGAATATGTTCTTGAACACACCTTTGGGTTGTAGAGAATGTATATTATTTTACAGACCATGAAACAGTGACTATCGGTGTTGCTCGAGGCATATATAACACAAACAATAGGAGGTCGTGTTGAGAGTTACTGCCCACAAGTTAATTTCACTATGAGGACAATGACTAGTGATTGAACAATTTGTGATCCACTTTTGTATGATTTTTTTCCTATTTGGCAAACAACTTATAGATTGATTTGAAGAAGGCGACACGACGTGAATGTCATGGATTGTTCTTCCTGGCATTATGATAGAGCTAGGGTCCTGGTATTTTGTTGATTGAATCAAAACGTGAAGTCATTTGTGATAAATATTCAAATTTTTTGTGTTTTCCTTGTCTTAAAAGTAGCGCATGGATCAACACTGATCACATTGTGTATCTTCATCGTTGGAAGCTGAGTTCATCTGCTATCTATCATTACTTCTTGCTTTTGTTATAGTTAATCTTATTTTCATTTCCTTGTTATAGGAATATATCATTATTTTTGTAGTTACAACTTTTGATCGATTAGTTTTGGTATTTCTTTTAGAAACTCCTGCAACTGATAATACTACAAAAAAAAAGTTTGTTTCTTTATTATTTTAGTTTGCACTATAATTGAGTTTTTCTGACAGCCAAGGAAATTTACAAATATTTGTTCATTTAGATAAGCCATGGATGTCCATGAATAGATTGTTAAATGAATATGAGGAAGGGTTTGAAGAATTTCTCAAATTTGCTTTAGAAAATGCAAAAACTGTTGAGTTTCATACCGTGTCCATGCAAGAAGTATATGAACCTTGTCAAATTGAATGTTGATGACATTAGACTTCACTTGTATTCCAATGGTTTTGACCAACCTCTCACGTCGGGCCCCACCATCGCACTTTTACATTCAATTCCACTCCCAATCATTAACTCTCACACCTCCCCAATACTCTTCTGTATCACTGAACCATACACCAATATTCCCACCGACAATTACTCCTCTGAGTCACAAATCCCACTTCAGTGTAATACCCAACCACCATCAATGAAGCCCAACACCCACAGTGTTCTCCTGATGGGCCTAACCGGGAAACCCAAAACCAGTTTTTAATGGATGATTCAAACACCCAGATGGAAACCCAGTACCCGACTCTTCCCTGCCCGGTTACTGACCCGCACGAACCCGAAGGTGCAATCTTTCAGGATCGATCTCTGCCATCACCACAACAGCTTGAAATAGCTCATTCTCCGACTCTCCCTGCTCACTACACCACCGAAACTACTCTGCACAATCAAATCCCAGCATCTTCAGTACATATGGCTCTCATGAATCCAGATTTGAACTACTCACCGGAGCCTGAACAAACCAAAGACCAACTAAATGCTACAGATTGCAACTACCTCACCGGAGAAACCTCTACACAAACGCCGCACTCCCCGACGCTCCTGGATTTATTGGAAACTTTCACAAGTGAACCACCCTCGCTTCACACAAGCAACATCCTGGATGACTATCTTGCTGGCACCTTGCAATCAATTCCACTTTCAAGTTTTTACAAGATTTTTGCGGATCCCGCTCTCACAGCCAGACCTCCGGTGCTTCAGCGCACACCTTTTCAAGCCAAATTGAATGAGGAACAAATGAAGCTCACTAAAGAGAAAGCCAAGAGCAAATGGGCTATGAGAACTGGGGCTAAGCTGACTCTCTCCCCAAAGACACATCCTAAAAACAAATCTATCATGCTGAATTTGGACCATTTTGTGTCTCAGGTAAACAAGGGCAAAAGGAAAAGGGAAGAGGATGACACACTGCTATCCTCTCAGGGAGTCAAGAAGTACCTCTCTGATGGTAGATCGATAGATCAACAAGGACATGCAGGGATTGTCTCACAGGTTCCCCAGGTGTTTGTTGTTGATCATCCTCACCACCATAGTGCATCTCATGCCCATATAGAACCAGACTCAATTTTGGGAAGGAATTCCAACTCTTCTACTTCATCAGTTCAGTTCTCCATAGTTTCTAGCGCTCCTGATGCGGAAGAGGCGACCGCCGATAAAAGGTCGCCGCAGCAGCCATGATTCTAGCTTGGAACACTCGGGGTGTAGGGTCCCCCGGCGCAATCCAAAACTTGCAGGCCCTTTCCCGCAAATCCAAATCAGAGATACTATTTATTTTCGAGACTAAAGCTTCCTCTTCCTGAATGGATCGACTGCTCCGTCGACTTGGCTTCAAACATGGCATCTCGATACCGGCACAAGGACGCTTAGGAGGGCTAGCCTTATTCTAGAAAGAAGGTATTTCTATTTCTATTAATTCAACATGCAAAAATTTTATTGCTTGTACTTTACAAGATTATTATATTATTATTGCTTGGTCTATCATTTTCACATATGGCGAACCAAATCCTACCTTAAGAGCTCCATTTTGGACTGACTTGTCCAACCACCTTGCACTTCAAACCTCCCCTACTATTATTATGGGGGATCTCAATGTTACTGCATATCTAGAGGACAAAAATTGGAGGCCGAAGATCTACACCAACCCAGACTTGAATCTTGCGAGAGTTCATTGAAAAACATTGTCTCATGGATTTTCCTCTTAATGGTTTCGAAATTCACTTGGAATAACAAAAGAAATGATCATAATGGTACTAAAGTAAAACTTGACCTTATTCTTGTTCCTAATGATTGGATGACTCTGTTCCCCTCAGCTGTTGCCCACTCCATACATACTTTTGCTTCTGACCATAGAGCTATCTCCCTCCAATCGACCTCCCTCACTCATCAAGGTCCCAAACCTTTCCGCTTCTTTCAAATGTGGACACGTGACCCTTACTATGGCAAACTGGTTACTTCCGCTTGGGTCGGTCGGCAACACCCCAAACCGAGTGTCAATTTCCATCGTAAGACCAAAAAAATGTCACTCCCTTTCTCGATGGAACAAACAAGACTTCAAGAATATTCACCAAAACATCAGAGATACTCTTATTGCCTTGGACAAAGCTCACTCGCCCCCCCCCCTCGACCGTTGCAAACTCTATTGAACGACTAGAAGATCGCCTACTGGATATTTATCACCGTGAAGAACTCTTTTGGCGTAACAAATCCGGTGCATTTTGGCTCAAAGAGGGGAACCGCAATACCAAATTCTTCCATTTAACCTCTATCTTTAGAAAAAAATGAAATCTGATTCTACAACTTCGAGATAGAGATAATCACTGGCATACGTCTCATGATGCGGTCGGGAACATCCTAAATGATTATTTTTCCAACATTTTTGCCACCTCTCACCCTTCCACTAATGATGAGATAGATACTTTCTTTCCACTTGTGATCTCCATAGGGATGGCAATGGGGCGGATTTGGGCAAATCCATCCCCGCCCCGTTGGGGATCGCGGATCCCCAAATCCGCCCCGAATAACCGATAATTTATTTTTGTAAAAACCATCCCCGATCCACACGGATTGGAGGATATCCGCCCCGCCCCGATAATTTGTTAAAAAAACCCTTTGGTTTTGAAAAATTCAAGAGCTGAAGTCAGAAAAATTGAAACGAAGAAGAAGATACAAGTGCAACACAAATCATCACAATCAACATTTTGTACCACTACATTTGCTTCAGTAAACTTAAAATATCAAATCATTGTTGTATCAAATACTTTAGATCTAGCCTAAACTAAAACCAGATCTGTAGAGATTACCAAAGAAGATGAAATCACCAAAGAAGAAGAAGTAGAAACGAAGAACAAATCAAACATTACACTCAAGATCGATTTGGATCTTCCTTTTCAAGATCGATTTTGGATCTGTGGATCTTCATCTTCAAGCTCGATTTGGGGGAGGCGAAGACTTGATGGAGACATACTCGAGTCAGTAACAGCTTCGCAAATCGCAATCATCACCCACCGATTGCCGTACTTGGAGTGCGCTGCCATGATCGTCTTATCCTCATCATGAGAAAACAGACGACCAATTTCTTGCCTTGATGTACCGGCTTATCAACGAGCAGTTCCTTGCGTTGTGTTCGTCTACCTGCTGCGTCAAAATCTTGTCCTCCTCCACGCTCCATGGCCCCTTAATCCTCTCCCGACGAATTCCTTGTCACCTTACTCGATTTCAACGAAAATGATGAAGTTGAAGAGAAGGTTTTCGAAAAGAAGAAAAAACTGAAGATCTTCTTTTCTTTGAAGAGAGATGAAGAAGATTTCTTTGAAGAGAGATGAAGAGAAGTGAGGTGGAGTGAGAGGTGATAGCCTAGGGTTTTTTTTTTCCTTTTTAAAGGCCAAGGGTATTTTAGTAATTCTCATGATTAAACGAATTTCCGTGGGGCGGATTTTTCCAAATCCGTATCCGCCCCAAAATCTGTTTAGGCATACCCAAAACTGCCCCAAACGGATCGGTGGGTCGGATATCTGTGAAAATCCGCCCCACTGCCATCCCTAGATTTCCAAGCTCGATAATTATGCTCTCATGGCGATCTCCGAAGAGGAAGAAATTTGACGCACAATCTTTGATTTTGGCAGCCATAAAGCCCCGGGCCAGACATATTTCATGCTTTCTTTTTCCAGCTCTATTGGGATACGGTTAAAAGGGACGTTATCGAGGTTATAGTCAACTTCTTTGTCACCGGGAAAATGGATCCTAAGCTTAATGAAACCTTTGTAGCACTCATTCCTAAAACCTCGAATCCCACCTCCCTGGAACAATTTCAGCCTATAGGATTATGTAATGTTATCTACAAAACTATTTCGAAGATCCTGGCCAACAGGCTCAAACCTCTGTTGGAGCACATAGTGTCTCCAAACCAGGGGGCATTTCTTAAAGGGAGATCCATCACTGACAATATATCTATCGCCCATGAGACCTTTTTTCCAAATGAAACACAATCGTAAGAAGAAACAAAGTTGGATGGCAGTAAAAATCGATATGGCCAAAGCCTATGATGGAGTAGAATGGTCTTTTCTACTCCATATTCTCAGGCTTCTGGGCTTCAATGAAGAATGGATTCAACTCATTGAACAATGCATTTCAACCACAACGCTCAGAGTGCTTCTCAATGGTTCCCCATTACCCCCCATCACGCCCACCCGGGGCCTTAGACAAGGTGATCCATTGTCACCCTACTTGTTCATTATCATTGCTGAAGTATTATCTCATCAAGGGTATCAAGATTAGACAACGCTCTCCTTTCATTAGCCATCTGCTTTATGCAGATGATCTGATGCTTTTATGTAGAGCCTCCCTGTCTGAAGCCCATCAGGTCAAGGATATCCTTGCAGTCTATTGTGAATCGTCTGGCCAAGCTGTTAAATATCACAAATATTCGGTCTATTACAGCGCTAATGTACACCTGAGACATGCCAAGATGATAAACAAAGTCCTAGGTTGTAAATCTTTCAATCCCAAGGAAAAATATCTTGGGCCTCCCCTTATTCTTTCAAAATGAAAAGCTTCGGATTTCCAATTTCTTGTCGATAAAATCGATTTCAAACTCTCCTATTGGAAATCCAAAGTTCTATCTCAAGCGGGAAGTACAGTGATGATCAAAGCAGTGCTCAATTCCATTCCAATATATTCTATGCAAACCTTCCTTCTCCCCTGTTCCATTACTACCAAATTGGACAAGATTGTCGGGGATTTCTGGTGAAACGGTTCCGAGGATGACAAATCTAGACATCTCTGCACTTGGGACCGTATCTCGATGCCTTGTAATTTGGGAGGCCTAAATTTGGTCCTGGCCATAATCAAGAATTTGGCTCTTATGGCCAAAAATATTTCGCACACCATTTCGATGCCATCTAATCCCCAAACCATCCAACTCAAATAAATCTATTTCCCCACCAAATTTGTCTTCCAGCTCAATAAGCCCCCATCACTCGCCTCTTTTGCTTGGAGAGGTAATCTCACCACCTTAGGCAAAATGAAATGTTTTCTCCATTGGCAAATTAGGTACGGAGACACTGTAGATCTGTGGCTCAACTGTTGGGTTAGACCAGGGTTTACACTGGCCGAATGTCCATCTTTCACCCCGGATTTGATGGATTCTATCCACTTTCCTACCCGTATCTTAGATTTCTGGGATCCTTCCAATGGATCCCTCCGATCCTGGAACTGCACTCTTCTTCAAGCCTGGTTTCCATCTCTGATGGTCGCGGACATACTCGATATCCCAATCCACTTTTCTTCTGACCACGATAGGCTCATTTGGACCTATGAAAAACGTGGTGTCTTCTCTATGAAGAGTTCCACCATAGCTTTTTTAGCAGACACCAGAGAATCTTCGCCCTCCAGGGCCACTGACAACCACTTCCCTGCTAAAATCCTACATGATCTTTGGCGCATCAAGGCCCCAGCTACTGCCATATTTCTTACCTGGAAAATCGCTCAAAACCTCCTCCCTACCATGTCGAACTTGAATAGAGTCCATGTTCCTATAGAAAATCTATGTTTTTGCCACAATCATCAGGAAGACGTGATTCATCTATTCTTTTTGTGCCCGATAGTTTCTCGCTTCTAGCACCTGACCTCACTCCCCATAAATTGGAGCGCTGTGTTGAACCCCCATCCGCTTACAAAGCATTCTCTTTTATGTGGGACACCGCCAAACTCCATGTTTTGACCAAAGATGAAATGCTATCTAAGTTTATTGCAATCCTGGCCACCATCTGGACCTGCCGGAACAATATCATCTTCAAGCGGTCACAATTCAATATTCAGACTCTCCATAACACCTTCAAACACACTTGGAAATCTTGGTACACACAATGGCTCGACATCCATGACCCCAGCACCACTACACCTGCTCCAATGACCATACATCAAACCCTAGCTACTGCAATTCTAGCCCTCCAACCCACCCATCCTTCACCACTTGACCCAATAACCATCGCCATCTCTAACCAGTCTTCGAAACCTCCAAGATCTGACCCTATATCCCTTCGACTAGCCACTATGATTGTTTTTTTCCTTCCTCATTGAGAGGTGCAGTTGGAGTCTTGGCGGCTAATTTTAGAGACAGGGTTATTGCAAGGATTACATCTCCTATCTTCGGACGAGTTGCTGACAGTACTATGGTCGAATGTTTTCCTGCAGAGGCTGCACTTTTGCTTATCCGAACACGAATGGAATATTGGGTTTCTACTGGGGGACTCAGGCTCCTTGAACTCTTTGCTGCTTTGTGGAGATCAGTCGAGGTAGAATGCGGAGTGTTGGTTCTGGCAGCCTCTCCTTACTAATATTAAGCATTTATTGTCTTTACACTATAACTGGTATTGTAACTATATTGACTTGAACTATGAAGCTCATGACCTGGCTGCGATAGCAGGATAGGAATTATGTAATCTTTATTCAGCCTCTCCTTACTAATATATATATATATATATATATAATGCTTCATCAAAAAAAAAAATAGAAATGGGCCAGGCCACAGAAGAACACTTTATGGGGAAGCCTGAAACATTTAAAAAATTGGTTGTGGATGTTGAAAAACATTTATATAAAGGTTGCAAATCTATCTATAGTGGTTAAGTTGTACTACTTAAAAGCAAAAAGTTTGTGGATAAATGATAGCTTCACAAAGCTTATTATGTTATTGAAAAACATGTTCCCAGAGCATAATAAATTGCCCACTTCTACAAGGAAAACTAAGACTATATTGTTTGCGTTCAGAATGAAATACAAGAAGAAACGCGCGTTCCGAAAATGATTGCCTATTTATAGAAATGAGCTCAAGGATGCAAATTCATGCCCTACGTATGGAACGTCACAATATAAGGTAAAAATGGTGAAAACAAGTTAAGAATGGTGTTTATACAAATGTGCCATGGTATTTTTGCCAATTTCAAGATTTAACACATGGTTTCAATCTAAAAAGACTGCGAAAGATTTAATATTACATGCCACAGAAAGACAAATTGATAAGGAAAATTGACTTTGAAGGCTACTTTTATACTAATTAGACCTTATAGGTACCATAGTTAGAGTATTGGCTAATTAGTACCTACATTTTAAATCTCATGACCAATAAAGTCTAATTTGTTAACCTTAGTCAACTAAAAATATCAAAAGACAATCTTGGCCTTTTACAATCTTGAAAATAAAACACGAAACTCAAGGCTTGACAAGTAGCATAATCATCTCAATTTTCTTCACAATCTTCACGAATCTTTATTACTATCAATGGTAAAGATATTATCTTCTCCAAGCCCCTATCTTGGTCTTCTTCTTGGTTACCATTATCATAAACTTCCCCAGACAAATTTAAAATGGTCTTCTTATTGGCTACAACCATCATGTCTACCTTCACGAGTTGATTTCGTCTTCGTTTATTTTAAACTCTTTTATCCCCCTTATTGTCATGTTGAATGAATGGTTTGATTGAATCGAACTAATGAAATTGATGTCATTTCGTCTATTTTAACTCTTTTATCCACCCTATAAACAATCACAAAAACTCATGTATTCTTACATGAACACATATGGATCTTACACCATTGTGAGAACCTGACGTTTGAAAAAGAAGATAATATCTCTAACACTAATAATCATAAAGATATGTGTTGAAAGTTGAGATATGAAATGGGCCATGCCTCGAGATTTGTATTTTATTTTCAAGGTTGTAAAAGGCCGAGATTGTTGTTTAACATTTTTAGTCGATAAGGTTAACAAATTAGGTTTTATTAGTCATGAGATTAAAAAAGGAGGTACTAATTAGCCAATACTCTAACTAAGGTACCTATATGGTCTAATTTGTATACAAGTAGGCCTTCAAGGTCATTTTTCGAATTGATAATCTAATATGTCAACCAGCAGACTGTCCAACTTGACAGCTAGTATATGAGAAGTGGCTGGAATTTGCAATGGAGTCTAAAAAACCTTCAACCGACACCTTGAACATATGGAATCAACCCTCTTGGATCCTTCAGTTCTAGACTTCTAGGTATAGTTGTTGGCCTGTTATGCTATTGAACTATAACGTTTCCCATTATTACACACAAAAATAACATTAATGATGCTAACAATGTTAATACCAGGACCCCGACAACCTAGGAAAGATATCAACGTTTATTTGGAGTTTTTTCATTGATGCAAAAGGAAAAAGGGGCAACTTTCGTGTAGTTTGTGATTTGGGCTTCGCTTGGTACGCAGTAAAATAATGAATAATGCAAAAGTGTACGGCGGTTACATAAACTTGGATGTTTGGATGACTTTACAAAAAATGGTTATTGGAATTTGAATTCAGAACCTCCACATTTTCTAGTTATAAAATTCTGCAAAACTTTGCAGAACAAAATCTCCCTCATTACTTTGCAAAACTCTTATCATCTCCTCGAGTACTCCCAACTTCTTCATAAACACCCAAAGCACCAACACCTTCACAACTACCATCGTTACTAGTATCACGACCACCATACCATTACCATCACAGCCACCAACACTACCACCACGCCACTACCACCTCCGCGACCACCACCACTATTATAACATAATCACCACAACCAACACCACCTTACTATTTCCACCATAATCGGTGTCGTAGCGCACCACCATCGCGATCACCATAACATAACAACCACCACCACAACTATCATAGCATAATCACCACAACCAACACCACCTCACTATTACCACCATAATCGTTGTCGTCACGCGCTACCATCACAACCACCATAACATAACAACCACCACCATTTCCATTGCCACTACCACAACCACCGTAGCCACCACTACTACCACCACCATCGCCATCATAACAGAACCATCACAACTACCACCACCATAGCCACTGCCACCGCCAACTCCACGATCACCGCTACCATATCACACTCACCACAACCACCACAACATAACCACCACTATAATCACCACAACCACCACCACCTTCACTACTACCACTGCTACAACCACAATAGCCACTGCAACCATCACCACCATTATGACCGCCACCACCATGACTTTACAACAATTACTAATACAATCACCAATGCCACCTACAATCACTTATCTAATTTGCACCGGTTTTCCTTAGTTACTTCCAAGCACTCGTAAAGTAATGTTCCAAATTAATGTAATGCAAACTAAGGCAATGTAAACTAATGCATATGCATCAATTTTCATAATGCATTATTTTACAGTGTACCAAATGGAGCCTTGATGTAATTGTTAAGATTTTTTTCTTGGATTAATCTATCTCTTAATAGATCTCTTGATGTTTATGATGGCTATAAGAAAGAATATTTTACCTTAAAGGCAAACTTGTTGTGGACAATCAATGATTTTCCTGCGTATCGCTATTTGGCAGGTTATCGTGTTAAATGTTATAAAGTTGTCTAATTTTCATTGAAGATACTTATTTTATTTGATTGAACTATAGTAAGAAAAATATCAATAAAGGGCATATAAAATTACTTCCCCGCGATCATCCATTTTGAATGCCAAAAAAAGCATTTAATAGGGAGTAAGAATTTGGATCGCAATCTAAACCATGTGGTGGCGAAGAGGTATTAAGAAAGGTTGAAGAGATCAATATTCAATGGGGTAAGAAAACTTTGAGTATGAAAAAGAACAAGAAGAAAACATAAGAGAGGTTAATCAAATGAGGATGAGGATGAGGATGACGATACAAGCTATTGGAAGAAGAAGTCAGTATTATCTGAGTTGGAGTACTGGAGACATTTATTTGTACGACATACCCTAAATGTCATGCACATTGAGAAAGCGTGTGTGATAACAGTATTTGGACTTTACTTAACATATCAGGAAAGGTAAAAGATGGAATTAACAATCATCTTGTCTTTGAAGATATGTGATTGAGAAAAGAATTATCTCCAAGTAACACTAAAAAAGAACCTACCTACCACCAGCATGTTATACACTTTTTAGAGGTGAGAGGTTTGTCAAACACTTCTTGACCTTTAGGTCCCAAATGGGTACTATTCAAACTTCATAAATCGAGTCTCGCAGGGGCGGATCTAGGATTGCAGACAAAGGGGGGCAAAAAAATTACAGATAATTTAATTCCTAAAATAAATAGATAAATATGATTAAAATAGAGTTTTAAAAATGTTACAAGAGAAAGATACATAATGAGTCAATGTAGATGCGCAGTAGATTTATGTTGGGATGATACTCCTTGATTGACTTACGTATTCCAAAATCTGCTGGAAGAGTTTTTTTTTTTATCAAACTTAGTTTCAATACAACTTCTTTTGGCGGAACTATGAAGCTCCTTATCATACCTATCAGTGACAGCCTGAGCAGTAGAACTAGAACTCACATCATTTATTCTTTTAAAGTATCTATCCATCACTCGTCAGCCCAAGTGCACAAATATTTAACTACACAAAAACAACAAACAATCCCAATATTCATATTAAAAAATGCTATCCCAAATTCTCAAATTTGTAATGTAAATCAATAATTAATATATGAAAGAGAAGAAACCTTACCAAATATCAAGAACTTGAGATAATGGCCTTTTCAGCAGATGAAATTAAATACTCACTTAAACTTTAAGGATCAAATACCCACTTTGTCAAAGCCTAAACAAATAAACAAATTAAATTAAAAATCAAATATGAAATTCCCCTGTATAAAGATAAGATAATAAATTAGATGCTTAAACAAACATGAAATACCTCATTAAAGCTTAAACAAATATGGAACAAAAGAAAGGAATTTACCCCTTTCTTTGATTGATTAGAATAATATTTTGAATAAATTTTAATATAACAGTCCTTTCATTCATCTCTCTCTCATTTCTCTTTTTTTATCAAACCAAACCCCATACGGCCAAACCAAACCCACACTCAAGCCTCACTTCACTCTTCATCTCACTCAAGCCTTACTCTTCATCTCTGAAAAAGCTCTATCAGAAAGCTCAAACTCTGAGGACTCAGAAAGCTCAGCTCTCTCAGAAAGCTCAAAACAGGGGACTCTTCATCTCACTCAAACTCACTCTTTATCTCTGAGAAAGCTCAAAGCAGGGGACTCTTCATTTCACCCAACTTCATCTCTGAGAAAGCTCAAAGCAGGGGACTCTTTTCATCTCACTCAAACTCACTCTTCATCTCTGAGAAAGCTCAAAGCAGGGGACTCTTCAACTCACTTAAACTCACTCTTCATCTCAGTCAAGCTCACTCTTCATCTCTGAGTTTGCCTTCATCAGATTCAGAGAAATCGAGGAGTTTGTTCGAGTTTGCTTTCATCAGATTCAGAGAGATTGAGAGATCGAGTTTGTTTTCTTCAGACTGAGATCAAGTTTATTACATCAGACTCAGTGAGATCGAGATATCGAGTTTGTTTTCATCAGAGACTCAGAGAGATCGAGTTTTTATCAGAGATTTTGAGTTTGTTTCATCAGACTCTGAGGCTGATCCAGGAGAGATCGAGCTCGGTTTCATCATAGAGAGATCGAGTTTCTGATCTCTTTCAATTTTCTGATCAGATCTCTCTGATCTCTCTGATCTTGCTCTGATCTCTCTGAGATCTTTCTCTGATCTCTCAAAGTTGATTCGTTGTTTCAATTTTGGATCACCAAAGAGGGAGACAGAGACCAAGGTAGGAAGAGATGTTAAAGCTTAAGGTGATTTTGTTGTTGTCTACTTGTCATGTTGATTTCATTTAGATCCCATAATCAAACAAACTCACCTTGTTTTGCAGGGATGGAGAAGAAGCTGTTGTTGAGGACCGAAGGCGTGGAGGAGTAAATTTGAGGCGGCGACTCAATTTTTTTCGTTCAATTGTGATACGTGATCTGTTATTGTAATTCTTGGTTTTATAAGAGGAGCAAGATTAAATTTTTAAGGGGGGCAAGATTGAAATTGTATATGCTCTGATAGATTTTTTTCAAAACCTAAAGGGGTCAATTGACCCCCTTATCCAAGCTGTAGATCCACCCCTGGAGTCTCGATGCGAGATTTAAAACCATATGGACTCAAGTCTCGTGATTGTCACATGCTTATGCAACAAATTCTTCCTGTAGCAATATGATCATTGTTGCCAGATCATGTGATGAGGAATGCCATTATTAGATTATGTTTTTCTTCAATGAAGTTTGTGCAAAGTAGTAGATGGAGGAAAAGTGCCTGAAATTCAAAATGATATCATGGTAACACTATGCTTGCTCGAGAAGTACTTTCCATCATTGTGCATCAAATAGTTCATCTTGTTAAAGAAATTGACTTTTGTGGTCCAATTTTATTTCGGTGGATGCACTCAGTTGAAAGGTTAGTACATGATATTATTAATAATCCATCAGATTGAGCATTTTCCACATTTTAATTTATGAACTTTTAGGTACATGAAGCTTTGAGCTCATTTATCTCTCAAAATCCTTTAATTTGTGAAGTTTTCGTCAAACCCATTTCAAAATATCTTCACCTCTCCAACACTTCTCACATTTCTCTCCGTAGTATATACCTAAAACAATCAACTCAAAGCCAACTGCTGCAAGTAAACTAAACCCAAGGCCAATACCTAATTGGTGAAAGTGAATGACTAAAAATGCTATGCAAGTAATAAGCAAACAACAAACAATATGTAATTGTGCAGAAAAATAAAGATCATACCAGGATTTACGTGGTTTGGCTTTGCCTACTCCACAGATGACGACTTTGTAACTATCTTATTGATATGATCGCACCAGTATCGAATATTATAACGTTGCCAAGCAGCGATCCTTGAGATTATTACCCAATCTCAAGCCAATAATACCACCAAGAAACAAGAGTTTCTTCTCAATCATCCTCCCTTCATTCCTCCCTACAATAAAAGTAGAACCCAAAAGGAGCCCCGAAGATTTGACGAAACTACGCAAATGAAGAACACCCGATTTCAATCCTTCTACTTGGCTACTATTTCACGCTGCACACACACCGATTCTCACCATACTCGCAACCTGTTTCACGCCATGTTCACTGCCTTATTCACACGTTCTTAGTCATTGTTTGTGTGGGACTTTGAGTCATTGTCTGACCCTTCTCAACACATTGGGAGCCAACCAAACAAATTTGGGTCCTTCTCCTTGTCTCACACTCTCTTCATACCAATAATAGCTATTGATGAACCTCAACAAGTCCTAGTATCTGATGTCTCTGTTTTTCAGCATGAATTAAAGTATACAAAGGCTATTGTGAAGCCATAAGCAAACTTTCATTACAGATTATGGAGTCATTTGAAACAAGCCTTGAAAAATAAATCAAAAACATTTCTATAGAGTAGTTTTTCAAAATCGATATCAACAATAAAAGACGTGATTTCAACAAATCAACTCTATTTGCTTCAAAGTCATAATTTAGAACATAATAAAACCATATTTTTTGGCATTATTAACTAGTTCTAAAAAACTGATTCTCAAATCCCATGTCTGTTTAAAAACCGAGTAGGGCAAACCACAAAAAATAGAATTTCTTGATCTAAAATGGGTATTTGAAAAATTAATTTTTTTGCCCTGAGAATCAGTTTATCAAACAAAAAACTTTTTAGAGAGGCTCGCTTATACAAAAGAGAGTATATACAGTGAATTAGTTTGGTATTTAGAATCGAATATACCTTCTTTTTTTTTTTTGCTATCTTTGAGTCGGTTTTAAAAATTGGTCATTAAATCATATTTTCGTTTTAATAACCAAGTCTCTCTTTGAATTGTTCGATTTCCAAAATTGAACCATGCAAATCAAGACTCTCTTTGAATTGTTCAATTTTCAAATCCGATCCAGGCCATCACAAAAAACCTGAATTTTTTTTTTAAAATTTTTTTATGAAGCTGCAAATCAGATTTACACCTTGTTATAAATAAAATCATAAATTTTTCTTTGAAGCTCCAAATATTAAACCGTTTGGTGTTCTAGAAACTAGACTCAATAATGCTTCTACCCATATGTGGCAAACACATTGGAATGCTTCGAATTAAATAAGTCTTGAGTTCAAAGTTGACACATTCACAAGCATTATCAGAATGACACTTAGTTACGAATAAATTTTTTTTTTCAAAACTCCTAATATAAAACAATATAATGTTATAAAAACTATGTTTGATAACACTTTCAGCCATATATGACAAGCACGTTGGAGTGCTTTGAAATAAATCAATTTTGACTTCAAAGTTAATACATTCATCAACATTATGAGATTGATACACTGTTACAAATAAAATCATAACTCTTCCTTCAAAGCTCCAAATAAAAAAAACGTTCTAGAAACTAGACTCAATAATGCCTCTAACCATATTTGGCAAACACATTGGAGTGCTACATAAATATCGTTTTGACTTCAAAATTAACATATTCACAAAATTATCAATTGACACCCTATTAAAAATAAAATCATAACTATTTCTTCAAAACTCCAAATAAAAAAAACGTTTAACATTCTAAAAAAAGAGTCGATAACACTTCTAACCATATATAACAAACACATTAGAGTGCTCCCAAACAAATCAATTTTAACTTCAAAGTTAACGCATTCACAAACATTATCATTTGAAACCTTGTTACTAATAAAATCATAACTTTTCCTACAAAGCACAAAATAATAACCATTTAGTGTTCTAGAAACTACACATAACAAGAATTTCTAGGATATGAGGCAAAACTTTTAGAATCTAAGAAATTAAATCAGATTTAGATTCAAATTCAGATCATGTATCGATACACCTAAAATTGACCGAAATTAACACTTAAATGTATGTTGTTAAAAAATGATATTTTTCATAGAAATCAAGATTTTCAAAATTTCGAAATCCATTTAAGAGTCCACTTCATCCTCCATTGGAGAATTACATAAAAAATAAAAAAAAATATTTAGAGAGAGAAATTCAGGGTGAGCGAGAGAGACCGGGCAGGAGATAAATTAAGGTAGAAAATGAAGATTATGATGAACATCGGATGAGAAGTTGAAAAAAGTGTGAAAGTGATGAAGATAGTTGAGTTGGAGAAGATGAACAGTGGATGCTCAGAGCCGAATCGAAAAACTAAACCATCAAATTATTTCACAATGGACCCAGCTGACTTAAACAGGGTGCTCTCATCATGAGGGGACTATGATCCCGTTCCTTTTGCGTATTGGCTAGGTTTGCCTAATTGAAACCAAATTGTGATTTTCGAGTCTACTAGGGAACTTCAAAATCAATGGGTGCATTACATATCACCCCAATTGTTTTAGACTTTTGGCTAATGGTTGTTAATTTATTTCTTTCTAAAAGAACCAAACTCTAGATATATCTATATTACAATTTAGAGTGTGTTTTACTATTCATTACTGACTGTGACAAAGTCAAATCAAAAGGATTAGAGATAAAAGATGGTTAGGATTGAAAGTTAGGAAATACATTAAATTTGAGGGTTGAGATTCATTTCCTTTGATAGCATATTTGTAAATATAAAACATGTAGAATGACAAAAATAAAGAAAACTTTTGAAAAAAGTTGGTGGAATATAGGGGTAGGCACGGGACAGAATGGGACGAGATGGACCAATCCCTATCCCATCTCGTTCATTTGGGATTGGGACGGAACGGGATAGACCTCATCCCGACCTCGTCCCATCTCAAACGGGATCGGGACGGGATGAGATGAACACGTACTAAATAGTCCTCCAATAAAAAATAACAAAAATAGTTTTATCTCACATTACTCACACACCAATAATGTCAAATTTATATACATATAACTTACATCATAAATAATAATAGATATTAAATAAATAATTATTAAACTTTTTTTTGGAAGGTAAATAAATATTAAATTTCATTTAGAATGAATGATTCAATTCATTTAGATTTCATATAGAATTTCATCTTACATTGATTTAATTTCAGCACATCTTAAACTTTAATTTAGTAGAGTATTTTGATTAAAATTAATAATAATAAATATTAAATAAATAAATTCGGGACGAGACGGGACGGGATAGGCGGGATCGAAAATCTCCATCTCGATCCCATCCCACTCTAGATCGGGACGGGATCGGGATGAGCTTGATCAATCTCAAAAGGATCCAAAAAAATCGGGACATGATCAAGATTGCTGGATGGGATGCCCACCCCTAGTGGAATGTACATGTGGCGGAGAGAGAAAATAATGTGTTTTTCTTTTAGCAAAATGAAACTTATCATAACTATCTAAATCATTGTCGGATTTTGGTAAACTTAGTATCGTTGAAATAATTTTTGAAGTTTTTTCCAACAAAATCAATGATCAATACAAAGGCTAAAATTTAAAATATATATTTTATAATAAAAAAAACGTATAATATACTTCACGTCTTTAATATTTTTAAAAGCAATGAGACGGGCCAATCATACAGAAAAAATGATTTAGGTATCTTAATGCACATTTTAACAAAAATCATAAACTTTATGTTTTGGCGAATTCAAAGATTGGGGGAGAACATATTCAAATTTGACTGAGTCTAACCCTAAAATTTATAATATATAATATATATATATATATATATATATATATATATATATATATATATATATATATATTATATTTACCTTAAAATAGGCTTACAGTTCAATACTAATTGAGAGCGAAAATGGGGAGATGTTCAATACAAAATATTTAGAAAAAATAAAATTACGTGGAATGCTAACGGCACGGGGCATATTCTAGTGGGTATATAAATTGTACATTACCTTTCAAATCCAAGTATAGAGTTGGATGAATGATGAATACCCTTCTAGGTTTCTTTTTCTATTGATCAAAAGAACCAATGCATATCCTTGAAAATAAAAACCAAATCAAAAGTTAAAATTGAAGCACACAAGAAGTCGTTTGCATGTTAATAACAAAGCTAGCTAGGAACCAAATATTTTGAAGTAAAATTGGGCTTGAATTCATTTTCTCTTTTTTTTTTTTTGTATTGATGGTGGTGGACAGGCGAACCCGACAAGGACGATTCTTGTCGATGCGATAGATCTTCCAAGATGTGGATGAATTGATGGGGAAAGATGTGTCTACGTGGGTCCAGGATTGTAATTTACCAGTCAAAGAGTGAGTTGGCGGCACCATCTATCCATTCTGAAAGACAAATCGACTAGAGAGCATTTTGGTGGGTTAGCCAAGGAAAAGTAACACTAAAAACATGAGGGACGCCTTGCCATTTCCTCCTAACTTTCCACTTGGAGTGGATCTGTGGATGGAGCTGATCAAGGATGGGGAAAATGCAAATTATGATGCACGCATCAACCTACAGAGCTTTTGGTCGCAATGGATCGTGTTTATTGCAGGTTGGCGAGTCGAATTGTCATACACGAATGTGTAGGACCAGTTTTAGTCATTGTCTAAAGAAAAAAAAACATGATTACGGATGTCATAAAATGGGTTGACACAAACCAAAATATGTCAACCCGTTTACCATGATGACATGAAAACTAATGGACCAACTTGAAACGGAATGATACAAGTTAGATTGGTTTAGAAAAAATGTCAACTTTAGCATGACTTATTTAGTAAAATAGGTTGGTGGTTCAACCTGACTCCTAGCATGAACCCGTTAACAATTAGCCGATTTAGGGTAGTGTTGATAGGTTTGGCTTGAATTGTCGGGCCTAGTTGTCTCATGTAGATGTAGCGGTATTGGTGGCAGAATCACTTTGGTGATTAAACGTGAAATCACTTTTGTTAAGAATAAAATGTGAAATCGCCAATCAATTTCAATATACGTTAAATTGGTCTTTATAACTTCTTTATAAAATCATCAAAGATATTGTTATATTGAAAAACCTTGCCTTTTGAATGATCTATTTTTTAATTGTGTTGAGTTTATGGTGGATAAGGTTTTGG
This sequence comes from Berberis vulgaris, assembly GCA_963556465.1. Lineage (NCBI taxonomy): Eukaryota > Viridiplantae > Streptophyta > Magnoliopsida > Ranunculales > Berberidaceae > Berberis > Berberis vulgaris. The sequence continues at coordinate 17,242,766 of OY747129.1, read as the reverse complement.
GAGATTAGAATGAAAGTGATTACCTCCGACATTTCTATTGGGTTCAAAGGTAAGTCTCTTTATCAATGAAGGGAAGGGAGAAAGGTTTGAAGTTGTATACTTGGGTGCAAAATGATTGTGGGGGTCAAGTGACAATAACTCAAGGGAAAAGTAATGGTGCATTGAAGGAAATGTAATGCATTCCAAAGAGAAAACTAATATGAAAGTTCTTGTCTCACCTCAAATCGTATTTGGTATTTATGGGCAAGTCAAAATATAAAAGGGAGATGAAAAATTTACATTTCAATTACAAATATCTCAGATCTTGCCATGTATCACATATGATATCGTGTTCCTAATGCCCTTTCTCATTATGTCTAGATTGGTGTTCAATAGTTTACTTAGAGCTATAACTTATAAATTGTTAAAAGAACATCTTATACAAGGGGACTCAATGTGTGACCGGTCTTTTATCCTCAATGCAAGAATGTCTTGTGTGGGTAGTTCCCAATAACAATCATTTGAGTAGTTCATTCCAAAAATATAAATGTTTGCCCTCAACTCAAGCCATTTAACTTCGAGGATAAGGATATCATTGGAGATGGGATGTGCATGGATAATCATTGGTTTGATGCATTAGGCGAAACCAATTCCTAGGGTATGATGGGCGGTGTGTACATGGCCGACGTACATATTCAACACGATATACTAATTCGCAATTACTAGCGATTTCAACTTCATGTTTCCGAGTTGCAAAAAACAATTCTAACTAAGGCAATCTTTCCGAATTAGCTTTGCCTTACAACTTTGCTTCCCACGTATGTGTTTGAAAGAAAATTTTCCATGAAAAAACTATAAAAAAAAAAAAAAAGAGAAGAGATGAGAAAAACTGGGGAGCCCTCCATCTCGAGGTTGAAGATTTGAAGTATTTTGGCAAACATTTTCTTTGCTTCCCTCTAAGAGAACATTTTTCACAATTTTATAAAAAGAATCAAGTGGATAGAGAATATCACAAAATTCATATTCTTCATTGGCTCTTCTTTTCTTTCCACCCCATTATCACATTCGACAAATTTTCCTGATAAAAGTTTCCCTTGTACCAAACGCATCCTTAGTGGATGTTGGTTTTAGGCTTCCTTTCCTTAATACATTAGTCAAGCCAAACTGAGCCCAACCCAAAAGATACGGCCCAAGAATTATGGGAAAGCAACCCAATTAAAATTGGGTTGGGCTTGGGCTAGAGAATTGGCATCTCGAGGTACTCGAAGAATTCAGATTGACTATAACTATTATCTATAAAGAGTAATTTGTAATCAATTATTTAATGGAATGTTTGGTTAGTCATTTCCTTGGGGAATCCATTTTCCTTACTATGCATATTTTCGTTGTTTAATTGTCTAATTACTGACAGAAAATCAATTATTCACAAAATAAGAATGACTTGATTTTTGTAGCTACATGTCCTCACTATATAAACCAATCACACAATAATTCAAATCATTTAGGGTTTGTCTGGTTACACGAAAAATAGACATGGAAATTGAAACCGTTTCAGTGAATTCGATTATGAGGCCTCCCAATTGGATTTGGATTCCCATGAGTAGTGGCAAAACAATATTATGAAGAATTGATTTCTGGTCGGTAAATAGACAACTAAACAACATAAATCTGCACAACAAGGAAAATGCTTACCAAACATCCCCTAAATGTAAAACCCTTGCAAACCAAATTACTAGTGTAGTTGTTTTGCTTTAAACACTCAAAACACATGATCATGGAAGTAACTTTGGAAATTTGGACAACTTGAGTTTTAACCCGAGTCCGAGAAGTCATACTAGGTTTTAGGCATGGGTCATTATTGCTCAAGCTCAAGCTTTCATTGAGCGAGTAACGAGTCATTGACATATCGAGGCTTTTAATTAAGTCTTGATTATCCTCTTAACCTGCCCAAGTTGCATGGTGGTTGCTCTTATTATTAGACTTTACAACCGAAAGTGCTCTATCATTTTTTAGTAAATCCATGCACTGGCAAAAAGTTACTCAAATTGTGAAAGCTGAGAATTTTACTGTGGAAAAAATAGGAATGGATAAGTTATTGTGGAAAAAGACTTGTGTGACATCCGAAGAGAATAACGACAATTCACTCAAATGAATGGTGAATTGTCTTCAACCTGATATTTCAGTTGCCTAAAATGCCTTCTAACTTTTATAATATTTTACAATTAAAAATCAAAATGTCGTAAAAGTGACAAAGGGTGTTTATGTCTTTAAGCGAAAAACACTATTATATTTTTTTTACAAATTTGCCATCTCAAATTCAAATTATTTACAATCAAACTCAGCCCTCCAAATGTTCATTAATTATTTTAAGCCTCAAACATAATTTATTTGAAGCTCTTCAAGTATTTATAAATTATGAATATGTCATTATATCTAACATTTGTATTTTCCATTTTGCCCTTCACATTTCATAATTTTTACAATCCAAATCAGCCCCTCTTAAACATTGATAAATTATACGTAAGCCCTCATATTATCTATAAATTATAAAAAGACCCTTAAAACTAATTTTTGTTTTTCCATTTTACCATCCACATTTTTTTAACTTAAAAATTTAATAATAAATTTTAATATTATAATAAAATAAAAATATTAAATATCCACTCATGTAAATTGCGTCCTCACCCTAGTGGTGGTAAAAAGAAGTTCTCTCCCAATATTTTTAGAATATTTTCAGGAACTCTACCAATTTTTTTAGAATATTTTATCGGCGAAAGGACAAGAGCGTTGTCAGGTTTCAGTGCGTCTCCTCTGGGATTTTGGACTCTTTTCTCGCTAGGCTTTCACTCTTTTTTTTCCCATACAAAAAATAGATAAATAAAAACCCACTTGTTTTTCTAAAATATATTTTTCTTCATTTCTCCCACTTTATTTGTTTTTCTCTTTCTCTTTCTCTTTCTCTCTCTCTATATCTTTTTCCAGAGACTCAAGAGACAGAGAGGAGATTTTTATTGACAAGAGAGCCTGGGGATTTTTTTTCCTTATCTTTTTTGATTGATTAGGTGATGGAAGATAGATTCATTTGATGGAGTTTTGAAGATCTGGGTATGATTGAAAAGTGGTTTGTTTGAAGTTTTGGATTGAAACAAGACCCCGAAAGCCAAAATAAAAAAGTTGGATTGGATTAGAGAAGAAAAAAGAAAAGTCTGATGGGTAAGAAGAAGAGACTAAGGAAGAAGTTGGAGGAAGTATCAGAAGGAGCAGCAGGAACAACATCAAGTCAGGCTGCTCAGCCTCCTAGAAAAAAAGGGAGGCCAAGAAAGGTAGTAGTGCAAAATACTGAAAATGAAGAAAAAAGCCAAGCAGAAGAAGTTGAAATTGAATCAAAGAAGGTGAAAACAACAGGGGGAGAGCAAGAAGAGGCGACTAAAATAGGATCCACTTCATCATCTAAGTTAGAAGGAGAAAAAGAAGAAAAGGAGAAACCAAAAGAGATTGCTGCAAGGAGTGGAGGAAGAAGAAAGAGCCAACCTAGAAAGAGTTCTTGATTCAACAAACCTTGTATGTGTTATTTACTATTCTTCTCTCTTATTTTATCTCTCTAATTTATCTGCAAAGTTAAGCAAGCAGAGAAAAGATTGAAACAACATATGGTTTTGGTTTTACCCCTCTTTTCTGTGATTTGTTAATGATATATTAGTGCAAGTGTTGGATGTTTATTCTTGAAATATTTGTTTTGAACAAAAAAGGAAGTCAATATGGATAGATAATAGATATGATATTGGATGGTTAAGTAGAGAGATAGAGATTGGATGGAGATTGAAGAGAAGAAGAAAAAAGTAGAAAATATATATTTTTGTGTTTAAGGTGCTTTATCCTTTTCTTTTGTTTGAACATTGAACTTGGGTTATTAATGGGTTGTTTTTACTGTATTATTGGGTTTTATCTATCTTGCTAATAACATTGGCCATGTAGATTTGTCTTTGTTTTGTAGAGTTGTGTGTAGGTTTAGCATTAGTGAATCCTAATTATGTTAAACTTCCTTACCCAAAACAAAACAAAACAAAACCATATGACGATGAAGAGTGATTGATTTGAAATAAGTGATGAGAGAGTTTGAGTGAAGTAAAAATGGAAATAAACAAGTCTTGTAATTTTGGGGTTGATAATGTGCGAGTGTGGGAAGGGGGGAGATAGGTGATATGTTTTGATGATTCTCTCTTATCTCTCTCCCTTTTGATTTTGATACGTTTTTGTGTTGAATCCATAACGTTGGGGGGTGCACACTACAGCTGTAAATAAAATTTGTAAGTTTTGTGTGGACTGCAACTTTCCAACTAGTCTCTTCTCTTGTTTATTAAATGAGTGGTCTCTGTGTGTGTACGTTGTTTTGTATTGTATGTTGTTGGTTTTGTTTGGTGGTGTTGGTAATCGGAAAACCGTTGGCGTTTTTGGTGAGAGTGTTGACACATACACACTCTCTCTCTCTCTCTACGTAATGACCCTTCATTCCTATCTTTGTGACATGAAAGAGAACTGAAAGAGATCAATCTCCCTTGAGACATGTTGTATATATGGAATGCACATTCAGATATATATACACTATACATTATATGGTATTTTGAAGGTGTTTTTTTCCCTATACTTTTAACTCAAAATGTATGTTGTCCTTGGCGGAAAACAAGTCTTCCAAATGCCAGCTAATACTAAAAAAGCTTGAGCTATCGAGAAGAGCTAATTACTAGAACACTTGCAGTTCTTGACACATGTGATAACTATCAGAAAAGTCGGTATAAATAGTAGTTGATGAGTGCCATACTGAACTGAAAAAAATGGATAAATATCAGGTGTAAATGAAATATGGATTTGATTTTGAACTGTGCACAACACTTGCAAGGCATTTTTGTTGCTAAGTTGACATAAAATCAAACTTCATTCTGGGACAAGACCTAGTTCAGTTCAAGTTACGCTATTATGATTGCATCTATTAGTGGTTAATCACCCAATTCAAATAAGATTTGGTGCAAAATTGTCTGTGATTCAGTTTACCTTTCAATTTTTTTTCAAGCCTTGACATCAAGTTGCAAGTATAAAACGATTTTAAAGATCTAGGGTAATATTCTAAAATGGCACCAATGATTTAAAATGTTGATCTTGGAAGGAGGGGGTAAAAGGCTTTGTCACACACTAGTACCTGCGGATTCTTCATCACGTGCCATACCACAGTACCACCATCAACGTACAGTCCAGTACACAGTTGTCTAATATGGGAGGGGAAGAAGACTTTGGATCCCATCATTGTCAAATGGGTCTGCCAGGAGGTTTTCTACTTCTCTGATGATCACTGCTTCAACTGTCTCTTTAGCAACTTGGAATAGAAGGCATTCAGATGAGTAAGTCTAGCCAGCCTTGTTTGCTAGTCTTTTTTGCAGGCTGGGTAAAATTGTTGCATACAGATTCTACAACATTGGTACTGAATCCAAATACTGATTAGTGTAGGGCAAGAATCCCGATCCCGAACTGGTTCGACTTGGACCGGTGGTATGGTCATGATCCTGTTCGAATCGGGACCAATTGGTTCTTCCCATTTTCATCCCAGTCTCGGTCCCGGTTTCGACAACTTTAGTCTCGGACCTCCCCGATATTTGTAAAAGTAACACAGCCCAACCCAAACCCATATTAAAGATCCAAGCCATTTTTGTCCAAACAAAAGTCCAAACCAATCCATTTACAAAGCTAGGGTTTGAGAAGGAAGGAGTTATCTGTGATTCGATTTATAACTGCATTTAAGATGACTCTTGGTATGTGCACTGCTGTCATGGGTGGGCAAGAATCTCAGTTCAACCCAGCCAAGTATGGTCCTGATCCGGTACGAATCGGGACCAATCAGTTACTTCCATTTTCATCCCAGTCCCAGACTGGTTGGAATCGGTTTTCACAACTTTAGTCCCAAACCGTCAAGGTATTTGTGGAAGTAACAAAGCCCAACTCAAACCCATATTAAAGCCCAATTCATTTTTGTCCGAACAAAAGCCCAAACCAATCCATTTACAAAGGTAGGGTTTGAGGAGTAAGGAGTTCTCTATGAGGAAACGAGGTGGAGGGGGTGAACGAGCGAGGAAACCAGCGAGGGAAATGAGGTGGAGGGGGTGGAAACCGTTCACCCCCCTCGAGATGCGCGCGCGAAAAGTCAACACGCACATCCCGAGGGGGGTGAACGGTTTCCACCCCCTCCACCTCATTTCCCTCGCTGGTTTCCTCGCTCATTTCCTCGACATCTAGAATTTTTGTTCGATTTGTAACTGAATTTAAGATGACTTTTGAAACACGTGACGGGCAGTGGCATGTGCATTACTGTCATGATTCTCCATCCTGCCCAGCCCAACACAACCCATCAATTGTCTTACCGAATCAAAACAGATAAACTCAATCACCCGAAAAGCTGCAATTAATTAGCAGTGTTTCCTTAACTTCACATTCTCCTTTACTTTCCCACTCCACTTCAATTCCACCAATCTCTCTAGCTCCAACAATTCTTAAGAGCCAAGTCCCTAGCACTGGATCACTGTCAGGGGAGCCTGAAGACCCTCCATCATCATATTTTCTTCATATGTTTTTCTTTTGTGGGAATCACAGTGGATGCAACTCATAAGGCTCTCACTAGGAACAGAGGTAGAGATTGGTCTTACATAACCACATTCAGTTTCCATTCAAAAAAAAAAACTGGTATGGCATGGTTTCATCTCGGTTCAAACCAGTCCAGGACCAGCCGAATCAGCAAAAAAAAAAAAAAAAAACTCTTCAAACCTGAATTGTTCCGATCTCATTTCACTGGACCGGGACTGGGACAAGCCCAATCCCAAACCGTACCCACCCCTATTTTAGTGTAGGAAGATCTTCCCAATATTTCATAATGCAATCTATAAAGCTTCAAAATTACTCAACTTCCCACGTCAACCATTTGGACATACAGTAAGTTTATACTGAGTTATCACATAAAGGAATTAAAGCTCCCAGTATGCACTAAAATGTTGTTAAATTTTATGTACAAGAGGGCTCAACGCCATTTGAAGGAGGGCATAACAATTATTCCTTTAATTTAGTCATGCTAAAGCTTACTGCAGATGACGAAATTTAATTTTGACAATCTACAACAAGGTAGCTCTTAAGAAGGTAAAGCTTTATAAGCAAAAAACGACTCTTCATTCTTCAGCAAGGATTGTGATATCGTCTTTCGTGGTAATTTTGGTAAGTTAATTTTAAGAAATATTTCGTGAAAATTTTCGTTCGGTATAGAAAAATAAGGAAAATTTTCAGTTATAATTTTGAAGTTATCAGTATAATTTAAGTGCTTTAAACTTTTATATACTACGTAAAGAGTACCCCAAGACTCACAATTTCATATAAACAATATATTCCATAATAATCTCTTATATAACAAAATTTTTATACTAAACTAAGGTTAAAACGGATTAAAATATAGAGAAATTATGATTGGCCTAGTGAAAAAAAATGAATATTTCAAATTTCAAAATAACTTTTGGTAATTAAAAAAAAAAAATATTTCATAAAATTTTAACATTTTTAGAGAAATCACATTCCTAGTTCTTCACCAAGGTAACTCTGCATGAATATTAATGTAACAACTGTTGGGCTACCATTTGGAGCTTAAAATGATCAGTTTCAGTAAATTGTGGTGGCCTACATTAAATCACTTGGGTATCTCACTTTGTAACCTCAGCAACTTCTCATCGTAAAATTTGATTATTTGCAAAAAGAAATGAAAAAAACAATAATAAATCAATGTACTTCCAATAGCTTTGCCTGCAGTCCTATATATGTTTTCATTAATTGGGTTCTTATTTCTCTATCATACAAATCAGATTTATAAAAAGTTAATTAGATGATAAAATATGCTACTATCTTGAGTCCCATACAAAGAATATTTCCAGTATGCTAAGCTCTTTGAAATAAAGAAGAATTGGGAAGAAAAAAAGGATAGACCATCCAGAAAATGAGGCTTTACTAGTAATGAGAGCATAAATCTCATCAATGCAAAACACAATGAATCTGCATCATGAGTGCCATTCTCTTTTCAAGTGCAAAACCATCCACTCCTCAAATGGGTTTGTTGTGGTTTTCTGGAAATTTGACCCCTTCACACAACTTTTGATACCGCAACTTTATGATAATTTTTTACCAACTTGACAGTTTTGTGATTCAACCTAACATTGATTTTTCTTTGATTTGGTTCCTAGAATTTGTGATGAATAAAGGCCATGATAAAAGGTGATACCAACAAAGTTATGCAACTTGCCCATAAAACTATAAAAACCACTGAAAAAAAGAAAGACGATGACCTAACCAAGGATTCTAATTTCATTTTTCGAGTAAATTTCGATTTTCTAATTTTAAGAAATATTTCAAAAAACAATTTGTTGTGCAAAGAAAAATTGTAACATTTTTGAGAATAGATAAAATATATATAATGAATTTCGAGGGTATATGAAATATGTAAAGAAAAATATAATTCCGAAATTTAAGAAAAAACCTCAAATTTTTTGAAAAAAAAATCCTCAAAAAAATGTAATTATTTTTTTCGCCCATTTTATTTTTGTAATTAAAAAAAAACCAAATTTTAGCGGAAACTTCGCCACGGACCAAACACCATTCAATTATTATACCCAAAAGGGGGGCAAAGGTATGCCTATTTGGGATACACAGACACTAGTTGTGACCCAAATTCTGTAACTTGAATTGAAAGTTCTCCCCCAAAATTGGTTTAATGACGCAGCAGTTCAGACTCAGTACATCAATAATGTAATCTCAACTATTGCTTTTGAGAATTCTATGAAAAGCCTCGAGTGTTATTTGAAGACTTGGTACATGGTACAATACTCTATGGGCTATGGTACAAACGATGCGAGTATATGTATAATAAAGAACCATAAAACAAAGGACAAAAAGGGAAGGGAAACTCCTAGAAGGAAAATTCTACAGTGCCCGGCCCGGCTACAGTGCCCGGTGCACTGTAACACCGTAGATATTCATCGAGATAGTAGTTGTCACTTATCTCGATCCATATCTACGGTGCTACAGTGCACCGGGCACTGTAGCCGGGCATACAGCCGAGCACTGTAGCATTACTCCTCCTAGAATGCTCCAAAATACTGGTTGTTCTCTCACACGCCTGGTCCGGGACCGGGTTTTGGCTTGTGGTGTTGCTCCTTCCTATACCGAAATTGTATTCTCTCACACACCTGGTCAGGGTTTTAGCTTGTGGTGTCGCTCCTTCCTATACCTAGATTGTTCCGGGTCAAATCCACCTTCGTCGGCACCATATACCGCCCAGGATGGTGTTGGGGCCATGTAATCGTTGCTGGTAAATGGCTTTCCGGAGGCAACCTGCATTTAACAAAATGGATCCAGTCATTAATACAGGTGTGTCTACAGGATGACATGAACATATAAGGAAATATAACTAACCAGGTTGTGGAACTTTTCATAGTCTATCCAAGTATGCCATTGACCATTAATTTTGAACTTACCAGTTTTAGCCAAAAGGACGCAACAAGAGTGGACATGCTCACACGCAACCTCATACTCCCCATTGCTTTTCTGGGCTAGTGCCTCTGAAAATTCTTTTACGTCAGCGTGCCAGGGAACGTTCTCCATGGTCATTTTTTGATGTTGCAGACCTACAAAACAAGATCCAAGTTAAAACTAATGAGGAAGATAAGACAAGAAGCAACTTACGATCCACAATACGTAACACCCTTGATTTCAACAAAATCTTGCTTCCCAATGCCAAACAAGTTGAAGTAAGCATCCAGATCTTCAGTATTCCACCCTTTAACCAAAGTCAGGCGGTAAACAGTTCGTTGTTGTTTCCCCAGGAGAGCTTTCAAGGAATCCTGAAAATTTCATATAATCATAATAGATAAATAGGGTGTGAAATCATCTAGTCTAAATGGTGGTTGGTTAAGATCGAGTCTCGAGATAAGAAATAAGGAAGTGCCACCCAGCCATAAAGTACCTCGTACAAGTCTAAAAGCCTCAAGACAGACCATGAACCAACATGACCTGAATGACCTTAAATAATCATGAAAATATGCAACTGTTAGTGTGTGTTCCATGAAATTTTCATTCCCATTTCTTCATGTTCAAATAGAGAAATCGGTAATTTGTGACACAAGAAAACACAAGTGCTAAGGGAGACGAGCATAGAGTCATATGCAATACTTAATCTTCACTCAACTGGGCTTGAAGTTTTATGGACTTGAAGAGGAGTACCTTTCTCATTTCATAAATACATGGCTACGAAGTTTCCAAAAAACAAGCACAGCCAATCAAAAGGCTTTTAATCCAGTTTTCTGCAACTCTAGGAAGATTGAAAGAAAGCTCACCAGGAAACGCTCCCAAAAATCCCCAAATAATGGTCTATCAATTGCCTTCAAACTTTCCTTGGTTGCTGCATCCACACTGACATAGAGCTACAATAATATCGAAGATAAAAAAATTATTATTAATATGTGTCAATCAAGACAAAGGATCATATTCCAGTCTGATAAATAAAAGGATGTAAAGAAAGTGTACTAACCTGGGTGATTGGTGACAGGGTTCTAATCTTATCTGGGAATTGTGCATTTGTTACAAGAAAAAGTAGAAATTCGCCTGCGATGCAGCTCACCAATGAGTGTGTTTATTTCAGGATACATGATAGGTTCACCAACAAGTGATAATGCACAGTGTCTAGGAAGAAGGCCTTCTGCTAGACATTCCGCTTTTACTCCTGTACGGGATATTGACTTGAATCAAATTAATTGCACCACCAGCTCAATTAATCAGAGAACAGAGCTTTGATTTGAAAGAATCCATAGAACTAACGTCGTTTCTAACAAAAACTTTTGAATTAGATATTAATAGCTTCTGCTAGGCTGCAACATTTAGGTGAAGTAAAAGTTTAATAGAGATGTTAGGCTAGAACTGCAATACATGACATGAACGAAAGATTGAAAAGAAAAAATCACCAATCTGCAAAAGGGGTCATTTCACGTATGAGATTTTTGCAACTGAGTTCTATGTAGCTTCTTCCTCTCAACAAGCTGAAATTTCAAACTCCTCAAGTTTAACATAGGGGAAGTATTGGCAGGACATATCTGGAATGGAACTAGTTTCTAAATTACACTGCTTTGGTAACAATCTGCAGCACAAAAAGTACAATATAGGTGCAGTTCCTTTCCATAAACCTAGCAAATAACACTACATAGATGCACATCCTACACTGTTAAAGTATCCATGTAGTTATGAAAGTTGATATCCAATATTATGTAGCTCTTATGATCGTAGCTTAATGATTTGCAAGGTCATCATCATCATCAAAGCCCATTCCCGATATTTTAATGATTTGCAAGGTCATGCAGCACCAAAAAATTAAAAGGCCTACCAGGTACCCTTTCATTTGCTTTATCATTTGTGTATGTTCATCTATAGCAGCATTCACAATCATCAAAGGATCATCCATCTTCCATCGCCAAGCTTTTTCCTACGGGATTCGTGTGATGTCTCCAACAGAAAACACACTTATTTGCGCATGCCAAACTGGGAGTTGCTTCCATGCACCTTATTACATTAAAGACAAACTTTCAGGAACTACATGGAATAATATAAGACAATGAATTGAGAATCAGAAGATGTTGCAACATCCTTTGGGTCTCCATGATATATATATAGAAATTTTTTAAAGATCAAATTTATAGCCATTATAAAGATAAATAAGACATATCACAAGGACTTATAGTAATGGAGCTCATTACAGATGTTTTACTTGTAAGATGTAGACATCTAAAATACAAACTCCACAAGAATCTCCAATTCCTTGGCAATGTCCTTCAAATTTTAAATCACGGGGCCATGAAAACAATAGTTTTTTTTTTTAGTTAGACGTTGATATATTTTCTGTATGTACTTCAAAAATTAAACATACAATCGTACATAAACATGCGCAAAGTATGCAAACTCTTGCTACCGTGACATAAAATTCTATTCCACGAACTTGACCAAACCATATATCATTCATACTATTTCCTCTTCATGCATTTCTATCCACAAAAACACTGACCTAAGCTATATAACAATAGCTCTAAGTTTTTTAAAAGAAAAATGTAACTTTCAAAATGAGATGTCCTAATCTATATTACAATTCAAAGTTGTGTTTTACTATTTATTGCTGACCGGGACAAAGTCAAATCGCAAGAATTAGAGATAAAAGATGGTTAGAATTGAAAGTTGGGAGATGTGTTGAATTTGAGGGTTGAGATTCATTTCCTATGATGCCCTATTTGTAAATATAAAACATGTAGAAGGGCAAAAGTAATGAAAAAACTTTGAACCCGTCTAAGTGTCGAGGAAAACAGCGAGGGACCCCATAGGGGGGGGGGGGTGGTGGGGTAGGGGGGGGGGGACCGTCCATCCCCCCGGGATGCGCGCTTGACTTTTCAATGCACGCATCCCGAGGGTTCAAGCGCGCATCCCGAGGAGATGGACGGCTCCCTCCACCCCTCGCTGTTTTCCTCGCCATTTCCCTCGACAATTAGAATTTTTCAAAAACTTTTGAAAAAAGTTGGTGGAATGTACATGTGGCGGAGTGAGAAAAATATTATGTTTTCCTTTTAGTAAAATGAAAATTATCATAATTATCTACATCGTTGTCGGATTTAGGTAAACTTAATATCGTTGATCACCAACAAGGGCCAAAATATTAAAAATATATATTTTATAATTAAAAAACGTATAATGTATTACGCTTCTTTAATATTTTTAAAAGCAATGAGATGGACCGATCATACGAGAAAAATGAGTCGAATATCTTAATGCCCATTTAAACAAAAACCCTAAATTTCATGTTTTGGCAAATTCAAAGTTTGGGGGAAAACCCATTCTCGGCATTTAAAATTTCCCCCCAACTTATTCAAATTTGACTAAATAGGATTACACTTAGAAAATGTTTACAGTTCAATACTAATTGAGAGTGATAATGGGGATAGCGACGGAGGTGTTCAATACAAAATTATTAGCAAAAATAAAATATGTGGAGTGCCAACGGCACAGGGCATACTCTAGTATATCTTACAATTCACATATGTGTTTTACTATTCATTGCTGACTGAGACAAACATCAAATGAAAATTGGAGATAAAAGAGGGCTAGAATTGAAAGTTGGGAAAATGTTGAATGTTGAGATTAATTCTTGATAAACTTGGTATTATTGAAATGCAATTTTGAAGATCTTTCCCACAAAACCAATATCAATACAAACACTTAAAATTTCAAAAATATATTTTATTATTAAAACATGCAAGTATTTTTATAATATTTTTATGCCCAAGTATAATATTTTTCAAAGAAACAGACGAACATTTTATTGAACATTCAAACAAAGACTCCGAACATTCAATCGATTCTAATTTTTACCGAGTTTGACTAAAAAAATTAGTATCCTAAAATAAGATGTTTTTATGGAACTAATTGAGGGCAATGGTGGGGATGGTGATGTGGGCGTCAACTGTTTGATAATTAACAGTAAAAATAAATACGCATATGTGGAGTGCCAACAACACGGATAATATGCTATTCTATCTTACAATTCATTGCTGACTGAAAAAAAACATCAAATGAGAATTGGTGAAAAAAAGGGCTAGGATTGAAAGTTGGAAAGATGTTGAGGGTTGAGATTCATTCTTCTATACAATGGCATGTTTGTAAATATAAAACATGTAGAAGGGCAAAAAAATGAAAAAATTGTGAAAAAGTTAGTGGAATTGAAAAGTCGCAGAGAGAGAAAGTATTGTGTTTTCCTTTTTTTCGAAATGAAAACTATCATAACTATTTACGTAGTTGTCGAATTTTGATAAACTTTGTATCATTGAAATACAATTTTGAAGATCTTTCCAACAAAACCAATGATCAATACAAACACTTAAAATTTCAAAAATATATTTTATTTTTAAAACATGCAAGTATTTTAAAGATTTTCACGCTTAGGTATTATTTTTCAAAGAAATGGACGAACATTTTATTGAACATTCAAACAAAGACTCTGAACATTTAATCGATTCTAATTTTAACTAGGGGTGGGTAAACGTGTCGAAGAACCACGGGTTTAAACCAAACCGGACCGTTTTACTCCAAACAGTCCGGATTTTAAATTTGAAATTTTAGATATTGTCTGAATCGGTTCGAATCAATTATAAAACGGTCTAAGTCTAGTTTCTATTATTTAAAATGAAACGGTCCGGGTTGGACCCGTTTTAAATCACATTGTACTGGTGTCATTGGAGGTTTTCCCACCACAATGCTTTGTGTTTTCTTTCACTCGCTTTCGCGGCTTTCATCCTCTCTAAAATAATAAACAAAGAGAACTCGATCGCTAATCGCTCACAGGTCAATTAAATTCACAAAAAACCAAACAAATCTCCAATCTTTTCTTCTGCTTCAACAACTTTCGAACAATTAGGCGGCAAGTTCAAAGCCCCACTCACAAGAATTCATTATCTCCTTGTTCAGTTTCTTCAAAAGATTTTACATGTTGGTTCGAAACACTTTCCATCTTTCTCTGTCTGCAAGTTTGCAACTATACTTAATACTTTGTCTGATTTGTAATGGGTTTTTAATTTGATTGAATTCTTTTGAGATTTGAAGTTTTCTTTAACTTCATTTTTGTCTTTGTAGTTGATGGAAGTGATTTAGTTAGTAATTGAAAATGAATTTTGTGTTTATTTGGAGAGATAATAAGCTTTAGATTTGTGTAAATGGAAGATTCCTTTTGATTAGGTAGATGGAGTTTGTTGAGTAATGGCATTGGTCAATTATAGAAAAAAAAATTGTCCTTGGGCTTATTATCCCTACTCCAAGTTGGGCATGATTGATCTCCATGCTCCAACTTGAGGGGGAGTATATGCAGTTAAATCGGAAAGCAGTCGCAGCACGGTCCAAGACCGAATTACGATTACGCAGTATTAATCGAATTTAATCGATCAATTTTTTCGAAGTATATATTTTTAAAATTTAATCATAGGCATAGATTACATAAACAAATAATTAATTAAAATTGTGTAAATTTAATTATATAACTTTACTAATTAATTATAATCATATATTACTTTACTAATTAATCAAATGATAATTTTGCTGGTTACAACACTTATATCACTACAAACAACCTAACTTTCCAACATAGCAATAAATCGGCGAGTTGGCTGAGCTGATTAATCGATGACTATCCGATTTTTGTCCGATTAATCAGTGACCGCTAAACCCCAACCAATTTTACCCAATTCGGTTTAGTCAAACCCCGTATTGCGATTAATCGCCAATTAATCAGCAATTTTTCGCCGCATTAATATCTTAGAGTAAGTGATAAGAATCGTATAGATTGTGAGCAAGATTGTTGTTCATCAATCAAGTTAATTTGATTTGGTGACAAAAATCCCAACTCATCAGCAAAATTCCAACACCATTTATGATTTGTGTTGCTTAACTTGGCACCCAGAAATCCTCGATCTCATTGTGTTAATCCTAAATGAGGCTTAAACTCTTTCTTTGCAATTGTAATCATACATAAACTGGTATTGTTGCTGCTCATAAATTGGCATTGTTGTGTGAATCCTAAATGAGACTTAAGCTCTTTCTATGTAATAGATTGACTCATTTTACAGGTTCGGCCACTAAGTTGTTGCATAAATTGGTATTGTTGCTGCTGCGGCATCTTATTATATTGTTGTTATTCCATATACTTCCAAGGAATGTGAAACGGTCTCGAGTTAGGTTCCAATTACAAAGTAGACACATTAAAAAAAAAATTGCAATAAAAGATTGTTTGGTAGATTGGAACCGTAGAAACCAGATCGTTTCAAATGATTCGAATTAGGTTTGGTCCCAATGTTCAAAATGAGAGAATTCGGATTGGAACTGTAAAATTTAAACGGTCCGAGTTAGGTTTCTCAAAATTTGGAACAAATCCGGACAGTGCCCACCCCTAATTTTAACCGAGTTTTATTCTAAAAAAATTAATATTTTAAAATATGATATTTTGATGGAACTGATTGATGGTAATGGTGGGGATGGTGATGTATGAAGCGCCAACGGCATGGGTAATATGTTAGTCTACTTTACAATTCACATAAGTGTTTTACTATTCATTCCTGATTAGAACAAACATCAAATGAGAATTGGAGAAAAAGAGGGCTAAGATTGAAAGTTGGGAAGATGTTGAGGGTTGAGGGTTGAGATTCATTCTTCTCTACAATGGTATGTTTGTAAATATAAAACATGTAGAAGGGTAAAAAATGAAAAAATTGTGAGAAAGGTAGTGGAATGTAATGTGACGTATTTCTTTGTTTCAAAATGAAAACTATCATAACTATTTACTTAGTTGTCAAATTTTGATAAACTTGGTATCATTGAAATGCAATTTTGACTATCTTTCCAAAAAAACCAATCATCAATACAAACACTTACAATTTCTAATATATATTTTATTTTTAAAACATGCAAGTATTTTAAAGATTTTCATGCCTAAATATAACATTTTTCAAAGAAACAGACGAACATTTTATTGAACATTTAAACAAAGACTTTGAACATTCATTCGATTCTAATTTTAGCCGAGTTTGACTCTAAAAATTTAGTATGTTAAAATATGATATTTTCATGGAACTGATTGAGGGCAATGGTGGGGATGGTGATGTGGGTGTCTAGTGTTTTATATTTAACTAATAAAAATAAATAAACATATGTGAAGTGCCAGCAGCACGAGTAATATATTAGTCTATTTTACAATTCACATAGGTGTTTTACTATTCATTGCTCACTGGGACAAACATCAAATGAGAATTGAGGATAAAAGTGGGCTAAGATTGATAGTTGGGAAGATGTTGAGGGTTAGAAATTCATTCTTCTCTACAATGACATGTTTGTAAATATAAAACATGTAGAAGGGCAAAAAAATGAAAAACAATAGTGAAAAAGTTAATGGAATGTACATGTGGCGAAGAGAAAGTATTGTGCTTTCATTTTTTTTCAAAATGAAAACTATCATAACTATTTACGTAATTGTCGGATTGTGATAAACTTGGTATCATTGAAATGAAATTTTGAACATCTTTTCAACAAAATCAATGATCAATACAAACACTTAAAATTTTAAAAATATATTTTATTTTTAAAACATATAAGTATTTTTATAAGATTTTCATGCTTAAGTGCAATATTTTTCAAAGAAACGGACGAACATTTTATTAAAAAACAAACAAAGACTCCGAACATTCAATCGATTCTAATTTAACTGAGTTTCACTCTAAAAAAATTAGTATTCTAAAATAAGATGCTTTTATGGACCAAATTGAGGGCAATGGTGGGTGTCCAATGTTTGATAATTAACAGTAAAAATAAATAAACATATATAGAATGCCAACGGTACAGGTAATATGCTACTCTATCTTACAATTCAAATATATATTTTACTATTCATTGTTGACTGGGACAAACATCAAATGAGAATTGGAGATAAAAGAGGCTAGGATTGAAAGTTGAAAAGATGTTGAAGGTTGAGATTAATTTTGAGAAGATGTTGAGGGTAAAGATTCATTGTTCTCTACAATGGCATGTTTGGAAATATAAAACATGTAGAAGGGTAAAAAAATGAAAAAATTGTGAAAAAGTTAGTGGAATGTACCTGTGGCGGAGAGAGAAAGTATTGTGTTTTCCGTTTTTTCGAAATGAAAACTATCATAACTATTTACATAGTTGTCGAATTTTGATAAACTTAGTATCATTAAAATGCAATTTTGAAGATTTTTCCGTTTAATTTGAATGAATTCTTATGAGATTTGAAGTTTTCTTTAACTACATTTTTGTCTTTATAGTTGATGGAAGTGATTCAGTTACTAATTGAAAGTTGAATTTTGTGTTTATTTGGAGAGATAATAAGCTTTACATTTGTGTAAATGGAAGATTCCTTTTGATTAGGTAGATGGAGTTTGTTGAGTAATGGCATTGGTCAATTATAGAAAAAAAAATCTCCTTGGGCTTATTATCCCTACTCCTAGTTGGCCATGATTGATCTCAAGTTTGAGTATGAGATAAGAATCTGTCAGGTACAGATTGTGAGCAAGATTGTTGTTCATCAATAAAGTTAATTTGATTTGGTGACAGAAATCCCAACTCATCAGCAGAATTTCAACACCATTTATGATTTGTGTTGCCTAACTTGGCACCCAGAAATCCTTCATCTCATTGTGTGAATCCTAAATGAGGCTTAAGCTTTTTCTTTGCAATTGTACTCGTACATAAATTGGTATTGTTGCTGTTCATAAATTTCACTGCACATAAATTGGCATTGTCGTGTGAATCCAAAATGAATCTTAAGCTCTTTCCATGTAACAGAGTGACTCATTTTACAGGTCCCTGACCTCTAAGCTGTTGCATAAATTGGTACAGTTGCTGCTGCTGCATCTTATTATATTGTTGTTATTCCATATACTGCCAAGGAATGTGAAACGGTCTCGAGTTAGGTTTCAATTACAAAGTAGACACATTAAAAAAAGTTGCAATAAAAAATTGTTTGGTAGATTAGAATCGTTTGGAACCGTAGTTCCAAACGGTTTGAGTTAGGTTCGGTCGCAATGTTCAAAAGAGGGAATTCGGACTGGACCAAATTCACTAAATTTAAACAGTCTGAGTTAGGTTCCTCAAAATTTGGAACTGATCTGGACTGTGCCCATTGCAAATTTTAACCGCGTTTGACTCTAAAAAAAGTAGTATTTTAAAATATGATATTTTTATGGAACTGATTGAGGGCAATGGTGCGGATGGTGATGTGTGAAGTGCCAATGGCACGGGTAATATGCTAGTCTATCTTACAATTCACATAGGTGTTTTACAATTCATTCCTGACTAGAACAACATCAAATGAAAATTGGAGAAAAAAGAGGGCTAGGATTGAAAGTTGGGAAGATGTTGAGGGTTGAGATTTATTCTTCTCTACAATAGCATGTTTGTAAATATAAAACATGTAGAAGGGTAAAAAAATGAAAAAATTGTGAGAAAGTTAGTAGAATGTACGTGGCGGAGAAAGAAAGTATTGTGTTTTTTTTTTTTTTCAAAATGAAAACTATCATAATTATTTATGTAGTTGTCGGATTTTGATAAACTTGACATCATTGAAATGCAATTTTGAAGATCTTTCCACAAATCAATACAAACACTTAAAATTTCAAAAATATATTTTATTTTTAAAACATGCAAGTATTTTTAAGATTTTCATGCCATAGTATAACATTTTTCAAAGAAACAGACGAACATTTTATTGAAAATTCAAATAAAGACTATGAAAATTCAATCGATTCTAATTTTAGTCGAGTTTGACTCTAAAAAAATTAGTATTCTAAAATTTGATATTTTCATTGAGCTGATTGAGGCAATAGTGGGATGGTGATGTGGGTGTCCAGTGTTTGATAATTAACAGTAAAAATAAATAAACATACGTGGAGTGCCAACGGCACGGGTAATATGCTAGTCTATCGTACAATTCACATAGATGTTTTACTATATATTGCTGACTAGGACAAACATCAAATGAGGAGATAAAAGATAGCTAGGATTGAAAGTTGAGAAGATGTTGAGGGTTGAGAATCATTCTTCTCTACAATAACATGTTTGTAAATATAAAACATGAAAAAGGGCAAAAAAAAATTTTGTGAAAAAGTCAGAAGAATGTATATGTAGGGGAGAGAAAGTATTGTGTCTTCCTTTTTTCAAAATGAAAGCTATCATAACTATTTACGTAGTTGTCGGATTTTGATAAACTTGGTATCACTGAAATGCAATTTTGAAGATCATTTCAACAAAACCAATTATCATTACAAACACAGAACATTTCAAAATATTCCTTTTATTATTAAAAAATGTAAATATTTTTAAGATTTTCATGCCCAAGTATAATATTTTTCAAAGAAACGGACGAACATTTTAATGAACATTCAAACAAAGACTCCGAACATTCAATCGATTCTAATTTTAACCAAGTTTGACTCTAAAAATATTAGTATTGTAAAATATGATATTTTCATGGAACTGATAGAGGGCAATGGTGGGGATGGTGTTGTGGGTGTCTAGTGTTTGATAATTAATAGTAAAAATAAATAAACATATGTGAAATGCTAACGATATGGGTAATATGCTAGTTTATCTTACAATTCACATGTGTTTTACTATTCATTGCTGACTGTGACAAACATCAAATGAGAATTGGAGATAAAAGAGTGCTAAGATTGCAAGTTGGGAAGATGTTGAGGATTGAAATTCATTCTTTTCTACAATGGCATGTTTATAAATATAAAACATGTAGAATGGCAAAAAAATGAAAAAATTGTGAAAATGTCAGTGGAATGTACACGTGGCGGGGAGAGAAAGTATTGTGTTTTCCTTGGAATCATTGAAATGCAATTTTGAACATCTTTCCAACAAAACCAATTATCAATACAAACGCTTAAAATTTCAAAAATATATTTTATTTGTAAAACATGTAAGTATCTTTAAGATTTTCATGCCTAAGTATAATATTTTTCAAAAAAACCGAAGAACATTTTATTAAATATTCAAACAAAGATTCCGAACATTCAACCAATTCTAATTTTAACCGAGTTTGACTTTAAAAAATTAGTATTCTAAAACATGATATTTTTATGGAACTGATTGAAGGCAATGGTTGGTATGATATTTGGTTTTGTTACTAAATCGTCTAACTTTTATATATTTGATATGTTTTGTGTAGGGAAAGCATGGCAATAACCAAATCCAAAGGCACTAGTAGGGCTACATCTTCAAGTGGAACCTCACCATTTTCGCCTAGGCATTCACAACCAACTACAATCGTAACTCCACCTCAATCACATACAACACCACCACCAGCACCTACCAGTACAACTACTCTAGCAATATCCAACAACCTACCAACTCGTCCAGATATCTTATATGATCTTCCACCACGTATGAAACCTAGGGTGTATATGTCAGATCTAAGTTATTAATTGGCGATTAATTGCAATTTGGGGTTTGACCAAACCGAATTGGGTGAAATCGATTGGGGTTTATCGAACACCGATTAATCGGCGAAAAATTGACGAGTCACCGATTAATCAGCCAACCGACTCGCCAATTTATCGCATGTATAAAAAAAAAAAAAAAAAACTAAACTCAAGATTCTCATTTTCTTTTCGCAAGCTGCAGCTCCTCCAACCCAGATCTTACAGAGAAGAAGAAAAAAAGAAGAGAAGGTGAAGATCTCTGGACAGCGACGACGACAAGATCTCTGGCTTTGTGCAGCGACAACGATCTTTGTCTCTCTTTTCCTCCATTTCTTCAAACCAAATTAGAAAGGTATGTACCACATCAACCCTAATTTCCCTCTCCTCCCAGTCCTCATCCCATTCGGCCTCCCCTCTTTTCCTCCCTCCTGTGTAGAATTCATATGGACTAGGGGAGTTTGTTGATTGAAGTTATTTGTAGTGATATGAATTTTGGTGAAACAGTTAATTGTTGTCGAAACAAATTAGATTCAACTTGTTGATGTTGAACTCCCAATCTTTCCGTGTATTTAACATTTTTGGCCTTCTGACTGAAAGCAATAATAACTGAACCTCCAATTTCTTTGAAAGTTTGTGATTATCGTGACAAATCTACACAATTTTCACGCACTTCAGTCATGACTTTTTTGTTCATTAGTCTAGAATATATTGGCATAATCCTCTGGATGTGGAGTATTTTTGTTTGTACAAAGTGGCCCACTAGAAGTATCTTTAGTGCAAAGTATTACGATTTACCCTCATGGGTTAGTGGGATAGGTAGGTTGGTTTTTCTTGTTAAATCTGACAACTATTTTGCTTCTGAATGTCTGTCTTGGTAGCTTGGTTGTTAAAACAATCTACAATTTTCTTTTAGTTTCTTTTTAAGTAGTTTGGCTGATAATTAGTAAAGTTATATAATTATAAATTTATACCATTTTGTTTAATTATTTATTTTTGTAATCTATGACTATGATTAAATTCTAAAAATATATACCTTGAAATTGATCGATTAAATTTGATTAATCCCGCTTAATCGTAATTCGATCCTGGACCGCGCTGTGACCGCTTTTCGATTTAACTATATAGTTTAGATGTTGGGGAGCATTTTACTACTTACTATGTTAGGAGTTTTAAGAAAGTTAAAAATGAAGAAACTGGGCAATTTGAGGATGTAGTTGTGTTCAAAGAGTGTCCTAAGGCAAAGGAATTATGCTGGAAAAGTAGTCCTAATGGGACTAGTGGGCTAAAAAAACATATCCCTAAGTTGTGTAAGTGGTATCCTGCCAATGCCAACTTGCAAACACAAATAAAATTTAACTTAGGATAAGGGTGATTATAACCAACTTATCTCTAAGGATTTTGATCAGCTTACCTCTAAGGGTTTTCATCATAAGGAAATTATGGAGGCTTGTGTTGAGATAGTAGTACTTGATCAGTTGCCATTCAATTTTGTTATAAATAGGGTTTTAGGAAATTTTGCACGACATTAATGCCTTTGTTTAAAGTATCATCTAGAATTCTAGTTTGGACCATCCTAGACATGTATGAAGCTAGAAATATGAAATTAAAGAAAGAGTCGGTTTCCATAAGGTTTGTCTCACAATGGATACATGGTGTTAATTGCCTGTTTTATTCATTCTAATTGGAAATTGTACGAAGGAGTCTTGAATTTTTGTGTAATTACCAATCGTCAAGGGTGACTATAGCCAATATCATATAAAGGTGTTTGAATGATTAGGGGATAACTAAGGTGTTAACCATTACAACAAACACAACATCTGAAATAAGGTAGCATTGGAGGTGTTAGCTAAAAAGTTGAATGATTGTGAGAATCCACAAACTGTTTTGGGAGAAAAACACATACATGTGAGATGTGGCTCACATTACCAACAATAATGTTGGTAATGAGTTAAAGAAGTTAAACACTAGCATCCTAGCCATTAGAAATGCTGTGAAGTTTGTTAGGAGTTTTCCAAACAGGTTGGAGTTATTTAGGAAGGCTGTGGCTAGAGAAAATATTAATTATAAGGGGTTGGTCAAGGATGCACGGACTCGGATACGCGTATCGTATCGGACACGGCGACTCGACAATTTTCAAAAAACAAGGACTCGGCGACACGTCAAACCTTATTTTTATTTTTATATTTTATTAAAAAACTATTAACATAATGTCATAACTCATAAACAATAATTAATAATCCAAACATATAAAACATCTAAATGCAGTGAGCTTAATTAATGAAATTATTTGAATAAATGAAAAGTTTGGGTACATAAGTGGAAACTAGGGTAATGGATTCTAATATGGGTCGAGCCTAACTTGGACCCTACACAACACATCAATGTAATCCAAATCCACAATGGAAGAGAAGAAAACCTAAGATTCTCCTTGGGTGAGACTCATCATCGCATCTCTTCCTCTCACCAGAAATAGAAATAGAAATGATGTTTGTTTTAGTTGCTAACTTTCGATCCAAAATCTGATTGTGCAAGAGGAAAAAACCCGTCCCTATTACCTTTACCTACAGTCAGTGAAGAGGAAGAAGATGGGAGGCGGAGGCGAGGTTGAAGAAACATCGAAAGCAGTATCAGATCTGACCATGAATTAAGACAAGTCGATCTCTCTCTGGCTCGGTTTCTCTCTGTGCTCGATCTCTCTTTCCCTGCTCGATCTCTCTCCCAGTCGATCGATCTCTCTTTGGCTCAATCAATCGATCGATCTCTGGCTCAGTCGATCTCTCTCCCTGCTCGATCTCTCTAGCTCGGTTTCTCTCTCCATGCTCGATCTCTCTCTAGCTCGGATCCTCGTCCTTTCTTTTCTTCCTCGATTCCTCCTTCTCTCTGCAAATGGTTGGGTTTGTGGGTTGAGAAAAATGAAATCGGGGAGAGAAATTAGGGCTTTTAGATCTCAGCCGTCCGATCTTATCAAGATCTGGAAAAAAAATTATTAGCAACCGAATCCTGACCGTATCCGGACCGTGTCCAGGCCGTATCCTGACCAAGTCACGTTGACCGATACGTTGACCGTGTGTCAGATACGTGTCGGCCGTGAATCGCACGCGTATCCCTATCCGACACGCGTATTACTAGGATTCGGATGGTTTTTTCGAGAGTCCGTGCTTCCTAGGGGTTGGTTTACTTAGATGTGCCCACAAGGTGGAATTCAACTTATATGATGTTGGAATCTGCCTTGAGGTTCAATAAGGCTTTCAAAAGAATGGCGGACGAAGTAGACAACCCATACGTAGCCTATTTCAATAAACTAGATCTCAGAGTTTGATGAGGATTCCAACAGCTATGGATTTCATCGATGAACCCATTGGATATCCCGACGTGGAAGTGGGAGTATCTCACTATGGATTTCATCGATGGACTTCCACGGTCAAGGAAAGGTAATGAGTCGATATGGGTCATTGTTGATCGGTTGACAAAGTGTGCACATTTCATTCCTGTTAGTATGAATCGGACGACAGACAGTCTAGCGGTGTTGCTCATTCGGGAGATAGTTCGCCTTCATGGGTCGCCTGTTTCGATTGTATCCGACAAAGATCCGCTTTTCACAGCCCACTTCTGGCAGAGCTTTCAGCAAGCTATGGGTACTAGATTGGACATGAGTACAACTTATCATCCACAGACAGATGGCCAATTTGAGCGAGTGAATCAGGTAGTGGAAGACATGCTTAGAGCATGCATTTTAGACTTTGGGGGCAGTTGGGAAGATCACCTACCGTTATGCGAGTTTGCGTACAACAACAGCTACCACGTAAGTATTGGCATGGCACTGTTTGAGGCACTCTATGAACGACCGTGTAGGTCCCCTGTTTGTTGGGCAGAGATTGGAGAGTCAGTTGTGATGGGGCCGAATGTGATCAGAGAAACTACTTAGAAGATTGAGCTGATTAGAGCGCATTTGTTGACAGCCCAGAGTAGACAGAAGAGTTACGCTGATAGGAGGCGTAAGGAGTTAGAGTTTGATGTTGGTGATAGGGTTTTTCTGAAAGTTTCCCCGATGCGCGGAGTTGTTAGGTTCCGAAGTCGAGGGAAGCTTGCACCAAGGTATGTAGGGCCATATGAGATTACTGAGAGGATTGGACCAGTGGCCTACAGATTGGCTTTGTCGCAGAGTATGTCAGGTCTCCACGATGTGTTTCACGTATCCATGTTGCGGAAGTGTTTGGCAGACCCGTCACATATTATAGAGCCCGCTAAGGTGGAGATTTCTGATGAGTTGACGTATCTAGTGAGGCCAGTAGCCATTGTCGATGATGATGTAAAACAACTTCGTCGGAGGACAGTTAAGTTAGTAAAAGTTCAGTGGAGCCACCAAGAGGGTGACATGACTTGGGAGCTGGAGGACCAGATGAGACAGAAATACCCCGAGCTTTTCGCCTAGGTTTTCTTGTCTTGGTTTTGTCCGATTTCGAGGACGAGATCTCTTTTTAGGTGTGTATGATGTAATATCTGTGTTTAAAAAAAATTCGATCAGGGGTGTACTCAGTAGAGGTGGTGGGGGCACATAGCCACCCACCCTTTAAGAGACAAACCCTTCCCCCCTTTTCTTTCTTTTTTCTTTTTCGTTTCCTTCGCAGAGAGCAGCTCCCTGCCGCTGCTGCTCCTCCGCCTGCTTGCTTGCCGTCAGAGCAAGCGATTCCTTCGCAAAAAATCTCGCCCATTGTCCCTCATTTCTTCCTCTATTCGTTCCCTCTTCGTTTCTCTGTTGGTTTTTCGCAAAAAAAAAACAAAAATCAGTTTCACATTTGGGTTTGGTGTTGGATTTGTTTAATCGGTTTTTATAGCTCCGATCAGCCGTGGAGGGGCCTTGGTGGCGTCATTTGGAGCCCTTAGAACCGACATCCAAGGTTGATTTTGGGGTTGGCCGAATTTTTCAAAAAGATTAGGGTGCATGTTCGTTTTGAGGGTTCTTCGGCATGAATCTGGGCTTTGGGTGCGTGGGTGAGCCTCACATTCGTGAATCCGAGTGTTCTTAGACCCATTTTTGGGCTGATGTGCTGTTTGAAGGCAATCAGACCGGAGTAGGGAGGGTTTCGATGAGTTTTTGCCAAACTTTGGGTTTCGGCGGGGTGTTTGCCAAATTTTTATTGCCTGTAAGTTTTTCTTTCAGTCACGCGCCACTGGTAATTTATTTATTTTTCTAGTTTTCGGCTAGTTTGCTCACTTTCGAGCTTGCAGTTTTAGAAATTTCCGTGGTCCCGCATTCGTGGTTTTGGCGAGTTAGGAGCTTCGACCGGTAGGAATTGAGTTTTGAAAACCCATTCCGCTCAGGTGAGTGGAACTATAATATTTATTTTGAGAAATAATTATTGGAATCCTGAATTTTAGTTTTACATCATACCGTCAATTGTGTATAATTGAATCCAAGTCCGAAATCCGAGGTTTTTAGAGATTTCGATGGTTGTGTTGTTTCTTTGTGAATGAATTATGTATTGGGTTCCCTGAAAGCATGATATACTTGAATGAAATCAAATAGTGAATGAATTTTGGTGTGATTCGGCTTTGGTGTATTGACATTGGACTTATGCTTCGTTTTCGAGTTTGCATAGTATGTCATGTTTTACCGAGGATTTCCGAGTCTTGAGCATGTATCATAATCGACTTGAATAAATTTATCGTGGTGAATTGGGTCATGTTGGGACCCTGACATAGTCGTGGCTTTATAAAAATTGTCGAATTGATTATGATTGCACGTCTGTTACCTTTGATTTTGTACAGACTCGTCATTTGTGCATGTGGATGTTAGTATAAGTGTCTTTACCCCGCTATAATGCCTGTTGTGCCGATGCTTAGGAGCTTGCTCGCATCGTGAGTTGGATGGTGCTCGAGATGACTCGCACCAGACATTGTGGACGCTATTGCATGTGGCAAGCTTGCTGAGGTGCGGTGAGCTCCCGCACGCATTTGCCACTATAGAGTGCAGTAAGACGGGTCCCAGAGGACGTGCTTTGGAGATTACTCGCTTTCCCTCCCAGCGCGCTTGAGTTTGATTGAATTAGGTTGGCCGTGTTAGGCCAGTCGTTCGGGATGTTTGAGTTTGTATCCTGGCAAATGGCACCCCATTAGGATACAAACAAACCCGAAGTGGTATTGGTACACGTTGTGGGATGTGTCTGGGTGAGACACATTCGTAGGGTATGCGGATACCTACGATATGAGACACTTATACAAAATTTTACAGAATTTTTGGTTTCGACTTGATTGTTATACGTAGGAGACTAGGAAGAACTATGAGATTGTCTTTATTTTAATCGCTTGATATTTACCATGTTTGAATCACGTGTAATGATCGGCATATATCCTACACTTGTAGTTATTATTGAATCTGAAATGCTTGTGTTGTTGCCTGAACTTAGAAATATTATCTTTAGAGACACGGTGTGATTTAGACTTTAGAACTTGTTACTTATCCTTTATTGTCTGGCATGAATTTTCCTTGTATAGTATTCTGTTATTTGTATTTAGTTCGCTCGCACCAGGTAGCTTTGTGCTTTGCTGACCCCGCAAGGGGTGTGCTTCTATTGGAGTGCAGGCAGTGTTGGCTTTCCTGCTGATCGTGGCGCTTAGGCCTCGTTTTCCGTTGTAGGCGCGTTTTGTGCTGTTTGGTCGTGTCCACCCTGTACGGGTATGTTTTGCTTCCTCTGTGTTTCAGATGTACTATATTGTTATACTAGATGTTTGTATACTGGTTTTGTCGCTATGACTCTGGCGGGGCGAATCAAATATACTTATTTTGTTCAAATTTTATCGTAGTTTTTATTTCCGTTTCATTCTCGTATCAAGAATGTTGGTTATATTATGATGTTGTGGCCGGTTACGATCCGCCTGTGTTACGGGTTAGTTCACGCATCGGCACGCTGCGTTTTCCGTGGCGGGTCGGGGCGTGACAGAGTTTGGTATCAGAGCCATTGTTTACCGGTTCACATAGAACATCATCGTATACCACTTTCTTGAGTGAATTGGGTAGAGAAGTTAGGACTTTTGTTATGTTGTTTGATGTATTGTATGTATGTTCTTTTACGTGGAGGTTGTTTGGTGATTGCGCGTGGTAAGAGATCACAGGGTGAGGGATCAGGCACTGCTGGAGAGGATGTCTCTCAGGCTTTTATGAAAATAATGACCCAATTGGCACAGAATATGAGGCAGGGCAGTTAGTCAGAGGATCTGTTTACTCGGTGCAACAAGGATTTCGTCAGCTTGGGTGGTGAAAGATTTGATGGTTCTGGAGATTCTCTAGCTGCAGATCGGTGGATCCGTAAGGTAGAACTCATATTTGAGAGGATGGTGCTGACACCAATACAGCGTACTGAGTTAGCAGCACACCAGTTTGACGGATAGGCTATGTACTGGTGGAATTCAGTGAGGCAGAGCCGTGATGTGTCAGAGATGCAGTGGGATACACTTTGCCAGGTGTTTGAACAACATTTTGTTCCTGATTCTGCCAAAGCTGAGATAGTGGACATGTTTCTACATTTACAGCAAGGTTCTAAATCTGTTTCTAAATACTTGGCCGAGTTTACACAGTTGAGCCGCTATGCCACTTGTTTTATAGATACTCCAGAGAAGAACAGGAAGTTTTTGAGTGGTCTGAACCCGTTCTTAAGGAAACAGTTGATGGTGATGATCGATCGTCCTTTTTATAGATTAGTGGACGTCACTTTGAGTCGGGAGCGAGTGGACGCCGAGTGTAGACAAGAGACTTTGGTTCGACGAGCTAGAGGTTCAGAACGCAGTCATAGGTTTTGCCGAGGAAGCCAGACCATTGAGCAGGCACAGTAGCCAGAGCGTGCCGCTGTCCAACAGAGAGACCCTGGTAGAGGGGGACCAGTTAGGACTGGCAGAGATCGCAGAGGTGACAAACGTTCTCGATGAGATCATCGACAGCAGCAGCAACAGAGACAACCTAGGTGGGGTGGTCAGACAGGAACTAGGAGCGGTTGCTTCACTTGTGGTCAGGAGGGACATGTAGCCCGTGATTGTCCAAGAGGTCAGACAAATCGATGGGAGCATGTAGTTTGTTATACTTGTGGACAATTGGGACAATTTTCTAGACTTTGTCCTCAAAATAGGGATGGACCAGCACAGCAGAGGGCGCCTCAGGGACAGTTAGCACCTGCGCCTGGAATTGGTCAGAGAGTCCCTCTCCCAGCACCGCCTGTTCGCCTAGCAGCTATTCCCAGTCAGGGAAATGTTGTGGGTATGTTATTATTTTTTGTTGTAGTTGTGTGTGCCAGATGTAATAAGATTTGTGTTATGTGCATTATGCGTAGGAAAAATTGCATGTTAGTGTGTTGTTATGTGATTCAGGATACATATGTTGTGTGCCAGGTTTTGTGCATTCGTCGTCTTCCTTGTTGAGGGTCCTTTTCGATACAGGAGTATCTAGGTCTTTTATTTCTAGACAGTTGGTTGTTAGAGACAACCTTGAGGTAGTGCCTTTGCCAGAGCCCTTGTGCGTTGTGTCTCCCTTGGGCAGTTTGGTTTGGTTGTGGGAATATTGTCCCCGTTTCGAGTTTTCCTTGTTGGGGTACAACTTTGTGTTTGACTTTATTGTTTTGGGTTTTGAGGGCTATCATTTGATTCTAGGGTTGGATTGGTTGTCCAGTCATTCGGTGATCATCGATTACTTGCATAGGTCAGTGATGTTAGCGCCACCTGATGCTTCGCCTCGTGTGTTGGCTTGTGAGCCCGATTCGATTTCTTTGATGTCGAGTTTTCTTAGCTCTCTTGAGATTTCTTGTCCCGACACCAGTTCTGTAGAGGTTGTGTGTGAGTTCCCTGATGTCTTTCAGGAGATTCCTGATATCCCTCCTCGTCGTGAGGTAGAGTTTCGGATTGACCTGGTTCCTGGTACTGCACCTATATCTAAATCCGTGTACAAGCTTGAACCTAAGCAATTGGAAGAGATGAAAGTACAGCTTGATGAGTTGCTTCGTAAGGGGTTTATTCGGCCGAGCAATTCACCTTAGGGAGCTCCAGCAGTATTTGTGTCCAAGAAGGATGAATCATTGAGGATGTGCATAGATTATCGAGATCTGAATAAAGTGACCATCAAGAATAAATATCCATTGCCTCGAATTGATGATCTATTGGATCAGTTGAGGGGAGCCGTAGTGTTTTCACAGTCAGATTTGCAGTCTGGGTATCATCAGATAAGAGTTGAGGAACATTCCGTTCCAATTACCGTTTTTCGGACCCGTTATGGCTTGTATGAGTTTCCAGTCATGCCATTTGGATTGACAAATGCACCAGCTTTCTTCATGGATTTGATGAATAGATTGTTCAGTCCATACTTGGACAAGTTTGTGGTAATCTTCATTGATGATATCTTAGTGTACTCAAGGAGTTTAGAGGAGCACAGAGAGCACATTCGCATTGTTTTGCAGACACTTAGAGAAAATCAGTTGTATGCGAAGTTTGTGGTAATCTTCATTGATGATACCTGTTGTGCCAATGCTTAGGAGCTTGCTCGCATCGTGAGTTGGATGGTGCTCGAGATGACTCGCACCAGACATTGTGGACGCTATTGCATGTGGCAAGCTTGCTGAGGTGCGGTGAGCTCCCGCACGCACTTGCCATTATAGAGTGCAGTAGGACGGGTCCCGGAGGACGTGCTTTGGAGATTACTTGTTTTCCCTCCCAGCGCGCTTGAGTTTGATTGTGTTAGGTTGGCCGTGTTAGGCCAGTCGTTCGGGATGTTTGAGTTTGTATTCTGGCAGATGGCACCCCATTAGGATACAAACAAGCCCGAAGTGGTACTGGTGCACGATTTGGGATGTGTCTGGGTGAGACACATTTGTAGGGTATGCGGATACCTACGATATGAGACACTTATACAAAATTTTACAGAATTTTTGGTTTCGACTTGATTGTTATACGTAGGAGACTAGGAAGAACTATGAGATTGTCTTTATTTTCATCGTTTGATATTTACCATGTTTGAATTACGTGTAATGATCGGCATATATCCTACACTTGTAGTTATTGTTGAATCTGAAATGCTTGTGTTGTTGCCTGAACTTAGAAATATTATCTTTAGAGACACGGTGTGATTTAGACTTTAGAACTTGTTACTTATCCTTTATTGTCTGGAATGAATTTTCCTTGTATAGTATTCTGTTATTTGTATTTAGTTCACTCGCACCAGCTAGCTTTGTGCTTTGCTGACCCCGCAAGGGGTGTGCTTCTATTGGAGTGCAGGCAATGTTGGCTTTCCTGCTGATCGTGGCGCTTAGGCCCCGTTTTCCGTTGTAGGCGCGTTTTGTGCTGTTTGGTCGTGTCCACCCTGTACGGGTATGTTTTGTTTCCTCTGTGTTTCAGATGTACTATATTGTTATACTAGATGTTTGTATACTGGTTTTGTCGCTATGACTCTGGCGAGGTGAATCAAATATACTTATTTTGTTCAAATTTTATCGTAGTTTTTATTTCCGTTTCATTCTCGTATGGAGTGGACAAGGTCGATATAAATGTGAAAAAAAACAACAACAATAGTTCAAAAGCAATTAGCGGCAACACCAATCCGAAGAGGCAAAGAATGGACGGGGCCAACAGGGAAATATGTAATAAATTAGACTAAACATGTGGAACAAACTAATGAGGCGGTGATCTTACATGAGATTGTTCGCTATCTTAAAGATCTTGTTTTGGCTATTATGAACAAAATTGCTGACCAATCTACTGGCAATAGAGAGGTAGATAATGAACCCTCTACAGAGGAAGTGGCCAAGAAGTATAGGTCATTTGACATTTTCCACTGGTGGAAGCAAACCGCTTGGCAATATCCAGTGTTGACCTTAATTGCCAAGGATATCTTTGTTATTCAAGTCTCCACTGTTGCTTCTGAAAGTGTTTTTAGAAGTTCATTAACTCCTACCTTAGTGGAGGCCTTGATATGTATGCAAAACTGGTTGAGAGGAGATGACATTACGATGAACTTTGAAGATGAACCTACCGTTGAAGAGTTGGAATTTTATAAAGACATTGGAACACGTACTTGTACATTGATTTCCTATTGATATTGATAGTGGATTTCTGTTGGTGTTGATAGTGGATTACGTTGGTTCAATGCAAAGGCAGCAACAACTTCAAACTCGAACAACAACAATAATGCAGCTCAAGATGATCCAATGGCAGGGGAAAGACACCGATGCAAAAAGATGATCTGGAAATGATGAACTGTATCCCCATGCAAAAACATGATCTGGAAATGATGATCTGTATTTATTGGTTTGTGTTGTAAAGTTATTTGAATGACTTACTTTTTTATTTATTGGTTTGTTAACCTACTTGTGAACCATTAGGTGGCATTTTGCTTAATCTCTGATGTGTGACCCATTAAGCAACCTTTTGAAGTTAGGAGGCAAGTTTAATTTGCAGGCATGTTTCTATTGCATGTTATTTTGCTTTCCAATAAGGAGGCAGGCTTATATTGCAGGCAGATTTAAAAGCTCTATATCATTCCAAATACTTTGATAAAATCGGTGTTAAAGAATAGATACAATGAATCATTTTTTAATGGGCATCCACTCCTTTCTTTGATTACACAATGATTCCACAAAAAACTTTGCTAATTATAAGTGAAGCTCACATTTCAAGTGCAATTCAATGGCTCAGGACCATCAGGTTTATATTGGTTTATTTTGCTTTTCAATAAATTTCAGTTTCCATTCAAAGAAAGAAAAAAATGAACTGGGATGGCATGATTCCGTCCCAGTTCAAACAGGTCTGGGACCAACTGGTTCTGCCCGCAAAATTTTTTATCCCTGATCGGAACCCGGAGAGAGACAAGCCCAATCCCACACTGTTCCGGACCATGCCCACCCCCACTTGAAAGTATCCAAATCCACATTTTATACGGACTCGAGAGCTGGCCTATTGCCACATCTCCTCCTTAATGACTAGAAAACATTCTTCTCGAAGATGAGCAATACCTTCAATTCTTCTATTTTTCTCTTTCTATAGACCCCATGAAAAAAATACCCCTGACACAGATCCCCTTAGTTTATTTTATTGTTTTTGATACAGAGGAGAAAATCAAATTATATTAGAGAAAAAGATTAATGACTGAACCTAAAATTCCTGAAACAACGACAAGGACAGGAAATTAATACTGACCAACAAAGAAAATTTCGGAATTGACTACAAACTCTTGGAACCACATCCCTTCCTGTGCGTTGAAATCGAGAAAAAGAAAAACATGTGAACAAGCAATGACACAAGTTTTGGGGGTAGGGGCAGATTCTTTAACCCCGCTAGTCAGACGGGACCTTAAGGCAAAGCTTTATATCTCTCCTAACATAATGGACAAAAACTAGAAACAAACACTACATAAACTACTCTTAACACCAACTAGGGCAGCAATCCCACTCCACCGAAATAATGGGGATGGAGTAGTCTAGCCCCTATCCACACACCAATCAAAGACAATACTCTTGCTTTCCCTTCACCCAATTTCTGAAAGATCCCCCAACTTGCTTTCGAATTTGGAAGTAAGATAAGAACACCTTCTAGATAAGTACTCAATTAACAAAATGTATGGTCTGTTGTTTCTGTTGGGACAAATATCAATAAAACAATACCAAGGAAATAATTTAAAGCAATAATAAACGAGACATCAAGATTTACGTGGAAAGTCCTTCAATGTGAAGGAAAAAACCACGGAACAAATCCGAAAGAATCCACTAATCAAATAAGAAGTATAATAACTTCTCAAGCTTTTTGCCCAAAGCTTGAGTAATACAAGTAGTAAATAACACGGGTTACCTCACTTCAAATTAACTCAAAAGCTCCTTCAACTTCTTCTACCAAATCAATCGACAAAACTAAATCGATATCGAAGCCACGCGTCACACTTAGTCGCACAAAATCGCGTCCAAAGAATCAGACACAAAGTCACCGTCAACGCGCACACAGCCGCACCAAACACCATAGAGAATACTATGTTCTCTGTTGCTTATTCACGCAGCAGCTTCTATGAATCTTTGCAACCTGAAAACAATTTTTCTCAAGCACATCACGTATCCAGTGGTAACGTGTATCAATATTTTGGTAAGCCCATGGTATGTGGCATTCTTACTCAACTCAATAGCACTCTGACAATCACAATGCACCACATACTTCTTATTCTGATTCACACCCAGCTCCTTGAGCAACCTTTTCAACCATAACATTTCCTTTCCTGCTTCATTAATGGCAATATACTCGGCTTCAGCAGTTGACAAAGCAACACACTTTTGCAATCTAGACTGCCAAGCTACAGTTTCCCCGACAAAAGTGAAAACATAACCTGAAGTCAACTTATTCTTGTCTAAATCACTGCAAAATCTGCATCTTGTCTAAATCACCTGCAAAATCTGCATCTATGTACCCTTCCAACACAACTCCTGAATTACCAAAGCTTAAGCAAAGCTTTGAAATACCTTTGAAATATCTCATAATCCATTTAACTGTAGCCCAATGTTCTTTTCTTGAATTTTCTGAATACATACTCACAACACCGACTGCTTAAGCAATACTGCTCTTGTACAAACCATAGCATACATCAAACACCCTACAGCAGAAGAGTATGGAATACCTGACATATGCTTCTTTTCTTCATCAATACGAGGAGATAACTTGACACTTAACTTGAAGTGATTAGCAAGTGGAGTACTCACGGGCTTAGCACCATTCATGTTGAACCTTTCAAGTACTTTTTCAACATACTTTCTTGTGACAACCACAACTTCTTAATTTTTTTGTCACGTGTAATCTTCATCCCTAGGATGTGTTGAGCTTGCCCCAAGTCTTTCATATGAAAATAGCTAAATAAATCTTTTTTCAACCTGCCAATCATATCATCTTTTCCAACAATTAGCATATCATCAACATAAATCAAGAGAATAATGAAGCTATCAGGCGAAAAACATCTGACATAAACACAATGGTCTAGAAGTGTTCTCTTGTAGCCATGTTCTACCATAAAGAGTCAAACTTCTTATACCACTGTCTCGGAGCCTGTTTCAATCCATAAAGGTTTTTCTTCAATCTGCAAACCATATGTCTTGCGCAAAGCCTTTTACTACTAACCGAGCTTTGTGCTTCACATTATTTTCATCACCATCCTTTTTCAATTTGTACACCCATTTGTTCTTCAAAGGTTTTCTACCAATTGAAATCTCAACTAAATCATAAGTATCATTCTTATGCAAGGAACTCATCTCTTCTTGCACAACTTTTATCCAGTTATTTTTATCTTTATTATCTAGTACTTCTTGAAAATTTTCTGGTCACCTTCTTCTATAAGGAAAACATATTCATCATTGGGATACCTCTTTGAAGGTTGGCGCTTTCTGGTAGACCTTCTTAATTGAGACTCTACTATTTCTTGCTGAATGGGTTGCTTTTCATGCGCAGTCTCATCTGTTTCTACATGATCATCATTAACTTCATTTTCTGGCATATGGTCACCAACTATATCATCTGGCATCTCTCCCCCATTTTCAACATGCGACAAAGGAGAAGGAAGTGGTGTAAGATCTGCTACCTCGTTATTTATCTGTTTGGGCTTTTCAATTTTCTCAAAATCTGCAATGGTATGATCTTTATAAAATACCAAATCTCTCCTAATAATTTTCTTATTCTCAAGATCCCATAATCTGTAGCCAAACTGCTCATCTCCATAACCAATGAAAATACATGGAGATGCCTTCTCATCAAGCTTTAATCTCTTCTCCTTCGGTACATGAACAAATGCTTTACAGCCAATTACCTTCATATGAGAGTATGAACTATCTTTTCCTCTCCACACTCTTTCTGAAATTTCACCATCTAAAGGAAATGAATGAGACCTGTTGATGAGATAACAAGCTGTACTAGCAGCTTTAGACCAGAATTCTTTTGGCAATTTAGCCATGCGAAACATGCATCTCACATTTTCTACAATAGTCCGGTTCATTCTTTCTGCTACTCCATTATTTGTGGAGTGCCAGAAACTGTCTTTTCATGCCGTATACCAAGCTTACTACAATAAGCTTTAAATTCTTTTGATGTGTACTCACCACCATTATCATTGCGGAGACACTTCAAAACTCTACCTATTTCTCTTTCAACCTTGACATGAAACTACTGGAATAGATGAAAAACCTGGTCCTTAGATCTGAGAAAATATATCCACACCTTTCTTAATTCATCATCAATAAATGTCAAGAAATATCTACTACCACCAAGAGAATCTACTTCAATGGGACTACAAACATCAGTGTAAACCAAATCTAACAAGCCATATTTTCTTTTTGATGATCTACGAAATGCAACTCTATGATGTAAACAAAGTAAACAATGAGAGAATTAATTTCTTCTTTTCTAAGAGTTGCATACCTTTCTCACTCATGTGTGCAAGTCGCCTATGCCACAAGTTTGTAGAAGAACCATCTTCAGCTGCATTCAAACCAGTCTTACACAATTTCACCTGAGTCTTGTATAGTGTGCATCAGGCCTTACCCTTTGCCACAACAAGTGAACCTTTGGTAAGCTTCATGCACCAATACCAAAATAATTGATATACCCTTGTTTATCCAAAACAAGTCCAGAAATCAGGTTCAAATGAAGATCAGAAACATGACGTACATCTTTCAAAGTCAACGTGCACCCCGTATTAGTCTGGACACACACATCACCTATTCCCACTATTTTAGAGTTGCTAGTGTTTCCCATCTTCACACTGCCAAAATCTCCTGCTCTATATGTAGTGAAATAGTCTTTCCTTGGGGTTGCATGATAAGATGCACCAGTGTCAATAACCCATTCGCTTCCTTCATTTGCAACATGCAAACATTCACCTTCGCCATACAAAAGAGCCACGGGTTCATCAGTAATAGCAGCTGTAGCTTCTTTACTATCACCATTCTTCACTTTTCCCTCTTTCAAATCTCTTTTGTAACTATAACATTGTTTTCTGAAATGGTCTGGTTTACCACAATAATGATACTTAAAACTTCTATTTCTTGACTTTGATCTCCCTCTTGACTTATCACGGTTCTTATCATAACCATGATATTTCTTATATTTTTCTCTCCCACTGTTTTCAGTCACAAGTGTTTGGGAATAATCAGTACCGGTAGACTTCCTTCTAGTCTCTTCATTAAATAAACTACCGATAACCAACTCCATGGTAAGCTGTCCATTCAGTACCGAATTACTAACCGACACCACCAATGTTTCCCAACTATCTGGTAATGAGCTAAGAAGTAATAGTAGTTGCATTTCATCATCTAACACTATCTTCATGTTGGACAACTGATTCACCACACTTTGCACCTCATTCAAGTGCTCAACAATAGAACTACATTCCTAGAATTTCAAGTTCACTAACTTTCCGATCAAGAAGGCCTTGTTTGCAGCGGTTTTCTTTCATATAAATTCTGGAATTTGGTCCAAATAGCATGTGCAGACGTCTTAGCTGACATATGATGAAATACCGAATCATCTAACCATTGTCTAATATGACCAATAGCCTTTCTGTTTAATTTCTTCCTCTATTCTTCTGACATATCCTTGGGTTTAGTTGTATCTCCCTCAATTGGAGGGTACAAATCCATACAATATAATGTCTTCCATCTTGGCTTTTCAAATAACATAGTTTGAGCCATTAAGGCTAATCATCCTTGTATTGTTGTTATTCTCCATGTCAACTTTCTTAATTGACAATCTCCCAACAATTGCTCTGATACCACTTTGTTGGGACAAATACCAATAAAATAATCTAACGCAATAATAAACGAGACACCAAGATTTACGTGAAAAACCCTTCAATGTGAAGGAAAAACTACGGGGCAAATCCGAGAGAATCCACTAATCAAATAAGAAGTACAATAACTTCTCAAGCTTTTTGCCGAAAGCTTGAGTAATACAAGAAGTAAATAACATGAGTTACCTCACAGCAAATTAACCCAAAAGCTCCTTCAACTTTTTCTACCAAATCAATCGACAAAACTAAGTCGATATCGCAGCACGCGTCACACTTAGTAGCACAAAATCGTAACCAAAAAATCAGACACAAAGTCACCGTCCACGCGCACACAGCCGCACCAAACACCAAAGAGAATACTATGTTCTCTGTTGCTTACTCAATTAACAAAATGTATGGTTTGTTATTTCACCTACATTGCATAGCATGCAATCATTGCTGATTTTTTGCCCTGTTTTTTGAAGACAATCCCGAGTGAGATTTTTTCCTTAGATTGTGATCAACATAAAAGGGGAACATTGTCAATCAACACTCTTGAAGCGTTGAAAGTGCTAGTTTGGGATTTGATAGAAGCGTGCTACTATGAATTATTCTAGTTATTCCACTCCATATCATTTTGTCATCTTCTTCATCTAGTTTCTTAGTTTGGAGCAGGTTGAAAAATTGACATATTTTGGTACAACTCCTACTCAATGAAACCCTCTTCAAATAGTTTACTTCTTTTCTAAGGCATCATAGTGCTGATATCCAAAATTTCATCCAAATTTGACTCCAAAGCATAATTACCTGGTTGGGCCATTTAAAGACCCATCCAGAGCATAATTGCCTAGTCAATCCATTCAAAGACTCATCCAGAGCATATTGTGGAACACGTGCTCCAATATCATTTATCTAGTGAACCAGATATTGGTTAAGCAAATACCTCAACCAATACCTTTTAGCTACCTCTGCTGATAATGGAGCTTCTTAACCACATCGCGGCTTGCGTAAACCAAAAAAAATTTTGTATCATCCGCTTAAACTTTTTGTTTCTTTTTTATCTTATACTATTTTCTCAAATGCTTCCAAACCACGAATAATCATCTCCATGATTTGGACTATTTCTAAGGGTTCCTCCCAGTGCTGACATAGTAAGATATCAGGGATAATGAAACCTTGGTAATAAAGCAAATCTAAGATAGTGCATGGGAAAGTTCATATTCTCCCGCCTGCCTAATATAATTTCTTCAACCAGATTATATTCAACAACAACTTTTCCACCATGCATAACACCAACCATTTGCTTCCTTCAATCCTTCATTCATAAATTTCACCATTCTTTGAACAACATTGTCATATAAATTAATTAAAGAAAATAAAAAGTGTATTGGCTTTGTTATTGTCAATGTGTTTTTTGAGTGATTGCCAATATGTTCACCACATATTTTCATTATTATTTCTTTCAGTCAATTCATGTTAATATTTTAGAATATTATATATTGAACAAGATTAGTCCCATGCTGAAATATAGTTCTGATACCCAGGGGTAGACCTACTGAGGGACCAAAGAAGGCAGCTAACCCCCCCTCAATTGAAAAACAAAAAAACACCTAGATTTCTAAATTTTTAATATTAACTATGAAGCACGTTATTATAAAACTTTGTTTAGTAAGAATTTTTTAACATTTTTTTATTCTCTCTAATTTTTACCATCCCTTAATTTTGTTTTTCATAAGATGTTTTAATGCAATTTTATGAATAAAATTAAACTCAATGAAAATATACAACTCAAAAAATTTAGGGGTTGGATTGGCTAGTAAATTGCCCCTATTTCTTTTTCCTATAAACTTGTAATTAGGGTCTTATTATGCTTAGTATATATTAGGGGGGGCATTTAGGACCGAAAACCCGGACCGAACCGACAACCGGACCGATCGGGTCGGTTTTAATTAATTAAAAATTTTTGGTTGTAAAAGCATGGCCCGGCCCGAAGTTTCAGGTCTGGGCCTCGGTTTCCATTTATGAAGCCCGTCGGGTAACCGGCCTGGCCCGACTCCTCGATGATGGCAAGAGCAGATGATGGCGAGAGCAGATGATGGTGAGATGCGATGATGCGAGATGCGATGATGGCGAGATGCGATGATGCGAGATGCGATGAGCAGATGCGATGACGGCGATGAGCAGATGAGCAGGTGCGATGAGCAAATGAGCAGATGCGAGATGCGATGAGCAGATGATGGCGAGATGCGATGATGGCGAGATGCGAGAGCAGATGATGGAAAACTCAACAGATTTCGCCATCTTCTCCATTCAAAGATTTCTTCATATGCAAAGACAACATATACTGATGGTGATGGTGAGCCACTTTGCGATGGAAAATATTTCTTCATATTCAAAGATTTCTTCGCCATCTTTGCGATGGAAAATGGAAAACTATTTCTGAGATGTGCGAGCCACTGAAGCAAACTTTGAATGAAAAAATCAACAGGAGAAGGGATAGGGGAGAGAAAAAAAATCAAATTTGTTTTCTCGTCCGATGGAGAGGGAGGAGACGGGAGAGGGGACAGAAAAATAGAGAAAAAAATATCTGGTTGATTGGACCGAGACCGGCCCGACCCGAACCGAGATCCGGTTAACCGGCCTAATTCGGTCCGGTCTCGGTTTTCAAATTTCAATTTTAAAAAATTCGGTCCGGGCTTCGGTTTTAGGTTTTCGGGCCGGTTACCCAGACTTGCCCAGCCTTAGTATATATGATTAAAATTGAAAATTAATTAAGATGAGTATGTAAATTTAATCTGAAAAACCTTAAATGTGCAGGCATAATAAGATGAAACTTTTCGGAGAGGGTTATAGAACGAAGACTTAAGAGTTTAACTACGGTTTCGGAGAATCAATTTGGATTTATGCTGGGTAGGTCGACTACGGAGGCCATCTTTCTGCTTAGGCAAATTATAGAAAAATATCGAGAGGAACGTAATAGTTTGCATATGATTTTTATTGATTTGGAGAAAGCTTACGATAGGGTCCCCAGGGAGTTAATTTGGTGGGTGCTTGAAAGGAAGAAAGTGTCTCAATGTTATGTCGATATCATTAAGGATATGTATGAAGGGGCTGTAAGAAGTGTTCACTCAGTGGGTGGGATGTCCAGTGAATTTCCAGTGTCAGTAGGACTACAACAAGGGTCGACCTTAAGTCCATATCTCTTTGCTTTGGTCATGGATTAGTTGACGAGACATCTGTAAGAAGATGTACCTTGGTGCATGTTATTTGCAGATGATATTGTTTTCATTTATGAGACTAATGAAGGTTTAGATCAAAAATTAGATAGGTGGCGGGAGGTTTAGAAAGTAAGGGTTTTAGAATTAGTCGTTCGAAGACGGAGTATCTAGTGTGCAACTTTGGTTGTGAATCACGAGGTTGGAGTAATGCAATTAAGATCGAAGGTGTGGAGGTCCCAGAGTGTGAGACTTTTCGATATCTAGGATCTATAATTCAAGAAAATGAAGCTATTGGAGAAGATGTAGACCATAGGATTAAAGCTGGTTGGCTTAAATGGAGAATGGTGTCAGAAGTATTATGCAATATAATGATGCCTGCAAGACTAAAAGGGAAATGATATAAGACAATTGTTCGCTATATGGTTCAAAATGTTGAGCTACTATGGAACAACATACGCATAGGATGGCAGTAGCAGAAACGCGTATGTTAAGGTGAATGTGTGGTAAAACCCGTAAGGATAAAATTAGGAATAAAAGAATTATGACACTTAGGTGTAGCGCCCATAGAGGACAAAATTAGAGAAAGACGTTTTACTTGGTTTGGTCACGTGCGGATGAGACAGCACGGCGCCAATTAGAAAATGTCTAGATTGACAAGTTAACGAAGGGTGTAGACGGAGGGGATGACCATTGAAAACTTGGATGAAGGCGGTGAATGAAGACATCATTGAGCTTGGATTAGGCGAGGATATGTGGGAAGACCGCATTACTTGGAGAACCAAAATTCATTTAGCCGACCCCGAAAATATCGGGAATGGGCTTTGATGATGATGATTTGATGATACTAATTATTAGGCTTGTTTGCATTCGTAAATTGTCAACGACTTAACCATGATTTGGTTTAAAATATTATACCCGATTCATTATGATATATAAAATATATTTTTTATTGTTGTACAAAAAAATGCACAGTAGTAGATTAAGTTCACGAAGAATACAATTACAATTATATTTTTTATTTTAGTGTTGACTTATAGATGTTAGTAGAATGTTGTTGTTAAATTATCAGTCCGGATCAAGGATTGTGATTTCATTTTTCGAAGTAATTTCATCTCTCGATTTTAAGGAAATTTTGTGAAATATTTTGTTGTATATAGAAAAAAAATACAAATTTTGAGTGTATGTCAAACATATATAAATATGTGGAAAAGTAAGATACAAGTAAATTAACCTAATAAGTACATTAAATACCTGAAAGGAAGCCTAAATAATTAAATTATCTCTATAAACGTAATTTGCTTCATAACCTGGATTTTACATGAAATATCAAAATCTACAAAAAATTTGATCGAAAAAATGTAATTTGCTTCGTAACTTTGTGGGTTTCACACGAAAATGTCAAAATTTACGAAAAACATGAAACAACGTATATTTCTTTTTCGGCATTTCAAATTTTGAGACCTCAAAAAAAAGAAATATCTCGCGAAATTAAGTATTTTACAAAATTTCGCGAATTCACAATCCTTGGTCTGAATAAAAATTTTCTAATTTTGCCCCTGATAACTCCTATTATCGACCAACAATCCCTTACCATTTCGCTCCTCCTTGACTAAAATCCTGGACCACCACTGCCAGTACCCCACTACTAGTGATTTAGAGCGAGAAGGCAACATGTTTTAGGTCTTAAGTTCCCAAAATCAGGGTTAGAGTTAGTATTTTAATTTACCCCACTGCCGATGCACCAAAGTCATTTTCCAAGCATGTCATATCGTTTTTTTAAATCTATCAATTGGTATCAGAGCCAAAACGGTTCTTATTTATTTTGTTCGTTTTGAAAAAAAAACGAAATAATAAGATTTAAAGATCATTGAATATTTGAAGAGAAGTTGAGCAAAGAAAATATACGAGTACAGAAAGAGATCACATTCGTCATCAGAATTACCTGTCATCGCAAGCATGTCCATCACAATCAAAGTCCAACACCTCCGCCCCGTTTCCAACCTGTCGCCACCACCGTCGCCCTCGCCATCATCAGATCTGTTTCAGCCCTGCCGTGGCAGCAACCTCCCGTCTAGTCAGTGTCGTCCATCCATCATAGCCACCGTTATAAGCAATCACTGGTTCAGCCACCTCAACCCGTCGCATGCAATCTAAACCACCCCCAACGCCACTTGTAGTAGGCTGCAACACCACCAAATCACCGTCGAAGACCAGCCACTGCTGCCATCATCTCCCACCATGCCAATGTCAATCGTCTCAACAACCACCTAGCCCCCATCCCTCATCATCGACCTCCTCTCCAAATAGATAGTCGTCTTAATCACACCTCATTCGACACCCCTGAATTCATTCGTACTTGACGCAGCCACCACCTCCTGCCATTAGCCATCGTCATTGTCGCAACCTCCCTGTTTCAATTCAATTCATGAAGAAAAAACACTTTTTTCTAAAATTACACACAAGTCCCTAGCCCCTTTTATACTTGAGTCCTTGCCTTTTATTTCACTTAGGTCACTTATTTCATTTACACCCTTGTTTCTATAAGAGCACCTTACCCCCAACTGCTAGTGACGTACACTCCACTATGATGCAGGTTGAGGAGAAGGACTCAACCCAGACTTGGTATGAATTCTTACCCATGTACTGAGAACTGCGCAAGATCACTACAACCAACATTCGAGAGCTACAGGAACTACTGAATCAAGATGACCTTGCCCAGACATGCGAAGAGCATGAGCCCTACTGTTTGTCAGAGTCCATCCACCTTTTTGAAGAAGATAAGGGCATCGTCACACGCACTAGATTTTTTGACTTGTGAACCACTTGACTTGTGCACCTTCTTTCTCATTTTTTAGCAACCAAAGGGTATTCCTACAGTGGCATACACAGTTAGTGATGGTGAATTTATTGATCCGTATTGGGATAATTTTTTGTAGCACAAGTTTTTGTGCAAGCATCTTCTCAGGTTCTTGTAACTTCCGATTCTTCAGTCATATTGGTTTCTTTATGAGTTGGATCCTCTGTTTTCGCCAATGTTCTAAAATATGGCATAGGCGTTAGAGAAACGCCCAGATTAATGACTAGGCGGGTAAAAAATCGGATAGGCGGCTAGGCCGGGCCTAGGCGATCTGTAAGGATGAACAAAAACTGACCAAACCGATTAGTTCGATTTAATTTGGTTTGGTTCGATTTCGGTTTAAAAATTCAAAATCGAAGTGATCGATTCGGTTTTCGGTTTCTATGTGAAAAAAACCGACCAAACCGAACCGACCAGATATATATATTAAGTAATATATATTTATATATTTATATAAAAATAATATAATATGTTTAAAATAGTTGATCGGTTCGGTTTTCATATAGTTTTAGTCGGTTTGGTTACAGTTTGCATAAATTAGAATTGGTTCGGTTT
This sequence comes from Berberis vulgaris, assembly GCA_963556465.1. Taxonomy (NCBI): domain Eukaryota; kingdom Viridiplantae; phylum Streptophyta; class Magnoliopsida; order Ranunculales; family Berberidaceae; genus Berberis; species Berberis vulgaris. Next base: position 17,198,312 of record OY747129.1, on the reverse strand, counting down.
CAGTTTGAAAATTTTGAAACCGACCAAAGTCTGTTCGATTCACGATTTAGGTGAAAAATCGAACCGTCGGTTCGATTTTCAACACTTTCGGTCTGGGCGGGTTTTTTTTCCCGGTTGTAAAAATTTATGTGAACAAGGAGTTGAGATTGGTTGTTCTCAGGCTGACGAAAGAGGATGTCGAGACTAATTTGAATAAGGTTGATTGTGTTATTATTTTATTTTTCTTCCCCTTTTTTTTGAAAGAAACAATTTAATTATTTTTTTATTCAATATATGTCTGAATGTAGCAAATGATGATTACTTAATGAAATTCTCAAATGACCTGCCGGTACCAATTTTAGTAATGTAGATTTTATCAAACATGACTGAGGTCGTTCAAGCAATTTGAAGAAAAATAAGAGTAGGTTTGGACATTTGTCCACAAATTCAGCTTTGTATAAAGTACCCATCATGACCAACTTCAGTCATTTGAGTTTTAATAAATTTTGTTCATGATTGTTAATTTTTCATGTTTATAAATTTTGCATATGTATCTTGACATTAAATTGGATGTAATTGATAAGGTATTATATTTAACTTTTGTAAATCATTACAGTTATAATATAAAATCTAAAACCGCCTAGGCCCCTGGTTTTCGCCAGCGTGTAACGAGGCAAGTCTTGGAGAAGACTACTTCGTGTGTACTTAGCTTTATATTCAATGACCGATTGCTTGTGCTAATCAGACATCTTCGACTTTAAGCTCGAGAACGAGCTTCTTCAACCCGAGGAGATTGATGTAATTAGGATAGAAGTAATATTAGCAATGGTCGTATTTTAGGTATATTAATAATTCTAGTATTATTATGACATTGTTTGTTATTATATTTAGGGTTTGTTTTGTAAGTTATGTTAGTTATAAATACGAGTGTAGGTTGATCATTGTAATTAGGTTTTTGATGGAAGAAAAGTTATTTGATTTATTTAGTTATTTCTATTTATTTTATCATTGTTATTTCGAATTATCCCATTATTTCAATTATTGTTCAATTTATTTCAATTGTCGTTCTTTTAAATCTATCAATCTCCCGCCTAAATATTCTGATGTTCCTTACCCTTTTAAAATATGCAATCATCATTAATTCTTAGCTCTTTTTTTTCAATATTAAATAATTCTTTGCTCAAACCTAGCTATTGGTCCTCAATCCTCATAATCAACAAATTTTCACTTGTAAGTAATATAATTCAAGATGATTCCTTTTTCTCTAAATTATATCAAATATAATGTTGAGTTTATCAGGACATTCTGGGTTCTGCAAAATATTATGGAATATAGTAAAGCGGCATGGGTGTAATCGGATGCTAATAGGATATGGATTATGGACTATAGTAAAGCAGCACAAGGTCATCGATTATGAATTTCTACAGTACATTTCCCGAAAGTACAAGACTAAACTGATATCTAAGAGAACATAGCTAGCTTGACAGGAAAGCAAATTCTCACATACTTTAGGATATCAAATATAGGAAGAATACATTACCTGTTTCACCAAGCTCGCTCTGATCACAGGGGTCACCATTTCTTTCTCCCTATTAACATCTCCATTCACTTTAACCTCCGCAGACACACCATTAGATCTCCTAGAAGGACCTTTCCCCGCAATATCCTCAAGATCAACAATAGCATCTGTGCTCTTCTCTTCATCGCCCTCCTCATCCGAATCAAAATACTCATCACCATCACTCTCACTAACAATCCCATTCTCCTCCACCTCCCCCTTCAACACCTCCACCAACTTCCTACTCCACCCCTCAAAAACCCCATCCACCTCCCCACCATCGACATCCCCTTCCCCCAACCCTAAAACCTCCACCCCACTCAGCGCCCTCAACTGCTTCACAAAACTCCTCCCCACCGCATTAAACCTCTCCCCATACGCCCCACTCCCGACCCCAAACACCGCAAACCTACACCCAGACAGCACCAACTTCCCCACCCTAAAATCCTCGGCACTCTCCTCAATCCAATTCGCGAAAAACCTCGCCCCAGGAGGCGCCTTCCCGTCCTCCCTAGTCGAAGCCACAATCAAAATCGTTGTCTCCTTCGGAAAATCCTCCGGCTCGTAATCCTTCGCGTCAACTAAATCGAACTCGAGACTGCTCGCGCTCAGAATATCTAGCAGACGCTCAGCTAGTGTTTTAGAGGTCCCCGTTTGCGAAACGAAAATTATCTTTCCTTTACGAGGCATTGAAGAAAAACTAGGGTTAGGGTTTTGTAAAGAGAGTGAGAGTTTTTTTGCTCTAAGACGTCTGGACTTCCAAATGCAGTAGACAGTCGAGGCGGAGAAGATTGCGAAGATGGCGAGATGGATCGAACGCGAGGGGGTGAGAGAGCTCGAGGTCATTTTAGAGATTGTTGTTGCCCTTTTTGGGAATTAGAGATTGAACTTGTTTGGTAATAGAGAGTCCAAGTTTTCCATTCGTTGTTTCTCTTCTTCTGCTGGTGATGACTGAATGAGGAAGACGGAGTTGCCTATGAAGTAGGTGGCCTGGTTTTGAAACGAGAGGGTTTTAGTATATACACATCCACACATATTTCACAGCACAACCACATATCAGAAAACCTAATGTGAATTCTACAAGGATGACATGATACTATGGAGACATGTCAAAGCTTCACTTGATTCGACAAACACTCATTGAAATATGGCAACGACTACTCGACACCACCTACGGTACTATTTCACACCATAATGTACTTTTTTTTTCTACTAACCCACACCACAAAAAAATTTGTTTTTGAAAAAAACTGTTAAAAAAAGTAACATAAAAATAAGGTAACTTTCGATCAATTTAAAACCTCAATTGAGACACATTTTCAAGCTCATCAAAACATAAAAATTATAGTATTGTGAGTTATCTAATAAACACAACTTGAATCACTTGAAAATATTTTGAAATGAGCAAGTTATGGTCATTTTACTAAAGTCGCGCAAATCTGTCCTGCAATGAAAACGGAATAATGTCCCTGACTTTCGGCCAACTTATATCCTCATCGAGGCCGATTATCAACCTCATCAAAATACTAAAATTGTAGTACTATGAGTTATAATAAACACAATTTGAATCACTTGAAAATGTTATGAAATGAGCAAGTTAGGGTCATTTTACTAAAGTCGTGCAAATCCGTCTCGCAATGAAAACATGATAGTGTCCTTGAATTTCGACCAACTTATATATTCGATCGAGACCGATTCTCAACCTCATCAAATACGAAATTTGTAATACTATGAGTTATCTAATAAACACAATTTGAATCACTTTGAAAATGTTTTAAAATGAGCAAATTATGGTTATTTTACTAAAGTCGTGCAAATCTGTCTCGCAATGAAATGGGGTAATGTCCCTGACTTTCGGCCAACTTATGTGCTCGATCGATACCGATTCTTAAGCTGATCAAAACACAAAATTGTAGTACTCTGAGTTATCTAATAAATACAATTTGAATCACTTAAAAATGTTTTGAAATGATAAATTTATCGCTATTTTACTAAAGTCACATATCTATCCGAAAATATTTGTTGAATAATTTCCTATTCGCCCAGAACAATGCAAAAACCTCGCATTGTTCCAGGCAAGATTTTTAATAAAGCTCGTTTGGACCCAAGCGAGGTTTTTGTAAAACCTTGCATTATTTTGGGCGAACAACAAATTTTTCAGCAAAATTTTTTATTGTTCGCCCAAATCAATGCGAGGTTTTGCAAAAAATTCGCATTATCTCAGGTGAACAGTAGTTTTTTTTTGTGATTTCTAAATTTTTTTTGAAGTTTACTTTATTTTTGTGATTGAAATTTTTTCTAATGTTTTCATGAGATTACTTTTGTTGTTTACACTGCATGTTAAGACAACTAACCATTGCTGACATATTTTGAGATGAAGATCGAAGAAACTTCTACAAACATACATGGGGAGCCTTTCAGAGGTTGAAAGCGTATATGGGGAGCCACGGGCTACTTTCAAAGCTGGCAACAGGGGAGACACCCTATTTGTACCTATCTATTTTCAAACACGCAGTCAGCTCAACCCTCGTACGAGACGACTCGGGAATCCAAATACCAGTGTACTACGCCAGCAAAATCTTCATGGAAGCAGAGACACACTACCTGGACCTGAAAAAGTTAGCCTTGAAACTAGCTGTGTCCTCAAGAAAACTGAGGTTTTATTTTCAGGCCCACTTCATAACAGTTTTAACCAAGCACCTGCTCCGCACAATATGCAAAAGCAAAAGTTATTCGGCAGGATGGTGAGATGGTCAGTAGATGTCACGACCGATCCACAGAGTACTATATTGTCCGCTTTGAGCCCGCACGACTTTAAAATGCGTAATACTTTGTAGATCTAATCTCATACATATATAGAAAATATACATTACCTGTTTCACCAAACTCGCTCTGATCACAGGGGTCACCATTTCTTTCTCCCTATTAACATCTCCATTCACTTTAACCTCCGCAGACACACCATTAGATCTCCTAGAAGGACCTTTCCCCGCAATATCCTCAAGATCAACAATAGCATCTGTGCTCTTCTCTTCATCGCCCTCCTCATCCGAATCAAAATACTCATCACCATCACTCTCACTAACAATCCCATTCTCCTCCACCTCCCCCCTTCAACACCTCCACCAACTTCCTACTCCACCCCTAAAAAACCCCATCCACCTCCCCACCATCGACATCCCCTTCTCCCAACCCTAAAACCTCCACCCCACCCAGCGCCCTCTACTGCTTCACAAAACTCCTCCCCACCGCATTAAACCTCTCCCCATACGCCCCACTCCCGACCCCAAACACCGCAAACCTACACCCAGACAGCACCAACTTCCCCACCCTAAAATCCTCGGCACTCTCCTCAATCCAATTCGCGAAAAACCTCGCCCCAGGAGGCGCCTTCCCGTCCTCCCTAGTCGAAGCCACAATCAAAATCGTTGTCTCCTTCGGAAAATCCTCCGGCTCGTAATCCTTCGCGTCAACTAAATCGAACTCGAGACTGCTCGCGCTCAGAATATCTAGCAGACGCTCAGCTAGTGTTTTAGAGGTCCCCGTTTGCGAAACGAAAATTATCTTTCCTTTACGAGGCATTGAAGAAAAACTAGGGTTAGGGTTTTGTAAAGAGAGTGAGAGATTTTTTTGCTCTAAGACGTCTGGACTTCCAAATGCAGTAGACAGTCGAGGCGGAGAAGATTGCGAAGATGGCGAGATGGATCGAACGGGAGGGGGTGAGAGAGCTCGAGGTTATTTTAGAGATTGTTGTTGCCCTTTTTGGGAATTAGAGATTGAACTTGTTTGGTAATAGAGAGTCCAAGTTTTCCATTCGTTGTTTCTCTTCTTCTGCTGGCGATGACTGAATGAGGAAGACGGAGTTGCCTATGAAGTAGGTGGCCTGGTTTTGAAACGAGAGGGTTTTAGTATGTACACATCCACACATATTTCACAGCACAACCGCATATCAGAAAACCTAATGTGAATTCTACAAGGATGACATGATACTATGGAGACATGTCAAAGCTTCACTTGATTCGACAAACACTCATTGAAATATGGCAACGACTACTCGACACCACCTACGGTACTATCTCATACCACAATGTACTTTTTTTCTACTAACCCACACCACAAAAAAAATTGTTAAAAAAAGTAACATAAAAATAAGGTAACTTTCGATCAATTTAAACCCTCAATTGAGACACATTTTCAAGCTCATCAAAACATAAAAGTTATAGTATTGTGAGTTATCTAATAAACACAACTTGAATCACTTGAAAATATTTTGAAATGAGCAAGTTATGGTCATTTTACTAAAGTCGCGCAAATCTGTCCTGCAATGAAAACGGGATAATGTCCCTGACTTTCGGCCAACTTATATCCTCATCGAGGCCGATTATCAACCTCATCAAAATACTAAAATTGTAGTACTATGAGTTGTATAATAAACACAATTTGAATCACTTGAAAATGTTATGAAATGAGCAAGTTAGGGTCATTTTACTAAAGTCGTGCAAATCTGTCTCGCAATGAAAACGGGATAGTGTCCTTGAATTTCGACCAACTTATATACTCGATCGAGACCGATTCTCAACCTCATCAAATACGAAATTTGTAATACTATAAGTTATCTAATAAACACAATTTGAATCACTTTGAAAATGTTTTGAAATGAGCAAATTATGGTTATTTTACTAAAGTCGCGCAAATCTGTCTCGCAATGAAATGGGGTAATGTCCCTGACTTTCGGCCAACTTATGTGCTCGATCGATACCGATTCTTAAGCTGGTCAAAACACAAAATTGTAGTACTCTAAGTTATCTAATAAATACAATTTGAATTACTTAAAAATGTTTTGAAATGATAAATTTATCGCTATTTTACTAAAGTCACGCATATCTGTCTGAAAATATTTGTTGAAGAATTTCCTATTCGCCCAGAACAATGCGAGCTTTTTGCAAAAACCTCGCATTGTTCCAGGCAAATTTTTAATAAAGCTCGTTTGGACCCAAGCGAGGCTTTTGTAAAACTTTGCATTATTCTGGGCGAACAGCAAAAATTTTTATTGTTCGCCCAGATCAATGCGAGGTTTTGCAAAAAATTCGCATTATCTCAGGTGAACAGTAGTTTTTTTTTTTGTGATTTCTAAATTTTTTTTGAAGTTTACCTTATTTTTGTGATTAAAATTTTTTCTAATGTTTTCATGAGATTACTTTTGTTGTTTACACTGTATGTTAAGACAACTAATCATTGCTGGCATATTTTGAGATGAAGATCGAAAAAACTTCTACAAACATACATGGGGAGCCTTTCAGAGGTTGAAAGCGTATATGGGGAGCCACAAGCTACTTTCAAAGCTGGCAACAGGGGAGACACCCTATTTGTACCTATCTGTTTTCAAGCACGCAGTCAGCTCAGCCCTCGTATGAGACGATCGAGGAATCCAAATACCAGTGTACTACGCCAGCAAAACCTTTATGGAAGCAGAGACACACTACCTGAACCTGGAAAAGTTAGCCTTGAAACTAGCTGTGTCCTCAAGAAAACTGAGGCTTTATTTTCAGGCCCACTTCATAACAGTTCTAACCAAGCACCCGCTCCGCACAATATTGCAAAAGCCAAAGTTATTCGGCAGGATGGTGAGATGGTCAGTAGATGTCACGACCTGATCCACAAAGTACTATATTGTCCGCTTTGGGCCCAAGGCCCGCACGGCTTTAAAACGCGTAATACTTTGTAGATCCAACCTCGTACATATATAGCACATCCCCTTCCCTCACCTAGGCGATGTGGGACTATAATCTCTCCTTGGTAGCTCGCCCAACCCTTCTTGGGATCCACGAGCCTATTGGGGTTCTCCCGCACCCTCCCCCTCAGGTTGGCCCACACAAGGGTATCACAGTTCACTCCCTAAGGGAGCCCAACGTCCTCGTTGGCACACTTTCGGCTAGGTCCGGCTCTGATACCATTCTGTCACGACCCGATCCACAGAGTACTATATTGTCCGCTTTGGGCCCAAGGCCCGCACTATTTTAAAACGCGTAGTACTTTATAGATCCAACCTCGTACATATATATCACATCTCCTTCCCTCACCTAGGTGATGTGGGACTATAATCTCCCCTTGGTAGCTCGCCCAACCCCTCTTGTGATCCACGGGCATATTGGGCTTCTCCCGCACCTTCCCCCTCAGGTCTGCCCACACAAAGGTATTACAATCCACCCCCCTAAGGGAGCCCAACGTCCTCGTTGTCACACTTCTGGCTAGGTCCGGCTCTGATACCATTCTATAACGATCCGATCCGCACAGTAACAATATTGTCCACTCTGGGCCCAATCGGTCCACACGGCTTTAAAACGCATTGTTACTATGGGGATCCAACCTCACACATTAGTAGCACATCCCCCGTCCGCACCCAGGCGATGTGGGATTATCTCCCCCCTTTGTAGTTTGCCAACCTTCTTGGGCCTGGGTCTATGGGGCTCCAACCCTTACCCTCCCCCTCAGGTCCGCCCACACAAGGGTCTCCACAGTTATTCTGTAACGACCCGATCCGCACAGTAACAATATTGTCCGCTCTGAGCCCAACCGGTCCGCACGGCTTTAAAGCATGTTGTTACTATGGGGATCCAACCTCACACATAAGTAGCATATCCCCCTTCTGCACCCAGGTGATGTGGGACTATCTCTCCCCCTTTGTAGCTTGCCAACCCTCTTGGGCCTGGGCCTATTAGGCTCCAACCATCACCCTCCCCCTTAGGTCCGCCCACACAAGGGTCTCCACAGTCCACCCCCCTTGGGGCCCAACGTCCACGTCGGCACACTTTCGGCTAGGTCAGGCTCTAATACCATTATGTCACGACCCGATCCACAAAGTACTATATTATCCGCTTTGGGCCCAAGGCCCGCATTACTTTAAAATGCGTAGTACTTTGTAGATCCAACCTCGTACATATATAGCACATTCCCTTCCCTCACCTAGGCGATGTGGGACTATAATCTGTCATTCGTAGCTCGCCTAACCCCTCTTGGGATCCACGGGCCTATTGGGCTTCTCCCGCACCCTCCCCTCAGGTCTGCCCACATAATGGTATCACAGTAGAGCTCAAACAGTTTGACATATACTACGCTCCAAGAACTGCCATCAAAGCCCAGGCACTGGCTGACTTCATCGCCGAGTTCACCGGTGGCGAAGAACTAAAGACAGATCTTCAATCACCGGATTCAACGTCTAGGAATGGACCTTATGTTGCGATGGATCGTCGACGGGAAAAACAAGTAGAGTTGGGATCACACTCCACTCTCCAAGCGACTTCACTTTTGAAAAAATTGTCAGATTCAGATTTCTCGGTTCAAACAACGAAGCCAAGTACGAGGCCTTCCTGTCCGGCCTTAAGTTTGCCTTGGGGATCGAGATAGATCACCTAACAGCATACAACGACTCGAGGCTGGTATTACACCAGGTCAAAGGAGATTTCAACAGCAGAGACCCCCACATGATAGCCTACCGCAAAAGGTACTCCGTGCAATGAGCGAGTTCAAAAGGTGCGAGCTCTTACAATGCCCCCAAAATGAAAATAACAGAATCGATGCACTAGCCAGGGAAGCTTCAGCCTCTGCTGAAGTCTCAAACGGTTTCATCGAATACCCAGAGCAATCAAGCCTTGATAAAGAAGAGCCTAGATATGTTTGTGCTACAAGCGCATTGCCAAATTGGAAGACTCTGATCCTTGAATATATCGCAAACGGAGCCTTGCCGACCGAGAAATTCGAGGCTAGAAGACTAAAAAAAATAGAGCATCGAGGTACACTCTCCTAAACAACAAGTTATACAGAAGATTAGTGACGGGACCCCTGCTTCGATGTCTGTTACCTCCAGAGGCAGATCAAGTCCTGGGTAGGATCCATGACGGCCGACATATGTAGAAATCATTCGGGTGGGAGAACCCTCACCCACAAGGCTTTAACCCTAGGATACTACTGGCCGACGATGCAACAAGACACCAAAGATATTGTCTGTAAATGCGAAAAATGTCAGAGGTTTGCATCGTACACGCACATGCATGCCCAGCCACTAGTGCCGATGACAAGTCTGTGGTCATTTGCACAATGGGGGATGGACATTGTCGGACCGCTCCCAAAATCAACCGACAAAATTTTCCTTATTGTGGCAGTCGACTACTTCACCAAGTGGGTCGAAGCGGAACCCCTATCCACGATAGCGCAAGTCCAAATAGAGAAATTCATATGGGCAACCATCGTCTGCAGATTTGGCATCACCAGAGTATTGGTCAATGACAACGAAACTCAATTAGAAGGTATCAAGGTTAAAAAACTATGCAAAAGTTTGAACATCAATCACCATTTCTCCTCACCAAGGCACCCACAAACCAATGGCCAAGCGGAGGTTACCAACCAAACAATCCCAAAAGCAATCAAAAGGAAACTTGACGTGGCCAAAGGAAAATGGGTTCCAAAGCTACCAGGAATACTCTGGGCGTATTGGACAACCAAAATAATCCCTATTGGAGAAACACCCTTCGCCCTGGCATACGAGTTAGAAGCCATAGTTTCGTTAGAACTCAAAGTACCAACATTCCTAATGGAAGAATTCAGACCAGACGATAATGACGACAAGATCTCCTCGAAGAAAAGTAGGAACTAGCATACACCAAGATAGCTGCCTACCAGCAACAAATAGCGCAATACTACGACAAAAAAGTCAAGCCACGGGAATTCAGAGTGGGAGACTGAGTACTCAGAAAAACCCAGCAAAACACTAAAGAAGCTGGCATAGGAAAGCTGACCCGAACTGGGAAGGACGCTATAGGGTGACCAAGGTCAACAGGGTGGGGACGTACTGGTTGAAAGACATAAACGGCAACGGACTTAAATGACCATAAAATGTAGAACATCTCAAAAAATATTATCAATAAAAGTATTTGCTTTTACTAAACTTTCGCTACTGTCCATCACGACCAACACGACTTCCAATCACCCCAGCAACGACCAGACTTGAGAAATTACGCCCAACGCCTAGTCCGCTACGCGTGGATGACGACGGTCGAGGAAGTGGGAGTCTAGTTAGCGTTCTTACGCCTGATGACGATGACTCGCCAAGGGATCATTGCTCTCCAATAGACAATGATCACTGAACTTACCAGGTAAGCTTAGTTAGTTCGCGACTGATGACGACGACTTTTGGTGTCCAACGCCTATTCCGCTGCGCGTGGATGACGACGGCCGAGAAAGTGGGGTCTAGTCAGTGCTCTTACGCCTGATGATGACAACTCGCCAAGGGATCATTGCTCTCCAACAAACAATGATCGCTGAACTTACCAGGTAAGCTTAGTCAGTTCGCGACTGATGACGACGACTTCTAGTGCCCAACACCTAGTCCACTGTGTGCGAATGACGACGGCCAAGGAAGTGGGAGTCTAGTCAGCACTCTTACGCCTGATGACAACGACTCGCCAAGGGATCATTGCTTTCCAACAGACAATGATTGCCAAAATTACTAGGTAAGCTTAGTCAGTTCGCGAATGATGATGATGACTTTTGGTGCCAATGCCTAGTCCGCTGCGCGTGGATGACGACGGTCGAGGAAGTGGGAGTCTAGTCAGCGCTCTTACGCCTGATAATGATGACTCGACAAGGGATCATTCATTTCCAATAGACAATGATCATCAAACTTACCAGGTAAGCTTGGTCAGTTCGCAACTGATGACAACTTTTAATACCCGATGCCTAGTCTGCTGCGCACGGATGACGACAACCAATAAAATGGGAGTCCAGTCAGCGCTCTCACGCCTGATAGTAACGACTCACCAAATAACCAATGATCTCTGAAACATAATGACTTTTTAAGGGTCTCAGCGCCTTGTCTACAATACACGGACAACGACCGCTGAAAGTATATTCAGTGATGCCACGACTTGTGGTAGCAACTTGTCAGGAACCACAACAGCTCACCCATAAACAAGAGCATCTAAAAGCAATCAATTTTGACATGACTCAACTGACGAACACGGACGACCTGCCAGCATGTAGGGCCCAAAAGTACTAATTTCACGACCTGCAAAACTTTTAAAGAAGACACGACGACAAAACAATACAAGACAAAAGGCAAAGTTACAAAACACGACTTTCATTATAAAAAAATTCTTTGTCCTTAGAAGGACGTTACAACTATTTTAAAGTAGACAGAGGCGAAACAACTTCCTCAGTAGCCTGTCCCGCAAAATCGGAACCTTCGTCTTGCACAATAGTTCTTAAAGCATCCCTCCTATAACGGGCGAAGTCGAGGTTGATGTAGAGTTGCTCCTCTCTAATAAGCTCTAACCTGCACCGAAATCCACTGTGCCCACCAAGGCGGCATAGTACGAACGCTCTTCTGACAGTAAGTGTTCTGCCTCGCACACACGGTGAAGTCCCTCGGCGACTTCAGACTTAAGCTACCGTCATGTGACGACCCATTATGTCTCCGCCCACTTCCTCTCAGCAATCTAGGCCTGTAGATCAGACGACCACTTGTCCACAACGTGTAAATGCTCTAAATCAGCACGAGCCCATCCCAATTCTGCACGAGTTGAAGCCAAATCGAATTCGGCCGACTTCAATTGAGCCATTATGTTTGCAAACTCTGTTTCAGATGCAGACACAACAGCTCACATGACCCCCAAGTTCGTGGCAGCACCAGAATTTCGCAGTTGACCAATCAAGGAATCCACTCGGTGGAAAGCATCCGAATATGACACCTGCAGGTCTGCAAAAGCCTTCTCCAAAGCAAGAACTCTCACGCGAACATCAGGGTACAACACGAAGGAACCATGTGACTCAAGAGCGCAAACATCCGCTAGAGACCCATGGTGACCCACAATGTCAACACCTGGTCCAAGGTGCTCCCCTTTCGAGTCAGTAGGAGGGACAACAATATCAAGCGAGAGACGACAACCCCCTGAAATAGCCTCCTAAGCACAGGAAGGTAATTCACGCTTCACAGCAGCCACCTCATTTTCGGCAAAGCCAACGGCCCAGAAGAAAAAACCACATGATTAGAGGGTTGCCTCCTTTTCGAGGTAACAACAGGAGGCACACTCGCCTCCAACTCTGCCAACCTACTCAGACTAGGCATGGCCAGGCTCATTTTCTTCGAACGACGGCCCCTAACTTCTTCGATCGACAAACTAGGCACAACAAGAACATCATGGAAGCACCGCAACAACCCGCTCTGCACAACATTACTAGCATTATGACCTCCTCAACAGACATCAGTGGGAGTTTGATAAACTCCCTCTCTATTCGTTCATCCTCTTCAGTAAGAACCGAAACCGCAAACTTCCCTAAAAAATAAATGACATATCAAATCAGTACTACATCCGAGAACGAGAGGGTGAGACAATAACAAGGAAACTTACTTCGGTTAAACTGGAAGCATCTGGGGACTCGATGACTTTCGAACCTGAAGTATGAGGAATTCACTGAAGCCAGAAACCAATACTTCTGCCAGGGCTCAATGTCATCCGCTACCAGACACAAGCAAGCAGGGTTATTTAGTGTACAAAGACCCCTAGAATCCAATCGAGCGGCGGTCAGATGATGAACTATCGCCGAGGTTAAATGAAGGCCAACATCATGGGCTCTGAGAAGAATCACAATCAAGATCTTGAACCCGCTCGGAGCGATTTGAGCGGGAGGCATGCGAATAAAGAAGAAGAAGCGCCAAATGTCGTCTGGCACGGGGAATCGGACCCCAGATTCAAACATGCCCCGGTGCAACCCTATGTATCCTTGAGGGGGAGAAGATGGAGTTCTAGCTACAAGCGAATTAATGATTTTCAGATCCCTTGGAATCCGATACAAGCCTCGAAGCTTGATTAACTCAGTTTCATCAACCAAGCTACTCTTGAAAAGCTTGAGGCAAGTAAAAGACAACAATTGCTTGGGAGTAAGTTCAACATTATCTGCCATCAATAGAAACTGCAAATCAAGCTCTACAGAAGCACAATCACACAAAAGAACAACACAAGAAAAAAAAAGATTTTCCTCGAGACGACGACTATTTATAAAGAATATAAATCGTACTTCTTCTCCTTGAGCAGTCACGTATCCATTAATGTTATGCGCCGCTCGAGACAATGCTTCGGGTTCAATCATCACGATGGTATAATAACTTTTTAGAGTTTCAATGCATCGACTAGACGCCCGACTAACTCGGGGGGAGTAGCCGATGATATACCAAAATGGTCTCTCTTATAACCGTACACGTGTCATGATGATCTCGAGAAATAATAGGGTCGAGCATCAGCCCAACACTGATCCGGCCCAAGTGACTCCAAGCCTGCGCGGTGCAGTCTGCCAGACAGACCTGAATCATTACAGCCTGCTAAGCCCATGCGTCTCACAACTATCCTCAATACACGTAAGCCCTGCTAAGGCAACTATCTCGAGGATTGGCTTCGAACAGGCAAGACAGCGACATTTTGCTTTCAACTAGGAAGCAAATACTAGACTATACGTCGCACATGGAAACCTCTATCTATGGACTACTCTCTGATTGGAAACTATCTCCTGTGTATCTAAGAGCACAAGGCTAACAGGGAAACTCTCCTTCACAACACAACTCCTAATTAGAAAAGGAGCTCCACGAAGATATTCTTCCCTAAACTACGCCACCGAAGGCCTGTTCAAACCAGAACTCCAGCACTATAAATAAGACATGAGGTTGGTAAGCTAAGGTACGCTGCAAATTCCATGTTTACAACATTACACCTTCCTCAGATCTCTGTCTGACTTTTGCATCATAGTGTCATCCTTTACCACAACGGTGGTTCGTGGCTCACATGCGTTCCTTGTGCAGGTCAAGGTCAAAGCAGGGAGCGAAAATCGACTGCATCAATTGCTATACTTTTCGTTGCTTTGTTTGAGATCGATTTTAAGGACACATGTTGTTAATGTCAAGAATATTGTGCTAAAATGTTAGCTCGATTCAACAGTTGTTCTTCGAGTTACAATCCCTAGATAATGTTCATAGTGTCCCTATACATTTCATTGTAGTTTTACTGTTACATTTTGTTTGAATAACTTTCATTTCCGTTTCTGCACCAAACAAAACTTCTAATAAAAAATGAAAATTACAAGTCCATTTGTATTACCATATTCGGCGGGACTAGATCTTTTAGAGCATCCGCAATAAGCATTTTAATGTGTGGAAAATACGTAAATTTTCTCATCCAATGACCCAAAACTAGGTAAAAATATACTTATTTTTTTAGTGGATTGTTAAATTTAGGGTTACTTCCTTTTTGGGCCCATTGGTTTATAGCTATTCTTATTCGACCCCTAAAAGTTTTTGTAGTCCAGTCTAACACCATGCCTGTATGTCAACTACATTAACTAACAAACTCCATCGAGGTTTTTCAAAAATACCAGTTTACCCTACCTGTGTTTTGCACGTGTTTTACTAAAATCACATAAAACATGTTGCTTGATGATCATGCCAAAGTCATGTTTTAGTTACAGATCATGTCAAGAGTACACAAGTAGAGGCAAGCCGAATGCGAGGGCTGTGATTTTGCTGGTTAGGAGGGGTTTGCATTTGGCAAACTCTTTCGTCACTCCAAAAGGAAATTAGTGCAAATAAAGAGCCAATTCTAGCTTTGGGACTGCCTATTGCGCCTGTGATTAATAGGGGAAGCAGGATAGTGTATTGGCTTTCATCTCGGATGATTTTGTGGCTCTTAAAGTGGACGGCTCGTCTAGGGGAACTAATAATTGTCACCACCCCGATTTTTTGAAGAAAACGAAAATCCCGAAATCCACGTAGGATTATCCGTTTCCCCAAAACTCGGGACGTGAAATCCAATAACAATAGAAACATTTAGTAGCAACGACTAAAACATGTTTTAGAAAATAGAACAAACTAAAATTTATAATAAAACTCTAACCAGGAAATTCCGACGTCGCTAGCCCCACTAGCAAAACTCCAGTAACGCTGCTCAAAAGTCTCTAAACCTGAAAGGCTAATCGGCTACATTCCCAAAGGAATGTACCCAAGAAGCAAAAGCTCACTTGGGTCAGCAATAAAGCTGGTGTGATAAATCTTCATCCCAAAATCAATAAAATCGCACGTGATAAACATCAAGCTAAACACAAACAATATACAAATACACCAACAGGTAGTTCCTCAACGAGGCAAAAGTGTGATGCAAGAAAACACCGTTCCAAGAATTTAGTTCCTTAACGAGGCAATCATATCATCATCCTAATAAGTAAATATGCATGTACTTGTACTTACGCTGTAAAAGTTGACTATGGAAAGTCTGACCTGCAAAAATATTAATGGACTTGCCATCCTGCATGAAAAGGGGTTAGAAACAATATAAATGTAATCTATTCATTTTTATTTGAATTTGTTTCATCTTTTAAAGGATTGATCACTTAGACGATACCACATTCGCACCACCTCCGTGCCGAACATACATGCTCGTATGCCTCTCTCATATAAAGGAGGACTACTCCGTCATCCATGCCCAAGTGGGGACATCACATACGGGCATGCATCGCGGATACTCCTGACTATATGAGTACCAAAAGCCACTCTTGGATATCAATGCGCATAAACTCACGTCACATTTTTTACGGATAAATATCAAAACCTATTTTAGGCATACAAATTCACCTCATTTCCGCAAGACTAATCCGATGGTTATTTTAGTTTCTCTAGTAGGAAATAGGTGCCCCACCTCCGCAAGACGACCCGCTGGTCATTTAGTTTCTCTAGTAAGAGAGGAGAAATAATAAACAAAAGAGGTGTGGTAGTTCTAAGTGATACAATTCCAGGTGATTAAATTTTCAGAAATCAAGGTTTATCCATATCATTTATTTTTGATATTTCGAATTTCCTTCACAATGACATTTTGTCATTCATAAGTAAATCCACCTATTCTTTCGGGGAAGCATAGCATATTCATAAATCATGCTTTATAATAACACGATGATCAAGTGACATTTTGTCATTCATAATGAAATCCACCCCTTCCTTTGGGAGAACATAACCATTTCAAGATGCATACATACAGAGGAACACCATTAATCTTAAATGGTCCTACATCAATAGAATCAACGAGACATCAAAACAAAACAAACCATAGTGCAAAATCAAACACTACTACACAGTACTCTCCATATGAATGTGATTTTAGGGATAAACACATACATCCTAGTTTGGCAGAAAATATCTCAAATGCTGAATCCAACAAAGCCACTACATGCAATCTCCGAAAAGACAATTTCAACACATAAACATGAAAGTGCATGACAATCATGGGTGAACACTAACTTACACCAAAGCAACCATCCAAATCCCAGTACAGCACACATAACTTAAGTTGTTTGAAAACATCCAAAAATTCCTAGTTAGCACCAAATAACTCCTTTGAGTATTTCCATACAATAAAGAGATATGGGATTTCCAATACCATTCACCAAAATTGCATGTTTGCCATTTACAAACTAAGGTCCCCACTGCGATAAATCCACATGCACTTATGTGCATAATGCAAGTAACACATTGGTTTAGAAAACATTATACAAACTACTCCCAATAGCCCTAATTACATATTAGCGACATCCACCATAAAAACTGCATAAATTAACCAACCAACCCAAAAGCTACATCCCCTTGAACACACCAAATAAACATAAAATAGGCTGCATTTGGTTGGAACCTGTCAATTTATCATCTTCACATGAATACCTTTTTCAACCAAGAACAAGATACCCATTATGAGAAAATTGCATTAAGAACCAATCATCAATGATTTTCGACAGATTCAAAAACACGACTCTCCATTTCATCCCAACCACACCATCTAATCCATTACCTATAGAATTTCAAAGATCGCCCCACCAGAAACCCATTTCAAGCTTGCCACCATTGCTAACAACTTGTTCAAACACTTAACTTTATGCACTACTGAGCACAGTTCCCTTAACTCACTACAAACTCATGCATAAAAATACAGGAAGCAAATCAGTGGGGTAGCAAAAAATACAGGAAGCAAACCACAATATTTAGTAAGCTTTCTTCCTCCATATTGGATGAGTTTCTTGAGCCACCACCATTTGGACCTAACAACTAACCCACACTTTTTTTTTGTATTCAGTTAAGTCTACAAGAATATATTGTAAATTTTGGACAGGATGCAACACAAGCAGGTGCATAATTAGATGATCAGAATCTCTCAAACCCAAACCTATCAAAGTGTCCCAAACTGCTAGCCCGAACAGCCCTGCAAATCACCATACAAATCACCATATTTGGCGATGAAACATAGCCCAATTCAGCTAGATGTTTCAGGGAAGGTTTCGTCACCACACCTTCTTCAAAATAGGTCTTGTTTCAGTTGTAATCTAGAACAATTCTAGCTTGTAAATTAGTTCATCCAATTAAAGGCTCAGCAATATCACACCCAATTACTCTTATCCCCAAATGCAAAACTGCACATTTAACTCGACAAAAGCTTTCAAATTACCAATCATCTTCAAATTAATGGCATCCTAATGTGCTCCACTATGAGTACTTTCGCTCATCCATACAGTTGCAAAGGATTAAATGTATACCAGTGAATGCTTGAAATAAATAGATCATGGAAACCCATGCCTTCAGAATGACAGATAGAATATATATTCCCTAGGTACAAGGTACAGTCATGTACGAATGACTGCTCTGGCAGTCAAATATACATCGACAATATGAACAAAAGTTAAAAGTACATTCTTTTAGACTAATCAAATACGGAGGTGAAATCCATAATCAATGTTTTTCCCTTACAACTTCCCTAAAATATGGGAGACAAAATGTGCAAAGCTCACTAAACATGAGAGAGTGGTTGAATGTCCTGTACATGTATCTACAACTGACAAGATATTGCAAACATTTTTCATGTCCAATAGCTCAGCTTACCGTAACCAAATCAACTGCAGCTCAGTTTTCCAACACCCACACACAAAAATCGAATCTTTTCTACACCAAACCAACTCAAATACAAATACCTATTTCAAGTATAGCAAATCAACTTCATATAGAAATCTGAAGAGGAAAAGGAAGAAAACCCACCAATTTCAGATCAAGTCAACAATCCCAACATTCTCAACTTCATGCAAATATGTATATATAAAGAAGAATGAGAAAACTCACTGGATGAAATAGCAACAGAATTGCGCAGCCATCGCCACGTCGTCGTCTTTTACACCACTATCAGTTTTCGTGTCGAGAGTCGAATCAGAGTCACTAACCTCCCTCTGTTCGAATTTTATCTCACCATCCGGTTCGCTATGATCTCTGGCTTCCCCATCTTGTTCACGCAACCGTGACGGCTCCTCATTGCCTCCACCGTTCAAATCCAATGGCAGGAGCAACAAAAGAGGGTTGCAATTCGAGCGGCGGAGCTTTCATGGGTTGGAGTTGGAATCAGCCATCGACGAGTCTGTGGAGGTTTCCTCTGTAAAGAGAGATGATTACCATCTTCTCCCAACCTTTGCTAGAGAAGAAGATAGGAAGAAGGCTAGGGCGGTAGGATCGGCTGCGACGTGCGACCGCAGACCGTGCTCGCTGCCAAATAACAGGAGAAAAAAAATGCAAGGAAGGGAAGGAGGAAGAAGAAAAGAGGGTTTTTTCTCTTTAAAGGCCCCCACTGAACTTCTGAAAGCACCCACCTTCTAAACTCACCAAATAAAACCCTAAATTTTGAAATTTAAATTCGATTAAATGTAACTCTATTTTATTTAATTAAAAATAAAATAAATTATCTTTATGAAATTTAGGGGTGTTACAATAATCGATAAGAAATGTTGGTGGTCCTTGAGGGAATGCGTTTGTGAATAAGATTGGGTTTCAAAAAGGGAATCTAATGCCGTGGCGGGATGCGTTAGCAGATAGAGCTCAAAAGGAGGGTTTAAGCTGTGAGTATGGGGATTCAAACCTGCCAAATAGAATCGCTGGACTGGTTCGGTTGGATAGGACCATACATTCGTCATTGTCGATGATGGTTGTATTTGATATGGTTGATTGGAGAGGTGACTTTGTTGTTTCGGATATGGTGAGGTTGGGAACTTGGTTTCAGCTCTATTTTGAAGCGTTGTATTTGTGCTCTTTTTCAAGTTTGTTTCGTAGCTTTGTTTTTGTCTCTCGCAGGGTTTCAACACGGGGATGTTGGGATTCTCGCAGTGTCTCACAATGCTTCAGCGGTATTTATGTCTCTCGCATTGTTTCAAATGTGAAGGTAACGTGACGGTGTTGCAGAATTTGTATTTTTGTGACGTTGGTTGTTGGAGTTCGAATGAGGAAGTTGGCAAGTTGTGCTAGAAGGCTTACTAAATGTCCAAGAGTGGCAGTCATGGGCGTTGATGTTTTGCACCATTTTTGTTGGCTAGGAAGTAATTTATGTCTTTTGTGTTTTGATTTTATATCAGGCAAAGTCGTAATGTACCCCCGAATAGGTTGTACATCAATTTTTTTGACAAGTAATAAAGGTCTGTGGGATATGGGCTCCCTCCCGGAGATTTAATTAAAAAAAAGTTACAGATACGGATTTTCACATTATGAACAAAAAGGCCTTGCAGGCTTTGTGCAAAAAGGATAAAATACTTGCAAATGGGACCAATGTGGGAATGGCTCAAGCTCTTACCAACCTTCTCATGGTATTTCCCATCCTAATTTCTAATTCTTTTTTCAATCACACTATTACTCCAAATGGGTCAATTTTGATTAAAAATGTTGGCAGGGAGCACAAAACCCAAGCAAGCTAAAAATGTGACATTTTGTTTCCAAAATCATTGATGTGGAGAAATATTCAGACCCGAATGCCTCCATGAAGAATGAAAAAGCTTCGTGTAGAATGTCTATACTAAAGCCCTCACCCCTTCAGGTAGTTTCTCATGAAGTTGGTGAGATATAGGGTCATCAAGCAACAAGGTGTCGTGGTAGAGAGACAATGGCTAGGGATGAACCAATTGTTTTTTTTTTCATCTATTGAAAAGAAGAAAACCAAAAGAGGGGTGAAGGTGAGAACCAAGGAAGTACACATTGTTCTTCCTACACCTGTTGTTGAGAAGCTAGGAAGCACGGACTCTCGGAAAAACCTTTCAAATCCTAGTAATATGCGTGTCAGATATGGATACGTGTGCGATACGCGGCCGACACTTATCCGACACGCGGTCAACGTATCAGTCAACGTGACTTGGTCAGGATACGACCTGGACACGGTCAGGATTCGGTTGCTAATAAATTTTTTTCCAGATCTTGATAAGATCAAACGGATGAGATCTAAAAGCCCTAATTCCTCTCCCCGATTTCATCTTTCTCAACCCACAAACCCAACCATTTGCAAAGAGAAGGAGGAACCAAGGAAGAAAAGAAAGAAGGACGAGGAACCGAGCCAGAGAGAGATCGATCGAGCAGGGAGAGAGAAACCGAGCCAGAGAGATCGAGCATGGAGAGAGAGATCGACTGAGCCAGAGATCGATTGATCGACTGAGCCAAAGAGAGATCGATCGAGCTGGGAGAGAGAGATCTAGCAGGGGAGAGAGATCGAGCACAGAGAGAAACCGAGCCAGAGAGAGATCGACTTGTCTTAATTCATGGTTAGATCTGATACTGCTTTCACTGTTTCTTCAACCTCGCCTCCGACTCCCATCTTCTTCCTCTTCACCGACTGTAGGTAAAGGTAATAGGGACGATTTTTTTCCTCTTGCGCAACCAGATTTTGGATCAAAAGTTAGCAACTAAAACAAACATCATTTCTATTTCTATTTCTATTTCTATTTCTATTTCTATTTCTGGTGAGAGGAAGAAATGCGATGATGAGTCTCACTCAAGGAGAATCTTAGGTTTTCTTCTCTTCCATTGTGGATTTGGATTACATTGATGTGTTGCGTAGGGTCCAAGTTAGGCCCGGCCCATATTAGAATCCATTACCCCAGTTCCACTTATGTACCCAAACTTTTCATTCATTCAAATAATTTCATTAATTAAGCTCACTGCATTTAGATGTTTTATATGTTTGGATTATTTATTATTGTTTATGAGTTATGACATTATGTTAATAGTTTTTTAATAAAATATAAAAATAAAAATAAGGATTGACGTGTTGCCGAGTCCCCGAGTCCTTTTTTTTTAAAAATTGCTGAGTCGCCATGTCGTATCCGTGTCCGATACGCGTATCCGAGTCCGTGCATCCTTGTTGAGAAGATGAAGTTACGAAAAGGAGCTCAAATGAGAACAAAAAAAAATTGTTGAAGATGCTAAGATCTCAATAGTTAACACTTCTATAAGGCGGTGTGGTGCTTATTGTCATTCAGTGCTAAAAAATCTAACTCAAGAAACTAAAAATTAGAACCATACAACTCGCGAGCTTATACTCGTAAAAATGCTTAGAGTAGAAAATTTAGGATCCTTATCTAATTTGTTAGTTTTATTACATGTATAGGGGACAAACCTTACAAAGTTTAGATGTTATTATTTTTTCATATATTTATTTTCTATTGTTTCCCTGATCACCTTTATTTGTGAATATCTTTTGTTGCAAATTAATTTTATTTACATGTCATTTATGGAATTGAGGTATTGTATTGTGTGGAATGTCGTCATATGTGAGTAAAGAATGGTGGATGAGTCTGATACAATAAGCCCACAATAAAGGGTCAGGGTCGCTCAATTTTTGAAATTTGTCGAAGACAATGGTAGTTGGCAACAACTGTTCTCTTGCCCATGTTATAAATCTAAAAATCAGAGGGGGATGGTTGTCCTCAATAAAATTTCTTTTCATTTTCATCGGTATGGTATAGTGAAAACATATAAGGTTTGGTATCATCATCGGGAACAAAAGAGAAAGAACAATCAACTACAACATGTGTTGAAAAAAGTAATGATGATTCTGATGATACTAGAACAGAAGACCTTGTTAATGATGCTTTTGAAATGCATGGCGGGGTAGTCTATTCCTTAATGGAGAATATTTGAGGGTGGGGATTTCAAGGGTAATGATCAATCTCAAATGGATGAAGGTAAAAAGTAAATTATACAAACTGATCTTGTAGAAACAAGACCTTCTCGTTTCTATTCCTCTTGCAATTGAATACATGGTTGTCTTTGTTTTCAAGTTTTCTATTTGTTTCGGTGCATTTATGTTTGCTTGTTTCGTGGAGATTAAGAAAACACTTGGTTGCAGGTGAGTTTCTTCCTTTAGTAAACCAATGAGAAATCACTCAAAGTCTCATTTTGCTTGTTGTATCTCTTCACTATTGTAACATGATATGTAACTGCTAACTAGTTACTAAAGCTTTGTCACATGGAACATGATTACATGTTGCATATAATATTAAAAGGAGATCCACTCTTTATAAACTTTTCAGCATGTTACTATTAAAATTGCGAACTGTATATTACTTTTTTCCTCTTCTGACAAGTGGTATTGGATCATTTGTTGAATATTTTGTCAAAGAAACTGAGTCACTTCAAGCCAAGGTGAGTGTTTTATTTTTGTTTTAATGGAATTCAAGATACCTATGTATCTTCTTCATGCATTTGTTGTGGCAGTGAAAATTATATGTAGTTGTGTACTATTTAGTGGATGAAGTTGCTTGAGGTTTTCATGGTCTTGTTTATGGTTCACTATATGTGTTATTTATTGATTTTATTCAAGTTGGTTTTTTTTTTGGTTAAGAATAATAACTTCCTATCTTTCTTTTCCTTCTGTTCTATTTAGCATTTTTTTTTATGAACATGTAATTGATGTGCATTTCATGTATACATACCCAAACTGTCTCTGAATTGAAAGACTTTGTAAGGAAGCTCAATTCATTACCAGAAATCAGTGTAAGTCTGTTCTTTGCTTAGATCATTATCTGAATAATAATGTTAATAAATTCTCGTTGTTTGGGTGATTTTGTTACGTATATTTGTATATCTTTTGATGTTGGGTTGTATTTTGATGAATGATAGGTTTTCTTGAAAATGATAGGTTTTACTACTTTGAAAAACTGAAAGCAAGAGTTGTTGTAATCCTACTGTCATGGTATATTGGATTTTAAGTGGGTTAGCCTCACATTATGAAATTATCAAGTGGTTATAGTAATCAATACCTGTAATAAATAAATAACTAGGAAGAAAGGGGTTGTAGTGATGTGGTTTACAGATCTTGTTAATCTGATTAATCAATCGAATGAGGACAACTTGTATCCATTTTTAACAAGATTCTGAGCTTCCCCTTTTCTTTTTTTGTATTGATTTTAGGTATTGTTTGATTGGGTGATATCTTGCTCTGTCTGTTGGTTTTCGCTAGTTATTTCAATTTCCCAAGTAGTCGAACAAATCACATAAATCATTACGGAAGTAGTCGAATCACAAAGTATTATGAGGTATGGCATGAAAGTTTAGCTAATTATGATGTTTTGAAATAGCACTTGAATATTTCGATTTACAGTTAAGATCTAATACCGCTTACAGAGAAAATCTGGGTTTAAGCCTTTGAGTTTAAGTTGATCCCTTTAAGGCCATCTTCCATTTGCTTATGTGGACATTATGTGGAGCTGACATATTTGTATTGGAATACAAATATTTTACTGAAAGAAAACAAAGATTGGTACTGTAATTTTACTCATTAAAGCCAAAATCAAACATGACTTATTTTGTTTTTCCCCTGCTCTGAATTTCTGTGATGAATCATCTAAATCAGCAGAGATACTAGAATAGCATGTCATGCAGTTGATTGTTCCTGCATTAATCTGTAAAGTAAGCTTCTCGTCTTTGTTACTTGTTTCTGTCATAACCAAATGTATGTATTTTGTTGTTGATTATTCTAGATTACAAATTTTGAATCCTGGTTTTCTAATCTTATTTGGATAGTAGTTGATTCTATTTCAGTCTAGTCTAATCAACAGATTCTGCTGAGACTTAATGGTTCATAGTTCTTAATCTGGACTAAACAGATGTTGTTGTAAATGCTGTAAAGAATTCAAATTAAAAGATAGGAACGAAGGTACCAATTTGTTCTTGGGTTGAGTCGCGGACTAGGTCGCTCTCATTAAGACGTTTCGCGGCTCTGCCCAAAATTGTGCAAGCAGTCAAATAGCCTCGCCGTCCCTAGGATAAAACAGCCCAGAATCTTCTCTATCTCATTCAAACAATTGCACTGTTGATGAACGGAATACTATCCACCCTTAATCTCTTATTTGCTCGGAATAAAAAATACATAGCATATACTTTAACAAAACGAAAAACACTTATTTGATTCAAATACTAAACGAAATGCTCTTGTTTGCAAAATATTTTTTTATCTCTAATTGCAAAACGAAATGATTTTGTTTGCAAAATGTTTTTCTCTCTAATTGCAAAACGAAGTGCTCTTGTTTGCAATATACTTTTTCTTTCTTTCTTTTGTGTGTAAGCTCTTACTTTGTGTTGTATTTATAGGGAGAATACAGATTCGTTCAAATACGAAAATCCGGATAAGTGCATTGACAAACAAAAAACTCGGCTAGATTCATTGGCACAACAAATGCATGGAAAACGTGGGAAAATCCAAACGAAATCGCACTTAAAAAAAGGTGGAAAACATGGCGTGAGAGAGAGGAAAGCAAATACAAAATTCCGTCTAGATTCATTCTCTCTTCAGTAATTCAAAATTTAAATAAATTTTCAGCAAAAAGAATGGGTTACTCTCTAAAAAGAATGGGTTACTCTCTAAATAAATTTTCAGCAAAAAGAATGAGTAACCCATTCTTGGGGGTACCACACTCTTCTACAATGAGTTGTATACAAGATGTGAGACTAAAATTAGAGAGAGATCCAGAGATCGAAACCTGATACACACCCATTTTCTTTTATTTTAAAAAACCATATTTCCAACAATCCCCCACTTGGATTTTTAAAACAATTTTCATCGAGCAATCTAACAAATATAAGATTGTGCATAAACAAAAGTGTCTTTCGACTTGAACTCTTGCGTAGTGTTCATGTTTTAGATTATACTAGAGTAACTCGTAGTTTTGAACTCTATCTCTAACAGACATTACACGCACAACCTTATCAGGGTGAAGTCTAAAAAGCCCGTGCCTTACGGCCATGCACGTATACCCCAGTATAGTGAAGGCTCTAGGAATTTTGCCCACAAATTCCATAGGAAGCGGCCAAACTTCCACAATCACTTAGGTGAGTCTATCAAGAGTACTCCTGTAGCTAGGTACTCCACTCCACATAGAGTATAGATCTCATTAAGAGTTTTTAACTCATCCTACTATCGCTTCAGGAACTCAAGCTTTACTCTAGGAATGAGATTGCTATTTTGTCAGCATGATTCACTTCATATCATTCACGACTTGTTATTACCCATTGAACCAATTTCTTGGGATCTCCAGTCTATAGGTTGGGTTACCATCGTGAATAACTCATCAATCTAAGGGCATTAGTCCCATTCCTTTCGAGGTTTTGAAAACCTTCTCTCTAGCTAATCCTTTCGTCAAAGGATCAGCCAAGTTCGCATCAGTTCGTACATGATCCACTCTCACAGCACCAGTAGATAGAAACTCTCTAACTGTACTGTGCTTATGACGTATTTGTCGTCTCTTGCCGTTATAATAACGGTTCTGTATTTTTGCAATAGCCGCGGTACTATCGCAATGGATCAAGACAGCTGGAATCCGTTTTTCCCATAAAGGGATCTCTGCTAGCAGATTTCTCAGCCAACCTGCTTCTTCACTAGTCGTGGCTAGTGCTATCATCTCTGACTCCATCGTGGACTGTGCCAGAATGGTTTGTTTCTTCGATTTCCAAGAAACAGCTCCACCAGCTATATTGAAAATATAGGCATTGGTGACTTTGTAGTCATCTGAAAGGGTGTTCCAATCAACATCGCTATATCCTTCAAGGACAGCGGGAAACTTGTGATAATGTAATCCGAGGTTCTTAGTCCTCTTCAGGTACCTCATGACCCTTTGAATTGCATCTATAGAGGATAAGGCTTCTTGAAAGCTAAGGGAATCCTCCTCGACTGAAAATACATAGTAATCAGGGCCAAAGTTTTTTAGAAGTTCGTTTCCGTTTACTTCTCCTAGGCTCAGATTCTGTGGCTTTATCAGTTTCATTCATCCTGATCATAGGCACGTTATTTGAGGATGTACCCCCACTATTCCTCGAAATAACAAGAAATTTATTTTTATAGAAGTCAACGTCGTTTGATTCTATATAAGATTATAGAATCTATAAGTTTTGTTGTTCATGGCATATCCTATGAATACACATTCATGTGCCATATTTGCAAGCTTATACCTTTTAGGACCAGGAATCCTAACATAAGCTAAACTACCCCAAGTTTTCTAGCTTCTAGCACATGCTTAAGCTACAATCCGACTAAAGATTTCAAGAGTGTATTGGGGAGTTTACACTCACTGAGGCACTTTTCATGAAGTCGATTTTATGGCGCAGCAAGGTTTACTGATTCAATGTTAAAAGCTTATACCTTTCTTTCCTCCCCAAAAGTTGAAGATTTGTGAAGAGTATCCACAACAAAATAGTAAAACATTGAATATTTTGTGAAGAAGATATGAAGATGTCTCAATGCAGATGTGGGTGGTCCTTCAATCCTAAAAAACATTCATTGGGTATGCTTTTAGGTGCAAGTGGGCTGCCACTGCTGAAAGAAAAATCTCTAAAATGCCATTTGAGTTTAATGATAAACCCTCATGTGTGGCTTCTCTTGATTTCAGCACCACATACACAATGATGAAAACCAATTATACAATGTAAGAAATTACAAAGAGATGTTCTACTCATACACAATCTCCTCTAGTTAGTCCTTCATAGGTTTAGAGTCTAAACTAAAGTTTTTCAATGGAATTACAAAAAAACACAATCATACCACAATCCATACAATTTCTATCATTACAAATGCACTAAGATACTGGAAACTCACATCTTTTAACTTGATGTTCACAATACGTTCAATAGATTGGTGAACATGATAGTCATTAGTAAAAGGACACCGAGAGTCTAGCAAAATGCTCAGCCAAATTCTTTAGTTGTTAGTGCAATTCGTAATGCACCAACTAGCTATTATGGATTGAACTATCAGTACATTATTATGGAAATAATCCTCAGATTTTTCCTCTTTTATTTTTAAGGTTCAAATTGATTCGTAATCCCATACGAATAATGGCAATAGACTCGAAACATGATCATTTGCACTAAACAGCACCATTACCTTGTTTCCTATTTGAATCAGGATATTAACTGTTCATCGCTAATCTATATATAACCAAGTATATACAATTCACTTCTTTAACAATTAACTCAAGTTTTAAGTGTGATCAAGTGTGTGAATTCTTACACAAATATATGCAAACTTTTGTGTTGTTAGAAAAAAAAAACATCTTTTGTCTTCATGTTTTTAAAATGTTGGCCCTTAAAGCGAAAGGGCCCGTTAAGGTTTTTTTACAGCAAGTTCAATAATTGTAATCATGGCAAAAATACAACTCGTCTTAAAATTGTTGTAAATGCTGTAAAGAATTCAAATTAAAAGCTAGGAACGAAGGTACCAATTTGTTCTTGGGTTGAGTCGCGGACTAGGTCGCTCTCATTGAGACGTTTCGCGGCTCTACCCAAAATTGTGCAAGCAGTTAAGTAGCCTCGCCGTCCCCAGGATAAAACAACCCAGAATCTTCTCTGTCTCGTTCAAACAATTGCATTGTTGATGAACGGAATACTATCCACCCTTAATATCTTATTTGCTCAGAATCACTTTAACAAAACGAAAAGCACTTATTTGATTCAAATACTAAACGAAATGCGCTTGTTTGCAAAATATTTTTATCTCTAATTGCAAAACGAAATGATCTTGTTTGCAAAATGTTTTTCTCTCTAATTGCAAAACGAAGTGCTCTTGTTTGCAATATACTTTTTCTTTCTTTCTTGTGTGTGTAAGCTCTAACTTTGTGTTGTATTTATAGGGAGAATACAGATTCGTTCAAATACGAAAATCCAGATAAGTGCATTGACAAACAAAAAATTCGGCTAGATTCATTGGCACAACAAATGCATGGAAAACGTGGGAAAATCCAAACGAAATCGCACTTAAAAAAAAGTGGAAAACATGGTGTGAGAGAGAGGAAAGAAAATAGAAAATTTCGTCTAGATTCATTCTCTCTTCAGTAATTCAAAATTTAAATAAATTTTCAGCAAAAAGAATGGGTTGCTCTTTAAATGACCCGACCCGACTCGACGGACGATGGCGGCGGCGGGCGCGAGAGTCTATCTTTCCCCTCCTCACAAAAGTGTGGTACCCCCAAGGGGTCCAAACCCAAGTCCAAACAATCTCCTTATAAACTCTTCTACAATGAGTTGTATAGAAGATGTGGGACTAAAATTAGAGAGAGATCCAGAGATCGAAACCTGATACGCACCCATTTTCTTTTATTTTAAAAAACCATATTTCCAACAGATGTTATTTGGATTATTAGTTTTTAAATGTTTTGTTTATTCCTGGTTCCCTAATTGTCATATAGCATAGCGATAACTTGTTAAGTTTATTGTCCATGTCCTTGAAAGCTATGTATCTTCCAGTATGTATATACATGACTTTACTACTAACTATCAGTATATAATACTTTTCAGCTGGTGCAGTTTTTTGATGCCTACATCTTAATTCTTTTGCAAGAACGTGTTTAATTCTTTTGATATATGTTTGGAGCACCTGGATCATCTTCCACCCAATGAACCCATATCAAATTCAACGAGTATGGCCAAGTTGTGGGGAATAAGACTGGAAAATTGAAAAGTAAAGTTGACAGGCTTGTTCGGACCCACATTCCAATTAATTACACAAATTAGAAAAGGGTGCCCAAAAATTACATAGAAGACATTTGGACTGACCTAAGGGTAAAGGTATCATTTATTTTGCAATTTATTAATCTGGTCATGTATAACATGCTACTAACTTTGGAATCTCTACCAAAAATAATATGATCTCCTGGATTACTATAGGAAAAAGTGTGAGCGGAGAATGGTAGAGCGTTGAGGCAATTTAAGTAAATTTTACATAAAAATTTCTATGATCCTTTTCTCACCGATAAGGAAAAAGAGGCTAATGGACTTGCTGATATTAGGCTGGAGTATTGGAAAGGATTTCTCAAGAATGAGTCTACCATTGTTGCCAAAGAGAAAAGAAACCAAAACAAGAAAAATATATCAAAAATTCGAGGTACCCACAACAATGCTCATTTTGCTTATGCTAGGGTAGAATACAAAATGGTATGTACTTTTATTATACCTTTAAGCCAAAGTATGTTTTAAATGTTACATAAAAGGCTGACATATTTTCCTTTGAATTTGCAGAGCATGAAATGGACAAATCCAAAGCCAATCACATGGACAGATGTGTGGATTGAAGCTCACACACACAAAAAAAATGGGACTGTCCCAAAAGATATTAGCTTGGTTATGGTGAGTTTGTGAGTTATTATTCTTGCCTTGAGGGCATCTCAAGGCGCATGCTTCACACGTTCATTAAAATATTCATTTTATTTGTTGGTTGTCTATCTCCAGGAGGTAAATATGAGACATGACTCATATTTTCACAGTTTATTTGGTTATGAGATTATTTACAATAACATGTGATACTATTGTCCTTTTTGGGAATGTTATTTAAATCAAGCTTTATGGAAATATAGGAACAAGTAAAGAGAATTCAGTTGGACCAGGGAGAGAACACCAGTTATTAATTGGAAGATGATCCTTTAGGAAGGTGTTTGGTAAAGATTCTAGGGGGCATGTTCGTGGTGTTGGGTCTCGTGTTTCAAGAACACAAATCGAATATTCACTTTCTGCATTAATGAAGCTTCTATTGATTCAGAATGAAAATAACGGTCTTGCATCTCGAATGACGTCCATGAAATCACGTATGGTGACTATGACTACACAGATGCAACAAATGATGAGATGACTATGAAGCATACATGTTATTATTATTATTATTGATGATACATCAAAATGGACTGATCATCACGACTGTACACGTGGCATAAAGATCCATCACGAGAATACAACGTCTGATCCATTGGGCCAACTCATAAAACCTGAAAGGACTGAGAACAATTATAGAGGCTCGAAATAGACCCACCTCTAAGGAAGCGTAGGCGGGATTCAAGTCCAAGCCCAGATGAATCAAAGCCCAAATCCAAGTCTGTCACACGTTCTCTCATTAAGAAGGAGAACGTTGCACCAAGAAAGAGTTGTGGAGGGACCTACACCTCCACGAACGTATCTCCATTAAGGAGAAAACTGTTACAGAAACTTCTTCTTCCGTTGCAGCTCACATGCTTAAGTCACGTAGAGAGTTAACTACGACCATTATTAAAGGTAAAGGGAATTTTTGACAAAGGTATGCAACTTTAACTGAGTTTTGTCCAGATTTACTTCTTTTTTTGGAAAGCCTAAATTTACTTCTTTCTTCCAACAGAGTTACTGACTAAAGCATCGGAGTGTCTTCAACCACCAAAAAGGTGGTCTTTGACAGTCTAACAGTGGTTTTGTAGGTCAAACTCACAAGAGGACGATTTTTGGATGCATCAGTTTGGCGTCGTCCGTGGGGAACGACAAGTTTCCTCTTTATAAAACACAGTGATAAAGATTCAGCACAACTCAACAAAGGGCTAGCAAACCATTAGATAAATGATGCAGACCCCAAATCACAACAACTCTCCCTCCAATGCACCACTATCAGCTGAAGAATAAGACCTAATCCGGATCACCGAACCATTAGCACCTGAAAACACAGATCCACTGTATGCAATAGTTCAAACAGCCCAGACAGCCGTCGGTGCTACCGCGGACCCTTGGGTAGAATCGCTAATGGCCCAGATGAAATACATGATGGAGATGCTGGAGAAAATCGCCCAAGAACGCGTTCAGCCAGCCGGCCCTACTCCTGCACCGCCTCAGCAAAACTCCACTATCCGAACTCAAGGGAGCAACGAAGTTTTAGCGGAACCCCAACAAGGAAATGTTTAGAGCAGCAAACTCAACCGAGACAAAACTCCGCAATGCGGCAGAATAGTTGCTGGGATACCGTTCAGAATCGGAGTCACGAATCCCAACATACTATATGAATTGGCCAAGCCACCATTCTCTGACGAAAAGGCAATGCCAAAAAAGTTGACTCCGCCAAAGTTCGAAGTGTACGATGACACCACCGACCCGACTGATCACCTAAGACACTTTCACAGCAATGAACTGGTTCAACAACTTACCGCCAAGGTCAATAGACTTTTTTCAGGCCTTAGCCACTACTTTCATTACCATATTCATCGGGAGCCAACGGATGAGGAAAATAGCCCATTACCTTCTTTATATCCGATAAAATTTGGACGAAACAAGAAAGGAATATGTTACTCGTTTCACCAACGAACTAACAATGGTTGATGGATGCAGTGACAACGCAGCCGCTGCAAGTTTCATCGTAGGATTGAAGAGAGGTCCTATTGAAAATAGCACATAAACAGATTTACCTCGAGAAAAATGAAGTTGCGAGGAGAAAAAACAACTAGGAGAGGGAGGACAACAATCATTTAAGGAAACATCGAGGCGACAAGCACACATAATCCAACCAACAATCCGAGAAATCGCAGTCGGCATGACCCAATCATGAGTGAATAACCAGCGTAATGAGGAAGGAGTATAAACCATACACAACCCTAAAGGCATACCAAACTGACTTCTTAAAACACATATAAAACTGAGAGAATGTCAACTGGCCAACAAGAATGAAAGGAGACCCGGAAGGGTGAGATAAGAGCAGGTATTGTTCTTTCCACAAGGATCACGAACATGTTACCGAGGACTGCTACAAGTTAAAAGAAGAGATCGAACATTGGATCCAAAGAGGACAACTGAACGAGTTCGTCGGCACATCAGATAAGCAGTTCAAGGGCAAGGATAAAGTGGACGCTACCGCCACAGGATCAAAAGAACGATAAAGGGAATTAATATTTGCCCTACACAACATTCACCCTGGGAAATAAGCACCTCCCACCCGAACAGACCTATATCGAAAGACCAACACTCAAAATAACTCAACAACGGAGAGAAATTCAGCAAAATCAATCGCGAATGAACTAACAAACTACAAGGTACAATAGGCAGGGCCAAACGGTGAGCAACAACCACACAAGCAAATAATGTCATAAATTAGAAGGAATAGCAGACACGAGTGCTAATGCAAGGGTAAACAATAAGCAATGAAGGAATAAAAGAAGAAACGCTCCACGATGTAACAGAGCCACTATAGGAGAACGACTACTGAAATAGTCGAAAGATTCAATAAAGTTTCATTTTCGAATCGACGTCTCACAAAAGCAAAACAACTTCCTAGCAAAGGTATAAAAAATAATGGGTGCAAAAGCCCGCAAAGAATCAAGACGCAAGTCAAGTATTCATGATAAGCTTCTGGTTTGATCAACCAAAGAAGCAAAAGTTGGACACCTGAGTCAAACTGAACAACTTCAAATCGAACGAGGTGTCGAGTTAATGAAGTAAAAGTTGGACGAACGAGAATGACTTCGAGTAGACCAGAGTGTCGCACAAAAATGAAGCAAAACTTGGACACCCGAGTCAAACTGAACAACAACTTTGAATCGACCAAGGTGTCGAGTTAACGAAGTAAAACTTGGACGAACAAGTCAATTGAAAATGACTTTGAGTTGACCAGAGTGTCGCACAAAACGAAGCAAAAGTTGCACACCCGAGTCAAACTGAACAATAACTTCGAATTGACCGAGGTGTCGAACTAATGAAGTAAAAGTTGGACGAACGAGTCAATTGAAAATGACTTTGAGTCGACCAGAGTGTCGCACAAAACAAAGCAAAAGTTAGACACCTGAGTCAAACTGAACAACAACTTCTAATTGACCGAGGTGTTGAGTTAACGAATTAAAAGTTGGACGAACGAGTTAACAAAAAGGAAATGACTTCAAGTCGACCAAAGTGTCGCACAAAACTAAGTAAAAGTCGAATACCCGAGCTAGAGAGAAAACTAAAACTTCAAATCGATTGAGGAATCGCATTAACGAAGTAAAAGTTTCAACCAAATGAAACGGCTTTGAATCAACTAGAGCATGGCACCTTGAACAAACAAGCCAATTGAACGAAGCAACTTCATATCACGACAAGCTAGCAAAACAAGATATTAGGCGAATAATTCAAAGGAGAAAATACGCAAGCAAAACAACCTAAAACAACAAGTACAAGATCGAGACATGCGTACTAAAGCATGGGATAAGTCAACCCACTGAGTGGTTACTACAAACATCCATGAAACATCAAATGCAAAGTTCAAAACAACGACAAGTGAACAAAGACGATAAAATGACCTAATTCCATTCATTCAAAATCCGCTCAATTACAAAAGCAACAATGAAAGATTAAGGGGAAACATTTATAATATCCACGACAACATCACCCGCAGGAACCAAATCAACAACAGAGACTTCTTCTGCAAGAGGAAGAAGCAGTCGTTCAGCCAATGGGACACCCGGAGGTTATCCAACAACATCTCCAACGACATCTTCCACATCCTCAAAAGACCAATGCACCAGAGGACGATACTGGGTCAAATCGATGCCAAGACCCTCGATATAATCCAAAAGTTCAGTCCAACAATCAACAACACGTTGCCAGTCTACCACCTCCATAACACGGAGTCTATCCTTAACAAAAGCAAGTTCACTTCTTACAGTGATAAGTTGGCCCTCGGCAATAGAAAGCATTGCAAAAGAATCAGCCTTGACCTCGTCAAGTGAAGACAACAATTGCTCCACCTTTTTCTTAGCAATATCGCAATTTTCAGAATGCTCTAACATGGCCCGCGCGGTCTCATCATGGAGCGCCTTCTCAATAGAAAGCTCATTCTCCACATCGAGCAAACGTGGGTGCACCTTCTAGGTCAGCTCTTAGAGATTCGAGCGCTACCACAGACCGATCTCGTGCACCTTCCACTTCGGTCAACGACGCCTGAACAATTTCAGCTGCCTTGGTTTGTTCAGAACATCGCGGTTTTAACGCATTATACTAATGGAGAACATGGGAGAACACCAGGAGAAGCACGAAAAACTTCCTCTCCAAATAAATCATAAGACTATGATTGACCTGACGACTCGAGCCCGTCCCCCTTGCATAAGCAAGATGAGTCATCCCCTCCATTACGAGTCTAACACCATCCTCAAGGTGAATGTCCAAATTCAGCACGAACATTTGGGGCATCTCTACCAACCGCCCGTGCCATTCATTTATCAGCTTACGTGCACCATCTTGCACACCAAGACGAAAAAACCAACAGAACTTCCCATACTATTTAACTCAGATCTCCTCAGAAGTAGGTTCTTTCCAACTGATCCACGAATGAAGAACGTGAAAATCAAATAGTATGGAGGAACCACCACCAACCATGGCCGAAGAAAATGAGGAAACAACATCAGAACCTCCATCGTCATCTCGTCGCTGGGCAGAGACGAAACGAATAACAACAGAAGGATTCAAGTAGGTTGTGGATGGAGGAGCCTCCATCCCTTCGTCAACAAGAGGGGTATAAGGAGGGCGAGCTGCAACTCAGAGGCCAGACCTCGATCGTCAAGTTCTTCAGATTGAACAACAACCAACTGGAGAATCTTGTCATCCAAAGACCGAGGATCCTCTTCAAAACAATTAACAATGTCAAGGCCACCATACGTAGAGATAAGCCTTTTTTCAGTATCATCCAAGGGATGGATGATATCCTTCGCACTCCTCTCCAAAGCCAACCTCAACTCTTACGCCTCCTGCAGAGAGCAACGGTCCTTCCTCAAAGGATCTCTTTCCATAGAATCTGAATAAAAGGCCATGCAATGCACAAAATAAACAAGCTATTTATTATTTGGCACGTGATCAAAAGAAAAAAATAACCGCTTCGACGGACTAACCAGCCTCGCCACTTTCCTCTTTCTAAAAGGACCGATAGTAGAACGAATAAGAGCATCAAGATCTGTAACATCAGAACCCACTTTTCGATCAACGAACACTTCATCGCCGACAGCAAGGGCAACAATATCCACAGCTTGTCTCGCGGTCAACAAAAGCCCTTTCAGTCTCATTCATGACATATAGGCCACTGCTCCTCACCACATCATCAGTAAGATAGGAACCCAATGGGATTACTAAAAGCGCCAAGAAGCGCTCACTGATAATCTTCTCCTTAGCAGTCAATTTCATATTCCGATGTTTGAGAGGAACTCGGAAAGTCATTATCAAAAGACCACCCAAATTGAAGTGGCCAAAACCAACAAAC
The DNA here is from genome assembly GCA_963556465.1 of Berberis vulgaris. Taxonomy (NCBI): domain Eukaryota; kingdom Viridiplantae; phylum Streptophyta; class Magnoliopsida; order Ranunculales; family Berberidaceae; genus Berberis; species Berberis vulgaris. The sequence continues at coordinate 17,162,423 of OY747129.1, read as the reverse complement.
GCATAGAACCAATCCCGCGACCAGCCCTAATATTGTCATTAAGGTTACCAAAACATGCAGGGGAATACATAAAACAGGTATGGTTGGACGTAACATTGAACCCCACCAAGGAATGCAATATTCGAGTCGTTACGAAATTACCAAAAAGAATAACCCTTGCATACGTGGCAACCATGACCCTTCAGCAGTTCGACCCCATTTGAGCAGGAGGAATACCCGATAAGTCCAAATTTGACCAAAACAACTCCGGAACAGTGAACCGGAGATCAACTTAGAACATTCGAGGATACAATGCGATATATCCTTTCCTCGGGCAACAAGGACTGTCTTTTTTGCGAGGAAGAACGATTTCAAGGTCCTCGAGCAAGGAATAGTTGGAACGAACACTATCCAAAGTAGCATGAGAGGCTTTGTTCGAAGAAAAGTGAGCTTCACAAGCGAAAAACTGATTACCGACTAAAATTCATCAACATGCATCGTAAGCAAGGGAGAACGAACGAGAAAAAAAATAGTAGAAAAAAAAAGAAATAACACTACAGATGGTGTAAATAAAGAAGAATAGTAGCCACAAAACCTTTTAAGCGACTGGGAAACGAAGAGATCGCACACAGAGCGACATACGGGGCATAATTGCGCATGAAAAATATGCGTGAAAATGAATAGACAAAAACGTAATCGACATGATCAAGCAGCCGCTTATAGAATGTCGACTACTAAGTTCAATAAGGGGAATGGGTTCCTCCTCTACAGTTCCTAATTTAAAAGACCTCATCAAGAAGCACAACCCTAAATTTTGCTTCTTGATGGAGACTAAAACATCCAGGTAAAAAATGGATGAAATGCAGAAAAGGTTTCAGTTTTCTAATGGGAGTTATATGGATGTTGTAGGTTCCTCAGGAGGACTCGCTCTCTTCTGGAGGGAGGAAATAAGTCTCACCATTTCAGGTACCAATAAGTATTCTATATCTGTTATCTTACATGATTATCATGCTTCTATTGATTGGTACATTACTTTCTATTATGGTGAACCCAATCCTCAATTTAGACCCCAATTTTAGCATACCTTGCATGCATGTGGTGATACCTTTAAAGTCCCTTGGCTAGTTATAGGAGACTTTAATGCCATCCTTTTTGGAACTGATAAAATAGGAGGTAGAACTTGTACTAGTAGACAAACAAAACCTTTCTCTGACTTTATGACTAGATATAGCATGGTGGAGTTACCTTGTGCAGGCTCCAGTTTTACTTGGTTGGAGCAATAAAAGGGTAGGCCAAGACCATATTAGGGAGAGACTTGATAGAGCCTTTGCTTCTATAGATTGGATGGCCCAATTCTAGCGCAAAAACACAATCGACATACCAACCGTCATACAATTAGTGGGCATGTCACCGTACCCACTAACTAAAGGGGGGGGGGGGGTAGTTTATAATCAAAATGGACCGATCATCATGACCGTACAAATGGCATAAAGCTCCATCATGAGAATACAACGCCTAATCCATTGGGTCAGTTCATAAAACCCGAAAGGATTGAGGACAATTATAGAGGCTCGGAATAAGCCCATTTCTAAGGAAGCATAAGCGGATTCAAGTCCAAGCCCAGACGAATGAAAGCCCAAATCCAAGCTCGTCATACGTTCTTTCATTAAGAAGGAGAACGTTGCACCAAGAAAGAGTCATGGAGGGACCTACGCCTCCACGAATGCATCTCCATTAAGGAGGAGACTGTTACATGCTTAAGTCACACAAAGAGTTAACCACGACCATGGTAAAAGGTAAAGGGAACATTCGATAAAGGTATGCAACTTTAATTGAGTTTTTGTCCAGATTTACATCATTCTTCCGATAGAGTTACTGACTTAAGCATCGGAGTGCCTTCGGCCACCAAAAAGGTGGTCCTTGGCAATCTAATAGTTGTTTTGCAGGTCAAACTCGCAGGATGACAGTTTTTGGACACATCAGTTTGGCGCCGTCATTGGGGAACAACGAGTTTCCTTTTTCTAAAATCGAAACACACAGTGACAGGGCTCAACACAATCTAACGAAAGATCGACAAAACCATCGAAAGAAATCATGCAGTCTATAGATCCCCAATCCAATAATGATCACAACAATTCTCCCATTGATGCATCACTAACGGCTCAGGGAGAAAATGCAGCCCAAATCACCTAACCAATAACATCTGAGAATGCGGATCCGCTGCGCGCAATAGTCTAGACAGCCCAGATGACCGTTGGCGTTGCCATGGACCCTCGGTTAGATTTGCTCATGGCCCAGATGAAATACATGACAAAGATGCTGGAAAAAATCACCCAGGAACGCGTTCAGCCAGCCGACCCTACTTTAGCACCGCCTTAACAAAATTCCACTATCCGAACTCACAGGGGTGATGAAGCCCTAATGGAACATCAATAAGGAAATGTCGAGACCAGTGAGCTCCACTGTGACAAGACTCCGTAGTGTGGCAGAATAGTTGTTGAGATCCCATTCAGGTTCAGAGTCATGGATCCAAATGTACTATAGAATTGGCCAAGCCACCATTCTCTGACGAACTCATAAAGAAGGCAATGCCAAAGAAATTAACTTCGCCAAAATTTGAAGTATACGATGGTACCACCGACCCAACTAATCATCTAAGACATTTTCACCACATGATGGCTCTAAAAGAAACCACAGAGTCGATCCTGTGCAGAACGTTCGCAACCAGCCTCACATCCACAACAATGAATTGGTTCAACAGCCTGCCACCAAGGTCAATAGACTCTTTCCAAGTGTTAGCCACCGCCTTCATTACCAGATTCATCAGGAGCCAGCGAATGAGAAAATGACCCCACTATCTTCTGCACATCCGAAAGAAGCTAGAAGAAACAATAAGGGAGTATGTCACTCGCTTCACAAATGAGTTAACGATGACCAATGGATGCAGCGACAACACGGCCGCTGCAACTTTCGTTGCTGGGTTGAAGAGAGGCACCTTCTTTGATGCCCTCAACTTGAAACCTCCAAAAGGCATGGCGGTCCTGCTGAAAATAACACGGAAACATATTTCTCTCGAAGAAATGAAATTCGCAAGAAGAAAGAATGAACAGAAGATGGAGAAACATTCGAGGAAACAAGAGAGAAAATATGAAAGAAGGCAAGATGGAGAATCACGAGAGGACAATAGTCATTTAAAGAAACATCAGAACGACGGACGTACAAAGTCCAACCAGCAGGAATCGAGGAAATCGCAATCAGCATGACCCAATCATGAGTGAATAATCAGCATAATGAGGAAAGAGTATAAACCATACACAACCCTAAAAGCAAGCCGAACCGACATCTTAAAACACGTCAAGCTGGGAAAATGTGAACTGGCCAACCATGATGAAAAGAGACCTGGAAGGACAAGACAATTGTTCTTTCCACAAGGATCAAAGACACGATACCGAGGACCGATACAAGTTTAAAGAAGAAATCGAGCATTGGATCCAAAGAGGACGACTGGACGAGTTTATCAGCGTACCAGACAAATAGTTCAAAGTAAAAAAAAAGGCGAATGCTACAGCCACAAGATCAAAGGAACGGTCTAGGGAATTGATATATGCTCTACACTGCATCAACCCCAGGAAAGAAGCATCTCCTACCTGAACAGACCTATATTGAAGTCAAAAGATCAATGCTCCGAAGACCCTAGCAGCGAATACAAATTCGGCCAAAAACACTTATAAAGGAACTAACAAACTCTATCAGGCAGACCCTAACAAGCTGTGCCAAACGAGGAGCAATAACAACCCAAACAAATAAGATCATAAATTAAAGGGAATAGCAAAGGCACGAACACCAATGCGAGGATAGGGACTAGCAACGTAGCAGAGGCATGAACCCCAATGCGAGTATAAACACTAGCAATGCAGGAATAAAAGAAGAAATGTTCCACAATGTAACAGAGCCACTCTAAAAGAACAACCGCTAAATGGTCAAAGAATCAATAACGTTTCATTTTCGGAATCGACATCTCATAAAAGCAAACAGCTTCATAGCACAACTATAAGAAACAATCTGCGCAAAAAGCCCAAAAGGAATCACGACGCAAGTCGGGAATTCACAGTAAACTTCTGGTCTTATCAACCAACGAAGTAAAAGTTGGATGAATGAGTCAACTATGTGAAATAACTTCGAGTCGACTAGAGTTTTGTACAAAAGGAAGTAAGAGTTGGACACGCGAGTCAAACTAAACATGGAAACTTCGAATCAACCGAGATGTCGAGTTAGCGAAGTAAAAGTTGGATTGAACTTTGAGTCGATTAGAGTGTTGCACAAAATGAAGTAAGAGTTGGACACCTGAGTCAAACTAAACACATAAACTTCAAAGCGATTGAGATGTCGAGTTAGTGAAGTAAAAGTTAGACGAACAAATCGACTATGTGAAATAACTTCAAGTCGAATAGAGTGCCGCACAAAACGAAGTAAGAGTTAGACACCTAAGTCAAACTAAACATAGAAACTTCGAATCGACCGAGATGTCGAGTTAGTGAAGTAAAAATTAGACGAACGAGTAAATTATGTGAAATAACTTCGAGTCGACTAGAATGTTGCACAAAACGTAGTAAGAGTTAAACACACGAGTCAAACTAAAAATGGAAACTTTGAATCGACTGAGATGTCAAGTTAACCAAGTAAAAGTTGGACGAACGAGTCAACCAAATGAGACAACTTCGAGTCAACTAGAATCGTACACTCGAGTCAAACTAACATGGAAACCTCAAATCAACCGAGACGTCGAGTTGACAAAGTAAAGCTTGAATGAACGAGTCAACTAAGTAAAGTACCAGGCCTGGCCCAATACCATCCATCACTTAGAGATGTGCATCTCAAGAATGATGGACGATATTGGGCCAGACCTGGCTCTCTAGAAAAGTTGATAAATGAGCATTACAGGATAATCAACAAGATTTTGAGATACAAAATTAATGATAAGGACAGGAATTAATACAAACCTTCTAAATCCTAATAATACTCTATAATCAAAAGCACATAAATAGGAGTCATTATCACTAATACATGCAAAGTAAATTAGGAGATATTTCTTCTTCTGAAATCAGTTAGTCCACATGCAATCAAGCTTAGTGGGTCCCAGAGCCAGCCTTCAATTTTTCATCTGATCAACGTCAACCCTCTGATTATCCATTCTGGTGGTGGTGTTGTTGTTGACAACCGTAGATTTTCTAACAGATATCTCAAGCTTGGAAATTGCATTTGAATTGGTGATACACCCACACCCATGCCCATACCCACACCCACACCCACCATTTGTGTTGTTCATTATTGATGTTTGGGGATCAGTCGGCATTATCCCCAAAAATCGACGCTAACCCAAAAAAGAGCGATTCTACATGGCGAGGAAACGAGCGAGGGGAGGAAGGTGGAGGGGGGACCGTTCACCTCCCTCGGGATGTGTGCCATTGTTTTTTGCACGCGCATCCCGAAGGGGTGAACGGTTCCCCCCTCCACCTCACTCCCCTCGCTGGTTTCCTCGCTCGTTTCCTCGCCATTTAGAATTTCTCCCCAAAAAATCTCACTAATTAAGAAACAAAAATTCTAAATGGCGAGGAAACGAGCGAGGAAAACAGCGAGGGGAGGGAGGTGGTGGGGTGGGGACCGTTCACCCCGCTCAGGATGAGTGCACAAAAAATGATGGCACACATCCCGAGGGGGTAAACGGTCCCCACCCCGCCACCTCCCTCCCCTCGCTGTTTTCCTCGCTCGTTTCCTCGCCATGTAGAATCACTCGAAGGAAATTTATTCCAACAGGTAATTGTAGCCTTGTAGGACTGATAACTCAGAGAGAGTAATGGAATGTGAAGTGAAAAGTGTAAAAGTGAAGAAGAAGAACAACCCATTTGAAATTGAACATGGAAAGAAAAGAAAAATGTGAGAGGGGTAGGAGGAGCAACAGAAAAAGACAAATTTTTGGGATTAAAGATGAGACTTAATGGAGGGGAAGTTACTTGATTCATGTTCTTTTTCTTCTGGAGGAACCGTCTCAAAGATCTTCGCATTAAAGTATATTATAAAACTAGACATCTGAGTAATATTTCTGTATGTCTAAATGTGCAGATTACATTCTTTATATAGGCATCATAGCAATGTTATGTACCGGCAATGCCACATTCTTTATGTAGGCATCGTAGCAATGCTATGTACAGGGCAATGCCTAGCTGGCAAAGCACTAACAACCTAACAGCCAGACTAACAAACTAATGTAATACCTAGTTGGCAAACAAACAAACAAACTGATATTCTGATATTCTAATTACACTTGACATTCCCCCGCAAACTAAGCGTGGAGGCATCTACTACGCTGAGTTTGTCCCTTAGCAATAAGAATCTGGATTTACCAAGAGCTTTAGTAAGAATATTAGCAATTTGATCAGCAGCTGAGATATGATGCACATGAATGAGTTTGTGAGCAACTTTCTCACGCACAAAATATGCATCAATCTCAATGTGTTTGGTCTTGGAATGTAGAACTGGATTTGCACTAAGCATGACAGTGTTTTTGTTGTCACACCATATAATGGGAGGATTACAACTGATTTTGAGCTCAGAGAAGAGAAACTGTAACCAAGTGATTTCAGCAGTGATTGCAGCAAGACTTCTATACTCCGCTTCAGTGCTACTTCTAGAGACATTACTTTGTTTCTTTGAATACCAAGAGATAATGTTAGCACCGAAGTAGACACAATAGCCAGACGTAGACCGTCTATCAGTGGGATCAGAGGCCCAATCTGCATCACAGTACCCAGTCAGTTTGAAAGACTGAATAGGAACTACATGTAGACCAAAATTAGTAGTTGCCTTGAGATAGCGTAGTATTCTCTTAACTACTCTCCAATGTGATTCAAGAGGGTTCTGCATGAACTGGCAGACTCTATTGACAGAGTATGCTATTTCTGGTCTTGTGATGGTAATGTATTGTAATGCACCAACTAAACTTCTATACAACTGAACATTAGGAATTGGATCACTACCAGTATCATATAACTTCTCCCCGCCACTCATAGGAGTAGGTAATCCGTTGGCAAACTGCATATTGGCACGATATAGAAGGTCATTGATGTACTTAGACTGAGATAAAAACATACCAGTGGTAGTATTTTGAACTTGAATGCCAAGGAAGTAGTGAGCAGGTCCCAAATCTTTAAAGGAGAACTAGTCATTTAGTTGATGAATCAGCTTTGAAATATCACGTGGATTTGCTCCAGTGACAAGAATGTCGTCTACATACACTAGAAGAAATATGGGAGAATTTCTAATGAAGAGAGACGAATCAGACTTGGTAGAGGCAAACCCAAGCATGCACAGGGTATGTTTTAGTTTATCAAACCAAGCTCGAGGAGCTTGCTTCAAGCCATACAAGGCCTTGTTGAGTCTGCACACTACATTAGGACGTGAAAAATCAATGAAACCGGGAGGTTGCATGATGTATACCTCTTCTTGGAGATCTCCATTCAGAAAAACATTATTGACATCTAGTTGAGACACTGACCAGCCATAAGTAACAACTAATGAAAGTATAATTCGGATAGTGGTAGGTTTCACAACCGGACTGAAGGTCTCAGCATAGTCAAAACCAGCTCTCTGTTGAAACCCTCTAGTAACCAACCTGGCTTTATATCTGTGGATGGATCCATTAGTATTCTCCTTGATCTTAAATAGCCATTTACACCCTACTATCGATCTATCCTGTGGAAGATCAACCAATGACCATGTATTGTTCCTTATCAAGGCCAAGTATTCATCTAGCTTAGCAGCAAACCAATGAGGAGTGGCTAAGGCCTCCTTCAAACTAGTCGGTTCAGCTTGAGCTAGGTACACTTTAGGCTTGTACACACCCACTTTGGATCTAGTAACCATTGGGTGTCCAGAGCCAGGAAGAGTCTGAACACGATTCTGATCAGTAGGCAGAGCACCAGTTTCAGTAGAAACTGTAGTAGGAGCAGTAGGCAGAGCACCAGTCTTAGTAGGAGCAGCATGCTGAGCACCAGTCTGAGTAGTAGGTTCAGTAGAAGTATCATCAGTAACACCAGTAGTGACATTTGTAGTTCCATTCAAATTCCCAGATTTGAATTGCAATTTGTGAGAATTATATGGTCTAATGTTTGGAAAGCAAGAGAAACCAAATGTTTTGAGAGAATGATAATCAGGAATTTTGTGATAGAGTATCTCAAAAGGAGAAGAACCATGTAAGGTAGAAGAAGGGACTCTATTAATTAAATAAACTGAAGTTCGGACTGCCTCATCCCAGAACCTCAAGGGAAGAGAAGCATGTGCAAGAAGGGTTAGAGCTGATTCAATAATATGTCTGTGCTTCCTCTCAGCAACCCCATTCTGCTGATGAGTAGTAGGCAGTGTTCTAAAAATCGGTCTAGGCGGCCGCCTAGGCGCTAGAAGGTGGAAAACCGCCCAGATTAATGGTTGGGCGGGCTGTCTGGGCGGGTCTAGGCGGGTCTGGGCGGGCTCTAGGCAGGTCTGGGCGGCCTAGGCGGGGTCTAGACGGCCTAGGCGGATCTAGGCGGTCTGGGCGATTTTAATTTTTTTTAAATTTTTAAAATTTTTTTAATATGGCTGATTGTGTTCTTATTTTATTTTATTTCCTACTTTTTAGAAATAAACTATTTAATTAATTTTTATTCAGTATATGTCTAAATGTAGCAAATGATGATTACTTAATGGAATTCTCAAATGATCTGTCGGTACCAATTTTACTAATGTAGATTTTATCAAACATAACTGAGGTTATTCATGCAATTTGAAGAAAAATAAAAGAGTACACATTCAAATTTATATAAAGTACTCATCATGACCAACTTCAGTCATTTGAGTTTTAATAAATTTTGTTCACGATTGGTACTTTTTCATGTTTTTCAATTTTGCATATGTATACTGGCATTAAATTGGATGTAATTTATAATGTATTATGCTTAACTTTTGTAAATTATTAAAGTAATAATACAAAACCTAAGACCGCCTAGGCCCCTGGGCGCTAGGCACCTGCTCGCCGCCCGCCCAGCGCCTAGCGATTTTTAGAACACTTGTAGTAGGACAAGCCAACCTGTGATGAATACCATGTGCAGCTAGAAACTTGGAAAAGGACCGATACTCCGCACCCCAAACTCTAACTCAACTTGTGTTTTAAACGTAGTGAAAGTATGAAATGCATCAGATTTGTTCTTTAACAAGTAAACCCAAGTGAACTTGCTGTAAGCATCAATAAAGTGTATATAGTATCTATAGCCAGAACAAGAAACACAAGAAGAAGGTCCCCAAAGGTCTGTATGAATTAACTCCAATGGCTTATGGTACAAACTAGAAGAACTAGGAAAGGGAAATTTATGAATTTTACCTAAACAACAGGAAGCACACAAATCAATATTGTTTTTATTTGACACTGAAATATGACATTTGTTAAGAATCTTGGTCACAAGAGGTAAATAAGGGTGTCCTAGACGAGCATGCCAAAGTTGCAAAACTGAAGGAGAGTTGGTTGTAGCAGTATGGACTGATGCAGAGCGTGCAGCAGAAGCAGAATATACTAAAGTGCTGACAGCAGGAGATAGTGAAGGAAACACATAAAGACCCTTGCTAAGCTGCCCTTCCAGGAGGACTTGACTGGTGACCTGATCCTTCACAAAACAAAATGTAGGATGAAACTCAAAATAGACGCCATTATCTCTAGTAAATTGGGAAACACTAAGTAGATTCTTGGTTAGTTTAGGTACTTGCAGAACGTTATTAAGATGAAGAGGTCTGGAAGAATTGGAAGTATGTAAAATGGACTGACCAATGTTCTGAATTTGCAGGGCAGAGCCGTCACCAACATGAAGATGATCATTACCATGATATGGCACTAAGGAAGCCAAGTTCTGAGCAAACGGAGTACAGTGGTCAGTTGCTCCAAAGTCAGGATACCATCGATAGTCAACTGCAGATGAAACACCACTAGTCTGAGAATCAACACTCCAGTTTGGATGAGAATACTGACTAGAAGCAGCAGAATAGACATGTCGAGGAGCCAAATGAGCTGACTGAGACGGGGTGCTTAAGGACTGACTAGAAGGACATGAATTTGCCACATTGTTATCAAACCGATGATAACACTTGAAAGCAAGGTGACCAAGCTTGCCACATATTTGACACTGAGGTTTGCCTTGCCCAGACTGAAAACCTAATTGCTTAAAGCCACGGCCTGACCCAAACCTACCACCTCCTCTAGGTGATTGAGGTTGTGAGTTGAAGGAAGACCTAGCACCTCTAGGTGAATTAGAAACAAAAGACCTTGGAGATGGCCTGTATGAAGTGTGAGCAATATTGATAGAACTAGAAATATCAAGTTCTTTAAAGTGACGTTCAATTCTAGTCTCTTGAGCAAGCAACAGAGATTCCACTTCAGCAATACTATAGCTATCAGATCTTGAACTGACAGAGACGATAAATGTATCATATGCTTGAGGTACGCCATCAAATATTGCATTAATATGGTCTCTGGAGGACAGAGGATGCCCCACTGAAGCCAATTGATCAACAATAGACTTCAACTTTAACAAGTAATCATTGATAGAAAGATCACCTTTCTTGAATGTCCGCAGTTGAGTTCTGAATTGGGAGATTTTAGCCACGGTTTGAGAGTTGAAGTAAGTTTCAAGTGTATGCCAAACATGACCAGAAGATTCACAGCCGACCAACCTTACTAGCAATGGTTGAGTCATAGAAGAAAGAAGCCATGAAAAAAGAAGTTGATCTTGTTGCTCCTAGAAGATGAACTCTTGATTAACAGTTCCATGTGATTGATCTTCAGCCGATAGAAACATTGTTGGAGATGAATCTTTGTCAAGGAATTTCTGAAGTTTATGACCTCTAATGGTTGCCAACACTTGTTGTTTCCACAACAAGTAATTTTGTTCATCAAGTTTGACTGACAGAACATGAGTAAAAACTACTGGTTTAGACTCTGTTGTTACTGAAGTTGTGAGTAGGGCAGCATTAGAAGATGATGAATCCGCCATTGATACAACTATGAAAGCTTGAAAACAAGTAGAAGAACAAACGGACAAAATGAAGAAAATGAAACCAGAGAAGGCTCTGATACCATATTATAAAACTAGACAACTTAGTAATATTTCTGTATTTTCTGTATGTCTAAATGTGCAGATTACATTCTTTATATAGGCATCATAGGAATGCTATGTACCGGACAATGCCAGGCAATGCCACATTCTTTATATAGGCATCATAGCAATGCTATGTACAGGTCAATGCCAGGCAATGCCTAGGTGGCAAAGCACTAACAACCTAACAGCCAGACTAACAAACTAATGTAATACCTAGTTGGCAAACTAACAAACAAACTGATATTCTGATATTCTAATTACACTTGACAAAGTAGTTGTAGCTGGGCGTTAAAGTTGAGAAGGTAAGGAGTATGGTGTTGAAGGCTCCGAGCTTGAAATCCCCATTCTTTATTCAACTTTTCATGAAGCACGCTTGATGGAGAAACGGTCATGCTTGGTCTTCTCCACAAATCTTAGACACCCCATCTCTGTTTCTCCCTCTAAGTTCTGATTAACCTGTTTTCACTTTGGTGAGCAGAAATCCCTCTGCAACGAAGCTCGTGATGTCTTTGCAACAAAGAAGAAGAAATAGCACACCAAGCAAGATTGAAGTTCTGAAGAAGAAAATTTTGAATCGGGATGGCATGGTCCCGACCTGGACCATCCCAATTTAAACTGGTCCGGGATCAATCAGGTTTGTCTAGGAAAAATTGCTATACCTTAGAGAGTCTGTCCCAAATTTTATACCTTTTATTGATTCATTGCATTTTTATTTTCTTTTTAGTATGGGGTTTGAGATGGTTTGTTCTATGAACAATTTTATAATTTTTTAAAGCAGGATTTGCAAACGGTAATACACCAAAATGTCGTTTCTTCTACATTGTACACATGTCATGATGATCTCAAGGAGTAATAGGCTAAAACATCAGTTTAGCACTAATCTGACCCAAGCGACATCAAGCCTGCGAAGTGCAGTCCACCAGCCGAACTCAAATTACTATGGCACACTACGCCCACACGTCTCACAGTCATACCCAATATACCCTTAAGGCCTATTGAGGCAATCATCTCGGAGATGAGCTCCGAACGGGCAAGTCAACAGTATTGTCTCCAACTAAGAATAAATATCAGAGTATATGTCTTACGTGGAAACTTTCGTGTATGGACAACACTCCAATGGGGAACTATCCCCTGTGTATCTAGGAGCACAGATCTAACATAGAAACTTCACTCCACAAGACGACTCTTAATTAAAAATGGATCGTCAGGAAAATCTTTTTTCCTAAACTACGCCATCGATGGCCTGGCTGAATCAGGACTCCAGCACTATAAATAAGACCTGGGGTTGGTAAATAAATGTACTTTACAAATTCCTTGTTTACATCTTTAAGCCTTCGTGAGAGTCCTATTTGACTTAAGCATCGGAGTATCATCAGCCACCACAACGGTGGTCTGTGGCTCATGTGCGTTCCTTGTGCAAGTCAGCATGTCAAGGCCAAGTAGGAAGCAAAAATCGACTGCATCAGTTTTGCGCCGTCCGTGAGGAACGACAGAGTTTCTAGCAAAACATTGGCATCATCTCTCTTCAGAGTTCAAGAAGATGGTGACCACTGGATCCCGTAACAATTGAGACTAGGGGACACATCAAACGCTTAGATTGGCGTTGTACCACCACTTCCAGCTATACCGACGACACAGGGGGAACATGCTCGCACCCCCGTGCCAGTGGCGGTGTCAACAGACCCTAGGATGGATCTGTTATCATCCCAGATACTGCAGATTGCGAAAGGGGTGGAAATCCTCACTCAGCAGGACCCTCTATCCGCTGATGGAGATCAGTAGCAACACAGACCTCAATATCCAGACTACAATAAAGAGCAGGTGCAGGAAAGTCAAGCCCCCACCAGTTCTCACTGGACTAGAGGTGGTAGCATGGCCAACGGAAATTCGACTTTCAGGGTCGATAGACCCGCCATGCAGAACCCCCTCTGCCGAGGGTCTCACAACCCAGATGTGTTGTTCAACCTTTCTGTTCCCCCGTTCATGGACCATATCATGAACGAAGCACCGCCCAAAAAGATGATGGATCACAAGGACAGTGGCCACAACAATTATCGAAACCTTAGAGATGAGTTCGAGTATTGGATCTGGAAGGGAAAACTTAAAGAATTCCTTAACCTATAACTAAAACCAGATTCAGCAAGCAAAGCAAAGTGCGCCACCGAGAAAGTAAACGACTAATCGGCGGGCATGGTACATGTCCTCCATGGGGCACATTCCGAACCCAAACAATCAAACAGGTCCCGAAAAAGGGCTTTAAAGGAGATGCGCGGCGACCAACAAGTATCACACGCTTGGCGCCATAATCCTTCTATGTCACTAGCCTTTACGATTAAATACCTCGGGGGCGTCCAACTTCCACATAATGGCACTCTAGTAATCACGATCTCCCTAGCAAGTTGGGAAGAAAAGAGATATTTGGTGCACACCGTGAGCTCATTGAACGTTCTATTCCCTATACATTTCGCAACATGTAGCTAAAGGAAGAGATCCCAACTCCTGATATTCATACGATGATTGGATTCAGCGGTGAAAAATGCTTCCTGATAGGAAAGTTACAACTAACAGTGATCGCGGGAGAGCCAATGCTTAAGAAAATTATGTTTCAAGAGTTTATAGTGATCGGCACACTGCCCACATATAATGTTGTTCTGGGGAGGCCAAGACTCGACCAAATGGGAGCAATAGTTCCACTTTGCACCAATGAATCAAGTACTCAGTCAATCAAACAATTGGTACCATACAAGGCGACCAAGCACTGGCTAGAGAATGCCAATATGTGACCCCGCAGCAGCTTGACAACCATTAGCTGGCGACTAAGCCCGTTGCCAGGGTTATCTCAATCTTGCCAAAAAAAGTCAGGATAGAGCCACCAATCTCAAATGATGATGATCTAGTAAGCCCCCGAAGCAGACCTAACGTCAGTTGGAGGAAGGAACTTTCACAGTTTACCTCGACATCCCTCTCAACAACAGAACCATTCAAATAGGTTCCCGCTTTAGCAACGAATTAGCGGAGCAGCTGACAAAGCTACTATAGCAGAACCAGAACGTCTTTGCCTGGACAATACAAGAGATGGAAGGAATTGACCCGTCAGTGATCACTCATCGCCTAGAAGTGGATCTCACGAGAAAAACCGTGCGGCAGAAGAAAAGGCCCGTGACGCCTGAAAGAAATGAAATCATCAACGATGAGGTACAACGGTTACTCAATGCAGACATGATCAAGGAAGTGCGATACCAGGACTGTCTGACAAACACTGTACTGGTAAGAAAGAAAAATGGGAATTTGAGAGTTTGCGTAGACCACGAATTTTAACAAGGTGTGCCCAAAAGATAGCTTCCCACTTTCCCGCATCTATCAGAACGTGGACACCACATCCGGACACAACCTCTTGAGCTTCATGGATGCCTATACGGGCTACAACTAGATATTAATGCACCTCCAGATCAATAAAAGACATCTTTCAAAATTAAGAGAGGAATATACTGCTAAAGGGTGGTGTTGTTCCGCTTGAAGAACACGGGTGCGACGTATCAACTATTGGTGAACTGGATATTCAAAGAGCAAATCGGCAGGAATATGAAGGTTTACATAGATGATATGCTGGTCAAGAGCATCAACAGCTCCGACCACATAGCAGACCTCGCTGAAGCCTTCAGCCAACTCCGAAAGTATCAGATGAAACTCAACCAGCAAAAGTGTACGTTCGGGGTTTCGGGGTTGAGTCAGGGAAATTCTTACATAGTGAACCAAAGGGAATCGAAGCTGATCCAAAAAAAATTCAGTCTCTTCTCAACATTAAACCCTTACCAACATCAGGGACGTTCATAGCCTGATTGGGAGGGTGGCAGCACTTAATAGTATAATATCCAAATCATCCGACAAATACCTAATAGTACAATCAAGGATGGACCTTGCGTTGCGATGGTCATCAACAGATAAAGGAAGCGGAGCTAGAATCACCCTCCACTCTCCAAACGGTTTCATCCTCAAGAAAGTCGCCAGGTTCAGTTTTCTCGCCTCAAACAACGAAGCTGAATATGAGGCCCTCATGTCTGGCCTAAAGCTAGCAAAGGGGATCGGAATAGACCAGTTAACGGCGTATAGCGACTCAAGACTGGTAGTCAACCAGGTCAAAGGAGAATTCAACAACAAAGATCCTCACATGATAGCCTACCACGAAAAGATACTCCGTGCAATAAGTGGGCTCTAGATATTTGAACTCTTATAATGCCCCCGAGACGATAATAAAAGAGCTGATTCGCTAACCAAGGAAGTCTTAGCCTCCGCAGAAGAATCTGACAGTCTCATCGAATACCAAGGGTAATCAACCTTAGATAAAGAATACCCACTTGCAGCATGGTTTCTTTCTTATGGTTGTTGACCTGTAGGTCACACCTTGTTGATAGATTGTGGGATCCTTAAAAACCCAGCTCGCTTTCCAAACAAAAAACCCAGTGATGTTTGCGCCACAAGCACAAAGGCAAGCTTGATGACTCCGATTATTGAATATATGGGAAGCGGAGCCCTACCGGCCGAGAAAGACGAAGCCAAAAACTCAAAAACAGAGTAGTGCGATACACTATCTTAAACGACAAGTTATACAGGAGATCAACGATCGAGCCCCTACTCCGATGTTTGTCTTCCTTTGAGGCAGACCAAGTCCGGAGATAGCCCACGATGCTATATGTAGAAATCATCTTGGTGGGAGAACTCTTGCCCACAAGGCTTTAACCATTAGGTACTATTGGCCGACGAAGTAACAAGACGCCAAAGATATTGTCCGTAAGTGTGACAAATGTCAGAGGTTCGCGCGGTACACGCACGTGCCTCCCCAACCACTAACACCTATGACTAATCCATGACCATTCGCGCAATGGGGATTGGACATCGTCAGGCCACTCCTTGCATCAACTGGTAAAAAATCCTTCTAGTGACAGTTGACTACTTCACCAAATGGGCAGAAGCATAGCCCCTATCCAAAAGAGGGCAAAACCAAATAGAAAAGTTCATATGGGCGTCCATTGTCTGCA
The DNA here is from genome assembly GCA_963556465.1 of Berberis vulgaris. Classification (NCBI taxonomy): domain Eukaryota; kingdom Viridiplantae; phylum Streptophyta; class Magnoliopsida; order Ranunculales; family Berberidaceae; genus Berberis; species Berberis vulgaris. The sequence goes on along the minus strand of OY747129.1, from coordinate 17,146,234 downwards.
GGTTTGGCGTCTCCAAAGTATTGGTCAGCGATAACGGGACTCAACTCAAAGGTAATAAGGTTAAAAAACTATGCGAAAGACTGAACCTCAGTCACCAGTTCTCTTTGCCAGGGCATCCACAAGCCAACGACCAAGCGAAAGTTACCAACAGAATGATCTTGGAATCGATCAAGAGAAAGCTTGATGCAGCCAAGGGGAAATGAGTTTCAGAGTTACCAGAAATACTTTGGGTGTATCAAACAACCGAAATAACAACAGGGGAAATGCCCTTCTCCCTAGCCTATGGGTAAGAAGACATGGTTTCGATGGAAGTTGAAGTGCCTATCTTCCAAACAGAGGAGTTCATGGCAGATGATAATGATGAGACCTTGCGCGTCAGACTAGACGTTCTTGAGGAAATGTGGGATCAAGTTTCTGCCAAAATAGCTGCCTACCAACAACGAATAACATAATACTACAATAATAAGGTTAAGCCACACGAATTCAGAGTGGGAGACTGGGTACTCAGAAAAACCCAGCAGAACACCAAAGAAGCGGGTACGAGAAAACTAAACCTGAATTGAAAAGGGCCCTGCAAGGTGACCAAGGTCAACAGGCCGGGTACATACTGGTAGGAAGACATGAATGGTGATGAACTTAAACGACCGTGGAATGTAGAACACCCTAAAAAATATTATCAATGAAAAATATTTGCTTTTACTAAATTTCCACTATTGTTCGTTACAACCAGCCTAACGTCCAATCATCCCGCCATGGCCAAATCCGAGAAGATCCATCCCAACACTTAGTCCAATGCGTGCGAATGACGATGGCTTAGGAAGTGGGAGTCTATTCAGAGCTCTTACGCCTGATGATGACGACTTACCAAAGGATAATTGCTCTGCTACAGACAATGATCGTCAAACTTGACTAGGTAAACTTAGTTAGTTCTGACTAATGATGACGACTTCTGGTGCATCACGATGCCTAGTTCGCTACTTGTAGATGACAATGGCTTAGGAAGTGAGAGTCTAGTCGGCGCTCTTATGCCTGATGATGATGACTCGCGAAGGGATCATTGCTCTACTATAGACAATGATCGTTGAACCTGACCAGGTAAGCTTAGTTAGTTTCGACTAATGACGACGATTTCTGGTGCATCTTGACACCTAGTCCGTTGCGTGCGGATGAAGACGGCTTAGGAAGTAGGAGTCTAGTCAGCGCTCTTACGCCTAATGACGATGCACCAAGGGATCATTGCTCTACTACAGACAATGATCGTTGACCCTGACCAGGTCAGTTCTAGCTGATGACGACAGCTTCTGGTGCATCCTGATGCCCAGTCCGCTGCGTGCGGATAACGATGTCTTAGGAAGTGAGAGTCTAGTCAACGCTCTTACAACTGATGACGATGACTCGCCAAGGGATCTTTGCTCTACTACAGACAATGATCGCCAAACATGACCGGGCAAGCTTAGTCAGTTTCGATTGATGATGACGACTTTTGGTGCATCCTAACGCCTAGTCCACAGTGTGCGGATGACTTGTGGCGGTGACTCGCCAGGGACCATTGTAACACTATAGACAAAGGTTGCCCAACACATTTAGTTTCGACTAACGATACGATTCAATAGTCCATACCATCTGCTAGAATGAAGGGCCCAAAAATACTAATTTTAGGGCGCGCAACATGGGTCAAAAGTTTCTATGAAAGACACAATGACACGACAATATAAGACAAACTAGCAGAGTTACACAATGTTACTTTCATTAAAAGTTTTGTTTTTATTCTGAGAAAAACATTACAACTATTTTGGAGAAATAGATCCAACAAACCGGGGACCAGACACATCAGAAGGAAAGACATGGATAAAATGACTTCCTCAACAGCTTGTCTCGAAGAGCTAGAACTTTCTTCCAAGATAATAGTCCTGAAAGCAGCCTTTTATAATAGACAAAATCGAGGTCAAGACCAGGGTGTTCTTTTCTAATAAGCTCCAAAAGTTCCAGCCTGCCCTAAATGACCTCCGACGACACTTGCAGTTTTTGCCCCGAAGCCTCGGGATCCATCGCGCCTACCAATGCGGCATAGTGGGAATGCTCTTCTGCCAATAAGTGTTTTGTTTCATGAATGCGGCAAAGTTCTCAGCAACTTCTTACTCGAGTTGTCATCATATAACAACCCACTCGGTCTCGGCTCGCTTCCTCTCAGCAATCTGAGCATGTAGATCAGATGACCACTTATCCACCGCACTTTCTATGCGCTTAACCTCAGCACATGCCCCTCCAGTTCCACTCGGGTAGAAACCAAGTAGGTTTCAGTTCAGCTTTTACGGCTACCAATTCTGCTTCAGACGCAGACGTCGTGGTTCGCATAACCCTCGAGTCTGGTGCAACATGGGACTCCTTTAGTTATTGGTCAAGGAATCAACCTGGTGAAGAGCATCCGAATGTGACATCCACACGTCTGCAAAACCTTCTCCAAAATGAGCACTCTCCCATGAGCATTGAGATGTAACACAATAGAATCATATGGCTCAGTAGTGCGAGCCACCGACAAGGACCCATGGTGACTCACGGTGTTGACCATTGGTCCAGTGTGCTCCCCCTCTAAGCCAATAGAAGGGACAAATTGATCCAGCGAGAGACTACGATCCCTTGGGACCATCTGTTGAGCCAACAAAGATCGTTCATGCTTCGCAAGAGTCGCCTCCTCTAATAAAAATGGTGGCTCGAAAGAAGAAGCAACCTGATTAGTAGGCCGCTTCCTCTTAGGGAGAACAATAGGGGGCATGCCCGCATCCAACTCAGCCATCCTCGAATGGTTGGGCATAACCATGCTCCTATTCCTCGAACGATGACCTCTTTAATCGGTGAGCTGATTGCAGTAGAGGCCTTGTGGGAACGATCGAACAGCCCGCTCCGTGCGATGTTGCTTGACATTATAACCTCCACAACAGACATCAATGGGAGTTCATTAAACCTCTTCTCTATCAACTCTTCCTCCTCAGTGAGGGTCGGGGTCGCTAACTTTAAAAAAAAAAAAAAAACAAAGCATCAAGTTAGCGCTTCATCCGAAATCCGAGATGGTAAGGCAACAACACAACACTTACTAATTTCAAACTGGAAGAATTTGGGGACCTGACGTCCTCCCAACTTGAAGTATGGGGATTTTTCTGGAGCTAGAAACCAATACTTTTGCCAAGACTCATTATCATCCGTTACATGATGCAAACAATCAGTAATGGTCATTACACAAACACCTCTAGAATCCAATCGAGCGGTGGTTAGGCGTTGAACTATCACAGGAGTCAAGCGAAGGCCAACATCATTTGCTATGAGAAAGTTGCAATCAAAGTCTTAAACTTACTCGGAGCCATTTGAGAGGGGGCATACGGAGGAAAAGGAAGAAACGCCAAATGTCGTCCGGCCCTGGGAACCAGAGTTCGGATTCAAACATACCCCGGTGCAGTCTTATATACCCTTGTGGGGGTGTAGCCGGAGTTCGATCCGTGAACATGGGGACAAGCTCCAAATCTTCCGGAATGTGGTACAGGCCCCAAATCTTAATTAACATAGTTTCATCGATTGAGCTACCTTCGAAGAACTTGTGGCAGGTATAAGACAACTCCTGTGCGGGAGTAAGTTCGACATTAGCCTCCATTGAAGGAAAATGCAAATCAAACTTTGCAAAAGGACACTAGCGCAAAAGAAAAAACAAGGCAGAGACAAGAATACGTCTCATAAAAAATAAAAATAAATCTTCGTTGAAACAATGACTATTTATAATGAACATGAAATTGTACCCCTTCTTCTTGAGCAGTCATGTAGTCATTAATGTTATGCGCCGCTCGAGACGACACTTCAAGTTCAATCATTATGACGGTACAGTCATTTTTCAGAGATTTAGTAGACCGACTAGATGCCCCACTATCAGGGGAGTAGTTGATGATACACCGAAACGTCTTTTCTTCTACACCGTACACGTGTCATGATTATCTCAAGGAATAACAGGCCCAAACATCAGTCTAGCATTGATCCAGCCCAAACGGCATCAAGCTCGCGAAGTGCAGTCCGCCAGCCAGACCCGAGTTACTGTGGTATGCTAAGCCCACATGTCTCACAACAATCCCCAAGACTCATAAGGCCTATTGAGGCAAGTCTCTCGTGGATTGGCTTCGGACAGGCAAGCCAACAATACTTTGTCTCCAACTAGGAAATAAATACTAGAGTATACGTCGTACATGGAAAGTTTCACGTATGGATAACACTCCAATTGGGAACTATCTCCCGCGTATCTAGGACCACATGTCTAACATGGAAACTTCCCTCCACAAGACGACTCCTAATTAGAGAAGGATCTCCAGGAAGATCTCTTTTCCTAAACTACGCCACCGATGGACTGGCCGAACCAGAACTCCAACACTATAAATAAGACAGGAGGTTGGTGAATAAAGGTATGCCACAAATTCTTTGTTTACAGCTTTAAGCCTTCTTGAGAGCCATGTCTAACTTAAGCATCGGAGTGCCATCGGCAACCACAACGGTGGTCTGTGGCTCACGTGCATTCCTTGTGCAGGTCAGTAGGTCAAGGTCAACCAGGAAGCAGAAATCGACTGCATCAGTAACCATTCTTTAAAGATCCTGAATGTGGGACTCGCGAGAGTCTTAAAGGATTGTCTATCTAGTTTTTATTATTTGGTACCAGACTACCAGTACCACCTCTAGGAATCCAGTATGGTTATATTGAGACAACATGTTTTTTTATGGGAAATATGTAGCACAATATAATGAACCATATAATTGAATGAAAACTTACATGTGTACTAGTGCTATTGGGGTTTGGATTTGATTCATCATAATCTTTCCGTGCTTGATGATAGGAATGACAATTATCCAATCTAGATTTGAACTTTTGATTATCATTAGAGAATAAATTGATATCTTGAATCATGAGCTCTTGGTGATAAAATAAAAAAAAATGAAAATACTAGCTAGAGGAGAAACACGTTTCCTTTCCATTCATTTACAAAGGAAATAAATATTGTATGTAGAACTTGTGCACTCTGTTTCATATTTAGCATTTTGATTGAGTTTTATCTTGCAAATGGACGTTTGCTCGTGATACTTTCAACAACCTTCATGATGTTTGATCCATCAAAAAATCATCCTCCTGTGAGTTTGACTAGCAAAACAATCGTTAGACTACCAAAAGACCACCTTTTTGGTGGTCGAAGGCACTCCGATGCTTAAATCAATAACTTTGTTGGAAGAAGGAAGTAAATCTGTACAAAACTCAGTTAAAGTTGCATACCTTTGTCGAATGTTTCATTTAATTTTTATAATGGTCATGATTAACTCTCTGCGTGACTTAAGTATGTGAGGCGCAATAGAATGAGATGTTTCTTGTAATAGTCTCATCCTTTATGGAGATGCATTCAGGGAGGCGTAACTCCTTCCATGGCTCTTTTCGGTGCAACGTTCCTCTTTTTTATGAGAGAATTTGTGTCAGGCCTGGATTTAGGTCCTGTTTGTTTTTCCTCATTCGCGGGCCTCGTTCGGGCCTCTGCAGTTGATTTTATTCTACCAGGGCTTTATGAGCTGGCCCAATAGATTGGATGTTGTATTCTTGTGATGGATCTTTATGCCACATGTACGGCCGTGATGATTAGTCTATTTTGATGTATCATCAGCTACTCCCCCCTAAGTTAGTGGGTATGTTCACGTATCCATTAATTGTGTGACAGTTGGTATTTCGATTGTACTATTACGCTGAACTTAATATTAATAACTTTCGGCTAGCTGATTGTATCGGTAACTTTGTTATTTATTCATTTTCACGCACATTTTTTGGGAGTGTTGGTGCACCATTATGTCTCGTATGTCGCTCCGTGAGAAATCTCTTCGTTTTCTAGTTATATAAAGGGTGATGTGGCTATTTTCCCCCTTCTTTACGCCATTTTTGTTGTTAGTGTTATTTCTTCTCCTCTATTGCCTATTTTTCTTTGTCTCTTCTTTCTTATTTGTGGTGTACGTTGGTGATATGTTGGTCAATGATCAACTTTCTACCTGTGAGGCTCATTTTTCCATAAACAAAGCTTCTCAGGCTACTCTGGATAGTGTCCGTTTCAACTATTCTTTGCCCCACGACCTTGAAATTGTTGTTCCTCATGAAAATGACAGTCTTTGTTGCCCAAGGAAGGGATATATTGCATTTTATCCTTGCATGTTTTATGGTGGTCTTCGGTTCCCGATTTCAGAGCTATTCTAGTCGTATCTAGACTTCCTGGGTATTCCTCCTGTTCAGATGAGCCCTAATAGTTGGAGGGTTATGGTTTCCACATATGCCAGTGCCATTCTTTCTTGTATTTCTTTAACCGCTAGAATCTTGCACTCTTTGGCGAGGTTTAGTGTGAAACCCAACCGTATCTATTTCTTGCATTCTCCTGCGTTTTTTGGCAATCTCAATGATGACATCAAGGGTTGGTCGCGAGATTGGTTTTATGCGTTTGTCGGCTCGGGCTACTTCAATTTACGAGGTCTTCAAATAGTAAAGTCTTTCCGAGTTCCTATTAAGCACATGAATCTGAAATTGACCGTTGAGAAGTAGGTTATCAGTAAGCGCTTCCTGGAGCTTTCAGTATTTCCATTGGATGCCTATCTTACTGATGATATGGTGAGGCACAGTGGTATTTACGTCATGGGTGAGACCGAATGTGCTTTGTTAACTGAAAGGCAGGTCACGAAAATTGATGCCAATGTTGTCACTGTTGAAAGTGAGCTCGAGTCTCAATGCTCATGTCCGTAGTACTATCGATCCTTCTTCTAGAAATAGAAAAGTATCGAGACCTATTAGTCCGTCGAAGTGGTTGTTTCTGTTTTTCGACCGTGTTCCAAAGAAGAAACGGCTTGTTGATTTTGTGCATCGCACATTTCTTTATTCAAATTTTGCCGATAGAGATTCTTCAAGGGAAAACCACTGCTCTCTGCAGGAGGCGTAAGAGATGAAGTTGGCTTTGGAGAGGAGTAAGAAAGATACCATTCGTCCGCTGAACGATGGGGAAAAAAGTTTCTCTATGTTTATGGCGGCCTTGACACTGTCAATTGTTCAGATGAGGATCCTCAGTCCTTAGATGACAAGATGCTCCAATTGGCTGTTGTTAAATCTAAGGAGCTTGGCAGTCGTGATTGGGTTCCCAAGTTGGAGTCTCGTCCTTCTTCTTCCCTTTTCGTTGATGGAGGGATGGAAATCCGTCATTCCACAACTTACTTGAGTTCTTCTGCTCTTGTTGGGACTGTCATTCGTTCCATTTCTGCTGAGTAATGAGAGGGTGATGGAAGTTCTCTTGTGGTTCCTTCTTTTTTCCCGGCTGAGGCGGTTCCTCCATATTACCGGATGCTCGCATTCTTCATTCGTGGGTTAGTTGGAAGAAACCTACTCTTGAAGAGATTCGAGTCAAATTGGATGAGAAGTTCTATTGTGTTTTCTCGTCTTGGCATGTAGGATGGCGCACGTAAGCTGATTAATGAATGGCACAGACGGTCGATGGAGAGGCTTTCAATGTCTGTACTGAACCCGAACCTTCATCTTGAGGATGGTGTCCGGCTTATAATGGACGGGATGATCCATCTTGCCTATGCAGGAGTGATGGGTTTGATTCATCAGTTTAATCACAATCTTATGGTTTCTTTGTAGAGGAAGTTCTTTATACTGCTGTTGGTATTCTCCTATGTTCTTTACCAATACGATGTGTTGAAAGCGCGATGCTTTGAACAAATCAAAACAGCTGAAGTTGCTCAGGCTCGTTGGCCGAGGTGGAGGGTGCGCGGGATCGGTCTGTGGCCACGCTTGAGTCCTTGAGAGCTACGCTAGAAGTCATCCACACACGTTTGCATGAGGTGGAAAAAGAGCTTTCCGCTAAGAAGGCGCTTCATGATGAGGCCGCACATGCCATGATAAAGCATTTTAACAATCGTGACGTCACTGAAAAAATGGTGGAGCAATTACTGACTACACTTGACGAGGTCAAGGTCGATTCCTTTGCGATGCTGAGGGCCAACTCATCGCGATAAAAGTGAGCTTGCTTCTATTGAGGATAGACTCTATGTTATGGAGGTAGCAGATTGACAACATGTTATTTATGGTAGGACTGAGCTTCTAGATTATATTGAGGGTATCAGTGTCGACTTGTTTAAATATCGTCATCGGGTCTATCGAATCTTCGAGGATAATGAAGGTGCCAAAGATCCTCCAGGCAATCCATTAACTGAAAATTCGCTTCCTCCTGAAGAAAGAGTTCTTGACGACGATCCGACTCCTGCAGATGGTATTGCGGAGGATGTTATAGATATTTCCCCTTAGTCTTTCACTTGTACCTTTGAATGTAATTGAATAGATTTTGAATGAATGACAGGAGTTGGTTCTTGTATTTTTCTTTGTGTCGATTTTGTTCGTCTGTCGTTGTTTTGACAACTTGTGTTTGAGCTTTGAAAGTTTCACAGACATCTGTAGCAATCGTTTGGTGATTTGAATTTTCATATGCTTTAGCTCGCATGTCTCAATCTTGTGTTTGTCCTCTCTGAATTTTTGTAGAAAGCTGTTTTGTTTGCTCATTTTCTACTTTGTTAAATCGTATGTTCGATATTTACTTTGCTAACTCGACGTTTCAGTCGACACGAAGTTGTTTTACTTAATTGACTCGTTCATTCAATCTTATACTTCATTAACTTGACATCTCGGTGGATTCGAAGTTTCCGTGTCTAGTTGAAATGTTCGCTCAACTTTTATTTCATTGACTCGACATCTTAGTCGATTTGAAGTTCCCGTGTTTAGTTGACTCATTCGTTCAACTTTTGCTTCGTTGGTGCGACACTCTAGTCGACCCGAAGCTGTTTTACTTAGTTGACTCGTTCGTTCAACTTTTACTTTGTTGGTGCGACACTCTAGTCGACTCGAAATCATTTTACTTAGTGACTCGATCATCCAAGTTTTACTTCGTTGGTGCGACTCTAGTCGACCCGAAGTAGTTTTACTTGGTTGACTCGTTCGTCCAACTAATACTTCGTTGGTGCGACACTCTAGTAGATCCGAAGTCATTTTACTTAGTTGACTCGTTCGTCCAACTTTTATTTCGTTAACTCGACATCTCGATCAATTCGAATTTTATGTGTTTAGTTGACTCGGGTGTCCAACTTTTACTTCTTTGGTTGATCAGACCAAAAGTTTATTGTGACTACTTAACTTGCGTCCTGATTCCTTTTGGGCTTTTTACGCCGATTGTTTCGTATAGCTTTGCTACGAAGATGTTCGCCTTTGTGGGATGTCAATTTCAAAAATGAAACTTTATTGACTCTTTGACCATTTCTAGTGGTCATTTTTCAGGAGTGGCTCCGTTAAACTTTGGAGCGTTTCTTCTTTTATTCTTGTGCTGCTAATGTCTATCCTCGCGTTGGCATCTCGTGCCTTTGATGTTCCTTTTAATTTATGAACTTCTTCGCTTGGACTGTTATTGCTCCCTTTTTGGCATTGCTTGTTAGGGCCCGATAGAGTTTGTCGTTGTTAATTCCCTTATAAGCTATTTTGGCTGAATTTGTATCCGCTGTTAGAGTCTTCGAGTTGGTTTGTGTAGCCGCCTTCAGAGTGTTGACCTTTCGACTTTGATATAGGTCTGTTCGGGTGGGAGGTGTTTCTTTACCGGGGTAGATGCAGTGTAGAACATATATCAATTCCCTGGACTGTTCTTTTGATCCCGTGGTTGCAGTGTTCGCTTTTTCTTTACCTTTGAACTGTTTGTTTGGTATGCTGATAAACTCGTCCAATCGTACTCTTTGGATCCATTGCTTGATTTTTTTCTTTTAACTTGTAGCAGTCCTTTGTCTCATGTCCGTGATCCTTGTGAAAATAGTATCATCTGCTCTTGTCTCATCCTTCCGGATCTCCTTTCATCCTGGTTGGCCAGTTGACATTTTCCCAGTTCGTTATGTGTTTTAAGATGTCAGTTCATCTCGTTTTTAGGGCTGTGTAAGGTTTGTACTATTTCCTCATTACGCTGGTTATTCGCTCATGATTGGGTCGTGCCGATTGCGATTTTCTAGATTCTCGCTTGTTGGACTCAGTATGTCCGTCGCTTCAATGTTTCTTTGAAAGATTGCTTTCCTTCCGTGGTCCGTCATCTCACCTTCTTTCATATTTCCTTTCTCGTTTCCTCGAATGGTTCTCCCTCTCCTGTTCATTTTTTCTCCTTGCATATTTCATTTCTTCAAGGGAGATGTTTCTGTGCTATTTTCAGCAGGACCGCCATGCCTTTTTGAGGTTCCAAGTTAAGGGCATCGAAAAAGGGGCATCTCTTCAGTCTAGCAATGAAAGTTGCAGCGGCTGTGTCATCGTTGCATCCATCAATCATCGTTAACTCGTTGGTGAAGCGAGTGACATACTTTCGTATCGTTTCTTTGGGCTTCTGTCGAATGTGCAAGAGGTAGTGGGGTCCTTTCCCCATCCGCTGGCTCCCAATGAATCTTGTAATGAAAGCCGGGGTTAAAGCCTGGAAAGAGTTTATTGGCCTCGGCGATAGGCTGTTGAACTAGTTTATTGTTGTGGACGTGGGGCTGGTTGGGAACGTTCTACACATAATCGACTTCGTGGTTTCTTTTAGAGCCATCATGTGGTGAAAATGTCTTAGGTAATCCGTTGGGCTGGCGGAGTGAACTTTTTTGGTATTGCCTTCTTCATGAGTGCGTCGGAAAATGGTGGCTTGGCTAACTCGTACAGTACGTTGGGATCCGTGACTCTGATACTGAACGGGATCTCAGCAATCATTCTGGCGCACTGCGGAGTCTTGTCTTGGTGGAGCTCACTGCTTTCGACGTTTCCCTGTTGGGGTTCTACTAGGGCTTCGTTGCTTACTTGAGTTTGGATAATGGAATTTTGTTGAGGCGGTGTTGGAGTAGGGTTGACTGGCTTAACGCGTTCCTGGGTGATTTTTTCCAGCATCTTTGTCATGTATTTCATATGGGCCATAAGCAAATCTACCCGAGGGTCCGTGGCAAGGCCGCCGGACGTTTGGGTTGTCTGGACTATTGCGTTCAGCGGATCCGCATTCTCGAATGCTATTGGTCATGTGATTCGGGTTGCATCTTCTCCCTAAGCTGTCAGTGATGCGTCGATGGGAGAGTTGTCATGATCATTATTGGATTAATAATCTGTAGACTGCATTATTTCCTCCGATGGCTTGTCGATATTTCGTTAGGTTGTGGTGAGCTTTGTCACTGTGTTATGTTCTTAGAAAAAAAAAGGTAACTCGTCGCTTCCCACAGAGGGCGCCAAATTGATGCGTCCAAAAATCATCATCATACGAGTTTGACCTGCAAAACAATTGTTAAACTGCCATGGACCACATTTTTGGTGGCCGAAGACACTCCGATGCTTAAGTAAGTAACTCTGTTAGAAGAAGGAAGTAAATATGGATAAAACTTAGTTAAAGTTGCATACATTTGTCGAATATCCTCTTTACCTTTATAATGGTCGTGGTTAACTCTCTGCGTGACTTAAGCATGTGAGGCGCAACGGAAGGAGATGTTTCTTATAACAGTCTCCTCCTCTATGAAGATGCATTCGGGGAGGCGTAACTCCCTCCATGACTCTTTTCAGTGCAACATTCCTCTTTTTTATGAGAGAACTCGTGTCGGGCCTGAATCTGTACTCTGATTCGTTTGGGCTTGGATTTAGGTCCTGTTTGTTTTTCCCCATTGGCGAGCCTTGTCCGGGCCTCTGCAGTTGACTTTATTTTTCTTGGGCTTTATGAGCTAGCCCAATAGATTTGACGTTGTATTCTTGTGTTGAATCTTTATACGACGTGTACGGTCGTGATGATTGGTCTATTTTGATATATCATCAATGTTAATTTCCAGTATTCTGGTGACACTTGTTATGTTACGATTTTTCAGCGTACACTATAGTCGGAAGGCGACATATTTCTTCTTTGGTTCTTGGCTAGCTTTATGGCCATTTCTTTTTGAGAAATAAACAAGAGTAAAGTGTTTTTATTTTTTTTGGGAACCGTTATGCCAAAGGAACGAGTTTTGCTTATTGCAAATCCAATTTTTCTAGAGAGCCAGGCCAGCCTAATACCATCCATCATCCTAGAGATTGGGCTATTTCCAGCATCTCTAGGATGATGGATGGTATTGGGCTGTCCTGACGCGGGCCTGACTCTCTAGATTTTTTGTTGCAAATCATAGAACTGAGGTTGATTGAATGTACTTGTGGGATCTTGCATTGCAGAAAGGATGCATAGGATACATTACATATATACTCGAGCAGCTTGATGAAATTGCCCAGGTTGGGTATTTCACGATGTGGAGTTCATTCCAGTGGCAAGAAAATGGGATATCAAGGAACCTATTATGCACCAGATGCTGTCAACTTTTACTGACACCAGAGATCCTCTGTGGCTAGTTGTGTTCCCAGAAGGACCTGATCCAATTCTTTAAACTATCCTTTATACGTTGATGGTGTTCTTTCTGATTTTTGTTATCCTAGCCTAGAGCAAAGACTGAAGTACACTTTCTTTTGGGTACATTTGAATTTGCCATGTAATGTTGAATGCAAGCAGTTCTTATGGGTACATTTGAATTTGCCATGTGATGTTGAATGCAATAGTGTGAGATTACAATGGTTGTATTATCGTATTGTCTATTGTATATTAGCTAGTTGATATTTTTTTTTGGAGAATCATGTACTGGTTGATAGTATTGTTGGATAGTATAATTTATTGTGTGATGTTAATTTATACAATTGCTTCATCTAACAAAAATCAGTATCATGTACTATGTGATTCTCATTTTCAATTAGTGTCATCTTTGTTGAGATGCAAATTTGTAAAGTTGAATCATTTAGCAAAAAATAGTATCATTTGTCAGATCAGCGTCACCTTCATTGTGATTCTAAATGTAGAATCACCATGAATAGTATGGTTTGACAGGTGATTCTAAAATTTTTAGCTACACATGAAAGCAACTACAGAATCACTATTTTGGTGTAATGTATGCGCCCCCTCTAAGACTTGTTCATTGCACTTTCAAATACAAATCACACGAATTTATAAAAACACATGAAATTAAAAGACAACCCCAAAAGAAACATCGTACAATCATAAACATGGTGTGGTGCATGTTCGCAATGAGAAACGATCCAAAGAGTTTATAGCATTTGGCAATAAATTGGAGTATTCACATATTGGTTGTGATTCCCTCCTAGTTTTTAGAAACATGACATCTAAAGAAGCATGGACACATACCATATATTAATCTGGTCAGGTAGATCTAGTATGACTCACAAAATACACATGGAAGATTGTACAACTTATACAAAACCCCTATTGTGTAATATGTTTTTTATTACTGAAATTTGTGGTTAGAATTTTTATAATACCCCCAGATTCCTTAAGAGATTGGAACTACACATTGATCTAGGTCGTTCACCCTATAATAATCATTCAACATCAAACATTCAAATACCTACATCTTACTAGAAAGAATGTAGAAGGCTAGGGAAAAAAAAATTTCTCTTTCAAAACCATCATTCTCTTCCTATGTCCACCAAACTTGAGAATGTTATTCAAACACTAGAATAGGTGATAGCACTACTACAAATACAAATAACTAATATGCATGGCTTGGGACTCTACCTAAAGGGCATTGTCATGGCTTGGAGCCTTAATTAAAACGGGCCTGACTATATATTGGAAGGGCTCCACACTGTACAAATTTTTTCAGGAAGGGTCAACTCTAAGAGTTTGACGCGACACCAATCCACGAACTTTTCATTTTTTTTCTCTTTTCTTTTGGCATTGATTTTATGATTAGTCGATAGAAATCATTCCTAGCCCGTTTTTGGAAGGTCTTAAACTTATTTATTTAACACAAAGGTTGGAGGACCCTAAAATATCCCATTTGTATTTCAAACAACTGAACATCAAGGCACCATACAAATATTGCAAATGACCAATTTCGACCAAAATTTATCTTCATTAAATAAATAATTAAAGATGAGCAGATGACTTATACTTTTATCTTCATGTGAGTCGAAGCTCGTCTATGCCAAAAAAGAAAAAAGAGAGAGGATGTAATCGAATCAAGATATCAATATCACCACGTATTACTTTGAAAACTTAATACTCACACAAGATGCACTCTAATTTTTCATATTAACCCACAATATTTCAAACCTGGTAGTGGTACAACATAAGATGAATAATATCCCATCCATTTTGAGTTTCTCAAATAAATGGGAGTGACGAAGAAACAATATACAAAGTGACTATTTGGCCTCACAACTTCCTCTCACTGACACTACCACTTAATTTTTTTTCTCTCCCATACCATCATTTTTTCTTTCTCACACCACCACCTCTCTTTCACACCACTAAATTTAAACCTGTAAAAAGAGAAAGGTGTTGTCCCTGAAAAGAGAAAGGGAAGAAACACACAAGTGTGAATGTTGTCGAGCGTAGTGATGAAGATTCTGATAAGTATTCCTTATCTATATCAGCGTTGATGTGTTCCACTAACGAGTGGACTGTTGATTCGTGTTGCACTTATTATATGTGTCCCCATAGGGATTGGTTTTCTAGCTTTAAAAAGCTAGATGGTGGAGCTATTTTGATGGGTAATGATCAGGCATGCAAAACAAAAGTGATAGGTGCAATCCGGCTCAAGATGTTTGATGATATAGTTTGGGATTTGAAAGAAGTATGGTATGTTCCTGCTTTGAAGAAAAATCTCATCTCAGTGGGTTCCTTGGATACCAAAGGTTACAAGATAACCGTGTCAGATAGTGCTCTCAAGGTTGTGTCTGGTGCAATGGTGATGATGAAGGCAATTAAAAGAGATAATTTGTATTTCTTGACCGGAAATACAATTACGGGTGAAAAATGCAGTTACTGAGACTGCAAGTACTTCTTATGATACGACCAGATTGTGGCACATGCGTTTAGGGCATGTTGGTATGAAGAGTATCTAAACTCTTGTGAAACAAGGTTTGTTAAAAGGTGTTAAGACCTGCATGTTAGAATCTGTGAACATTGTGTAATGGGAAAGAAGACAAGAGTCAAGTTTGGCACCGCTATCCATCGTACTCGTGATTTTGTTTACTCGAACGTTTGGGGACATGCCAAGCAAGCATGATTGGGAGGTATGCGCTATTTCGTCATTTTTGTAGGTGATTATTCAAGACGTGTCTGGGTGTACACCATGAAGCATAAATATGAGGCCTTCAATGTGTTCCTGAAGTCGAAAAAAATGTTTGAAACTCAGACTGGCAGAAAGATCAGAAGGCTTCGTTCAGATAATGGAAATGAATACATTGCTGGAAATGGTTCGTTGTATGTTGTCCAATGCTGGATTGGGTAAAGCGTTTTGGGCTGAGGCTGTGACATATGCCTGCCATCTCATCAACAGGTTGCCTGCGGCTGCAATTGATGGAAAAACTCCTATTGAGGTATGGTCTGGAAATCTCGCTAATGATTATGATAAATTGCATATCTTTGGTTGTCCTGCTTACTTTCATGTTCAAGAAAGTAAGTTAGATCCCCGAGCCATGAAAGTTATTTTCTTAGGTTCGTGGATGGTGTAAAAGGCTATAAGTTGTGGATTCCTGAATCCAAAAAGATTGTTATTAGCAGGAATGTGACTTTTGATGAGGCTTCTATGTTGAAGCCAAAGAACTCTCAGCAGGTGGAGAGTTCGACCATAGAGAATTCGTAGCAGATGGAGATTGATGCTACTCTACATGTTCCAGCTAGTCTTGTATCTACAGATGTAGTACCTACTGATTCCGGTTGGTACAGACGATGACACAAATAGTGAGACTGCAGTAGATACAATTGATGATGTTCTAGAGACTCCAATTCAGGAGTCAATTGCAACAAGTAGACCAAAAAGGAATATAAAACGCTCTCAAAGGTTTAGTGGTTGTATAGCCTATGCAGTTCCAGTAGTTGAGGATGAAGTGTCTTCTACTTATAAAAAAGCAATTCAAAGTACCGACTGTGAATAGTGAAACAAGGCTATGGATGAAGAGATACAATCTCTTCATAAAAATGAAACATGAGAATTGTGTAGCTTACCGAAAGGTAAGAAAGCTATTGGGTGCAAATGGGTATGCACAAAGAAAGAAGGATCTCCTAGCGATGGTGTGCGCTTTAAGGCAAGGTTAGTCGCAAAGGGTCATGCTCAGAAGGAATGTATAGACTACAATGAAGTTTTTTCTCCAATTGTGAAACATTTTTCCATTCAAATTTTGCTAGCCTTGGTTGCACAATTTGATCTTGAGTTGGCTCAGTTAGATGTAAAAATTTACATTGTGAATTAAAGGAGGAGATCTATATGACTTAGCTAAGTGGGTATAAGGTTGCAGAGAATAAAGACTGTGTGTGTAAACTGAACAAGTCCTTGTACAGGTTGAAGCAGTCTCCAAGACAGTGGTATAAGAGGTTTAATCAGTTTATGCTAGGGAAAAAGTACACTCGAAGCCATTATGATCATTGTATCTACTTTCGAAAGCTTCATGATGGTTTCTTAATATATTTGCTCTTGTATGTAGATGATTTGCTTATAGCCTCCAAGAGCAAGTATGAGATTGATAAGTTGAAATGTCAGATGAGAACTTAGTTTGAAATGAAGGATCTTGGTGAAGCTAAGAAGATCCTTGGCATGGAAATTCAAAGAGACAGGGTGAAGAGAACTGTGAGTTTGTCTCAACAAACGTATTTGAAGAAGGTGTAACAACGATTTGGGATGAACGGCGACACAAAATCAGTTAGTACACCTCTTGCCCTTCACTTTAAGCTTTCAGCTTCTATGTCTCCTAGCACTGATAAGGAACAAAAATATATGGCTCAAGTACCATATGCAAATCCAGTGGGAAGCTTAATGTATGCAATGGTGTGTACGAGGCCCGGCATTTCACAGGCAGTTAGTATGGTAAGTCGGTACATGCATGATCCAAGCAAAGGACATTGGAAAGCGGTGAAATTGATTCTACGGTACATCCTGAGTACAGTAGATGTTGGTTTACTCTTTGAGAATGATGTGAGTAGTAGTCAGCATTGTGTTGGTTATGTGGATTCAGATTATGCAGGAGATCTGGATAAGCGACAATCAACTACTGGTTATGTTTTTACTCTTGCTAAAGGACCAGTAAGTTGGAGGTGTATGTTACAGTCTACAATTGCATTGTCTACAACTGAAGCTGAGTATATGGCGGTTACAGAAGCCGTTAAGGAAGCAATTTGGCTTCTAGGGTTGCTTGATGACTTGGGTGTAGTACAAAACCATCTTGATGTCTTTTGTAATAGTATGATGTCATTTATTTGGCGAAGAATCAAGTTCATCATGCACGTACGATGCACTCTGATGTTCGTTTTCACTTTGTGCGAGAAATCATTGAAGAATGTGTCATCTTACTGAAGAAGATTGACACCAAAGAGAATCCTGCAGATATGTTGACAAAAATAGTTTCTGGAATCAAATTCCAACATTGTTTGGGCTTGATCAACATCCTTCGTTTGTGTTAAACCCCTTTGGGGTTGTGAAGGGAAAAAACGGATAATGCCTGTGTAATGGCTCAGATTTGTGAAATCGTTGCCGAGGTGGAGAATTGTTGAATACGGCATGTCGGCAAGACAAACAACCAAAATTGAAAAAAAAAAAAAAGTGGAAGAAGAACCTGGATTACGATCTGTCGACAGTTGATTTGCTTAAATGGGTTGGATCTTTGTTGGATTGTTGCTGGAAACCTGCTGGAAGATAAAGGAACGAAGGAGAAGGGAGTAGAAGGTGATGGAACCCTCCATCACCGCCTCTCACCACTACCAAAAGCGGCTATAAAAGGAGGTTTCCCCCTTTTCTTGTTTATCATCATTCCCTTGTGAACCTTGAGAGCTTTGTGAGAGTTGTGAGAGGTTAAGGTTCTTCAACCCATCATCTGTTTGTATGTGAGGGAGAAGAGATATAGGTGAGGAGAGAGAAAAAGAAAGAGAGATTTTTATTTCTTTTATTTGTGAAGGATATACGCACCCTATTTCGTGGTGTCGCTTAGACACGTGTGTATCTAAAGTCATAGACGTTGTGTATCTCTCTCCATTTATACTCTTCGATCTCACTAGTAAAATTATTCTTTTTGCCCATCGACATAGGCAAACTTGCTGAACCATGTTAAATTGCTTGTGCAGTACGTGTTTTATTTACTTTACATTGCCTTGTTTATACTTTGGATTTATTACTTTCTATTGTAACTATCAATTGTGTTCTCCAATCTGTTACGCTTTCGTGAGGTGCAAACCCCCCTCCTATGTATGTTTGATTGGAGCCACATTGTGCATAAACACAATACCTTATACTTTTGCTCTAGCCCCTTTTGATGCCGAGTTTGTGAAAATATACTCTGTTTTATTGGGAAAAAAAGCTATTTCTAATGCATACAAGAAATAGTTTGGATTTATTTATTCTACGAAAAATGGTATATAAACAGAAGCAATTCTAAAATCAATCAAAATCACATCGTCTTCCTCTTCAATGCTGTCATGTTTTGATGACAAGATAAAGTATCCCCCAGGCCGCAAAATCCTGTTCATATCTAGAAGTAGTTTCCCACCTACAAAAATGAAGAAAGACTTGAGAATCATAGCACTAAATGAAAGATACTGCTGCCAAAGAAAAGAAAACTGGAAAATAACAAGGTAACATAAACCATTTGAATGCCAAGCTAAGCCACAACTACCAGTGTGGATAGCAACAAAAACACCACTAGGGAAGGGAAGCGTTCTTGTTCCAAAGGGACTCACTATCGTGGCAAAACCTCGTTCAAGAGCAACCTGGGCTAGATCTACCAGGCCGTCCTTCAATCCTAGTGACAATGTTAGTACCTTTTTGTCTAGTAGAGCAGACGCAAAGCTTGAATCAGTGCACCCAATGTCCCATGTCACACGAATATTCTTGCCCCATTCAATGTCTGGTACCATCTGTTCAGACCAGCGGAAACTCATGGCAACAACCAAACTAGCACATAGAATAGACATTTTGATATGAGTGTATGACATCAGGGGAGTCATATAGTATCATGAGAACCACTGAAGATTGTTGGGGAAACACTCATAACCAAATGCTAGATAAAAAAAAATACAAAATTCACTTTTACCAAATTTGACCAAGTGAATACAATTTATAGACTCAAATAAATCCCTCTGAATATTAGGATACCAAAAGCAGGAAACCAGGGTATTGATAAGTTATTCTTTTGAAGTTATCATTACAAAGGGACAAGCTGAGAGATTTACCTCTTCAATGGCATCAAGATAATGGCGCACTCCACCCTTGATTTCTGATTGGTTATGAGGGAAAGTAAGATGCTTTCCAGAGTACATTAGCCAAGTCCGAGTCTTGATGAATGAAGCAAGTTTTGGGTGCTTGACATTACTATACAAAATCTGCAGTCATATAATATTATCAACAAATAAGGAAATCCTTCATGGCCATTGACATCTAAGAACATTATCAATCTTTTACGTACCTTCAATTTGCTATCAGGCCATTGTATTGAAGAACTGTAACCATTTGGGGGAAGAGCAACAAGGCACATAGGAGATGTTTTGGGGCAACTCTTATGATGCCTGTAGATTTGAAGCTTTCCGCTTGTGCTCTCAACATCAAAATATGGAATATAATTGTACTTGCTTCTTACACTACATGTCTTCCAACTATAATGAGCTTTTAAATCAAATAGAGGCCCATACTTCTTTTTCGCTTTTCCTATAGACCTTGATGCAATTTCTTCATCTTCAGTCTTCTCTACAGCTTCTTGCTCATTTGAAGCATTTACTTCCCCATCTCCTTCTGCCTCTCCATCTGTAACTCCATCATTATCCACTAATTCTTTTTTATCTTCTTCTGCTCCATCTTCTCCTTTCTTTGTCTCTCCCAAGTCCTCCTCACCTTCCTCTCCATCCTCCCAGCGAGTAGTATTCTTAGCTACCACTTTCTGTTGTTTCAAGCCTTCTCCTATCTTCTTCACACTTTGTGCTTCTTTCTTATCCTTCTTCCCCACCTTATGATCCTTAGCCGATACATTGTAATGATCTTCCTTTCTCTTGCCTTTCTCTTTTGATTGAGATTCCACCTTCTCTTCTCTAGGCACTTCATTTTCACTCTTCTTAGTATCACTAGCATGTTCTCTTTTACTTTAACAATTTTTTCATTAGCCGCAACATGTTCTGCAAAGTCACCAAAGCTATCCCTTTGAGAAGTTACAAACGGCGAAGACGACAAAAATGTCCACCAAACAAAGATCGAACACACACCCAACATAGCAACTATTGCCATCTTCACAGAAAGCCCATGTGACCGTTTGGCGAACAAACCGAGCTAAATCCATCTCTAACTCCAATGCCAAAACATAAATGAAATGGAAACTCTATAGACCTTGCAAAATCCCAAATTTCCAACAAGACTGACAAATGGGGTCCCAAATTTTTCAATCAAATAAGCACCCATTTAGATCACCCACTAAACTCCACCAAATCTACCTCCCAATCTCACATAAGGAAAAGTAAAACCAATAAGGCAAGAACCACAAACCCAGATGGTGAAAACATCAGTAAAGACCATGAAGACACAAACCCATACTGATTTCACACTGAAGTACGGAAATTTTGACAACCCACATTCCCAAAACCGCTGGAAATGAAGTGTAGCTAGTTTGGCAAGTATAGTAGCCTACCTAATTCAATTTTTAATGATTATCTTAAGCTGCAAAAAGCTGAAAACGAGAAGTGGGGGCTGTATCTATTTCAATAAACTAATTAACTCAAATAACAAATTCGACTTCTTTCAGTGAAGGTGAAGAAGAACAGAGTGACTGTTGAGTAGAAAGACAGAGAGAAGTTACCGCTTTCAAAAGGTTTTCTAATAAAAAGGTAAGAGAAATGTTGTGTACTTAAAGTTAAGGTTTGTTTGGATGGAAACCGATGTGGGTTCTAACCAGTGAACTAGTAGTAGCAGCACACACAAAACGGCGTGGGTTCTAACCGTGCGCACAGGACGGGATAGACTGCATCCCGATCTCATTCAGTTGTTTTATCTTATCTTTGAGATGAAATCGGGATAGGATAGACCTACCTCATCCCATCCCAAACGGATTTGGGATGGAACGAGATGAGCATGATTGTAGTCTTCATTTAGAATTAAGTAAAAATTATAGTACCAAAAAGCAAAAGGAGGTGAAAAAATTGCACACCTAATTAAAATCTAAATGAAGATGGACTCTTTAGGGTATTTTATGACCAGAAATTTTAAAATATTTTAGACATTGTTGACGCATTCAGCGGATAATGAATATGTTTGACGAAAGAGTGCACAAAAATGTGGTATTATAAACCGATCTGAATGCCCTAAAGTATCTGAAATTAAAACAGTAGTCTGTGATGTTAGATTATAAACTAAAAAATAAGAATAAATTCAATAGTTAGAGTTTAAGGCATATCATTAGGGACCATGGACAATTCATATATTTTATCTTCCTATACTCTTGTGGGTTTCGAATCTAGAAATTGAAAATTTTTAGACTCGTAGTTAGATACACATTTTATTATTTCATCCATTGCCAAAGGTGTACCAGCTGAGTTGGTAGAGATGTGGCAGATGATATCACACATCACGAGTTTGTACCCGGCCGGCGGCATGGGGTGGGGAGGGTTAAGGGTAAAAAATAAAATGTATTTCATCCATTAAGAAATTTACGATGGTTTAAAATGAAGAATGTCATAGTTGTCATTCATGAGGGTGTATTAGATTCACAATTAGACAAAACCAGAAATTATTATATAAGATTTTCATATCATGTTATAACATAAGCAAGGTCCAGCCAACCCACATGGTGTAATGAATATTTAATACAAATCAATTCTTCCTAACCATCCTCCTTAATTAAACATTTACATTCATTCATAACACCTAATCATCATCATTGGCTTTCACGGACCCCACAACTATTGGTATATTTTAGTTTATATTAAAATTAATAATCATAAATGTTAAACAAAGAAGCTCGAGACGTGACGGGGTGTGTTAGATTAAAATCTTTATCCCGATCTCATCCCACTCTAGATCGGGATTGGGATGAGTTGATCAATCATAAAAAGACCCAAAAAATCAGGATGAGATTGAGATCACGGGATGGGATGCCCACCCCTTAGAAGTTCAAAGGGTCGATGATTGGATGGTCTAAATCTTATGATCCAATGGAGTGAATCAATTGAACGGCTAAAATAAGGCTCAGGTGGAAATAAACATCTGATTTAGTATATCTGGCTAGTATAAGTTGAGTAGGTGTTAAGGGATATTGTAGTAGGGGTGGGCATCCCATCCCAAGATATTGATCCCAACCCATCCCGATTTTTTTGGATCATTTTGAGATTGATAAAACTTATCTCAATTCCATCATGTCCCGATCTAGAGTGTGATGAGATCAGGATGAAGATTTTCAATCTTGCTCATCTCATCCCGCCCCGAATTTATTTATTTAATATTTATTATTATTATTAATTTTAATCAAACCACTCTTTTAATGAAAAGTTTAGGATCTGTTGAAATTAAATAAAAACATCTACTGTTTAAAAGTTTACCTGCTTGATTTGGTACTATTTGTTTAGGTAGAAATTTTAATTTGGATATTTAGATCAAATATAACCCATGAAATTTATGTTTTTTTTTTCACATTTTAGATTGGTTATAGGACAATAATCTTGTAGAAAATAAAGACAAATGGTGATTTAAGTTAACTTTGTACTATGAGTTATGTAATTGGAGAATATTGCTTCTAATTGTATCTCATATGAATGATATTTCAACTCTTGCGAAAATATGCAAGACGGATTTATGGAGGGCCTTCTTTCATCTTCCATCATTCACTTGACAAACTTAATTCCATTTAAGGTAACCCTCCACAAATTTTATGTGATACCCTTGTATGGGCGGACCTGAGGGGGAGGGTGTGGGGGAATCCCAAGAGCCCATGGATCCTAAGAGGGTTGGCAAGCTACAAATGGGAGATTATAGTCTCACATCGCCTGGTGCGGGAAGGTGATGTGTTATATATGTACGAGTTTGGATCTACAAAGTACTACGTGTTTTAAAGCCGTGCGGACCTTGAGCCCAAAGCGGACAATATAATACTCTGTGGATCGAGTCATTACAAAATGATATCAGAGCTTAACCCAGCCGGAAGTGTGCCAACGAGGACATTGGGCTCCCAAAGGGGGTGGATTGTGACAACCTTGTGTGGGAGAGCTCTGTGGCTGACGAGCTACCATGTGTGGGCGGGCTCAGAGGCTGGTTGGCTACAATATGTGGGCGGGCTTAGAAGCTGACATGCTACCTAGGTGTTATAGTCCCACATCGCCTGGGTGAAGGAAAGATATGTATTATATATGTACGAGGTTGGATCCCCTTGGTATGACGCGTTTTAAAGCCATGATAGTGGTTAAGCCCAAAACAGACAATATCTTACCATGTGGATCAGGTCGTTACAGAATGGTATCAGAGTCTGACCCAGCTAAAAGTGTTCCAACGAGGACGTTGGGCTCTCAAGGGGGGTGGACTGTAATACCCTTGTGTGGGCGGACCTGAGGGGGAAGGTGTGGGGGAGCCCAAGAGCCCATGGATCCCAAGAAGGTTGGCAAGCTACAAAAGGGAGATCATAGTGCTATATCGCCTGGGTGCGGAAATGTGATGTGTTATATATGTATGAGTTTGGATCTACAAAGTACTACGCATTTTAAAATCGTACGGGCCTTGTGCCCAACGCAGACAATATAATACTCTGTGGATCAGGTCATTACAGAATGATGGGCTTTTGGGCTTCCCTTTGGTATAACACGTTTTACAGTCGTGAGGGTGGTTAAGCCAAAGCGGAAAATCTCATATCATGTGGATCGGGTCGGTACCTAATGGTATCAGAGCCGAAAGTGTGTCAATGAGGACGTTGGGCCCCTGAGGGGGTGGATTGTGACAGCCTTGTCTTGGCGAGCTCTGTGGCTGACGAGCTATGATGTGTAGGCGAGCTCAGAGGCTGGCTGGCTACGATGTGCGGGCGGACTAAGAAGTTGGCAGGCTACCTAGGTGTTATAGTTCCACGTCGCTTGGGTGAAGGAAGGGTATGTGCGAGGTTGGATCCCCTTGGTATGACGCGTTTAAAGCCATGAGGGTGGTTAAGCCCAAAGCGGACAATATCATATCATGTGAATTGGGTCATTACATTTTATATGACATTTAATATTGTTATGATGAAAGTTATATGTACATAAATTTGACATTATTGAATGTGAGCAATGTGCGATGAAATTCTTTTATTATTTTTCATTGGAGGACTATTTAGTACATACTAATCTCCTCCCACCCTGAACCCGTTTGCGATGGGATGAGGTCGGGATAAGGTCTATTCCGTCCCGATCCCACCCGTTCCGTGCCCACCCCTACATTGTAATATCAGTGAGTTCATTACATGTTCTTTATTCACTGTTTATGATGACTATTTCTTCCATTTGGATTTGCAGAAATGGACAACCAATGATGATAAAAAATGGTGAAAATGAATAAAAATCAATCTATACTATATAACGCAAGTTCCCCTGGAAACAGTAAATGTGTGTCTTTGTCCTAATTTTGGGAATGCCCAAAATGCCCTTCTAACTCTATCAAATTTACAAGAAAATCCAATAGTTAGGTGAATAGTGGCAAGGGGTATTTTTTGTCATTTTAAAATACACATATGTACCATTTTACCCTTATAAATTGAAATTATTTATGATAAAAAATCGCCCCTCTACAATATTGTTAAAGTATACCTAAGCCCCTAAAATAATTTATTCGAAACCCTTAATTATTTGTAAACTATACATAGGCCCTTAAATGTGTAGAATTTCAATAATAATTTTTATTTCACCCTCCCAAACTCATGCTATTTATTATGTAAATCCAGCCCCTTTAAAGATTTATTAACTACATCTAAGGCCCTAATATAATTTATTTAAAGCCCTCTAATTATCTAATAATTATAAAATGCCTTAACATCTAAATTTTTATTTTCAATCAAAGTCAGCTCCCTATAAACATTAATTAATTATACCTAGGTCCTATCTATAATTTATTTCAAGCCCTCAAATTATTTAGAAATTATAAAACGACACTTACATCTAACTTTTTTTGAATTTTCAATTTTGCCCTTCACATTTCATACTTTTACAATCAAACCACCACTCTCAAACATTTATTAATTATACCTAAGCCCCTAACATAATTTATTTAAAGCCCTTTATCTATTTATAAACTATACATTGGCTCTTAAAATTATACGTAATTATTTTGTATAGAAATTCAATTATAATTTTTTTCTTTTATTAAATTGTTGTAATAGAATAAAAAGTTACTAAATATCCGCTTACATAGAGTGCGTCAACACCCTAGTAACAATAACAATAAGGTCTCGATTGCCTAAATCCCAAGACCCAACTAATTGTTTATGGCTATAAGGTGTAGAGAGTTCTAACTTCCAGTGAATCAACCTCGCATTTTCGCCCATCTACCTGTCATTCTTCTCCAATCTTCCTCTTGTTGTTAGTCTGTGTTTGCTCCTTTGAGCTCACAGATCTTTATTTCTTCCTTCCATTTCTTTCTGGTGGAGTTTTTATCTGGTTGTTCTTGCGATTTGGTTCTGATTGATTTTGTAGTGGTTTCTTTTTTGCAGGTCTCGACGCAGTACAGTCGCCCTCGTTCCTAAGCTCGTCATTGCTAGGCCATTAATCACAACACCATGCTTGTTATCTTCCTCATCTCTTCGTTGTCCTCACATCAAATCGCATTATATTGCCATGAATAACTCACCCCACTTTTCAACTAATGCTAATCATTATCCAGATTCACTTCTAATTACTCTAAGATCTTCTCATCCAACCACCAATCTTTCACTAACTACTACTCATTCCACACTACTTTCCTTTTTTTTTTACTATCTTCATTCATTGAGCTCACTTCTGCTTCTGCTATCGCTAATGGATTTTTCTGGTTCCAATTTCACACCTTTTCCATCCTCTTAGATTCAACCTACTCCTACCATGATTCCTACTCCAATATTACCAACAACTTCTTTTTCCACAACATCTTCGACGATTACTTCTCCACAGGTCCGAACACATCCACCTACTTCCACTCCACATTCTGGCCTATCCCCTACATCCCAAAATCACTCCATTCATACCCTAGAGTCCCAACTTTGTCGTAACCTCACACTGCCTACTCTTTTCACGAGATGAGCTGAGCGTTCCAGAGAGAATCCACAACTGCAAATAGTTGTTAAGTACTGCCATCATCACGCCTTAGGCAAGAAGTCTTCGCCAAGCGAATGGCTTCGCAATGGGAGATAAACTTTACTTTTCATGTGGAACATTTGGATCGTAAGTGGGATTTGGAAAACACCTATTATCTAGTACAATTCACTGAGCTATTTGATCTGCTGAAAGTGTTTTTTTTCTAGACCTTGGGTTTTAATTCGTTGGTTAGTTATTCCCAAACCTCAGCAAGACACTTATTTCACGTGGATTTCTCGGAGGTACATTGTTGGCTTCGAATCCACAAATTTTCGGCCACCAAAGTGAAAATCTCAGATATAGAAATTCTTGCTTCTAGTATTGGTGAACTCATGGAGATCAATGCGTATTCTATAGAAAATCCCAGTAGTTCGTATATCAAATTTAAGGTCTGGTTGAATGTTACAAAAGCACTTCCATGCTCAATGGAGACGATTTTTGGGATCGATAATGGGCAGATGTATACGGTTTATTTCTGTTACGAAGATCCTCCCACCTTTTGTTTTTGTTGCGGTTTTGTTGGACATGTGTTCGGGAGAAATTACCCATTGTATTATCTCACAATTAGCTAGCTAGCTTGAGCCAGTCTGACCTTCGTCATCCATCAAACTTCCTTTCTCTAGGAGATCATGGATCAAGTATCATTCGGATCAACTCTTAGGGACGCCATCCCCGCCAAACTGTGACAGCCTTGTGTGGGCAGGCTCTGTGGCTGACGAGCTACAATGTGTGGGCGGGCTCAGAGGCTGGCTGGCTACGCTGTGTGGGCGGGCTTAGAAGCTGGCAGTCTATCTAGGTGTTATAGTCCCACATCGCCTGAGTGAGGGAAGGGTATGTGTTATATATGTGCGAGGTTGGATCCCCTTGGTATGATGTGTTTTAACGCCGTGAGGGTGGTTAAGCCCAAAGCGGACAATATCATACCATGTGGATCGGGTCGTTACAGAATGGTATCAGAGCCTGATCCAGTCAAAAGTGTGCCAACGAAGACGTTGGGCCCCCAAGGGGTGGACTGTGATACCCTTGTGTATGCGGACCTGAGAGGGAGGGTGTGGGGAAAGCCTAAGAGCCCATGGATCCCAAGAGGGTTGACAAGCTACAAAGAGGATATCACCTTCCCACATCGCTTGAATGTGGGAAGGTGATGTGTATATATGTACGAGTTTGGTTCTACAAAGTACTATGCATTTTAAAGTCGTGTGGGCCTTGAACCCAAAGCAGACAATATAATACTTTGTGGATCAGGTCGTTACACAAACAATCCACAACGCCTTCGCCATTCGCAATCGCCTCTTCACATGAGTGGTTTAGGCAACGACAATGGTCATCGGTTGTCTTCTTCGGCTGAGATTCTGGCCGCACATGACAATGAGGCAGTTGTGCAAGTTTCTCACGTGAGCGCAGATGAGGTTCCAATTCCTAGGAGAAATGTTGGCCAACTAGTGGAAATTAATGCGTACCACTTTTCTCTTACCATAAATGCATCCCCTCAACACACTCCCATGCAACAACAATAGAGCTTTGCTGAAACACATAATCAGCTAGACTTGCCAGTTGATGGGACCCATTCCCAACTTTTTAATTCTTCCAATTATTGTAGTCGAGGGCAAGGAATCTGCATAACTTTAGTAGTATCAGATCAGGTAGGGTGGGTTCCCTCAGTTGGGCCTAGGCCTGCGGAATACGGGCCTAGGCCTGGTTCTTTTCAAAGCCTTTTGATCTCAGGCCTCAACTACTCTTCTCATAATCCTCAGACATTTATGAAGATGAGCAAATACACAAAAAAGGCCAGCAAACACATCAATGGTTCATTAGTTCTTTCATTGTTTCAAGCAAAATACAGCTTCATGATTGAGAACACTCACATGGATGGTTTCAAATTCTAAACTTCAAAGAGTACCTACAATATGAATCCCTGACACTAAAACCTCACAAAATTTACATATTTAAAACATCACAAAATATACATACGTGGGCGTCAGATTTGTAGGATATCCTAGATACTACATGATTCAAACACCAATTCCCAAAAAATGGGCTTTATCAAAATTAACATGCATTTGAGATTCTAAAACACTCTTTAGAAATATATGTTTAGGAAATAACATTTCAAGCTCTTCAAAAAAAAATGGCAAGTGGATGAGAAAAGAAAACAATATTAAAGATCTAACAGTGAAGTGGATGAATTCAATATTAGAAAAGAAAACAATTAGAATTTTTCATTCAGAACCCGTCTAACTGTCGAGGAAGACAGCGAGGAAACCAGCGAGGGACCCCACAGGGGGGAGAGAGCCGTTCATCTCCCTCGCGATGCGTGTTTGAATTATCAACGCACGCATCCCAAATGTTCAAGCGCACATCCCAGGGGATGAACGGCTCCCACTCCCCCCTGTGGGGTCCCTCGCTGGTTTCCTCGCTGGTTCCCTCGACAATTAGAATTTTTCATTCAATAGATTAGAGTTCAAAAGCCTTTTACTACTTATCAAATAAGAATGTGATTCATGTCTAGGAGATCACTCATAGTTTCCAAAATGGTGTCAGCATTGATTTCATTGTAATATATAGAAAAGATGCATATAAGAGTTCGTGTCAAATTCACATTTGTCTCAACCACATGCCAAAATATTAGTGGAAAACTCACATTCAATGCTTGTTTGACATCGGTCAACTCATTTTGAAAACCATCCAATCGAGTCTCAACCATTGATGTGTTCTCAAACTCCACATGGTGTAGCTTTGCACGCACAGGAGCTGAATATATGAGTTGTCTCTTCGTCACAGTGGAACTGATAGATTGAACACCTCCCTGATCCTCCCCATTTACTGCAGCTATGACATCAACATCTAAGGCTTTGGAAAAGTTTGTTCCATTCCCTGTCATGTGCTTTCTCTTTAATTGCTATTTATTGATTTTTGTCCTGTAACATTCATAAGCAAATAATGAGAAACATACAAATAAACTCAAAAAAATCAACTTTAGCACACATATGTAAGCTCAACCATGAACTTGCAGCAGGCCCATCCTTTGCTATGGTGAATTTGGCCCCCACACAAGAATATACACAAGTAACCTGTTAAAATTTAATGAAATACCGCTTAATACACTACCATAAACTTAGTCTACATTCTATTGTCAGGTTGTTAACAGAGATAATGGACAGGCAACTGATTATTCAACACCTTCTATAGACATCAAGGAAGAGCCTTTGCTACTTGGACAAATCTCTGGACCATGACCTGACTTAACTACCATCAATGGCAGTGAGGTTCATCTAGGTGTGTACAAATGACACCATTGTAGCACATAACCTATAGTAGGCAAGAAATTTTGACTAACGATAACTGTTTACTACTGAAGCATGAGAAGTTGATTATGAAATCAATAGAACCAAGTAAAAGTGAAAGGTGAGGCAAGAAATTCATAAAAGCACAGCCATGGTAGATTAACCAAACATAATTTATTGGGCTAAGTTGCAATCTCAGTTGAATAAGAGCCTATTTTTACTTAGTTTGCCTTTCAGTTGCCAACAATAAACTCATGGGAGAAGTCCCCACAGTGGATCTGCAAGTTACAAGACTTAGTTTGCCTTGATCTGTCCAACAACCAAATGACGGGAATCATGCCACCATGTCTTGCTAACATGTCTAGCACAGTCTCAGTTCTAGATGTTGGACGAAACAGTTTGCATGGTATGATGACTCAAAATCTTGCAAATAATTGGTTGGATGGGAGAGTACCAAGGTCATTGGCACATTGCACTTTGTTAAAGGTCATAGATCTCGGAAACAATCGAATAGCAGGAACCTTTCCGCATTGGCTGGAAACAATTACTACTCTGCAGTTTCTAATTTTATGATCAAATAGATTCCATGGTACACTCAAGAATCCTGTAATCAATATTCCCTTCGTGAAGTTGCATATCATTGACCTTTCTAACAATCATTTGTTGGCAAGTTGCCATTAAAATATTTCCAGCATTGGAATGTGATGATGACAAACAATGAGAATGAGTACAACTTAGATCAGCTAGACAATACTTACTATAAATACTCGACAGTAGTCACAAAAAAAGGAAGAACTGTTTTGTTCGACAATCATATCAATCATCAATGTAGTAGACATGTCGAACAACAGATTTGAAGGAGATATACCACAATCAATTGGTACCTGAAATCACTGAATAGACTAAAAAACTCTGATGAAATTACATCTTCTTCTTAGCCTATTTTCCATGGTTGCTTCAAAGGGTTTGCTGAAGTTTATCTAGTCATCCTATCCAGTAGTAACATTTGCATGGTTTACAAAAACCATAAACTGACAAGGAGAACAGAGATG
Organism: Berberis vulgaris; assembly: GCA_963556465.1. Lineage (NCBI taxonomy): Eukaryota > Viridiplantae > Streptophyta > Magnoliopsida > Ranunculales > Berberidaceae > Berberis > Berberis vulgaris. The sequence goes on along the minus strand of OY747129.1, from coordinate 17,115,505 downwards.
GAGATTTTGTCAATAAGGTGGAGTTTATCTAGTCACCATATATTTTTCAACCCCCTTTAAAGCTGACCCATCTTTGTATGCGTGCATGTCCTTCCATATGTCAACACGTAGAACATGCCGAGATGGATCCTTTTGTTGTTGCTTTGACATTAAAATAACATTCTTAAACACTTTATATCATGAAATAAATATAGTAGTGATGATACATACCAACTTATATTCTACTCGAGTAGAAGAGTTACAACCACTAGTGTGCATACATTTCAACTTCGATCTACTAATTTTGTTCTTTTTCCTCCTTTCCTTAACCTCTGGATCAACTTTATGCATAACAAACGGTTTCCAATCGCCCTTTCTCATCCCTTTAGGAACATTCCTAAGTTTGTCTTCTAATGTTATTTGGTTATCTAAATGTGAATAACGCAACCCTGACTTAAACCTCTGAAATAATGGCGCCATGTTCTTTTCAAATTGTGGTCGAACATATTCTAGAGGAACATCAAATTCATATTCATTCTAGCAACAAAGTACTACAAGTTAGTTATGAATGTGCTCAAGCTTATAATAAAAATAGTAAAAATGAAGAGGACTGATATGTTACCACTACTGTGACGACCCCCTCCCGCACTGTACTGATATTGTCCGTTTTGGGCTACCATCCAGCTCTCACGGCTTTAAAAGGCCTCGATACAATGGGGAGCTGACCCCGCACATATAAGGATCATCCTCCTCCCCTACCCAGGCGATATGGGACTATGATTCCCCTTGTAGCTCGTCCAACCCTCTCGGCCTATTGGGCCTGTTGGGCTCCAACCCTCACCCTCACCTCAGGTCCGCCCACTCAGAGTCTCACAATCCACCCCCTTAAGGCCCAACGTCCTCGTTGGCCACACAGGCACAACGTCCACGTTGCTCGAGGGCCCACCTCCACGTGGCATACTTTTGGCTGGGTCAGGCTTTGATACCAAACTGTGACGACCCCCTCCCGCACTGTACCGATATTGTCCGCTTTGGGCTACCATCCGGCCCTCACGGCTTTAAAAGGCCTCGATACAATGGGGAGCTGACCCCGCACATATAAGGATCATCCTCCTCCCCTACCCAGGCGATATGGGACTATGATTCCCCTTGTAGCTTGTTCAACCCCTCTCGGCCTATTGGGCTTGTTGGGCATCTTAGGCCTGTTGGGCTCCAACCCTCACCCTCACCTCAGGTCCGCCCACTCAGGGTCTCACAACTACAGTTGTCCATAAATTATCCTTAAAGCACTTTGGGATAGCCTTCCAATTGTACTTTATTGGAATATACATCCTAACGAGCTCCCCAATGCACTGCCTCATTTGGTTGGCTCCTTCACCAACTTGTTTTCCAATGTCATTGACTAAAACTTTTGGCTTCATCTCATATGTGTTTTCCAATCTAAGTCGAAGAACAATACAAATGCATGACTACATAACGAGGTATTACAAAAAAGAAACTTAGCGTAATTAATTGTATAAATCATATTCAACAACCAATAAAAGCAAGCATTTGCTCCATGTCAAAATAACAAGGTATTGCAAAAGCAACCAATAAAGAAACTTCCAAATATTTTTCATAAAATAAGGTTGTTCCATGTCAAAGTATTTGCTATCTAGAGAAATTTTTTTAAATTGGGATTGTCCTCAAGAGGGAATTGATAGATTTCATGTATTTTTTCTTCATCGACCCTTTTAGTTAATCTAACGGGTGTATGTTTAACCACATACCACCTGGGATCCTTCAAGTCCTTAGAATAGAACACTTGTCTTGCCTCAGACGCAAAAGTGAATGACTCATCTTTTGTTCTATCCTTCCTTTTGAGAATCTCCAAGAAGTATAAGATTGATCTAGGCCATGCTGGTGTAAATGAAATTGGATTGTTTTCAAGTCCCGGTTCCCTTTCCCATTTCGACACACTTTACATGGGCAAATAAATAGTTCATGTCCACCACCATTCTCTTTAACAAAATTGAGAAAGTCAAGGACTCCCTCACTATATATTAGACCTCTTCTATCTTCTTCCTTCATCCACTCTTTGCTATTTGGCAACGACGTTCTAAAAAAATAAATTTAATAACAATAAATGCATTACAATAAGGCCCTTACTATTGATTAAACCATACAATATTCATGCTGATTCCTTTACTAACTAACCAACTAATGCCCTTGCTATTCATTTAGGAAACTTTGATGGAGATCCCAATGACACTATAAGGCCACGTTATTTATACACTGTTGACGAGTACTATCATACGCTATTAAAAAGATTGAGACTACCAGCATTGTCGCGGATATAAAAAACTATTCAACTTGAATCTACATAACAATAACGACTGCAACCATTATAATAACATAGCATATGAAAGCATTAATATAATACATATGGTTGTTCTATTGCTGAGAAGATCCATTCTGCGGTAAATGCATAGATTGGTCGCATTCAACAAAAATTATTCAAAATATCATGTTTGAAATGTCATTTTCTTCATAAGATAAATCAAAGGAGAAAAGGAAAGTGAAGTACAACAGGTACAAAAAAACTCAAAATGCATAAAACTCGCATGAAGTGTGGTATAGTGAAATTGTAAACTACTGCATAGAGCTTCAATTGCATTAAACTGAACAACATTCGACCACCAACAAACCAAGCAAACTATTTGGAAAAAACTTAAATTACTGGATAAAACATAATCTAGTTGAAAAGCTTCATCTACAGAAATATAATAGAATTTCAACAAAAACGAAATGAAAACATGTAATCAGAATCTCGATCGCAAGTGAAATTAAACTTCTAGTTACTAAACTATTAGAATATGAAGAGATATAGAATTCTAGTTTGTATCTTGAGAATCTACGATTGCAAAGTGAAATCGAGTCGGATTTTAGTAAAAATGCAGAAAACTATCCGAAATCAAACTTGCGTGAACCGAAAATCTACATGATCGACTGAAATTTCAGAGCGAAACTTACGTTTATTGATCAATGCAAAGATATTTTCTTCCTCCATCTCTTCGCGCTCAATGAGTTGCAACTGGCCCGTTCTTCAATTCTGAGATCGATCATGGTGGAATAATATAGACCTTGACCTTTTGATTGGAGATCAAACCACCTAGATCCTTTGATTGTGTATCAGCCACCAATAAACTAAAATAAAAACTTGTATTGCTTTCTAAACTCTATTACATCATATGTATTTATAACTGAAAGCAAAAATAATACTTCCTAATTGAATTCAAATCTAATTCTAATCAAACAATAACTCCTAATTCAAAACAAGCTAATATTCCCTAAAATAGAATATTGTTCTAACTAAGACATTCTAATCTCAAGTAAATACTAAATAGGATTGACATCCTAACATGGAACAACAAATATGATCATTTCAACATTGATTCAACTAAACACTTGCGAGTTGAAACAAAAACGGAGAAATTATAGAGGTGTATGTCGTCCTTGCCTTTGTTGGAGAGATCAATCTAGATTGAAGAAGAGATATTCAAATTAGGGCTTTTGCATCGAATTGCTGGAGATTTGAGATCGAACGATGGAATTGATGGAGGTTTAAATTGCTCGAATCGTTGACTGAATGACTTGGAAGTCGAATTTGAGCATACAAAGAACACGAGATAATCGGGCTGAAAGTTTAACTAATGAACCTTTCCTGCTGCTTGATCGGAATGAGACTGGTTATTTGCAGAGAAGTGAATAAGAGAGTTTTAAAAACTCTAATGAAGGAAAACAGATTAGTGAATAATGAGAATTTTGAAGCTCTACTGTTTTGCAGAAGACGCTCTGGTCGCTGTGGATCCAAAAGGGAAATAATAATAATAATAATAATAATAATAATAATAATAATAATAATAATAATAATAATAATAATAATAATAATAATAATAATAATAATAATACTCTGATTATTATTTCTCATTTTACTATTTAGTAATTTAACTAAATAATTTTTATTTATTTCTTGGTTATTTTTGTAAATAATATATTTATAAAATTACTAATAATAACTTAAGTCAATAATTAGTAACATCTTTTTTAGTTACAATGAAGGGTTACAAACTAAAAAGTATTGATGTTACTAATTACCCATTTTTGTGTAGTGTTGGTTCATATGTTAACTATGTTCTTCCCACTCCTGATTCTTTACGGGTTCCGGCGACTTGAAGGGTTGCCATTTCACCATGATTTTCTCATGGAACACTAGAGGCGCAGGGTCTCCGAAGGCGTTTCGAAATATAAAGACCCTCTCCAATCAATCCAATGTAGATATTCTTTTCCTTCTTGAAACTAAGGCTAGTTCCTCCAAAATGGACCATACTCGTCAGAGACTGGGTTTCCATCATGAACTTTCAGTTCCCGCGCAAGGATTATCTGGAAGAATAGCTTTCTTTTGGAAGAAAGGTATATGCTTTCTTCTTGTAAATACTACTTTAACTGCACTATTATGTTACTAATGTCCGGTCAGCTCTTTTTGTCTATGGAATACTATGTTATAGGTTTATGATCTTCAACCCCTCTCGAGTATTGTAATCAGAGATCTTAATGCACTCTATGACCCCACAGAAAAATTGAGGGCAACCGACCTACTACCAAAGCTCTCAGACCTTTTATTGACACTCATCAACTACTAGACCTCCCTCTTCAAGGCTCACAGTTCACTTGGTGTAACAAACGTCAAGATAAACATGGCATTAAAGCTAAGCTAGACAGAGTTCTAGCTAACATTGACTGGATGGATCTTTTCCCTTCGGCTTCCTGTCGTTCTATTCATGCCCCTCCTCTGATCATAAGGTTATTTCCTTACAACTGGTCACTCATGGCACACATCAACCCAAACCTTTCAAGTTCTTTCACATGTGGACTAGAGATCCTTATTGCTGGTGTCTTCCACCTGGTTTCCCGGTAGGCATGTTTCTCCTTTTAGTAATTTTCACTCCAAAACCAAAAAGCTCAGTCATGCTCTTTCCAGGTGGAACAAGACTAATTTTTGCAATATACAAGTTTGCATTCTAGACACTGTGTGCCCTCGATAAGCTTCAAAGTGAACCCCCTTCGCAAAAAAAAATGCGGAGGCTATTTCCATATTTGAATCTCGCTTGTTCAAACTCTTCATCAGATAGAGGAATTGTTTTAGCGAAACAAATCCGGCTCCTCTTGGCTTCATGATGGTGACCGTAACACCAAATTCTTTCACCTCACCACCCTCATGAGATGGAAATCCAATAGTATCCTGAGACTTAAGGACTCGGAGAATGATTGGTGTTCTGATCCATTGGCTATGGGCCAGGTTTTGAATGATTATTTTGACGATATTTTTAAATCTTCCATCCCACCCCGATCCCCAGGATCCTTCAACTTTTCCAACCGATCATTTCATCAATGGACAATGAGGCTTTTATGGTTGTCCCTACCGCAGAACATATCAGAGAGGTTGTGTTTGCTATGGGTAGCCACAAAAACTCGGGTCCGGTCAGGTTCCACGTCTTCTTCTTCCAATTCTATTGAGACATTGTCAATCAGGATGTCATTGAAGTCGTCCAAAACTTCTTTTCCACTCGTCGGATGGACCCTAAACTTAATGAAACATTTATTACTCTGCTGCCAAAAGTTGGGAAACCGATCACACCGAACAAATTCAGACCTACTGGGCTTTGTAATGTTATTTACAAGGTGATTTCTAAAATCCTTGCTAACCATCGTAAACATTTTCTTGATGAGATTATTTCTCCAAACCAGAGGGCTTTCCTCAAAGGTCGGTCCATTACCGACAACATCAGTCTAGTCCATGAAACTTTCTTTCAAATGCAACATTTTTGGATAAAGGCGCATTGTTGCATGGCCATCAAAATTGACATGGCTAAAGCCTATGATCGTGTAGAATGGTCGTTCCTCCTCCAAATCTTTAAGCAATTAGGTTTTGCAAGGGAATGGACAAAGTTGATTGAACAATGTATTTCCACTACTTCCCTTCATATTCTACTTAGATAAGGGGATCCTCTCTCCCCTTATCTCTTCATCCTGGTTGCCGAAGCTCTCTCGCATTTTGGCCAAGGCAGAAGCAGACGATTTTATTTCAGGCATCAAAGTCAGACGTCGTTCCCCTTATCTCAATCATCTCCTTTATGTTGATGATCTTTTGCTTTTCTGTCGCGCTTCTTTAGCTGAAGCTCACTTGATTAAAGACATCCTTCATCAGTACTGTCAAGCCTCTGGCCAAGGAATTAATTTTGAAAAGTTTTCCATCTTCTATAGCTCCAATGTTGACCCCAAGCATGCTAAGATGATCAAAATGATTTTAGGTTTAAAATTATTTAATCCTATAGATAAAAACATTGGATATCCTCTAATGTTATTTAAGCATAAAGCCACGAATTTCCAATTCATACTTGATAAATTCCAAATTATCCGCTTGGAAATCTAAAATTTTGTCTCAAGCCGACCCTACTGTCATGATAAAGATCGTTCTCAGTTCTATTCTGGTATACACCATGCAAACGTTCCTTTTGCCTTCCTCTATTTCAAGTCAAATTGACACTCTCGCTTGCAATTTTCTGGTGGAATGGTCATGAGCAAGGCAAGGCCAAACACGTGTGGAATGCCATCTCTCCACATACTCAGAGATCTTGCCAACTCAAGGCTATCTATTTCAGCTCTAAGAGCATTTTCCGTATTTTGAAGTCTCCCTCCTCCCAAGTTTCTTTTGCTTGGAGAAGTATAGTGCATGTTCTTTCTAAGATGAAACATTTCCTGCTCTGGCAAGTGCTTTATGGTGAACAGATTGACCTCTGGAACGATGCATGGGTTAAACCTGGTTTATTGTTGGCCGAGTGTGAACTTGAGTTGCAAGCACCAGATCATCCTTCTTTCTTCTCGGACCTTTGGTCGATTTCTCATTTGAATTAAATTCACTGGAATATTGATCTTATTCGGTCTCGCTTTCCGGCTCCTATGGCCAAGGACATCACGGATATTCATTTTCGTCGTACTGTCCGCCCTGATAAACTCATCTAGTTGGGTGACAAGAAAGGTATTTTCTCAGTAAAAAATGCTACCCAAGTTTTCTCCAAGATGTCGAATGATGGTTCTTCCACGAACTCTCGGCCCTCCCTTTTGGAACCCAAAATTCTTTGCCAACTCTGGGGCATTCAGGCCCCACCTAATGCCATTTTATTCCTTTGGAAAGCCAGCTAAGACTTGCTTCCTACAATGGCCAACTTAGTTTGGGTGCATGTTCCCATTGATAACCTCTGTGTTTTTAGTAACAACCACACAAAAGATGTTATGCATATGTTCTTCCTCCGCCCGGTAATTAGTCGGCTTTGGTTGTTGTCCTTCCATCCCTGGCACAATCCCTCTCTGTGCTCGCCTTCAGTTCCGAGATTCTTCCAATTCCTTTGGAAGTCTGCTAAAGAGCAATCAGACTCTTCTAGAGATACTCTTTCAGTTTAGGTTATCCATTTGTCCATCTGGCGCTTTCACAACAATATGGTGTTCAATAAGGTCAAATTCCACATCAAAGCCTTCTCTTTTCTCCTCAACAACATCTGGTTTCACTGGTCCTCTCTTCAGACCAGTTTTGATTCGACTGGTACCAATCTCACTTTGCACTCGGTACCTCTCATTTTCGGTTCGACGGGGATTCTCATCCCAACCATGCCTCATTCCTCAACTTCAACGCACAGGAGGTCCCCCCACTACACTTGTAGCTAGTTGTCTAGAGCTCATCCATACTCAAATCGAGTTTGTCAGCAAGCACTTCCTTAACCTACATCTCTCACCCTTTCCCGAGTCTCCCTTTCTTCTAGAACCTGATACTGTTATTGTTAACTTCGATGATTTTTTTTTTACCCTACTAAGCAGGGAGCAGTAGGTGTCATTGTGAAGGATTTGAATGGAAATACCCTGGCTACTGTCTCTAGTACGATTCACGAAAAGATCTTGGACAACACCATGGCTGAGCTCTATGCAGGTGAGGCGACCCTTTTGTTGATTCAGGCCCAACGATGGCAGACATGTCTCGTCTTTTGCGATTCTGCTAACTTTATGGAGGCACTTTTTTTGGAGGACACTAGCTCAGCTTTTGCATTGGATTGAGTTTGGTGTCCACTTTTTTGGAATATTAAGTGTCTTTTCCTTTTGCTTTCTGATTGGCATCCACTTTTTTGGAATATTAGGCGTATTTTCCTTTTGCTTTCTGATTGGCGTTGTTAATATATAAGTAGGAACCTCATTACTGAGGCTCATCAGTTGGCATATTTAGCTGCCAAGGGTTGTATGAATATTTCTAATCTACATATGCTTAATGCCTTAAAAAAAAACAATAACAATATGGTGTTTGGAGTTTATGTTCCTTTTCTTTGACAAAAAAAAAAAAAAAAAAAAAAAAAAAGCTAGAACGCCAGTGACCTAGCCCTCTTCTAGTATCACGTTGACAATCAATTGATGCCCCTAAGCTATGCCTGTGTAGATATAAGTTTCCAACTGTAACCATGGATGCTAAGAACGTGCCTTTTAAGTATTCAGAAGAGGAGACCTAACCCTAAAAAGCTAGGAAAGAATGTTCCGAAAATGAGAGGAAGAAGAGCTCCTGGGATGAAGAGTTTGCTGTGGTTGTTGAAGAAGTGTTTGGAGAAGAGAGTCATTTAAACTTTAGTGATACTGTGGAAACATAGATGGAAATACAAATACTTAGCACAAAGCAACTCCTGCAAAATTGAAATTTTTTTATTTTTAAATGACAAGTTCTCTGAATAATCCAGCTTTAAAAACGTGTAACAGTACGTATGATACAGTTAGCCAATTAATATTTCCTTAAATAATTCTGCAATAACACGCATGTGAGCGCATAATTTATGGCCAATTCAATTAGATCTATTTTGCTGCAATAGGTTATTTTGTTGTCGTTCATACATATTTCGAGCTGGCCAAGCTATCCCATTTTTGTCTTAGGCTCATCTTTGACAATTATTCTCGCTAATGTTATCATATTTTACAGATATAAAACAATTTGAACTTCAACTTCCTACTTAGCTTATCTATTTAGGACCTGACAGAATTGTTCGTGTATGTTCCTGGTATAAAGTACCGGTGGAGACTGAGTTAGTTGTGGATCCTGGAGCCACAAGTGGAGGGAATACTGCAGATTGTTGAGTGCCTGGATCCTGTGATGCTTGCATATTGACCTTTATCCTGCAATTTCAAGAATTTTCATTTATTTTCAGTTAATGGTGGACAAACTGAGATCCTATTCTCTGTCTCGGCCGAGACTGGTAAATATTACAGCTACAGGCCCCACTGAAGAAAGTTCAAAACAATTCAATGAACTTCAAAGCTAACCTGTTATGGATGTTTATATATTCATCAGTTTCATCCAATATCTCCTCCTGAAAATACAAAAAGTATTGAGGTCAGTACGGAGCATATTAATTTATAAAAGAAAGAATCACGTAGTTGCAACACACACAACCTACTGAGACCACAATATTGTGAACCAAAAAAAAAAAGTAAAAATGTATAAATGAAGAGTGGGCGAGAGAAAGACAACATAACAGCCTGTGCAGTTTCTGTTCAAAATATATTAAAAGGTCTTCTGGAAACAGTTTCATATCATTTAAATTAAAAAAAATGCACCAAGTCTTGAGGGATCGACCTGACTCACATCATCCTATCATGTCAAGAACAAAAATGACTGCTTGTAAGTATACCAGATTGATACTATAGGTGATAAGATAATCCATTAAGAACAAAGAGAACTTGAGGTTATTCACTCATAGGAAGATCACTTTTGTTATGATTGCCCTCTTCTGTAAGGACCGAAGCTTTTACACTATTCACACTGCATGCGTAATGCATCACATTTCAGGAACTGTTTGATGGCAGATTTCAAGACTTTCTTTGTAGCATTAAAAGGTTTAACACTACTGGCTGCTGGGTGACTTCCAATTTGTTCACATATATGCCAAATCACATGTACTGAGAACAAAAAAGTCTGCATATGCCAAATTCTGGCTCACCTGTAGAAGTTCTTCAATCACATCTTCCATGGAAATTACACCGACAACCTCTTCATTCATTGGGTACTCTGGAAGAAGCTCATTCTCAAGATCCAAAATGCAAAATGAACAACCTCTATGTCGTTTCTTCATGGCTGGAACAGCCAAAGGACGATTCTTTGACTGTTGAAGAGCATCCCTGGTCGTGACGGCTGTCTGAGAATCTTGAAGCTTCTGTTTGACCCCAGGAGCTTGTGTTGCAGCATTAGGGTTTAGCCCATTATGCTCTGTGCTTTCACAAAAACTCAATATAATCAATGACTGTTGGTGTATGGAAACCTTATAGCTAAGTTAGCTACTACTTTAATTTAAAACCAGAAGTAACAAGTAGTAGCACAACTGAAATGTAGGAATCATAAAGGTATGTTCTAGAAAGAATGTTTGAAGAGATCTTCTAGAGAAAATATTGAAACTATGAGACATCTTTTATTTTTTTATTTTTTTTTTCGTCTTCCTACAAATAACCATCAATTTGGCCATCAAGATAGGGTCGAATTAAGCTAAGATATACCATAGACAATCCATTAATTGGTCCTATACCATGTGCTCTGCATCTATAGCATTTGTGGTAATCTTTGCCCAAATCCTGACAGAATGTTCCTCAAGTAGTATTTGTTGGAAATCCAGTAAAACAAAAGGCAATTGAATAAAATAATTCTCTAAAATCATCATCAATTAACATGCAAATAGCACTCATATTTCTCTTCATTGTTACCTTCCACAAGAATAGCTGTATGTCGTGGGTTGCTCTCTTCCCGGAGATTCAGCTTAGATTCCTTGTGTTTCACATCTTCAATTTTCTTTGGCATCTCTTTCGTCTCATTGAGATACTTTACCACAACAGCTATGTGACTGTGACCCTTCTGAAATTCGTTCAGAATATCATAAAGTGGCATGTTTTCTGAAACCCTGGAAACCGAACATAGTATCAAGAAATTCAACAAATTCTGTTGTTAACCAAGGCAACATTTCCATAGGGTACATTACTATTAGTCTATTTCACATCAACAATCCAACATAGTAACCATTGCTCATAATATGATGGAAACTGGAAAACAAAAATACATAGATGCTGGAAATTAGGATTCTGCCACAAAAGTTTAGTTTCTAAGCAAGTTATAGTTGTCACATCAAAGATACAGACCAGGGAATCCTTGAAGCATTTCTAAAATTAAAACCAACTGTCGAAATTTCAATCATAACTCCTTCTTTGCACAAGGGAAGCATGGGTTGAAAGGACCCCACTCAATTTTATCAAATGAATGAGAGAACTACTGAACTACAAACCAAGCCCTAAGGCTAACAAAGAATACCCACTAGCACTACACCAAATTGGCATTTTTGTAACAACTCTCAATGCAGTAATACTTTTGAGCTGTAATATTCAACCAGCAATTTCAAGTCAAAACTAAATTTAAAAAAAATGAAATACAGTTACACAAAAAAAATGTTACAATAAATTGGATTACCATGAATAGTATCACTTGTAGCATTATACTCTTCATGGTGATACAATTATTGTATCACTTGTAGCACTATAATCTTCATGGTGATACAATTATTGTATCACTTTGTTTGTGAAAATGTGTAAAATTGTTTGGTGGACTGTCTCAAAAGTGTTACTGTTTTGGGGTTGGGGGTTGTTACAAAAATGCCAATTTGGTGGCGTAGATCTCGCCCAAGGAGACCTGAAACAATATCGAACTATCACATCCAAATGCAACACAAGGACTAACACGAAACACACACATTATATCTGTGTTACCAGCCTAGTGACACTCTTACTTGGTTTGAACTAGACCTAAGTCTATTTTATTCTTGGATTTGGTCTTACAGCAATAGGTCGAATCTCCTGCTGTTTCATTGTGCATCTCAGGTCACATTGCTTGTCACTGAGGGCAATATTTTCGATGAGTCTCTTTGTTACGATAACCAATAACTACTTCTTCTGTTACTTTCTCTTTATTTTCACCAGTGTCATCTTCAATATCACCATTTTCACCACTTTCCAGACTTCCACAGCCATCAAGATCTTCTACATTGTTGTTCTTGGGAGTTCCATCTCTTCGAATTTCAAGAACTTCCTTGTTTGTTCCACAACTAGATCGGCCTCCATTTGGTTGTCCTCATCTTGAAGAAAGCTCAAAGCCTCAAACCTGCTCCCCCTTGTTTTGGAGAAGCTAAGCTCCTCATGGCCAGCTCCAAGCCAATCACAACCATCATCTTATCTTATCATAAGTTTCTTTGATGGTCTCCAATGACATTCCCTTTCTCTTTATCCCCCTTGTCCTCCCAAACCTGATTGTTTGATTGGGTGAACTAGATTTGATCCACCTTGCTCAACATTTTCTGCATTTTCCTTATAATCAAAATGTTTCTCCGTTGGGGTATTTGAACCCCATTCTTTTCCCTTTCCCTGCATTAGCAAGTATGCTCTTTTGGTTAGAAGGCTGCTTTTGCGATGGTTTCCTGGTTCCCTTGAAGGTCGGCATTTATGCTTTTCCACATTTCTCCTCATTGTGCTCAAATTCATTACATTCGAGCATGCCATTGGCTTCCACATAAATTTGAGACAAACTGTAAAATCTCCTCCCTCGTCAGTAGAATGAACAAGAGAGTCTGGAGGAGGTTCGGTTCAATTTCAACTAGAATATTTGATAGCTTAGAGCATTGTTCAGTGACTAGATCCATACAGATGGGAGATCCTAGATAACTAGCTATCTATCTGTGTCCAATATTTCAATCATAACTTACCTTTTACATTAACTTAGGAATGCTTATGACGTGAAAAGTTATGGTGGAAGCTTTTACAACCTGCTCACAGAAAATAAAAGAGATGAAGATAACCCTGATAACTCCAGGTTTTAGATAACTACATGAATCTATTAATTTTCAGGCCTTATTTAAAAAAGAAATGGCCTCAAAAGTTATCACATCCCTTAATTTAAGCAACTAGCCTCCGTCAAATTTATTGGAAACAAAATATAAGTCCGATGCTGGTGATAATGTCTAATATGATTGTCCTAATATGGCTTCACCGATATCTTTGAATATTTTTAGAAGATCCTCAAATATGACGAGGCATAAACACTCACTCTTTGCAGTTGAAAGATCGCGCCTCGAGACCAGACGGGAGGTGTAGAAGAATTTGGGGATCCGCGTCAGTTAAGATTGGTTCATCCGTGTAGTAGTCATGGTCAATACCAAACATCATTTTGTTGATCAGGTAGAGGTGCACTTTATTGGGGGATGGGACTCAACCGAGTTGTTTTCTTCTTTCCTTTCAGCCATTGACTGATGCAACTTCCTTACAAGAATAACATTTCTGTCCTGATTGCTGAACTACTGGCTTTGAGGTGGATGTGCCGTTGGGTTGGTAGAAAAAAGAGTGAATTTCCTTATGAGAAAACTCAAAAGCAACAGAAATGGTGACAATGTCATCCACGCCCTTGGGTTGGTAGAAAAAGAGTGAATTTCCTTATGAGAAAACTCAAAAGCAACCGAAATGGTGACAATGTCCTTAAATACCAAATCATCTTGGAGCTTTAATTTTAGCCAATTGATGTAGTGAGATATGTTGTTCTCTTCAACTTACAAAAGTTATATGGAGTGCACAATAAATGAAATTGCTTTATAATGCGAAAGAGTCGTTGAATCTTATCCAAGATTATGCAATTACTTATAGTTGACGTACAAAGTTTGTGTGGTAGAAATCGTGCTTTTAAAACAGCTTTCATTTTTACCAATCTGATGTAGGAGGATATTATTCCAAGTCCCTTCTCTCTTGCATGTTGCAACTCATCCCAGCAAACAGAGTATAACCAAGAAAAACAAAAATTTAACACAACTATGACCAATAATACTCCTGTAATCATGTTTTAATGTCTCCCAGCAATCCATGTTATGCACCTTAGCAAAAAAATGACCAATATATGGTTGTAATGTTCTCAATATTTACCTCATTTTCTAATAATTTGTTTGATGTGTACCTCATATCCCAAAGGAACACCTCTCTCATGTCGTTCCTAGTCAACACAATCAAATGCATGTTGGTTGTAATACCCCTGCTGCCTGCATACTCAACGTGGTTATTGGCATTGCAGTCCCAAATTTTGTCCCTTAAACAACTTGAATTTGCTATTTTAGGTGGAGTTTGACTGTCCCCAAAGGAGATTGTAGGCTAGAGGGCGCTGACAATGTGGATGCTGAGGATGCCTTTTTACGCATCCTTCTCTAGTTTCTAAAACTCCATAAATAATCTAGGAAATTACAGGCCTTATTTAAATAGCCTTAAATGTTAACAATCACATCCCTAAATTTAAGGGACCAGTCTTGATAATTACTGAAATTCCTAATATCTATGAAGTTATGTAGAGGAATGCTAGAACCCTCTCCATTTACTTCTCCTCATCCTATGGTGACTATACCACTTTAAGTATCAAGTTCTGATTTTGGGTTCTTCAAATTACAAAGAGTACAATGTGTACGCACAGATAATTGATCATATCATTCTTCAATTATTAATGAGTTCAGAATTTGTAAAAATGAAGAATCTACACAAACTCACAATCTTCCCAACCCCGTAATTTCTTGTAACTGTTGAGTCACAATTCTGCTTATTTCCATATCTATTAGATAATATATGCACTTTGGACTTCCAGATATTTGAACCGACCAATTTATGGAAGTCACATCCTAGTGTGGCATTGGGAAAATATTTGGGAAGTGAACTCGTTAATTGATTTTTCATGTTGGTATTTTTGACTGGGCTAGTACTTTTAGATTGTAAAAGCTCCTCAGGCTTCTTCTTTTTTCCTTCTCAGTCACAACCCCCTTTCTACCTTCCTTTCTTCTTCAATGGATATATTGCTTGCTTGGTTTGATTCATCACCATCAAAGCTCATTCCCGATATTCTCGGGGTTGGCTACATTATTTTTGGTTCTCTAAGCAATGCAGTCTTCCCACATATCCTTGTCTAAACCAATCTCAATGATGTCTTCCTTCACTGCTTTCATCCAAGTTTTCAACCGTCATCCCCACTATCTACACCCACCGCTAAGTTGCCAATCTAGACATTTTCTAATTGGCGTCGTGCTTGGTCTACTCTGCACGTGACCAAATTCACGTTAAACATCTTTCTATAATTTTGTCCTCTATAACACCTAAGTATCTCCTAATTCTTTCATTCCTAATTTTATCCTTGTGGATTTTATCACACATCCATCTTAACATACGCATTTCTACTGCCGCCATCCCATGCGTATGTTGTCCCGTAATAGCCCAACATTCTGAACCGTAGAGCATGGCTAGTCGAACAATTGTCTTATAGCATTTCCCTTTTAATCTTGCAGGCATCCTCTGTCGCATAATATTTCTGATGTCATTCTCCATTTCGTCCAACCAACTTTAATCTTATAGTCTACATCTTTTCCAATAGCCTCATTCTTTTGAATTATAGATCCTATATATCAAAAAACCTCACATTATAGAACCTCCACGCTTTCGATTTCAATTGAATTACTCCTCCCTCATGATTTACAATCAAAGTTCCACACTAGATATTCTGTCTTTGAACGACTAATTCTAAAACTCTTACTCTCTAATGCCTCCCGCCATCTATCTAATTTTCAACTTAAACCTTCACTAGTCTCAATTAAGACAATATCATCTGCAAACAACATGCACCAAGGTACATCATCTTGAAGATATCTCGTCAACTCATCCATGACAAAAGCAAAGAGATATGGACTTAAGGCTGACCCTTGATGTAGTCCTACTGATACTGGGAATTCACTGGACATACCACTGAGTCAACACTTGTTAAAGCCTTTTCATACATATCCTTATTGATATCGACATAACATTGAGACCCTTTCTTCCTTCCAAGCATCCACCAAATTAACTCCCTGGGGACTAACGTAGGCTTTCTCCAAATCAATAAAAATCATATGCAAACTCTTACGTTCCTCTTTATATATTTTCTATAATTTGCCTAAGCAAGAAGATGACCTTTGTAGTAGACCTACCCGGTATAAATCCAAATTGATTTTCCGAAACATTGGTTAAACTCCTAAGTCTTTGCTCTATGACCCTCTCTCAAAGTTTCATTGTATGACTCATAAGTTTTATCCCTCTATAGTTCGAACAGTTCTGAATATTTTCTCTGTCCTTATAAATTGGTACCACAATGTTGTGCCTCCATGAATCTCAGAATCTGGCATTTTTCTAGTTTCCAAAATCCTCTTAAAGAGCCTAGTTAGCCATTGAATCCCAACTTCTAGACACTTCCATGCTTCAATTGGTATATCATCTAGTTAAACTTCCTTCCATGTCTTCATTTTTTTCAAAGTTTTTCTTACTTCTTTGGCACTAACTCTGCGATAGAACACGTGATGCCTCTCTTCCTGTGAAGCATACCCCTCCAAGTTTAGCTCCCCTCTATGTGTCACATTGAGTAGGTTTCAAAAGTAATCCCTCAATCCATCTAAAATAATTTTATCTTGCATTAAAACTCTTCCATCCTCATGCTTAACACACTTAACATGACTCAAATCCCTAGTTTTTTGTTCTTTTGCTTTAGCTATCTTGAAGATATCTTTCTCTCATTCCTTTGTATCTAATCTATCATACAGATCATCATACGCAATCTTTTTAGCTTCCCCTACTGCTTTACTATTCAACCTATTAGCTTGCTTATCAAGGCATCTATCTTTTTGCCACTCCTTAAAGCTTATTTCCTTTTCCGTAATGACTTGTTGCACATCAGCGTTCCACCATGTCTCCTTATCTGTGTTATTAATGCGGTGAATAATTGCCGCTTAATCGGGGATTAGTCGCTATGCGGGGTTGGCCGAATCGCATAGGGTCAACTCGGTTGCAATTTATCGGACACAGCAAAATCGGTCAAAAATCGGCGAGTTAGCGCTTTATAGGCCCGGTTGACTCGCCAATTTATCAGTCTGTGTATATAAAAAAAAACAAAAAAAACAAAACCTAACCCAATTCGATCTCCTTGCAACCGAAGACTGGAGAAGAAGTGACGAAAAAGAAACGAACTAGAGAAGAAAAGGTCTGATCTGATCTGACCTCGACGACCTCCCTTCCTTCAACCGAATCAACCCAAATCAGGTATGTTGACTCCCTCTCCTCCCAATCCCTTTTCACTCTTCCCCCTTCCATCTTCTCCCGGTGACAACGAAGAAGCTTCGACTGTCACCTCTTCCCTCTTTACATTTCATGCCTCTTTGTTTTTTCTTTTTTATCAGTTCCTCTCCACCAGTAGATCTTCTGAGTGTAAAAATGTTCATTCCAAGAATTTTTTTCGGTTCCTGTCCAAAGAATCGATCAACAAGGGCGATCGAGTGATCTCTTTTTCTACTCTCTGTATCATTGTAAATAATCCCTTTCTTAACTTCATATAACTTTTCCTTGTTTGTTTTCAACAGCAAGAACAAGAGAATTTCAAAAGGAAAGAAGGGAGGATAGAAAAAGATGTGAGTTAGTTTATTTTCGATTTCTGCAAATTTATTGGTTGATTTTGAGTTGAAAATTTAATGATTTTGATTTATTGATTGCGTCAAGGTTGATTCCTTCTCGAAGAAGGATTGGTACGACATCAAGGCGCCTTCACTCTGTGTTGATTCTTTCTCAAAGATGGATTGCATCAGTTCTTGCTGTTAGTTGTTGTTGTTGCTATCACTCTGTGTTGATTGTTTGTAAACAAGTTCAGGTAACTATAAGTGTTACAACCTGCAAAATTAAATTTATTTGAATAATTAGTAAAGTAATATATGACTATAATTACAAATTTACACATTTTGACTATTTATTTATTTTTGAAATCTATGACTGATTAAATTTTAAAAATATATGCTTTGAAAAAATTGACCGCATAAATCCGACTATTCCCGACCGCTTTCTGCTTAATCGCAATGCGGTCCTGACCGCTTTCCGCATTAACTGCGTAGCTCCTTATCATATCCACATCCTTCTTTGGCCTCTCCTAACTCTTCATTCGCCCTCTTCTTATTCTGTTAGCCAAATGCTCAAAAAGATTTGTGCTACTAATCCTATCATTTGGTTCTAGATTCTACCAACCCTCTGTAACTGACTAGTTATCCAAAATCTTCTTTCTAAATTTCTGGCATACATCTCCTTATAAGGTCCACCACTTAATTCTCGATCTAACCTGTCCTTTAGCAATACGACCCCCTACTCTTAAAACAAAAATCAAGGACTGATTTGTCTGTATAACCTTACAATTTTTACACCTACCTAGATCGTGTCTCCTAACAAAAAAAATAATCAATTAGACTTCTATTACGCCCACTCGCAAAGGCCACCAAGTGATTTTCCCTCTTCTTAAAAAAAGTATTTACGATCCCAAAATCCTTGGCTAAAGCAAAATCTAGAATACAAATCCTTATAGTATTTCGATCCCAAAAGCCTTGACCTCCATGAACCCTTGGCTATTCAAATCCCCGCCTAAAAGAACCCTATCAGAAGAGGGGATTCCATGAACTAACTCCTTTAAAGAGTCCCAGAAAACCTTCTTAATCTCCTCGTCTAAACCCATTTGAGGCGCATACGCGCTAATAACATGCATTATCCTTAGGTCTAAAGCTAATTTAATACTTATGATTCTATCCCCAAATCTCCTAACGTCTACTACCGCATCCTTAAAAATTTTATTTACCACTATTCCCACCCCATACCTAGTTTCATCTATTCCAGAATAGAAAAGTTTGAACACTCCTAAATCTTTAGCCTTGTTCCCCTTCCACTTTGTCTCTCGAAGACAAGCTATGTTTACCTTCCTCCTATACAGAACGTCCACTAGTTCTATTGACTTACCCGTCAAGGTTCCTACGTTCTAAGAGGCTAATATAATCATTCTAGCTCTAGCCTAGACTAGTTTCTTTACCCACCCCTGACCATAATGGTGCGAGAACCCTTGCCTATGTAACACTACAGTCGGGCGCCGCTGCAGCGCGCCTTGCTCATTTGTCACTACACCCGAGCGTAGGTGCAACGCGTCGCTTACATCGGGGGACGCCCTAACTTTATGCATTAATCTTTTTTAACTTAAATTCATGGAAAGGGATGTGACGGATTTTTTTCAGTTGGTTGTCACGGGTTTAACACCAGCCCTCCAACTTTATCCTTTATCCAGAATGGTGCTTGGTTTGATTGATAAAATATATATATGAACAAAGCAAGGGCACCTTTATTTATAAATTTTAAAAAAAAAAAGTGAGAATATGGTTTCTTTCGCATATGGATAACTAGCATCTGAGGGTACAGTGTCTTTGCTTATCACTGCCACATTATTGCGCTTTTTACACCCTTTTCAAGTTGTGTTTTGCAAATAGTATATAAAAATCCACTAGATTCCCTATTCTCCATCACCTTTTTCATTTTCTTTCTCTTCTATAGTTTTCTGCTTGTTTCCTCGACACCCCCAAACATTATATGCTAGCCATACAGCTCCCAGGTCCTTTGACTCCATATATTTTGATTCTGAAGTATTCAAATACACGTGACTACATGAGCACTCAAGTTCCACAAGTTCATTGAGTTGTTATTGATCCATACAACATGCAACTGAAACTTGACATTTTTCTCAGACCCAAAATTTACGTCAACGCTTTGTTCTTCCTTGAGTAGAATTATTGAAAATATAACCTATAACTTCTTCCAATAATATCAACTGAAGCAACATTTCATTTTGCCTCGTGATATAAATATAAAAATAAAAATTGTAGCTCCCTAGAGCAAGATTGAAGTTGGATCGTTAAAAATCACTAAATAGTGATAATCAGATAGCATAGTGAGGTATTATCTTACCGAGGAATTTTTCGGATGGTCATTTTCTTAAGAGGAATCCCATCATTTGGATCAACTGTCAACAAATTCTTCACCTGCATGGTGGAATATTGTTAAATTGAAAAAAGGGAAGAGAAAATCAGCAAGAGGCAGTAACATGAAAAACGAAAATCGTTCTAACTTAGTGTTCCCACATAATGAATGTTTCGTTTTCTTTTGAAATTGGAAAAGAGAAGCCATTATGACAAGCAATTATTTCATGCTTAATGTTGACATCAATGAATTCATAAGGATTTCTGTTAGTTAGACAAGGCACATATTTGATTGCATGGTGCAATCAAATAGACCCTTACCTTATGTTCTGTTGATTTGCATATATACATATATGTATATTCTTTGAGAATCCATTCCAGAGAAAAACACTAGAACAAGTTTGAACATCCGTCCCAACATTTTCCGTTGTTGCTTGCTAACATTTGCCCAGTAAAAATGTTTCTTGTCCAATTTCGTATTGCAAAGTTGAAATAGTTAATAATAATGATGAATACTTATATGAAACTACCAATTGCAATCGACATGACAGTATTGCAAACTTCTCTACTCCAGATAAAATCCTCAAATATTGTACAGAAACATCATTGCAAATCAAAAGGACCTGAATTCCATCTTGTTCTAAAGTTCAAATCTTCAAAAATCCTATTTAACGAATTCCAAATGGTCATGTACTTATACTAAAACAACCTGAAAAACTAACAAAGCTCCAAACCTCTTGATTAAGATCAAGCACGTAGCAGAGTAAGTGCCCCAGAAGATAAGAGTTTGCAGATGGGGAAGTAAATGGAGTGAGTTAGATCAAACAAGGGAGGGAAAAGGTACACGCGATTGAGTTCCAGCGGACAAGAGAGAGCAACGAGAGGTGCAGGATGTTAGTGGGTCCTTTGAGAACTGATTCCCACCGGGTGGGCTGGGGGGGGGGGGGGGGGGGGGGGGTGGGGGTGGGGGTGGGGGGGGTCGAATTGGTTTAGAGAAAAAAAATCAATAAAAATAATAGGCAATCAAACATCTATAACACTCATGTTGAAAGATGTAAGCAGTATTAGCAATATTAGTATTAAGAATAATTAAGCCTAATTAAGTAAAAGGCCAAAATAGTAGTTAGGGCATTATTAGCCAATTAGGTTTAGGTCAATTAGCTTGCCAAATAAGTTAGGACAATTACAAATAAGGCAAGGGTTGTTCACTATTATGCAGTTGATGATTGAAAGAATATTTGATTTCCTAGTTATTTTCGCTAGCCTTTATCATTGTTATTTCAATTATGTTTGTTTATTTCGAGTATTGCATTGCTTATTTTAATTTACTATTTCAGTGTATTCCTTAGTTCTATCAATTGGTATCGAGCTGAAGCACCTATTTTTGTATGATGCATACGAAAAGTATGACAAAGGAAGAAAGAATCAAGGCAGTTGAAGCAATAGAAAGATGGAAGACTTTGAAAAGTTCCTTGGACGCATAAATAGAAAGGAGAGGATTCGCAGAGAAGAAAACAAATGCAAGATAAAGGAGGATTGGAAGAATAAACTAGAGAAATGAGTAGAGAAAACGGTATAGAAGGCAATGGCAAAAACGAGGAGTAAGATGGAACTTATGCTCAAAGACTTTCTCTCAGGCATCCAAGAGGTCGTTGGACACCCACAGACAACATCGCATGGTCCATACACCAGCACTGCAAGCAGCGACACACAGGCCAACAACCAGTCGTCCACCCCGATCGCAACCCTCTCTCTGCCAGGTGGCGGCGCACCAACAGGTCAATCTGCAAGGCCGATTTACACCTCCCCTCCTCCGCAGCCCCCTTCACCCCTACGACATCTTGTCCCACCTTGCGCCACCCTCCCCAACGGTCGGCCAAGCCGACCGATTCGGTCCTCCCCCAGCCGTCCCCTCCGCCACCCCTATCACCCATTACAACCCACACCTCCATCCCCACGCATCCCTAACCCCACTCAACCCAAACAATGAAAGAAGAGAAAGATGAGGGAACAGTGGAAACCATACCTAAATTCGGCCATAATCAGTCGCAAAGTGGCCTCCTCAACCCACAGCAGCAACTAAGGGTGGGCATTTAGGACCGAAAACCCGGACCGAACCGACAACCAGACCGATCGGGTCGGTTCGGATCGGTTTTAATTAATTAAAAAAAATTCAGTTGTAAAAGCCCGGCCCGGCCCGAAGGTTCTGGTCCGGGCCTCGATTTCCAATTCTGAAGCCCGTCGAATAACCAGCCCGGCCCGAATATGAATAAAAAGTTAAAAAGTAAAACCTTGCATTTACTGGTCCGCTACTTCTTTCTCCTCATCGACTAATAATCCTTTCAACTTCAAGTCTTCTGTGTGCGACTCCTCCCCTCCCTGACCTTGTGCGACTCCTCTCCTCCTCGGCTTGGCTACTCCTCTCGCTTTAGGGTGGGTTTCATCAAGAATGGCGAGCCCCTCCTCTCATCTAAGAGGGAAATCGGATGTCGAAATCCGCAGCGAAGAGCGAGGCCGCAAAGGCGCATGGTTCAACGGCATAGTTCTTCGAACCCCAACTCGTCGAAAGGCAGTATTAGTTCAGTTCAAGACATTGCTAGACGAGGACACAAAACCGTTGAAAGAATCTGTTGATCTTAGCAATGTGAGACCAGTTCCGCCTAAAGAAGAGGTGAGGGAGCCCGATCGAGGGTTCAAAGTGGGTGAAGGCGTCGATGCGTACACTAATGCTGGGTGGTGGAAGGCGTGATCACCAAATGGGTTGATCAGATCTGAGATTATTCAGAGTTTTTTTTGCAATGATCAGATCATCCACAGTCACTCTCAGATCTTGATCAGATCTGAGATTCTTCAGAGTTTTTTTGCAATGATCAGATAATCCACAGTCACTCTCAGATCTTGATCAGATCTGAGATTCTTCAGAGTTTTTTTTTGCAATGATCAGATCATCCACTCTCAGATCTTGATCAGATTTGATCTCAGATCTTTGATCAGATCGACCCGTCTCTGACCTTCCGCCGATCCAATTTGGATGTTGCTCTTAGGACCGAGACCGGCCCGAAATTCGGTTAACCGGTCAACTTGGTCCGATTTCGGGCCTCATAAACACGGGCCCGAATTTCTCGATCCGGTTTTCGATTTTTACACTTTGGGCCGGTTACCCGTACTTGCCCAGCCCTGGCAGCAACGATCCCATCAATCATCCCTCATTCACACAACACTACGGTTCATGACTTTGTTTGTTGCAGAACATTTGAAGGAGTAATTCTAGCCAGCCCGGCCTCCCGGCCTGGTTTGCCCTCCTGGTGGGGCAATTTTACACTTTTTGTCTCTCCTCTTTAAAACACAACCACAAACACTTTTTGGAGGGACAAAATTGTAAAATTGCCCCACCAAGTGGCAAACCAGGCCGGGCTGGCTAGAATTTTTGTTGAAGGAGATGATTTTCATCATAAACAAGACAGCTCATAGTGGGATGTATTACTTACACCCCCAACAACCCAATCGTACCACCACACATATTTGATTATTCTTCAATTGGTCCTGATGCTATTCGCAGCTACAGACTGGACCATGTATCACAACAGGTAGATGGTTCAAGTACTTTATAATTAGGTTGTTCACCACCACCATACAACACATACCACCGCAGGACAAATTTTCATATCTGATTTGGGACGATTTTGAAGCTCAATTCCAGAAATTTCTGCACATGTACATTGAAATTTTGCAATGAATATCCTTTGAGGTAAGGACTCTTCTTGGACTTTGTATTTAATGGCACAATTTGAAATTACTTGTTTGTGATGAATGCAACTAAGAAGAAAAAGAAATTTGAGGTCGACTTCTACCCATGCACTTCACCTTGTGTTCTCCAAGTGGTTGCTTTTAATCATTTGTCTTCTTCGAATTCAAGCTCGAGGACGAGCTTCTTCAACTCGAGGAGTATGATGTCAGCAATATTAACAAGTTTAGCAATATTAGTATTAGGAATAATTGGGCCTAATTAAGTAAGAACCCAAAACGGTAGTTAAGTCACTAGTAGCCAATTAGGTTTAGGTAAATTTGCTTGCCAAATAAGTTATAACAATTATAAATAAGGTAAGGGTTGTTCATTGATATACAGTTGATGATTTCAAGAATATTTGATTTTTTCATTATTTTCCTTTAGCCTTTATCATTGTTATTTCGATTCTTATTCGTTTATTTAGAGTATTATTTTATTTATTTCAATTTACTACTTCAGTTTATTCCTTGGTTCTATCATAATCAGTTCATTTTCTCTTGTTTTCCAAGGAATTAAAAAATCCAAACCCCAACACTGATAAAAACCAAGGTAGTCAAAGCGTGAAGCGAAGCCAAAGTGAAATCTAATGGCTTGGCTTTTTCAAAAAACGAAACGTAAAGTCGTGGCTTTACGGAAGTGAAGCGGCCCTTAAAAAACAATTCATATTATATTTAAAAAAATGCATAATGGAAGTATGTGCTCTAAAAAATTAAAACCATGATTTCCTTAATTATATATTAATTACATAGTGTTAAATGTTAATTGAATTCAAAAGTTTATTTTTTTTTATTTTCTAGGCGGGGTGCCCTCGAAAATGCAGTGGGTGCGAATAGCCACCTAAGTTTAAAACAGATATCCCTCCCCCTGCTCGCACTGTTCATCATCTTCCTCTTCCCCTGTGTACTATTCATCATCTTCCTCGGTCTGCGCTCGAGCAATTCAGCAAGTTTCTCCACCTAAAATCATATCCTCTCTTCTTCCTTTTCTATTCTTATTCCTTCCCTCCATTTCTGTTCTTTTTTCTGACCAAAATCAGAGAAAATTAGTAAGATAATTGCGTACTGTTCAGCGTCTACTTCCTCCCCCTTCGCTTGCGTCCGAGCAATCTGACTGGTTTCTTCACCAAAAATCTTGTCCTCTCTTCTTCCTTTCTATTCCTATTCCTTCGCTCTCCCTTTCCGTTCTTTTTTCTTACCAAAATCAGTAAGATAATTGTGTATTGTTCATCTTCTTCTTCCTCCGTCTGCGTCCAAGCAATCAGGCTGGTTTCTTCGCCTAAAATCTTCTCCTCTCTTCTTCCTTTTTAGTCATCTTCATTCCCTCTCCCTTTCCGTTATTTTTTCGACCAAACCAGAGAAATTCAGTAAGAGAATTTGAAAAAAAATAAAATTGAGTCGTTTTGTAACATGAAGCCACCACTTTGGGCGCTTCAGGCTTTGGCAAAAAAATGCAAAAACCCATGGCTTTTTGTAGCTTCAGAGTAGTAGCCACGCTTTGACCGAAGCAAAGCGAGATATCATGGCTTGGCCTGGCCTTAACTACTCTGGTAAAAATAACTAAAGATTCTAGCTGAAGTTATAAAAAGATTGCTTTTCAACTTTCCTACAAACATTAAATTGACTTTTCCAAATCACTATTTTGTCCTTATTTGAGATGAACCATACTAACATACTAATTACATTATGCATAAAAAAAACCCAGCTCGCCTTCCAAAAAAAAACATACTAATTACATATTTTACCCTTTTTTCTTCTGTTTTTTTTGTGGTCCATTTTTTCTTTTGCATTAATTTCTGAAGTGAAGTGGACCTAATTGTTATCATTTTTAACCGACCTAAGCGTTGTTGGATTTTTCCCAAACCAATTATGTTAGCGTATTAACTGCTCTTTCATGGAATCTCTATAATAGTTAACTAACCACTCTTTCATGGAATCTCTATAATAGTTAACTAACCAATCATTTCATTTGTTGTTTCCTTTACTTTTTGGTTTATATTAACATTGTGAGTAAATGAGAGCCTATCTATTTACCAACTGAAATCCAAGAAATGGACGTATTTGAAGGTGCCTTAGTATATTTTTCAATTTCTTTCTTGAGTTATTAGTTTACATTAATCTTATTGAGATGAGTCAATTTTATGCACACATTCTTCTTATTACTTTATTTAATTGTTTTTTTTAAAGATGGCGGGAGTCGGGACTTCCCTCTCAAACTATTCTACTTTGGCCGAATGTTTAAGAGAAAATATACATGGATCTAACTATCATCCAAGGATGTTTTATAACAAAATAAGAGAATAATAAACATAGTAGATAAAGAAATTGTGTATTCTGCCTTTCTTCTTCACTTACAGAGTATATGGTTCACTCTTAGTTCTGAGAGTGTCGTATAAATCAGTATCAGGTACAAAATGAAGAGGTCTTAATCATCAGTATGGCGGAGAAAACAGGCCAACATACCAATGCTAAATGGAAAAATGAGTAGCAAATATGACATAAAGGAGAAAATGGATGAATATCCTATCGATGCAACAATTTCGGGGTTATCTCAAATTTTCAAAGATAAATCAGGGGAAAAAAATCTACAAAAAACAACTTAACCTACCAGAATAAGTCCAATGATATTTGCTGGATTTCCTGAATAAACTGGAACTCTACTATGACCAACTGCCATTATCGAGGTTAAAGTCTGCCTGAGACAATAGGGGAAAGGAGAAATTTAGAATACCACTGGGTGAAATATTAAAAATGTAGCATAGGTAAAACAGGTGACAACCCACAAATCAAGAGGAGCATCCAGATCAAGGGAGAATGCTTTGGATATGGGGGTCATGGCATCCTTGGCAGTCTTTTCAGTTAATTCAAGGGCACCAGCAATGATGGTAGTTTCATCATGCGATAAATCTCCACCTTTTCCCGCCTATTAAAGAAAGCATAAAACCCATTTGCTTAGAAATAAAAGAATAAACAGAGAATGATACATGACAGACAGACAGACAGACAGACAGACAGACAGACAAACAGACAGACAGACAGACAGACAGACAGAGGACCAGCCAAAAAGGCAAATATTTTAGACAACAGACTCCCTATTTTAATTTCCTATGAATAAAATATAAATTAATATTGTAGACATTCAGATTTCACACGATAACTATTTAGACAACAGTGTCTGATATATCCTAGAGTTAATTAACATATCTATACAGAAATATGCTGATTAGATACAAGGATTCAGGGTATTTTGAAACCCGAATTACAAGACATCCAAAATGAATGTATTTAGTATTTTTTTCTTTTTACTACTTCTACTTGAGGTGATATGTTGAACAGGAGTTTTATAATTCATACTTCTTGACAGTTATAGCTCGAGTAACGAGATTAGATTTCAATTTATGGCCATTGACATCCTTATGACCTAGAGATGTCAATGGAAAAAAAACATTTGTAACTTTTTTTGGTGGTGCCAGGAAATTTGGCAAGGCCCCGTTGGTAATGGTGTTGAAAGGGCTAGGTGATGTTTATTAGTGGATGGTAGGGTGCTTGCTGTATTGCACAAAACTGTTAGTAACATACATCGGATGATACATTATGGGATTCTAGCTACTCGATATGTATCATTTTTTACTGTATTGTTATTGGATATCCTTCCATTAAGGCCAACAATGAGGGATTATATAGCATTGTCCAGCATCAAGAAGACATACAGATTCCTGACATGTTCTTATTTGGATTGAGATTCATTGATGTATGCATATCAACCAATGCGATACAATCAGGGTGGATACATCAATACAGGCCTAGAATAAACATCCCAACCAAATAACAAAAATTTTGCCACTTTAATATATATAGACCTCATTTCAAGTGCTCTGAGGTACTCTACAGGCCATATGGAAACTAAAGAGATATTTTAAAACACTTCTTATCTTCTAGATCGAGATGATGAATGATGATACTTGGTCGACAAACTGCTTAGACTTCAAAACACACTTTGAGTATATTTTTTTGGATAGGGAGGTATATATCTTAGTATGGTTACTATCGTACACTTTCTCGGATTTGATAATGTAAAACTTCGTAGCATATTTATTGATATGCTACATTTTGAAAGACTTGACACTTTCTTGGCAATACAAGCCAACTATCACAGTCTAAGCTTGCACTACAATCACTTACTGTAAATTAGTAAGTTTTTGGTTTCTGAATAGCAGGCCCACCAATTCTATGCAGTCCTCAGGGAAGCCGTATTACAAGATTAAGATGAATTGTTGGCTTCTGAAAGGACAGCTTTGGAGCACGAAATGGAATCCCTATTACCTAGCAGGGATAGTTGTAAACACAAACTTGTAGAAACGGTTTCAGTTTTCAGGTAATTTAAGAAATTCTTTATCATATAAGTTACACAAATGTTAACAGAATCAAAGGAAGTCAGGAGCCTTATCATACACTAGACCTGTGTGCATGTGCTTGGTTGCGCACTCTATATTGTAACAATATTAATTTGATACAAATTCATTGTGGAACAAATTCAAAGCTAGCTCATTTTTTATAAATTAGACCAGGGAGGACCAAGGGCAATTTCACAATTTTATAACAAACGTAATTACAGAAGCTCAACCATTTAGTAAGACAAATTCAAATGGTGACTTTGGACATCTTGACACGTATGAGTGTGAAGTTAAAACTTTCACCTCTGAGCTTTGAGTATATATAACTATATATGGAAATATTGTTTTCAGATGTGGGTATTACTTATGTAACTTTGAAAATTGGTGTTGAACCAAGAGACGACATTGGTCACAAGGGTTTTGCTATTAACAGTTGAGATATAGAATCTCCTGCGGAAGATGACATAAATCGTTACAGACCAGCTATTTCAAGGGAAAAAAAGAAAGAAAAGAAAGACGCTTACTTCATTGCCATGAAAATCCACGAATGTCTTAAGTTCAGCTCTCCGTAAAAGGACAGCATGTCCCTTCCCAAGCAGCCAATCCAGTACCTACGAAAATGATTAAAATTTAAATAAGAACCAAGGTGCACATCAAATACTCCATCAGGGACTAAAATATATACATGCAGAGATAATTTATAGACAGGAAAAGTTTTCATATCGCTTGATCAGATAATGTACCTTACTGATTGGATAGGCAATTGGAAAGAATAAAAACAACAAAACTCGGACAAAGGGTGCTGTTGTTGCCCCCACCTTCATGCCATAGCGAGTACAAATCGCTTGAGGTAATATCTGTAATCCATTTTAAAGAATATACATATGATTAATGTAAGGAGGAAGATAAATGCACATAAATAAACCATAAATAGCAAGAGTTCAATTGAAGGGACCTCTCCAAACATCAAGATCAGAGTTACTGATAATAATATGGCAGCCCAGGGTGCCACCAGCTTGTCCAAGAAGATCGGAAGGGACTGCGGAAGATTTCAAATAAACACAACACAATTAACAAGTGTCAAATTAAAACTTACAGTAATGCTATTGTAATAATACAATAAGTAAAGCTTGACAAACCTCCATTGCTAAGGAGTTGCCGATCAAAAGAGTGCATAATAAGAGATGTTGATTCTTTACCACAGGATATATTTTTTCTGTACAAAAAGCAATAGCTCGAATTATCCAAAAATAGTTAAATGCATAAGCTTATAAGCTGAATCAAGTGTGTCATCATCTATGCTTCCTTAAACAATTCAGGCGTATAAGACTAATCTAATTTCGCCATTCATCTACCTAAGACAATATTTTTGTCAAAAGTGTACAGAATTTCCTTACTATTCAGATCCCAATATATAACTGTTTCCTACTTTTTTAGAGAGGCAGGCAAAACAAAATTGAAACTTCATCAAAATGGAAAAACTGAACGGTGAAGGAGATAATCACCAAGCTACAAAAATAGAACCGGACATAAACTTGTATGCACTTCTTTTGTTAAAGTTGCATTCAACTCGTGTACACTCAATTACCAGTTGGTGGAAAATAGGGCATATAGCATAGTAAAAACACCAAAAGTTAATAAAAAAAAAAAACAATGACAACAAACATTAAGAAAGAGAAGTCCATTGTTCTAGATAAGAATTCAAAAGATATGCCTTTGGGATAGAGAGCCATGCTAAACAACTGAGTAAACTACAAGCAAGACCAATTTAAGTGGGATCCATAGCCTTGTCAGCTTTCAAGAAACAAGTCCTGCCTCTTTAATATTAACCCTCAAATAATACTTTGTGAATCTAATAATCACATCTATAGCATCACAGAACTTCGCATTAAGAGTTGGGGCAATTGCAGGCATCTCCAAAAGGCACATGAAAGGCAACTCATGACTAACAGATGTGGCCTTTGTGAAGACCATGAGGAGTCCATCTCGTGCCTATTTTTCTCTTCCTCTTTCTAGGTTAAGATTTAGAAAGCTAAGTTGCTAATTGCAGGGCTGAAACACCCAATAGGCTAATACTATAGAGTTTAACCAAAAGGCTACCCAACTGTCACATAAGATTTTCTCCTTCAGGATAACTGGATTTGCCACAGGGTTCTGAATCTTCTGATCAGCAATTGAAATCTAGTTCGAAAGGAATCGTAAAATCTTCAAGAGAGTCATTGCCTACTGAGTGTATCATCATCAGACACGTTAAGCTTGCGGTGTGACAATGGTAAATTGCATCGGATACCCTAAAAGATGCTTGCTTTGTTGACTTCATGTTTAACTGAGGGAAATTGTTGCTTTGAGTGCATGATTTTATAAGGGTTTGGGTTCTTGCTCTTGAGCCTCTCGCTTTTAAGAGGTTTTTTTAATCAGACGAAACAGCAACTAAAATTTAATTAAAATACTAAAGGAAACGCAAATGTGAAAGTGAGGGAGATCTATGTTTTAAAATGCTAAAAGCTTATCTTAAGAGCTTATTTTCAACTGGTTTTCATCTATTTTTCTGAGTGGATCTATGTTTGGGAGCTATGCAAGGCAACAGTGTTGTTGAAATAAGTTACACCTATAGTCGCCATCACGGACCATAAACAACGAGTCATGCAATATGTTACATCAATTACCATTGTTCACTCCCTCAAATCTCAAAAGAGGTTTAACTAGTATGTATACCCTTATTATGGAACCTCGATTGAAATCCAACTAACAAATTTATCCCAGTGCATTAAAAAATGTCCCCTTTGATTACGTTCCATTCTACCTAAAGTGTGTTAGGTTTTCGAGCACCTAATTTCCGTGTCTCTTTTTGTACAGATTTCTTTGCCAAAAAAAAAGCAATATGTTACATCAATTACCATTGTTCACTCCCTCAAATCTCAAAAGAGGTTTGCTAGTATGTATACCCTTATTATGGAACCTCGACTGAAATCCAACTAACAAATTTATCCCAGTGCATTAAAAAATGTCCCCTTTGATTAATCTTATGAATGAACCTTCAGTGAGTTAACTCCTACTGAAATCAATCCTTAATCCAACATATGGAGCTTCTAACTTGTAATTCTCTTTGAATTGTCGTGGGGTGGGACTGAGACATAATACTTGAGGCTTAAATGATTAGTTAACACCAAACAATCGAATTAAAGAGATAAAATGTTTATATGTTTGCTATTATTTCCTGGTCAATTCTATATGATTGCAAACGAAACTGAAACAAAATAGGAGCAAATTGCAAGAATCAAAGGGAATTGGGGATAAAATACCAGCATGAATCCGATCTTGAGGACGGCCAGCCTTGATAAGCACCTCAAGATCAACAAGACCCAGAGACATCAAACCCAAAGTAAGACCAGCCATCAACCCAGCGAAGGAGACCAACCCTACGCTTACAATTACGTAGAGCCAGAACTGTGTGCCACAACACGCGATGTCTGCTCCCATTTTGACTCCTCACCTCACCTCACTTCACTCACAGAGGAAACAAGAAGAAGAACCACCATCATCATCATTTATATACATAAACAAAGAAAAGAAAGCGTAGATAAAGTGTTTGATGAATTTATTGACAGTAAATTCGATGCGAATGTTCTCTCTACACTTGTTTGGTTTGGTGAGGTCACCCACTCCTCTCTCCGCCTCTTTAGTTTTTACTTTACCGCCCAATGGCGGCTCGGTTTTACTTACTATTGAACTTAACTTGGTGATAAGGCAGCAGGAAGGTATCTATTCTTTCTTTTACTTTGTTGCACCACCTTGGTATACCAGCTTTGCCCTTGTTTTGATCAATGCCTCATCGCTATTGAACGTAATACAATTAATGGTCCTACCACAGGGACATGTCTCATGAAAGATCTGCCCGATGGAAAGTGAAGTTGCACGTGTCTATATTTTGTTTTTACATTTGGGCAGAGATTTCCTCAAACACCTTACAACATTTACTTTTTGAACTTGGCTAACCGGCGAGGAAAACAGCGAGGACCCTCCATTTTTTCGTGATGCGTGCATCCCATCTCTTGCACGTATCACGAGGGGGATGGAGGGTCCTTCCTTCCTCCCTCGCTGTTTTCCTCGACAATTAGAATTGGGTGTCGATGCGTTTTACTTGTGCAAATATTTCATTTCAAGACTTTTTTTTCATTTTATTACGTGTCAATGCGCTTTACTCATGCAGATATTTTTTATTTAATATTTTTTATTTTATTTTATTACAACAATTCAATGATAAGAAAAAATTATATTGAATTTGTACACAAGTCATATGTAATTTTGAAGGGCTTATGTATAATTTATAATTAAATAAAAAGCTTCAAATAAAAAATGTTAGGAAGTTAAGTATAATTAAGTAATGTTTGAGAAATGATGATTTTGATTGTAAAAATATGAAATGTGAAGGGAAAAATCAAAAATCAAAAAGTTAGCTGTAAGGCCCTTTTTATAATTTTTATAGATAATTGGAGGGCTTCAAATAAATTATCTATAAGGCTTAGGTATAATCAGTGAATGTTTACATGGGCTAGTTTTGATTGTAATTAGGTTAAATTTTGGAGGGTGAAATGGGTGGGATTCGGGAATTATTCGTTTCAGCAAGAGCTTTTTAGGAATCTTGAAGAAAATTTACAAACACACTTTTGCACACATGCACTGTTCATCACACCCATTTTCGTTATAATAGTCAGATTTGGCGTTTTTATTTTATTACTACAATTTAATAATAAGAAACTTTATTATTAAATTTCTAAACCAAATAATTATATATAATTTTAAGGCCTTATGTATAGTTTATAAATAAATAATGGTCTTCAAATAGATTATGTTAGGGGCATAGGTATAATTGTTTAATATTTGAGATTGGATAATTTTTATTGTAAAAGTATGAAATGTGGAGAGAAAAATGAAAAATTCAGAGTTAGATGTAAGAGCATTTTTATAATTTATAGATAATTAAAAATGCTTCAAATAAATTATATTAGGGGCTTTGGTATAATTAACGAATGTTTACAGGGGTTGATTTTAATTATAAATAATTTTAATTATAAATAGTTTAAATTTGAGAGGATAAAATGGTAAAAATAAGTCATATTGTTTTTCATTTGAATGACATAAACACCCTTTTTTCATTTTTTACCCATCTTTTGATTTTTTTTCTTTGTAAATACTATAGAGTTGGGATGGGCAAAAAGGGGAAAGAAAATCAGGTTGAAGAAAAATCATTGTTCATCCAAGGGAATTTTCATTATATTGTGCAGATGATTGATTTTATAAAATTAGAATAAAGTAGATTTGGTGGGTTATTAAAATTTTATTTCTTTGGAAAGTAGGACTTCAGTCCCTTTGTCATTTGGACCATTTTTTTTAAATTGGGTCATTGACCATTTTTATTTATTTATTAATCTCTGCTCGAAGACTACAATATTGTTGCTACCTAATATCTTCGTCGCCTCCATCTCACATGGGAACTTGCTTTCATTCCGATTCATCGCCTCCACTTCACAGGAAGACTTGTTTTTGCTTTGCTCTAGTCCAGTCCATCTAAGCACTGGTGAGTCTCGAACCGGCGACCTCTCATAAGAAGAGTATATGTCCAGCCAATTGAGATACAATTGGTGGACGCATCTGGACCATGCTAATCTGTGAATAAAAAATATAAAATAAAGTACGAAATGAATGTTTTCGCACCAATCCATCGCCTCCACCTCGAATGAAGATTTGTTTTAGCTTCGCTCCAGTAACCTCTCACAAGGAAAATGAATACCCGACCAACTAAGCTACAATTGGTGGTCGCATCTGGACCATGCTAATCTGTGAATTAAAAAATATTAAACAATACAAAAAAAATTATTAACATGAAGATCTTACGAGGTTGGTTCAAAATTCGGAATAATAAGATTTCCAATTTAATTTGTTAAGTGAAAAACTACACACTACGCCAACCAAATCCATACATCAACCTTCCTCTCTCGATTCGTTTGGACCATTTGTCAAAAATCATAAATGTACAATGAACTTGGACACCAGAGCCATAAAGGTACAACAAATTGAACACCAAAGCCTGGAAGGTGCAATGAACCTGCACACTAAATCGTCGTTGTAAAGTAGAAAAAAAATAATGTCGGTGTAAAAGGAAAGAAAACTGGAAGTGCCCACTAAAAAAAAAATTATTTAAACAAAATGGATCGACTTCAAAAAAAATAAAAAAAATGGGTCGTTGACCCTTTTTATTTATTTATTAATCCATACCCGAAGACTACATGACTGACCTATAGGGTTAACCTAACCAGGCCCGAAGGCTACAATTTTGTTGCCACTTAATATCCTCATTGCCTCCATCTTGCATGGAGACTTGGTTTCGTTCTGGTCCATCGTCTCCACCTTGCATTAAGACTTACTTCCGCTTCACTCCGATCTAATCCATCTAAGCAGCTGCATTCAATACCCGAAGGCTTATCAACGATGGAGCACATGCGCTCCTAATAATCGGGTGAAAACTCACAAAATCCAAACTTGTGAGTCTCGAACCCACGACTTCTCACAAGGAAAGTGGATGTCTGACCAGCTAAGCTACAATTGATGGACAAGGATCAACTAAATACGGCACAAGGAAAGAAGAGGAAAAATAATGAAGAAATCAGGCATTTGTAAATATGAATTGTTGTAATTTATTATAGTGGATTTTATCACACCGAAAGATCTAGGGAGTACCTCGATTAGAGGGAACCACGTTAACACTTTGTTTGTTTATTTTATCTTGTTTTATTAGTAATCATCAATTGTTCTTTTTCGTATCTTGAGGCATCCACAGAAAAAACTCATTTACAAAATGGCGGCGTACGTGGGGATAACTAGATTGGCCTCGAATAAATGGAAAAGATATTGCCTGGATCGTATAAAAATAAGTCTTGTTACTTTTTATTTTCCATGAATAGTTACTTATCAAATTTTGTTTATTGCATGAGATATTTATTTAACTAATTGAATTACAAAAAATTTGTTTTATACTCATTGCATAAAATTATAGGTGGTTGTTATTCTAAGCAGACTAAACCATCACGAATTTGACCAATCAAATAGGTGAACTCTAAGTTCTTTTATAGAAATATCTAAGCCATAAATTTTTTTCATTCATCTTATATGGTTTTGACATCACCTATTATGTATTAGTGTGCTCCCTAAGATATTTTTTTGAAGGGGATTAATCTCGTGACATGTCAAGCCATTGAGGTTCATCCCTATGTCACCGTAAACACACTCACCTTGCCAATAAAATCAATAGCAAAACATGAAAGTTACAATAAAAAGCTACTCTTCACAATAAAAAAATGTATTTCAAAAGCATTATAAGTAGGCACTTACAAATCAAATTTTACATGTCATAGTAATCCAAACACACGTTTACCTATCATGGTTGTCCACTACACATGATTGCATGGTTTTCTCTAATAACAATAAATTTGAAATCACAAACAACAACAAATACACATAAAAACTAACTATGAATTTATATGTATAATTCAAAATTACAATTGGTAAAAAAAAAAGAATAAAAAAATAATGTGAGATATTAAAGGGTGTAAAACAATGCATAGATTTAAGAGATTTGATTGATGAGAAATTTTCTAGGGCCGTTAGATTGGAGCATGTATAGTCGTTAGATGAGAATTTGTTTGACCTTAGACAAACTTATACTTCCACACCACCACTTATCTCCCACACCACCAATAATAGTTGTTTGTATTTCCTTTCCCCTCCCAAACCGAATTCATGTAGTCCCTTTAAATCTCTCATCTTCCCTCTCACCACTAGGACTCTCTCCCACATTCCACTCACTCTCTCAAATCATCTTCTTCCCTCCACCCACTCTCCCAAATCATCTTCTTCCATGTCAATCTCTCCCCCACTCTTTCAACTGTTTTTTCCCAAAATTTTAACATCTTCTTCCCTCTCATTCACTCACTATCCCACAGTCTTCGTCTTTCATCTCGCACTCATCCATGTCTCTCCCTCATTCTCTCAACAGGTTTCCATTGTCCCAAAGGGTTCGTGTGCAATAATCTCTCCAAAGATCGATTGTGTGCGATCTCTCCAAAGATTGGTTGTGTGTGATCTCTTCCATATGTAATTTTGAATACTAAATGGAATAGTAAATTGAACTCCAAACCGAACTCTAAAATGTGGAACAATAAACAATGACAACAACATTCTTCAATGTAAAATTTAAATAAACTTCAAAACTCAAAATCTGGACAGAGTTTGCGTCTTCGCATTGGATAATGTGAGTGGGAGTCTCACATTCGCATAGGGTTGAGCAAGTTTGTGATTCCATTCGCATTGGTCTGGGCGAATTTGAGACTCCCATTCACATTGGGTGAAAAACCCTTTGTTTGTTTTCTGGACAGATTTGCGCGACTTTAGTAAAAGGACCATAACTTGCTCATTTCAAAACATTTTCAAGTGATTCAAATTGTGTTCATTAGATAACTCAGAATACTACATTTTCTGTGCTTTTATGAGCTTGAGAATCTGTCTCCATCGAGTGTATAAGTTGGCCGAAATTCAAGGACACTACCATATTTTCTTTACTGGACAGATTTGAGTGACTTTATTAAAATGACCATAACTTGCTCATTTGAAAAACATTTTCAATTAATTAAAATTATTTTTATTAGGTAACTCAGAGTACTACATTTTCCTATTTTGATGAGCTTGAGAATTGGTCTCAATTGAGCGTATCAATTGGCCGAAAGTTAGGGACAATACCCTAATTTTATTTTCTGGACAGTTTTGAGTGATTGTCGTAAAATGACTACAGGTTGCTTAATTGAGACTGATTCTTAAGCTCATCGCAATATCAAAATTGTAGTACTCGGATTTATCTAATAAACACAATTTGATTCAGTTCAAAATCTTTTGAAATGAGCAAGTTATGGTCACTTTACTAAAGTCACTCAAATCTGTCTAGTAAAGAAAACAGGGTAGTGTCTCTGACTTTTGGCCTACTTATATGATCGATGGAGACCGATTCTCAAGATCATTAAAACATAAAAAATGCAATAATCTGAGTTATCTAATGAACACAATTTGAATCACTTGAAAATGTTTTGAAATGATAAATGTATGGTCATTTTATGACAAACACTCAAACTATCCATAAATAAAATGTCTGTTTTGATCCATTCGCATTGAACAATGTGAATGGGAGTCTCAAATTCGCCCAGACCTATGTGAATGAAAGTCTCAAATTTTCCCATACCTATGTGAATGAAAGTCCCAAATTCGCATAGGCCAATGCGAATGTGAGTCTCCCAGTCGAATTATCCAATGCCATTGTGCGATGATGAGTACGACATTGATGTCGATGGAATTGTAGTTTCTATTTTTTTAGTGGTGAACTGTGTTCAGACTTTCTCAATCTATTCACTTAAGCCAAAGATAGATATGAAATAATTCTATTTTTTATTCTTTTACTCATTTCAATCAGAAAGTCAAGTGTTTGTTGAGATCCATGTCCTTTCAGTGCATACTTGCAGTAATCTGAGTTTTTCTTGATATGTGTAGTTTCCATGGGTTTCATATTCTATTGGCAATTGGTTGTTTTTACTCTTACATTGGCGATTGTAGTTTCCACCAAAATCAAGTGTTTGTTGAGGGGGTTGTGCGTGAGAAGACTGGAGAATAAGAGGAAGAGAGAAGAGGGGAGGACAAGAGATAATGAAGGTGGGGGAAAGGGCGGTGCAACCGACGGCAAGTGGGGCGGGATGCGTTCTTCTTGTGAAGAAGATAAAGAGGAGAGGATAGGGAGAAAAGAAAAGGAGAAGAGAAAAAACACATATGTAATGGTGGTGTGGTTCAGTAGATAAAAAAAAAGGTAGTGGTGTGGGACAACACTTTTGGTGGTGTCAAACAGGGCTTGCCTATTAATATTGAGATATAGGTATTATTTTCATCCCC
This sequence comes from Berberis vulgaris, assembly GCA_963556465.1. NCBI lineage: Eukaryota > Viridiplantae > Streptophyta > Magnoliopsida > Ranunculales > Berberidaceae > Berberis > Berberis vulgaris. The sequence continues at coordinate 17,077,404 of OY747129.1, read as the reverse complement.
TGATCATTTTTACTTCAACAAAGTTATCTATTTTATTGACGAATCTAATGTTTTTTTTCAGCTTTTTTTTTTATTAACGAATCAACATTTTATATGGCTTGTGAATATGAAACCACATCTTTACTTGCCCCGGTACCAAAATTAGATTCATGAGAAAACATCATTTTAGTCATTATTCACAATAACAAATATCTAAGATCTTGATAATGTTATTCCTTTTGGTGTTTCTATTGTTTGATCGGTGATACACTCGCAAAAACTCGATTTCTTTTACGTTTCTCTTTCAAATACGCCTAAAACCCTCAATTTTCTTCAATTGTCTTCTCTTCAAACACACCTAAAAAACCTGAATTTTATTATCTTCACTTCATACATACTTCGTGCTTCCTCGATCATGTGGATTTTGGGTAATTTGTCTTCAAAATTTCACTCTTTTCTTGACTTTGAATTGTGTTCTTTGTCAATCGCATTAAATAGTTGTAATCTATCTAGGCTTTCGTTGTTGACATTTTAATTTTTTAGTTTGATTTGTTGTGATTTTGAATTCTAAAGTTTGATTTTTAACATTTTAAAGGTTCGACTCAAGTTTAAATTATTTTTTTAGTGTGGTATTTTTTTTTTTTGGAAGTCTGTTAGTTTTTGTAGATCAGATACAACAATGTAGTAACAATCTCTTAGATTTTTTTTGACATTGTTTATAATAATTCAAACCTCCTCTTCCATATCTTTCCTTTGATTTTTGTGATAACAAAGAAAACTGAGTTTACTTTTATTTTTTTCTTTACATTGCAGTTGTAAGAAATGAGAGATCATTTAGATGAATATGATGTAATAGATGTTTCGTTAAGGATAATCAATCCAGAGATGTTGGATTTCAATCATTTGAAGGTGCAAAAGTGTCCAAAAATGGAAAACTTTTTCTTAATAGTATACCTTCTTGTTCACTTACAGAGCTATATAGAAAAAAAAAAGTTACTACAACGGAACATTGTTTTTCAGGTGGTTCATTTAGAATATTCTATAAAAAGAAAGTTTTTATTGGAAGGAAAGTTTGAACAAAACACATTACAGAAGCTTTTTTCGAATTGGTCCTTGGACGGGAGATAGTTATTTGAACGAAATTGGTCACAATTTTTGAGTAAGATCATAATAGGTTTTCAGTTTATTATTCGAAGGAAAATATCGTTTGAGAATGAGAATAGATACAATAAGATATTTTTTTTCTTAAATGATGACTATATGGAACATCTCCTACCCCGTTTATCATATACCAAACCTATTTGGATATGACTTGACAATAAGTATTTGTATTTTTTTCAGTTTATCATTTATATCTATTGAAAAACAATGAATTAATATATATTATATATTACAAATCAGGATGGTGTTTGGGATTGGAGATAAAAGACGTATGAGATTTATCTAAATATAATAATCTAACGGATCACATAGAACTTAAATCACCAAAAGTGCTTGGGTTCGATTATCATACCTAACATTTTTTTTATTTATTTTTCATCAATTGTTGATGGTGGAGATTAGGCGTGTAAGTATGAAGGATGAAAACTTAAGAGTGATCATGTTTTGACAAGTTTAAAATTTTTATCGTGCCAACGACACGGGGAATACCCTAGTCTATATTACAAAACAGGATGGTGTTTGAGGTTGGAGATAAAAGATGGCTGAGATTTACCAAAATATAAGAATCTAACGGATCACATAAATTTTTTTTTAAAGGCAAGCGTGCCGCCGATGGGTATAGAACCCAAGACGTGGGGGTTAAACCACCACAGCCTTAACCATCCAACCAGGCTACCATTGGCAGATCACATAGAACTTAAAGCACCAAGAGTGCATGTGTTCGATTCTCATACCCAATATTTTGATATTTTTTCTATTGTTGATGGTTGTGATTAGGCATGTAAGTTTGAAAGATGAAAACTTAAGGGTGATCATGTTTTGAAAAGTTTTAAACTTTTATCGTGCCAATGGCACGGGGAATACCCTAGTATATATATTATCTATATTACAAAACATGATGGTGTTTGAGGTTAGAGATAAAAAATGGTTGAGATTTACCAAAATATAAGAATCTAATGGATCACATAGAATTTATAGCACCAAGAGTGCATGGGTTCGATTCTCATACCCAACATTTTGATATTTTTTTCTATTGTTGATGGTTGTGATTAGGCATGTACATTTGAAAGATGAAAACTTAAGGGTGATCATGTTTTGAAAAGTTTTAAACTTTTATCGTGCCAATGGCACGGGGAATACCCTAGTCTATAATACAAAACAGGATGGTGTTTGAGGTTGGAAATAATGGTTGAGATTTACCAAAATATAAAAATCTAATGGATCACATAGAACTTAAAGCACCAAGAGTGCATGGGTTCGATTCTCATACCCAACATTTTGATATTTTTTTTTTCTATTGTTGATGATTGTGATTAAGCATGTAAGTTTGAAAGATGAAAACTTAAGGGTGATCGTGTTTTGAAAAGTTTTAAACTTTTATCCTGCCAATGGCACGGGGAATACCCTAGTTATTATTATATATACAAAACAGGATGGTGTTTGGGGTGGGAGATAAATGACGATTGAGATTTAACCAAATATATGAATGTAATGGATCACATAGAACTTAAGACACTAGGAGTGCATGGGTTCGATTCTCATACCCAACATTTTTTTATATTTATTTAATTTTCTTCAATTGTTGATTAGGCATGTAAGTATAAATGATGAAAACTCAAGGGTGATCATATTTTGACAAGTTTTAAACTTTTATCGTGCCAAGTTTTAAACTTAATGGTGATCATGTTTTGGCACGATAAAAGTTTAAAACTTGTCAAAACATTATCACCTTTAAGTTTTCATCCTTTATATTACATGTCGAATCACCACCATCAAAAATTGCATTTTGATTCCCATACCCAACATTTTGATATTTTTTTTTTCTTCAATTGTTGATGGTGGTGATTGGGCATGTAAGTATGAATAATGAAAACTTAAAGGTAATCATGTTTTGATAAGCTTAATGGGTTGACAGGATGAGGAAATCAGGTGTGAAGTCTAGGCAAGATGTCATAGCTTTAAGTTGAGAAGTAGTGCCTAGAGCAAAACTTTATGTTTGCCATTGAATTTAATGTCAGGGCACTAGAGTTGAACAAAACACGACCAAACTGATCAAAATCGAACCAATCGGTTCGATTTCGGTTTTAAAAAAAATGCATAACCGAAGTGTCGGTTCGATTTTCGGTTTCTATGTGATTTTAACCGACAAAACCGAACCGACTGAATATAATATGTTTAAAATAGTTGGTCATTTCGGTTCGGTTACGGTTAGGGTTTGCATAAATTAGAATCGGTTCGGTTTTATTAATGGTCGGTTTGGTTTGAAAATTTTGAAACCAATCAAAGTCGGTTCGGTTTTCAACCCTACAGGGCACTTGCTTTTTCAAAGCCTTATTTTTTAAAACATGCAGTTACCATGCCTTGGGTTTTTACAACATAGACTGCTTGCTGACATGCATACTTAACCAATTATTTTGGGAAGAGAAGTAATGGATGGTGTTTGTGTATAAGTGTATTATGATTTGCAGCATCAAACAAATATTGGTCAATGGACAAGTGTTGTGAGGTTCAATTGCAATTTTTAGTCCTATGGAAACATTTGCCAATATGTCTCGGCCAAACTGCATAGTGCAAACTTTAGGGAAAAAGATTAGTATGCAAATTAAGAAGAAGATAGAAAAAATAACATCTTTAGTTTGAAATCTCTCTCAACTTCTAAGAACTTTTATATTCTGGGCATGGATAAACATCACCATTTGAAATATGTTGTTCGTTTAGGAGGAAATTAGAAAACTAAATGATGAAGTCAAGGTTAAAAACCTACAGATAGAAGACATAGAAAGGGAAATTGCTAAGACTATTATAGCTTCTCAAACTAAGATGGAGAATACATAGTTATCACAAGTGAAAATCAACTTATCTGAAATTAGGATTGTCTTTTTGTGATCTTAAAGATTTTTCATTTGGTTTGATTTTTATTGCAGTCATTTGTTGATTTGGTGACACAACTGAATGAGAGATCCTTTGAACTCGAGGTAATCCAATCGTAACTATCTTTACCATGGTTTTGCTCTTTTGGGTGCTTACTTATTATCTTTTTTATGCAGAACAATAACATTTATCGGATTGCCTTGCTCTGTTTAATCCTGTAATATGTACAATTGCAATTTTAGATTTAAAATGAGATTGTAATGCGACCTGTAGCTTGCACTATGAACTGTAACTTGCACCATGAACTTCATTTGTCATTCATAAAAATATGTTAATCTATTGAATGACCACATTGTATTAAGCATCAGGTGAAACATGTCATTAACAAAATTATTCAAGAGAATCTAAACCAAAAGGTAATACCCATTCTCTTTCCAACACCAAATACAAGATTCAAGATGCGAGTAAGAACTCACTAACATGTGTTTATGTGTTGTTTCTTGGCGTGGCTTTATTTCAATAATGTTAAACTAAATATTCAATCAGTTTGTACACCATGGAAATATTGCAAATACATTTTTCTTATTGGTTTCTAAGCATAGTGTTAAGATAATAAACTAAATTTTCCCTTTACTCCATGCTATGTTCTAATATCCTCCAAATAATTTGAACACGAATAGATATGCCAGATACCGATCATCTAATGTTATCTTCCCTTACATCATGCAGTGAAAATGCTGGTGACTTGAAGGTGTGGGATTGCAATATTTCCTGTTTGGAAGTTGAAAATCTGCACAAAACCTTCATATGTGGGTTCTTTCGACAGTTATACCCAATATGTCCATGATAGGCTTCAAGGATGTGCTACTCTAGAGGTACTATATTTCTTGCTCATTGGTATGATAATTTGTATTGAGTTGTCCTAGATTCTCAAACCTATTGTGGAACATACTCGAGATTGTATATATTGAATTAAAATCTAAATTTTATAAGCTTTCTTAATAGCATGAGCCATGAAGGATCTGGCAAATTACGCTGTAATGTGAAGTTATTTTAAGATAGTGAGATAGTTCAAATCATAATTTAATGTGCAGTTATTTTGAGACTAAGTAAAATATTCTGATTTGAAGCCATACTTATTTCATGCAGGATAACTCACAACTTTTCAATTTATCAATTAGTGAAGCTTCGATGGCAGAATCACGTAACAAAATTCTCCTAACATGTGGAAGGCAGCTATGGAGGAAACAATTGCTTCCTTGCTGCTAACTGTCTCATGCTCTGGAAGTAAAGAATTTGAGTGAATGGACGGCTAGCTTGCAAAGTGACGTAGAAGGTAGAGATTCTCAAAGGAAAAAGTGTACATGAACATAGAGAATTGCTTCATTAATAGATTTTTAATTGGTGACCAATTTGCATTTATTTATCATAATATGATGCTCATGGTTGTATTCAAACTTGGAGTACCACTAGAGTGGTTATTTGTGTATGCTTGGGATTTAGAGAATGATAGATGCAATTTTACTGTGTATGACAAATTTTAGTGTTGGACAAAAAATGAAAAACAATGTAGGCTCTGTTAAAATTTCACAAAAAATATTATATTCTGTTGTCTACTCAAACATTTAGCACATGAAACAATGTAATATTGGTTCATTTGTGTATATTTGAATTTTGAAGAATTACAAATGCAATATGATAAGTTTTAGTGTTGGAAAGAAATTAAGAAAACAAAGTAAACTCTGTCAAAATTTTGCAAAATAATTTATGTTTTATTGCCTACTCTACCATTTAGACTGTGAAGTAATGCTATAGTGCTTTATTGTGTAAATTGTTTTTTAGTTTTTATGTTTAATGAATTACAAATGCAAATTTACAAGGTTGATTGTTTAAATTTCACAAAAAATTGTGATTAATTTAGTTTAAGCTACCATTACAGAAACACCAAATATTTGTGGTTGAGATAATGCCACAATAGATATTAAAAAGTTGAATGCCATGACAAATATTAAAAAAATATGTTTAGTGGTAATGGTACATGTGCCGCCACCTTAGGGTATGATTAGTGACACGTGTCTTGAACGACAATATATATTTATTAGATAATTTTTTTTAAAGGTAACACCTAATTATTATTTGAATAAATGGGCTCATGATAAATTCCTTACTCAGTTATTCTTATTTATTTGAGTTTTATATGAATGACAAATGTATCCATTAATTCCCTCGTGGAACAGTTAAATTACACGTTGAATGGTGGAACAATTGCACTCTGATTTTTCATTTTTTTTCACTTTGTTTTATTTACATAGAGTGTTTTATTACACGTTGACGGGATAGGTAAGCTATTTAATCCATTATTTTCTGGTTTAGTTTAAGCCCACGTACCAGTAGCTAATGTCATATTGAACTTAAATCCCTAGAGGCATATGTTGGAAAAATTTTCAACACGGTATAAATCCTAAGAGGCACGATAGAAAGATAAACCGCGATGAAAATAGTTAACACTGTACGGTAGTGCCAACGGCACGGGAAATACCCTAGTATATATACAAAACATGATGGTGTTTGGGGTGGGAGAAAAAAGACGGTTGAAGTTTAACCAAATATATGAATCTAACGGATCACATAGAACTCAAAGCACCATGAGTGCATGGGTTCGATTTCCATACCCCATATTTTTTATATTTATTTATTTATTTATTTTTCTTCAATTGTTGATGATGAGTGCATGGGTGATCATATTTTGACAAGTTTTAAACTTTTATCATGCCAACTGCACGGAAAATTATCTATATTACAAAACAGGATGGTGTTTGAGGCGGGAAATAAAAGACGACTGAAATTTATCCAAATATTAGAATCTAACAGACCACAAAAAACTTAAAGCACCAAATATAAAACTTAAAGCACCAAGAGTGCATGAGTTCGATTCCCATACCCAACATTTTTTATGTTTTTTTCTTCAATTGTTGATGGTGGTGATTATGCATGTAAGTATGAAGGATGAAAACTTAAGAGTGATCATGTTTTGACAAGTTTTAAACTTTTATTGTGCCATCGACATGAGAATGCCTTAGTCTATCTTACAAATCAGAATGATGATTGAGATAAAAGACGACCAAGATTGAAAGTTTGGGAAGATGTTGATAGTGGAGATTCATTATCAACAATGAAATTTTTATAAATAAGTTGCAAGTAGAAGGGCAAAGAAAATAGACATAAAGGTAAAAAAAAAAGTTAGTGGAATGCATATGTGGCGGAGTGATAAAATTTTGTATTTTCTTAAAATATAAATCATCATAGCTATCAACTTAGTTGTCGGATTAGTAAACTTGGTATGGTTGAAATGCATTTTTGAATATCTTTCCAATGAAACCAATCATTAACACAAACACTTACAGTTTTAAATATGCATTTCATGCCGTATTCATTTTTTTTAAACAGTAATGTAATGCACTTTAAGTCATAAGTATTTTCAATATTAAGACACATTGAAAATGTAAAGATCTACCATATCACATAGAGGAGGGACGAGAGGGTGTTTGGCTGAAATTTATGTTCACATAGGACTGAAATACCCCTGAACAAAGTTGAAAATTCTCCTTCTATCATACAATTTGAGTGCTGAAAGCAGGGGAAATACCGTAGTTTATACCACAAATCAGAATGGTATTTGGGGTTGGAGATAAAAGACGACTGAGATTTACCCAAATATAAGAATCTAACGGATCACATAGAACTTAAAACACATAAGTTTGTTGATAAACATAGTTCACGGTTGAGATTCGTTTCATCTAATGGTTGAGACTTAAAGTTAGCCTTTATGTCTTACCTTCAATCAATTTCCAATAAAAACGCATGGGTTCGATTCTCATACCCAACATTTTGATATTTAATTATTTTGATATTTAAAGTAGAATAAACTATATTTATAATGTTAAACTTTTATTGTGTCAATGGCATGGAGAATACCCTAGTCTATCTTACAAATCAGAATGGTGTTTGAGATCAAATACGAAAAAAGATTGAAAGTTTGGGAAGATATTGATGGTGGAGATTCATTATCAACAATGACATTTTTTTGTAAATAAGTTGCAAGTAGAAGGACAAAGAAAATGAACAAAAAAGTTGGTGGAATGCATGTGGCGGAGAGATAAAAATTTGTGTTTTTTTTTAAATATAAATCATCATAGCCATCTACTTAGTTGTCGGATTTTAGTAAACTTGGTATGGTTGAAATCCAAATTATGGGCCTCTCTTGGCCCGGAAGACTATCAAAACCAATAATTAATACAAACGCTTAAAGTTTTAAATATGCATTTCACGTCATATGTAATTTTTTAAAAAATAACTGTAATCTAATACACTTTAAGTCGTAAGTATTTTAAATATTATTAAGACATGTTGAAAATATAAAAGATCTAACAGATTATATAGATCTTGGACGAGAGGGTGTTTGGCTTAAATTTATGTTCACATAGAACTGACATACCCCTGGACAAAGTTAAAAGTTCTCCATCTATCATACAATTTGAGTGTCGAAGGCACGGGGAATACACTAGTCTATATTACAAATCGGAATGGTGCTTTAAGGAATTGAAAATAAAAGACGACTAGGATTGAAAATTGGAAAATATGTTGAGGGTTGAGATTCATTTTCTATAATGCCATGTTTGTGAATATAATACGACTATAAGGGCAAAGAAAATGAAAAAAGTTAGTGGAATGTACATGTGGATGATTAAAATTGTCAAAACTATTTGCTTGGTTGTCGAATTTTGGTAAACCTGATATCTTTGGAATGCATATTTGAAGAACTTTCCAATAAAATCTGATAGGTCCAAAAATCATCCTCTTGCGAGTTTGACTTGCAAAACAACTGTTAGAATGCCAATGACCACCTTTTTGGTGGTTGAAGGCACTCCGATGCTTAAGTCAGTAACTCTGTTGGAAGAATGAAGTAAATCTGGACAAAACTCAGTTAAAGTTGCATACCTTTGTCGAATGTTCCCTTTACCTTTTATAATGGTCGTAGTTAACTCTCTGCGTGACTTAAGCATGTGAGGCGCAATAGAAGGAAATGTTTCTGTAATAGTCTTCTCCTTAATGAAGATGCATTCGTGGAGGCGTCGGTCCCTCCACAGCTCTTTCTTGGTGCAACGTTCTTCTTTATAAGAGAACGCACATCGGGCTTTGGATTTGGACTTTGATTCGTTTGGGCCTGGATTCGGATCCTGCTTATGCCTCCTTAGTGGTGGGCCTAGTCTGGGCCTCTATAATTGGCCTCAATCCTTCTGGCCTTTATGAGCTGGCCCAATGGATCGGGCGATGTATTCCCGTGATGGGTCTTCATGCCACATGTACGGCCGTGATGACCGGTGTTTTTTGATGTATCATCAGCCCCCTTAGTTAGTGGGTATCTTTGCATATCCACTAACTGTGTGGCGGTTGGTATTTCGATTGTGTTTTTGCACTAAACTTGATGCCTAATAACTTTTAGTTTCCTTATCTTCTTGGTTACTTCCTTGTCTGTTCATTTTTGCGCACATTTTCGATGTGCCATTATGTCCCTTACGTCGCTCCATGAGCGATCTCTTCATTTCTCAGTTGCTTAAAAGGTGTTGTGAGTACTCTCCTTATTTCTTTACACCATCTTTAGTGTTATTTCCTTTCTTCTACTGTTTCTTTTTCCTCGTTCGTTCTTCCCTATTTACGATGCCTCCTGGTGACATGTTAGTTGGTGATCAGTTTTCCACTTGTGAAGCTCATTTTTGTCCAAACAAAGCCTCTCAAACTACCCTGGATAGTGTTCGTTCCAACTATTCTTTGCCTAAGGACCTTGAAATCATTCTTTCTCATGAAACCTACAGTCCTTGTTGTCCGAGGACGCTCTTTATCCTTGCATGTTCTACGCCGGTCTTTGATATTCGGTTCCCTGTTCCGGAGTTGTTCTTGTCGTATCTGAACTTCTTGGGTATTCCTCTTGCTCAAATGGGGTCGAATGGCTTGAGGGTTATGGTTTCCACGTATGCTAGGACCATTTTCTCTGGTATCTCTTTAACCCCTTGAATCTTGCATTCCTTGGTGGGGTTCAACGTGAGGCCCAACCATACCTGTTTCTATATTCTTCTGCGTGTTTTGGTAATCTTAATGACGACATCAAGGGTTGGTCGCGGGATTGGTTTTATGTGTCTGTCGGTTCTGGTCACTTCAATTTGCGTGGTCTTCCGATAGTAAGGTCTTTCTGAGTTCCTTTTAAGCATCAAAATATGAAATTGACTGCTGAGGAACAGATTATCAGTAAGTGCTTTTTGAAGCTTTTGATGGTCCCATTGGATTCCTATCTTACTGATGATATGGTGAGGCGCAGTGGTTTATACATCATGAATGAGACCAAAAGGGCTTTGTTGATCGAGAGGCAAGCTACGGAGATCGCTGCCCATCCTGTTGGTGATGAAAAGGTCGTTGATCGGAAAGTGAGCTATGATGTTACGGATCTCAATGCTCCTATCTGTACTACTTTCGATCCTTCTAGAAAGAAGAAAGTAGCGAGGCCTATGAGTCCAACTAAGCGGTTGTTTTAGATTTTCGACCGTGTGTCGAAGAAAAAATGGCTTGTTGATTCTGTGCGTCGCACGACTATTTATTCGGATTCTGTGGATAGAGATCCTTCGAGGGAGGACCGCTGCTCTCTGCAGGAGGCGGAAGAGATGAAGTTGGCCCTTGAGAGAAATGAGAAGGATATCGTTCATCCGTTGGACGACAGGGGAAAATAAACTTTTCTCAACTTATGGTGGTATTGATGTAGTTAAGTGTTCTGATGAGGATCCCCAGTCTTTGGATGACAAGATGTTCCAATTGGCTATTGTTCAATCCAAAGCTCTAGTCAGTCGTGATCGGGTTCCCGAGTTGCAGTCTTGTCCTCCTTTTTCTCATTTTGCTAACGAAGAGATGGAGGTTCCTCTTTCCGCAGCTACTTAAATCCTTCTGCTGCCATTCATTTCATTTCTGCCGAGCAACAAGATGGTGATGGAGGTTCTCCTTTTGTTCCTTCATCTTTCCTGGCCATTGGTGGTGGTGGTTCCTCCATACTACCCGATTATCACGCTCTTCATTCGCGGGTCAATTGGAAGGAACCTCCTTCTGAGGAGATCCGGGTTAAATCGGATGAGAAGTTTTGTTGGTTTTCTCGTCTTGGTATGCAAGATGGTGCACACAAGCTGTTAAACGAATGGCGCAGGCGATCGGTGGAAAGGTCCTCGATGCCCATGCTGAATCCGAACCTTCATCTTGAGGATGGTGTTAGGCTTGTAATGGAGGGGATGACTCATATTGCCTATGCAGGAGTAATGGGCTTGAGTCATCAGGTCAATCACAGTTTTATGGTTTCTTTGAAGAGGAAGCTTTCTGTGCTGAGCTAGTGCTCTCCCATATTCTTTACTAGTATGATGTGTTAAAAATGCGATGCTCTGAACGAACCAAGGCGGCTGAGGTTGCTTAGGCATCATTGGCCAAAGTGGAGGGTGCTCGGGATCGATCTGTGGCCGCGCTCGAATATCTGAGAGCTGACCTAGAGGGCGTCCGCACACGTTTGCTCAATGTGGAGAAAGAGCTTTCTTCTGAGAAGGTGTTTCATGATGAAGCCGCGCGGGCCATGATAGAGCATTCTAACAATCGCAATATTGCTGAGAAAAAGGTAGACCAATTGTTGTCTACGATTGGTGAGGTCAAGGTTGATTCCTCTACGATGCTCACTGTTGCCGAGGGCCAACTTATCATTGTAAGAAGTGAGCTTGCTTTTGTTAAGGATAGATTCTGTGTCATGGAGGTGGCAGACTGGCAACACGTTGTTGATGGTCAGATTGAACTTTTGGACTATATCGAGGGTCTTGGTGTCGATTAGTCCTAGTATCGTCATCTGATTTATCAAACTTTTGAGGACATGGAAGGTGTCGCTGAAGATCCTCTGGGTGTTCTAATGGTTGAAGAACCACTTTCTCCTGAAGAGAGAGTTCATGTTGGTGATCCGGCTCCTGCAGGTGGTGGTGTTGAGGACGTTATAGATATTTCCCCTTAATCTTCCACTGTTACTATTGAATGTAGTCGAATATATTTTGAATGACAAGAATTAGCTTCTTTATTTTCCTTTGTATCGACTTTGTTCGTCTATCATTGTCTTGATAATTTGTATTTGATGTTTCACAGATATGTTTGTAGTAATCTTTTGGTGATTTGAATTTCCCCATGTTTTAGTATGCATGTCTTGATTTTGTGTTTGTCGTCTCCGAATTTATGTGGAAAGTCATTTTGTTCGCTTTTCTACTTTGTTGAATTGTTCGTTCGATCTCGTCATTATACAAAGTTGTTTTGCTCTGTTGATTCGTTCGTTTGAACAGTTTTGTTAGTGTAATACTCCAGTCGTCTTGAAGTTACTTTACCTATTAATTTTCACTTCGTTGACTCGACGTCTCAGTTGATCTGAAGATTAAGTTTTTGGTTTGACTCGGGTGTCCAGCATTTGCTTCGTTTTGTTCGACATTCTAATCGACTCAAAATAATTTTATTTAGTTGACTCGTTCGTCCAACTTTTACGTCATTAGCTCGACATTTCGGTCGATTCGAAGTTTATGTTATAGTCTGACTCAGGTGTCCAACATTTGCTTCGTTTTGTGCAACATTCTAGTAGACTGGAAGTCATTTTATTTAGTTGACTCGTTTGTCCTACTTTTACTTTGTTAACTCGACACCTTGGTCGATTCGAAGTTTCTGTTTAGTTTGACTCGGGTGTCCAACATTTGCTTCATTTTGTGCCACATTCTAGTCGACTCGAAGTCATTTTATTTAGTTGACTAGTTCATCCAACTTTTACTTTGTTAACTCAACACCTCGATCGATTCGAAGTTTCTGTTTTAGTTTGACTGGGGTGTCCAACATTTTCTTCAATTTGTGCGACATTCTAGTCAACTCAAAGTCATTTTATTTAGTTGACTCGTTCATCCGACTTTTACTTCGTTAACTTGACACATCGGTCGATTTGAAGTTTCTATTTTAGTTTGACTTGGGTGTCCAACATTTGCTTCGTTTTGTGTGACATTCTAGTCGACTCAAAGTCATTTTGTTTAGTCGACTCGTTCGTTCAACTTTTACTTCGTTAACTCGATACCTCGGTCAATTTGAAGTTTCTATTTTAGTTTGACTCGGGTGTCCAACATTTACTTCTTTGGTTGATCAGACCAAAAGTTCATTGTGAATATCTGACTTGCGTCCTAATTCCTTTTAAGCTTTTTGCATCGATTGTTTTTCACAGCGCTGTGCTATGAAATTGTTTTGCCTTTTTCAGATGTCAGTTTCGAAAATGAAACTTTATTGATTCTTCGACCATTTGAGCAGTCGTTCTCCTGGAATGGCTCCATTAAGTTGTAGAACGTTTCTTCTTTTAATCCTACGTTGCTAGTGTTTATCCTTGCGTTGGCGTTCGTGCTTCCGCTACTCCTTCTAATTTACGACCTATTTGCTTGGGTCGTTATCACTCCTCGTTTGGCACTGTTGTTATGGCCTGATGAAGTTTGTTAGTTCTTTTATAAGTGACTTTGGTCGAATTTTTCTCTGCTGCTAAAACCTTCGGAACGTTGATCTTTCGACTTCGATATAGGTCTATTCGGGTGGGAAGTGCTTCTTTCCCAGAACAGGTGCAATGCAGAGCATATATCAATTCTCTTTTTTATCTTGTGGCTCTTGCGTCCGCCTTTCCTTTGCCTTTGAACTGTTTGTATGATATGCCGACAAACTCGTCCAGTTGTCCCCTCAGGATCCAATGTTCAATTTCTTCTTTCAACTTGTAGCAATCCTTGGTATCATGTCTGTGATCCTTATCGAAATAACAGTATTTGCTATTTTCTCGTCCTTTCGAGTCTCCTTTCATCCTAGTCGGCCAGTTGACATTCTCCTAGTTTGATATGTGTTTTAAGATGTTGTTTTGGCTTGTTTTTAGGGATGTGTATGGTTTATACGAGTGTTCTAAAAATTGGCCTAGGCAGCGCCTAGGCGCTAGAAGGTAGAAAACTGCCCATATTAATGGCAGGGCGGGTTCTGGGTAGTCTGGGCGGGGTTTTGGCGGCCTAGGCGGTCTGGGCAATTTATTTTTTATTTTTTAATAAGGCTGATTGTGTTCTTATTTTATTTTTCTTTCCTCTTTTTTAGAAATAAACTTTTTAATTATTTTTTATTCAATATATGTCTAATTGTAGCAAAGGATGATTACTTAATGGAATTCTCAAAGGATCTGTGGTACCAATTTTACTAATGTAGATTTTATCAAACATGACTGAGGTTATTCATGCAATTTGAAAAAAAAATAAAAGAGTAGGTTTGGATATTTGTCCACAAATTCAATTTTATATAAAGTATCCATCATGACCAACTTCAGTCATTTGAGTTTTAATAAATTTTGTTCATGATTGTTAATTTTTCATGTTTTTAAATTTTGCATATGTATCTTGGCATTAAATTGGATGTAATTGATAAAGTATTATGCTTAACTTTTGTAAATTATTAAAGTTATAATACAAAACCTAAGACCGCCTAGGTGCCGCCTAGGCCCCTGGGCGCTAGGCACCTGCTCGCCGCCCGCCCAACGCCTAGCGCTTTTTAGAACACTGGTTTATACTCTTTCCTCATTACGCTGATTATTCGCTTGTGATTGGGTCATGCTGATTGCGATTTCCTGGATTCTTGCTGGTTGAGATTTGTGCGTCCATCACTTCGATGTTTCTTTAAATGAATGTTGTCCTCCCGTGATCCAGTATCTCGTCTTCTTTCATTTTTTATTTCTCGCTCTCTCGAATGGTTCTCCCTTTCTTGACCACTCTTTCTCCTCGCAATTTTCATTTCTTCGAGGGAGATTTGTTTCTGTGTTATTTTCAACAGGACCACCATATCTTTTGGAGTTTCCAAGTTGAAAGCATCGAAAAAGGTGCCTCTCTTCAATCCGGCGACAAAATTTACACCGGTCGTGTCGTCGTTGCACCATCAATCATTGTTAGCTCATTGGTGAAGTGAGTAACATATTCTCGTATTGTTTATTCTAGCTTTTGTCGGTTTTGCAGAAGGTAGTGGGGTCATTTCCTCATCCGTTGGCTCCCGATGAATCTGGTGATGAAAGCAGTGGCTAAGGCCTAGAAAGAATCTATTGACCTTGGTGGCAGGCTGTTGAACCAATTCATTGTTGTGGATGTGAGGCTGGTTGGGAACGTTCTGCACAGGATCGACTATGTGGTTTCTTTTAGAGCCATCATATGGTGGAAATGTCTTAGGTGATCAGTCGGGTCATTGGTACCATCGTACACTTTGAACTTTGGCAGAGTGAATTTCTTTGGCATTGTCTTGTTCATGAGTTCGTCAAATAATGGTGGCTTGGCCAACTCGTATAATATGTTGGGATCCGTGACTCTGATCCTGAACGAGATCTTAGCAACCGTCATGCCGCATTGCAGAGTTTTGTCTCAGTTGAGTTAGCTGCTCCCGAGGTTTGCCTGTTGGGGTTCCGTTAAGTCTTCGTCAATCCCTTGAGTTTGAATAGTAGAGTTTTGTTGAGGCGGTGCTGGAGTAGGGTCGGCTAGCTGAATGCGTTCTTGAGTTATTTTTCCAGCATCTCTGTCATGTATTTCATCTGGGTCATGAGAAAGTCTACCCGAGGGTCAGTGGCAACGCCGACGGTCATCTGGGTTGTCTGAACTATTGCAAGTAGCAGATTCACATTCTCAGATGTTATTGGTTCAGTGTTTCGGGTTGCATCCTCTTCTTGAGCCGTTAGTGATGTGTCAGTGGGAGAGTTGTCGCGGTCATTACTAGATTGGGGGTCTGTCGACTGCATTATTCCTTCTGATGGCTTTTTTGATATTTTGCTAGGTTGTGGTGAGCTTTATCACGCGTGTTTTGTTTTAGAAAAGGAAACTCGTCATTTCCCACAGACGACGCCAATTTGATGGTCCAAAAATGGTTCTCCTGCGAGTTTGACCAGCAAAACAACTGTTAAATTGCCAATGACCACCTTTTTGGTGGCCGAAGGCACACCAATGCTTAAGTCAGTAACTCTGTTGGAAAAAGGAAGTAAATCTGGATAAAACTCAGTTAAAGTTGTATACATTTGTCGAATGTTCCCTTTACCTTTTATAATGGTAGTAGTTAACTCTCTGCATGACTTAAGAATGTCAGGCGTAATGGAAGAAAATGTTTCTGTAACAGTCTCCTCCTTAATGGAGATGCATTCGTGGAGGCGTAGATCCCTCCATGGCTCTTTCTTGGTGCAATGTTCTTATTCTTTACGAGAGAACACGCATCGGGCTTTAGATTTGGGTTTTAATTCGTCTTGGCCTGGATTCATATCTTGCTTACGCCTCCTTAGTAGTGGGCCTAGTCTGGGCCTCTACAATTGGCCTCAATCCTTCTAGGCTTTATGAGCTGGCCCAATTGATCAGGCGTTGTATTCTTGTGATGAGACTATGTACCTCGTGTACGACTGTGATGACCGGTCTTTTTTTATGTATCATCAAAACCAATGATCAATACAAACACTAAAATTTTAAAAATATATACTTTATTGTTACATAACGTATAATGCATTTCATGACATTAGTATTTTTCAAATAACTGAGACGGGTTGATCATCCCATTAAAAAAGAAGAGATGAGACAAACATCTTAATGCAAATTTAAACAAAAAAATCATGAAATTCATGTTTTGGCGAATACATGGTTTAGGGGATAACTCACTTGGCATTTGAAATTTTTTTCCCAATTAAATCAAATTTTGACTGAGTCTAACCTAAGGGTGTGTTTGGTTGCATGGAATCCCATGCCATGGTAATCCATGAGGGGACCCCTATATTGTAGGCTAAATTGATGTATCACTCCACATCCACCATTTAATTTTGTGATTAATGGTGGGAATGAAAGTCCCATGAACATGGGAATCACATGCTTTGGGGGACCAAGGAGTGAAATTCTCATGTTCATGGGACTTCCATTCCCACCATTGATCACAAAATCAAATGGTGGTCAAATGGTAGATGTGGAGTGATATATCAATTTAGCCTAAAATGTAGGGGTCACCTCATGGATTCCCATGGCATAGGATTCCATGCAACCAAACACACCCATTAGGTATTATTTATTTTTACCTTAAAATAAGCTTGCACTTCAAAACTGATTGAGGGTGAAATTAGGTATGGTGACGAGGGTGTTAAGTACATGATATTTAGCAAAAAAAAAAAGTATGTGGAGTACCAAAGGCACGTGGAATACCCTTTGCCTTTCTACTAGAGGGTGTTAAGTACATGATATTTAGCAAAACAATTGTTATTTCATAAACAAAACACATCTATCTTACAAATCATAATGGTGTTTTAAGAAATTGGAGATAAAATATGGCTATGATTGAAAGTTGGGAAATATGTTGAAGGTTGAGATTTATTTCCTATAATGGCATGTTTATGAATATAACTCAACTATAAGGGCAAAGAAAATAAAAAATTGTGAAAAATGTTAGTGGAATGTACTTATGGAGGGGAGAGAAAATTTTGTGAGTTATTTCTCAAAATTAAAATTGTCATAACTATTTATTTGGTTGTCGAATTTTGGTAAACTTGGTATCGTTAAAATGCATTTTTTAAGATCTTTCCAATGAATCCAATGATCAATACAAATGGTAAAATTTTAAAAATATATATTTTATTGCGAAATAACGTATAATGCATTTCATGTCGCCCCATTTTTTCCAAATAAATGAGACGGGATCATCCCATGAAAAAAAAAGAAAAATAAAGGATGAGACGGACATCTTAATGCACTTTTAAAAAAATATATTGAACTTCATGTTTTGGCGAATTCAAAGTTTAGGGGAGAACTCACTCTCGGCATTTGAATTCTTTTCCCAATGGAATAAAATTTTGACCTAGTCTAACCCTAAAGTTTATATTATATATTTTTACATTAGAAAATGCTTGCACTTCAAAACTTATTGAGGGCGAAATTGGGGATGGTGGCGAGGGTGTTAAGTACATGATGTTTAGCAAAGAAAAGTATGTGGAGTGATAACGACACAGAGAATACCCAACTCTATATTACAATTCAGAATGGTGTTTGAGGTTAGAGATAAAAGACGGTCAGGATTGAAAGTTGGGGAAAAAGTTGATGGTGGAAATTCATTTTCAACAATGGCATGTTTGTGAATAAGTTATAAGTAGAAAGGCAAAGGAAATGAACAAAAATGTGAAAAGGTTTGTGGAATGCATGTGACGGAGAGAGAAAATTTATGTTATTTTAAATGAAAATCATTATAACTATCTACTTAGTTATCGGATTTTAATAACTTGATATGGTTGAAATGAATTTTTGAAGATCTTTTCAATGAAACCAATCATTAACACAAACACTTAAAATTTTAAAACTAATCATTGATACAAACGCTTAAAGTTTTAAAACTAATCACTAATACAAACACTTACAGTTTCACGCCATATGCATTTTTTCAAAAAAAAAAACAACCGTAATCTAATGCATTTCAAGTTGTAAGTATTCTCAATATTAAGACACATTCAAGCAAACACCATGAACTCCATATTTTGGAAAATCAAAGTTTTGGAAGGATTAATTGCAGCGGTTTTAAAAATGTGTTTTTTCTAATTGTAAAATTTTAAAGTTTGACCTATTGCCACGACACCTTCAATCGTGCCAACGACACAGGAAATACACTAGAAGGGAATGGAGGGGAGGGTGTTTAGGACTGAAATACCCATATAATCTTGAAGACTCTCTTATAATCACACACATTTTCCTATCCATAAGCAAAACAATTTAAGTGTCGAAGGCACAAGGAATACCCTAGTCTATCTTACAAATCAGAATGGTGTTTAAGACATTTGAGATAAAGTATAGCTAAGATTGAAAGTTGGGAAATATGTTTAGGGTTGAAATTCATTTTTTTGAATGACATGTTTGTGAATATAATACAACTATAAGAGCAAAGAAAATGAAAAAAATTGAGTGGAATGTACATGTGGAAGGGAGAGAAATTTTCGTGTGTTTTTTCTCAAAATTAAAATTGTCATAACTATCTACTTGGTTGTCAAATTTTGGTAAACTTGGTATCATTGAAATGCATTTTTGAAGATCTTTCTAATGAAATCAATGATCAATACTAACGCTAAAATTTTAAAAATATAAATTTTATTGCTAAATAACATATAATGCATTACATGTCAATAGTATTTTTCAAATAAATGAGACTGGTCGATCATCCAATGAAAAAAGAAGAGATGAGACAAACATCTTAATAAACATTTAAAAAAAAAATTTTAACTTCATATTTTGGCTAATACATGTTTAGGGGAAATTTCACTTGGCGTTTGATTTTTTTCCCAACTAAATCAAATTTTGACCAATTCTAACCCTAAAGTTTATATTATATATTTTTACCTTAAAATAGGCATGCACTTCAAAACTGATTGAGGGCGAAATTGGGGATGGTGGTGAGGGTGTTAAATACATGATATTTAACAAAAAAGTACGTTCAGTGCCAAGGGCACGTGGAATACCCTTTGCCATTCTGCTAGAGGATGTTAGGTACATGATATTTAGCAAAAATTGTTATTTCATAAACTAAACACATCTATATTACAAATTAGAATGGTGTTTTAAGGAATTGGAGATAAAAGATGCCTAGGATTGAAAGTTGAGACATATGTTGAAGGTTGAGATTCATTTTCTATAATAGCATGTTTGTGAATATAATACAAATATAAGAGCAAATAAAATGAAAAAGCTAGTGGAATGTACATGTGGAGCAGAGAGAATTTTTTTTATGTTTTTTCTCAAAATTAATATTGTCATAACTATTTAATTTACTTGGTTGTCAACTTTTGGTAGATTTGGTATCGTTGGAATGTATTTTTGAAGATCTATCCAATGAAACCAACGATCAATACAAATACTAAAATTTTAAAAAATATATTTTTTTTATTGCTAAATAATGTATAATGCATTTCATGTCGTTAGAATTTTTCAAATAGATGAGACGAGTCGATCATCCCATAAAAAAAGAAGATATGAGACAAACATCTTAATACACATTTAAACCAGAATCCCGAACTTCATGTTTTGGCGAATACATGGTTTAGGGGAGAACTCACTTTGCGTTTGTATTATTTTCCTAACTAAATCAAATTTTGACCAAGTCCAACCCTAAAGTTTGTATTATATATTTTTACCTTAGACTAAGCTTGCCTTTCAAAATTGATTGAGGGTGAAACTGGGGATGGTGGGGAGGGTGTTAAGTACATGATATTTAGCAAAAAAAAAGTATGTGGAGTGTCAAGGGCACGTGGAATACCCTTTGCCTTTCTACTAGAGGTTGTTAAGTACACGGTATTTAGCAAAAAAAAAATTCATAAACTAAACACATCTATATTACAAATCATAATGATGTTTTAAAGAATTGGAAATAAAAGATAGCTATAAGATTGAAAGTTGACAAATATGTTGAAGATTGAGATTCATTTTCTATAACGGGTATCCTTTGATGTTGCAGCGCTCCCTGGCCAGGGCCTTAATCATGGCTTCTTCAGTCTCGAACTTAATCAGTACATGGCGAGCATCAAGAGCACCCACCGTAAATTATCCTAGCAGGTTCCAGTATCGAGTAATCGCATCTCGTATATTGTTCAACATGGGTCATTTACTAACAAATGTAATTACCAAAATATGCTTCATGTAGTGTTTTCCCCTTTCAAAATCTTGGTGGAGAAAGAGACCTGGCACTCACCTTCTTTGTATCCAAGATCCGGTTAGCATAGATGAATTTAATGCCTGCTTGTGGTTGGCTTCTCTGGCTCAAAATTCACATGGTGTAATAATCAAAGGGAGGAGTAGTTGAATATGGGCTCGTCTGAACTGTGTGCTCGTCAATTCTAATTGGATGAATTCTCTTCCAATTATTTAAATTGAAAATAAAACAACTATAAGAGAAAAGAACATGAAAAAAAAAAAGTTAGTGGAATGTAAATGTGGAGGGGAGTGAAAATTTTGGGTATTTTCTCAAAATTAAAACTCTCATAACTATTTATTTGGTTGTCGAGTTTTGGAAAACTTGGTATCGTTGGAATTCATTTTTGAAGATCTTTCCAATGAAACCAATGATCAATACAAATGCTGAAATTTTAAAACTATATATTTTATTGCTAAAAACATATAATGCATTTCATGTCATTGTATTTTTGAAATAAATGAGACGGGTCGATCATCCCATGAAAAAAAAAAGAGATGAAACAAACATCTTAATGCACTTTTAAACAAAAATCCTAAACGTCATGTTTTGGTGAATTGGTTTAGGGGAGAACTCACTTCGTGTTTGATTTTTTCCCAACTAAATCAAATTTTGACCGAGTCTAACCTTAAAATTTATATTATATATTTTTACCTTAGAATAGGCTTGCACTTCAAAACTGATTGAGGGTGAAATTGGAGATGGTGGCAAGGGTATTAAGTTCATGACATTTTGCAAAAAAAAATGTTATTTCATAAACTAAATATATCTATATTACAAATTAGAATGGTGCTTTAAGGAATTGGAGATAAAGGATGACTAGGATTGAAAGTTGAGAAATATGTTGAGGGTTGAGATTCATTTTCTATAATGACATGTTTGTGAATATAATACAAATATAAGATCAAATAAAACGAAAAAAGTAAGTGGAATGTACATATGGAGCGGAGATAAATTTTTTATGTAAAATGATTGGCTTTGTATTGTAACTTTTATATTTCAATTGATTTCTTGGGCAAAGTGACCGTGTTCATGGTGACATAGGCACGAACGAGTTGGCATGGCAAGAGGTTTATCCAAAAAACTTATATCGTGCCATTAACATGGGGGACACACTAGTAGATATACAAATTATGTTTGTTATATGCTGCTGCTAATAACACTACTACTTATCCTGATGGACATCACCAAACCCCTAGTTTCTGAAGGACACCATCACATTTCTGAATGACACCATCACCTACTAAAGGACACCACCTAGAAAAGGGAAAAAACCCTAACTCCTCCTATCTTATTCTTCTTCAATCACCACGCCACTGCCACCTCTCCTCCCATTTTTTTCTTCTCCTCCTCCTTTTTTTTTGTCCCTGGCGGTGGTGAGGTGGTGATGGTGAGGTGGCAGTGGTGGTGGTTAAGGGGAAGAGGAGGAGAGGTGGCGGTGTCTCACCTTCTCCCATGTTTTTTTCTTCTCCTCCTATTTTTTTCCTCCCTGGCTATGGAGAGGTGGTGGTGGTGGTGATGATGGCAAGGTGGCGATGGTGAGGTAGTGGTGGTGAAGAGGAGGAGGAGGAGAGGTGGAAGTGTCCCACCTCCTCCCATTTTCTTTTTTTTTCTCCTTAGCGGTGGCGAGGTGGTGGTGGTGATGGCGAGGTGGTGTTGGTGAGGCGGTGGTGGTGAAGGGGAGGAGGAGGGGTAGCGATGGCCTCTTCCTCCTCATTTTTTTAATCTTCACCCTCGCGGCGGTTCCTCACACAAAATGTCATAAATTAACAAACACAAATGGGAATTTAAGAAATACTCATTTGAAATCAATCAACAACAAACACATTAGAAATAAAATCAATAGAAAAAAATGATAAAGGGAGGATTACCAACAATTTGAAAGTGTACAATCGCGACAAAACAAATGAGGAAGGAAACAATGTAAATGACAGAAAATGGGCCTAACGCGGAGGCTTATGCGAGTAGAATAACCCCCGTCGTAGCGGCACATGCGCACGCCATTACTATATTCGCATGAGCCGCAGCGACTGCGGTTCTGCCACACGCATGAGCCGCCGCAAATGGCCCATTTCAGTTTCAAAACATAAAAAGCGTAGTACTCTGAGTTATCTAATGAACAAAATTTGAATCACCTAAAAATGTTTTGAAATGAGCAAATTATGATCATTTTACTAAAGTCACTCAAATCTGTCTGGTAAAGAAAACAAGGTATTGTCCCTGACTTTCGACCAAATATGACACTTGATTGAGACTGATTTTTCAAGCTCAGTACTCTGAGTTATCTAATGAATGCAATTTGAATCACTTGAAAATGTTTTGAAATGAGCAAGTTATGGTCATTTTACTACAGTCACGCAAAACTATCCAGCAACAACCAAGTTGCAGCGGATCATGCGAATGCAAGTCTTTCACTCGCATGATCCGCAGTGAGTTTGAGTCTTATGCTCGCAGAGGCTTATTTCAAAACATTTTTAGGTGATTCAAATTGTGTTCGTTAGATAACTTAGAGTACTACATTTTTCATGTTTTGATATGCTTGAGAATTGGTCTCAATCTTGTGTCAAAGTTGGTTGAAAGTCAGAGTCAGAACCATGTTTTCTTTACTGGACAGATTTGAGTGACTTTAGTAAAATGACCATAATTTGCTCATTTCAAAACATTTTCAAGTGATTCAAATTTTGTTCATTAGCTAACTCAGAGTACTACATTTTTTTGTGTTTTGATGAACTTGAGAATCAGTCTCAATCGAGCATCAAAGTTGGTCGAAAATCAATGATAGAGTCTGAAACTGAAATAGGACAATACCATCTTTTATGTTTTGAATGATTGAGTGCTAAGCTATTTTGGACAAGTTTGGGTTCCACATTCGCAGGAACCAGCACGAGGGACACATTTTTTTGCCCTCACAGCAGTTCCTGCAAAGGAGAAAAAAAGAGGAGGAGGAGGCCACCGCCACCCCTCCTCCTCCCCTTCACCACTACCTAGCCACCACCACGCAATAAGGAGAAAAAAGAGGAGGAGGCCACCACCACCACCACCACGCCACAGGGAGAAGAAGGAAACAAAAGAAGGCCACCGCCACCCCCTCCTCGCTCCTCCTCCCCTTCATCACCACCTAGCCACCACCACCACGCTACAGGGAGAAAAAGAAGAAAAAAGATATGAAGAAGAAAATGGGAGGAGGTGGGATGAGAAGAGGAGAGGAGGATGAGGAGAAGGAAGAGGTGGGAAGAAGATGGGAGGAGGAGAGGTGGCGGTGGTGGGGTTGATGGAGAAAAGAGGGAAATGGGTGAAAATGGGTTAGGGTTAGGGTTTTTTTGTTTATATAGTAGTCGTGTCCTTTAGTAAAAAACAAAAAAAGGTGGTGGTGTCCATCGGAAGAAATGGCGGTGTTATTTAGTAGTTGCCTTAATATAAAGTGAAAATAACATAATTTGAGGGGGGATTGTTTTCGTCTTAGTAATCTATTGAGGAATGTTGCATATTCTATTTATCGTCTTTTCTTCTAATATCAACTCCATTGTGAGATACATTTAAAGTTTTCAAAGACGATTGAACAATGATCAAATGTAGGCATTTTTATTCTTATATTTATTTATTTGGTACGAAAATTTTGACAACCATTCAGCCTTTTTCATTACCCAAAAATGTCTCTTATGAAATTATATCTATGATTAAGTGGTTGGAAAAAAAGGGTAATAAGATCACATGAAGTTTAAAATTTTTATGATTATTCGTGTCAACTCAAGAATATCTTTCATGACAATCTAGAAAACATGATGCACTTTTGGAGAAACATGTTCGAACATCGTCCAAAGATCACATGATACAATTCTCGTAATATTTGTGTGCACACGCCTATGAATCTAACTATTTTCAGGTCAGACATTGCGTTCAATCTTCAATATCTAATTGACCGATATTAAAGTTTGAAGTTTACAACTCAGGTAATAATAAATAAATATTGTGATATCAAATTACAAATGAAAATTACATATCAGGTTGTACCCAATGAAATAAGTTTGACTCACCAAGTAAGTTTTTACGTTTACACAGGAAACAAAACTCATTTTAACGTTGTAGACTCAATTATAAGCCAATTTGGGTGCAATCCGAGATCCAAATATTTGTAAAAATTCATTTGTCATAGGGGATATGGATTTAACATCACCTATCATACATATTTAATTTATTGGCCTTTAGTTATATTTTTGTTATTATGTAAGTAAAAGGTATGAAAATACTACAATTATTTTATTTTGCCTATATGTTTGTTTATATTCTAATTAATTATTTCCATTACATCAAAATTTGTTTATTTTTATTGAGGTATTTAATATTATTTTTCAACTTTTTTTAAAGGGACAAAGAAGCACGACTTCGACATTAAGAGGCAAATCATTGCAGCTTCAAAAAAAATAATTATTGCAACATTCAGCTAAACAAATCATTAGACATTTTCTATTGTCTTGAAAGTAATGAATGTGTAACCTTTGCGATGGGGTCTGGTGTATTTATTTATTTTATAAATAAATACATTTAATATTTATCTTTTGTGCAAATGATCAATTTAAAGCCACAATGTTTTTATGGTCATTGCAAAAAAAAACGCTAAGCTTCAACGATTATTACAAGAACAATTATCATCCACATTTATGTCTATTGTCAAGGTGTTTATATTTTTTGCCACTAGTTTTTTTCGTTGTAAAAGACCATTTTTTTAATAGCATCGAGTGTCTTAAAAATGGATTTTATATTTGCTTCATCCATAACCTTTCACCAAAATGGTTGAAGGTCAAAACAAGGTATGATCAAAGTAAGTTTATTTTACATATTAAACTTAGGCAAATTTCAAAAGATATAAGCTTTTTCAAAGCATCATTCACTTGTCTCAATACGCTGATACTCTAAGGCCTCTCTTCATACATTTTTGCATGTTGCAAGTGAAATTTTTTTATTTTATTTTCTTGTTGTTTTGAGTATTTCATGCACAGTAACTAATCATCTTTCCTACTATGGAAAACAATAGCTAATGAAGGATATGTGCGCATGGTGAATATTGATGGAGATGATCGCATGGTGGATGAGCGCACTATAAAATATATTAAAAGGATTTTGAATCACTAAGGGTATGTTTGTTCTATGGAATCCTATGCCATGAGAATCTATCACCTAAATTTAAGCTAATTTGAGGTTCAATCACCAATCCACCATTTGATTTAGTGATCAATGGTGGGAATGGAAGTCACATGAGAACATGGAAATCACATGCTTTGGGGGGACCAAGGAGTGTGATTCCCATGTTCATGGGACTTTCATTCTCATCATTGATCATAAAATCAAATGGTGGATTAGTGAGTGTACATTAAATTAGCTTAAATTTAGGTGATCCCTTCATGGATTCCCATGGCATAGGATTCCATGCAACCAAACAAACCCTAAGAGTTACGACATACCTTAATCCATTCCATTTTACTTGTTTAATGAAATGTTGAAGCACATGATTCTGAATATCGAGGATGACAAATTTAAATAATAAGGAACAAAAAAACATGTTTCTCTCTTGCGCTCTTTTATTACTATAATATGTTGGCATACATACATATCAATGAACCTTGTGTATTTATTTATAGAGTAAAGAGAAAAAAATGACAATTTTCTGATTAGATGATAATTCATACTTCCCATCAAAATAGGATAATACTTATAAGAGATGAAAATCTTGGAAGCGATAATGGATGAGGTGATGGGGAAGTTAAGGAGAGTGATTGGAGAGTAGTATGAAGAAAATAAAAAGAGGAGGTTCCATGAATAGAGATGGAGGGATTGGGAGTAGGGGTGCTAATTGGGTTGGTCGGTTTAAAGTTGGACCAAAACCAAACCAAACCAAGAATTCGGTTCTCGGTTTGGTTCGGTTTTCACATTTATCAAATAAATAACCAAACCGATCGGTTCGGTTTTCACATTTATCAAATAAATAATCAAACCGATCGGTTCGGTTTCAGTTCGGTTATTTTCGGTTATTTCCATTTTTATTATTTTTCTTTTATTTATTTTTTGCTACTACATACAACCGAGTTGGCTCTAGCACAAAAGGAATAAGTCAAAGCTACAAGAATGGAAAGAAAGAAATGAAGCTTGGTTTGCAAAGGAGGAAAACGAGACAAAGAGGGTACAAATAAAATAAAATAAAATAAAAAGAGAAAGGGAAGCAGTGAAGGGAAAACAAATGCTAGATAAACACAAAGAGTTTCAAGGCTCCGACTATTCATTTATAGAGAATTCTTTCAATTTGTTCTTGCCTATTTCTCTTGATAATTCCATATGATTAAAAAAAAAATTGCCATGTCTCTCATATACATAATACTATAACATCATACAAAAAACTATAACCATAACTACATTGTTTGCATCTTAATCTATCTCCACCACACCCATGTGATGATCTGAACAAGACCGAAACCTTCTATGACGATTCCACAAGTCTCGTAATTTCATCCTGCAAGAAGGTTTTTTTATCAAATCAGAAGTGTCGAAATTGTCGCCATCGCATTGCTCATCTTTGCTACAAGCAAACAAGTGAAAAGTTTGATTGTCTTTAACAAGATTGAGTCAAACTTTGTCTCTCTTCCTCAACTTGCAAGTGGTTGGATAGAGAGAAAGAGAAATAAGGTTAAAAAACAGAAAATGACATTAATAAAAAAAGAAAAGTTGGGTAGGTGGGGAGAGGTGGGTGGAGCTTAAATAAGATAGAGAAGGTAGGTTTTTTCAATTCTTTCTCTGAATGGGGCATTAAGAAAATGAGAAAGTGAGAGTTAAGAAAGAGGGTGGGGACGTGGGGTGCATTGGAATGGGTGAGAATTTAAATAAGAGTGGGTTGATGGAGGATTAAATAAGAGAGAGAGGGTTATGAGATTAAAAATAAGATAAGGGGAAGGGTTCGGTTCGGTTGTTTCGAATGTGTGAAAAACAAAAACTGAAACCGAACCAAACCAACTCGGTTCAGTTCGGTTTTCTAATGTTCGATTTCGGTTTTTCTCGGTTCGGATTTTTTCGATTATATTTCGATTCGGTTCGGTCGGTTTTCAGTAACCAATTAACACCCCTAGGTGGGAGTAACATTCATTTTGGTCTCAACAAAAAAACAAAACGAATAATTGGATGAAAGAACTTTCCGTTTAATTTGGGGGTGGGCATGATGTTATGTCAACTCATCTTATTAGAGGTTACTAGTAACTACTTTGTGCCACCATGTTTCAAATTCTTGCCAACCTTGCTCTTATTTTTCCTCTATCCTTGTGCTTCCTAGTTTTTTTTTTTGGTCACAAAGTACACCAACCACCACCAATTAAGATGATCGACTAATATGACAGACTTCGATAAAAGAAATGGCCCATGAAGAAATTCAAGAGTGAGAAAATCAAAAAAAGAGTTTGAAGTACCACTGATAAATTCAATTTGGAAATCAAGTGCGGATAAAAGTCTTTGCCATCTAGCAAAAATACGTTTGGAAACAAGATTTTAAATTTCATTTGTTCAAAACTTCTTTTACAGATTTAAAATCAATGCATAATAAAAATGGTCGATTGTAAACATCATCTTAAAATTTCATGATGCAGAAAACAATTGAGTCACTTATACATATTTAAGAAAAATTAGGCAAAATCCTAAATACCTCAACCAGTTTATGCTAATGATTAACAATCAGTAATAAGAGATCATTTTCTAATAAATTTAATCAATAAAAATTTACACTTAGACAAAGAATACATCAAATAAAAATATAATGCTAATTAAATACGAGAATTTTATGCAAAACACGATAAGGAAGAAATAAATAAATTAGAAAAATATTTTGTAAGTCTTGTGTAAAACTACAAGTTAATATGCCTTTTTTTAGCAGTATGAAAACAATCACCTAACATTTATATGCTGCAAATATACAATAGTTACAAGTTAACTACATTTTATCAAATGCCCACATTTGTCATTAAAAATATTGTATTAACCAAGATTGTTTTAGTAAAAAACACAGGCCAAGAAATCATACTAGGTACACCCTTCCTAAACAACAATTTGTTATTTTCAAGCACATAAAAATGGAATAATTACAAAAATCTTATATAGAGGTTTTCTTCCATTTTGTATTAAAAGCAAAAGTTATAAATCTGAATGTATTAAAAAAATATATCAATTAATTTAATAAAATAAAAAAAATCCAAGCAAATAAATGGAGTGTCTTTAAATCTCTGTCATGGTCTCAAACTCAAAGCACCGTTAAAATATTTAAATTTAAAAGGAAGAAAACAATTAAGATCTTTTTGTTAGTAATATGGTTATGAACCAATCAAGACTTCATCTTTTAAGTCAAAATTAAATGATAAAAAAATATAGAAGAAATATAGGAAAACATTACCTCAAAAAATCTACAGAAAAGAAAACCAATCCTTGTAGTAAAATAAAAGTAAAATATTATACAAAAAAAAAACCGTGTCAATTTAATAAGCTACGTACATACTTCTTCTTCACGACCAATATGCTTTAAATGTGAAAAAGTTGGTCATAAAAAATATTGTAAATTGGAAAGAAAATTAGAGAATTAAAAACTTCATATGAACTCAAAAATATGCTTAATAAATTACTTCTTGAGTTAGAATCTGAATCAAGTTCAGATACCTCTCATGAAGAACCACAACTCTTCCAAACTCAAACATCAGATGATGAGTCTAATTCAAATGATTTTTCTTTCGAATAATGAATTAATTGTGTGTAATTGCAATGATGTTGTTGCACATATTAAGATGTTATCAAGACAAAAATAAGCAAACGTATTATTAAAATTCATAGATAAAAATGATGATCCTTAATTAAAATATGATTACCATGTCAAAGTCAAAGAGTTAATTAGTAAAAGAAAAATATAAACAAATAAACATTATGACAATCTTTAAGAAATAATTGACAAATTTAAGTCTTCAAATCAATGACCAGACAGACCAGTAGCTATACAAGATCTACATAAAGAAATCAGTACCCTTAAAAATGAAATTTATCAGATAAAAATGAGAATTTAAAAACACATATGTACTATTCTTAAAAGTATATAATCATCATATGCCAGAAACGCCATCAAAACTAAAAGAAATTTCACATGATAAAGATGAACATGTTCCAAAATTTTTAAATATACTTTCACAAATAAAGTACCATAAGTGGTATATCAATATTATTTTAGTGATAAACAAAAAAAATACAAAAACTACGTTTGCACTAATAGATTCGGGTGCAGACTTAACATGTGTTTCTGAAGGATTCCTTCCATCAAAATATATTGAATAAACAAAATAACATTTATATACTACAAATCAACAACAGCTACAAGTTAATTATAAATTATCAAATGCCCATATTTGTCATAAAAAATATTGTATTGAAAGAGATTTTATTAGTAAAAAACATGGGCCAAGAAATCATACTAGGTACACCATTTCTAAGAACAATATACCCATTTCAAGTAAATGAAGATGAAATAATTACAAAAGTCCTATATGAAGAGGTTCTCTATGGTTTTTTATTAAAATCAAAAGTTACAAGATCTCAATGTATTAAAAGAAAAAAATTATCAATTAATATAATAAATAAAAATCCGAGCACATAAATTATTTATAAGATTAAAATAATTACTATATAACAGAAAAGCATTTGAAAGATTCTCAACTACAATCTCAAATTACTTAGTTCAAAATAAAATTAGAAACAGAAGTTTGTCCAGATCTTCCAAACACCTTCTGTCATAGGAAACAACATTTGGTCAGTATTCCTTATGAGGAAGGACTCACAAATAAAAATATTCCAACCAAAGCAAGACACATACAAATGAACGAATAATTAGTCGAATATTGCATACAAGAAATCAATATTTTAATAAGTAAAAAATTAATTAGGAAAAGTAAATTCTCATAGATCCACTCAACCTTTTATATCAAAAAGTTGTTGGAATAAAACGTGGAACACCAAAAATAGTTATAAATAAATAAACTTTAAACTATGCACTCAAATGGATTAGATATCCAATCCGAAATAACAGAGATTTAATTAATAGATTAAACAAACAACAATATATTAATTTTGATTTAAAATAAAGATTTTTGCAAATCCAAATAACTCCAGAAAATAAGTACAAAACTGTTTTCATTGCCCCCTTTGGTCATTACAAATGAAATGTAATGGCATTTGGTAAAAAAAAAAAGTATCTTCTAAATTTCAAAACATTATGAATGATATTTACAATTCATACACAAACTTTTCAATTGCTTATAACAATGATAATTTAATATTTTAAAAACAGTTGCATAACATTGGAAACATTTAGAATTATTCCTTCAGGTTATCAAAAATAATGGTTAAGTACTATTCTCATATAAAACACACTTATTATAGAAAAATATTAGATTTTCAGGACATAAATTCATCATGTAACTATAATCCCCATAGATTGATAAATACAATTTGTAGACAAATTCACTGATGAAATCAAAGATAAAAATCAATTAAAAAGATTTTCAAGAAATCTTAATTATGTGGCTGACTTCTAGAAATATCTAAGAATTCTGTTTGAAACCCCTTTGTGCAAGACTTTGCAAAAACCCTCCTCCGTGGTCCAGTTTTCATACAAATATCGTTCGACAAGTTAAGTCAACAATCAATAGTCTACCATGTTTAGGTGTTCCAAACCCTACTGTCTTCAAGATAGTAGAATTGATAAGCATATAAATGAGACATTTTATGCCCCTAAATATACAATTGTTAAGTCCAATTATCTAATAAAAATATCTCATTACGTGTGTTTTGTGTATTTTGTAGAAATTCAAGCACTAATCTTAAATCATATACAAAGTGGCACAATAAGGCTAAGATCAACAAATAGAAAAGCTCATTGGAAGTTCACATATGCATTGTCAAAGATCAAAGATTTTAAAGCCCAAAAACCCATGAAGTCAAGCCCACAAAGTATCATCATCTACGGATCTCGAGGAAATCAAGTTGAAGATTTGGACATCCACATGGAAACTTCATCATAGCCAAATAATCTCTACAAACTCCACTATCCATTCTCACATTTGTACTCCATCACTTTTACATTCCACCTTATTTCACTCAATCACTCTTCCCTATTTCACTTCAACACTCCACCTTCCACCCCATTATCTTTACACATAAGTCTCATCATTTTTCATCTATAAATACCCCCACACATGAACACATTTGAGGAACAACGTTGGAAAAGACTTTGAAACACTTTGAAGAGAGAAGTAGTTGTAGTTTAGAGAGAAATAAGCAGAGGGAAGACCTAGAGCTTACCATGTTTGGCTAAGCTTGGCTAACATCCTACCTTTGGGTGTGGGTGAGCCTATGGGAGGATAGCTCCAAGATAACTATCTTTTAGATTAGTTATTTCCATTTTCCAGTATTAGAGAATCATGTGTAATTAGATTAATCTTGTAGTTTGGTTATATCATGAATCTATGAGGTAAGTTAGATGTTTTGTGTTTCATTATATGAATTCAACTCATGTTTTCTTTTTATACTTCTTAAGCTCAAGATTAGATAAGTTTTTATTCTTGCAATTTCTCTAACAAGCTCCTTACAATGTTTACGTATTCTTAGTCTAAGTTTCATTGTGATTTGCTAGATATTTGGTGTTTCATTTAAGTATGGATTCCTTGTATGTTTTTAAATCCACATTTGATTCTTAGGTTACTAATATACTTAAGCTTGAAATCAATTTGCTCATAATGCCATATTTTCCATCCTAAGGTGAGATGAGAAGATCCCCTTTCTCTTCCTCTTCCTCTCCCTCAGATCTAGATCGAGAATAAGTTTTTTTTTTTTTCAAAACCCAGACCCTATCTCTCTGTTTGCAAATGGATTTCCAAGACATAAATCTCAGCC
The DNA here is from genome assembly GCA_963556465.1 of Berberis vulgaris. NCBI lineage: Eukaryota > Viridiplantae > Streptophyta > Magnoliopsida > Ranunculales > Berberidaceae > Berberis > Berberis vulgaris. Next base: position 17,044,617 of record OY747129.1, on the reverse strand, counting down.
GTCGGATCAGATCCGACGGCTGTAATAGTTTCAAAACTTGCCAACATTTTAATTAAGAGAGGGTTTTGAGTTCCGTCGCTACGAGCCGTCGGATGAAATCCAACGGTTCACACAGGTGCGCAGGACGCCCTCCAGCACACCATGTGCAGGAGCCCCCCCGGGTCCAGCAACAGGAGGTGCATGTCTAGACTGAGGATTCTCCTCAAAAACATCAAATGGGTCATCAATCACCTGTATAAACATCACAATGTATGTTCCCAAAAATGAATATAAAACAAATAGCTAAAGTGACACAAATACAAAACTCACTATTCCTTTTTGATCACCACATTTGATCAGATCTCGAATTAGCTTCGGCAGATCACAGCGAGCAGAGAAATTCACAACTGCCCACCGCTCAATTTTAACTGGGTTCACAAGTCTCTGAAGAAGTGCAAGTCGTGTTAAGCTAAAAGATAAAGCAATAACATCAAATATGGGAGAAAATCAGTTACCTTGTTGTTAAAGTTCCACCTCCCATTTCGAGGAAAAAAGTCCTCCCCATTGCCAACTTTCAACAAAGAAATACAGATTACCAATGAGACCATGAATGATTACAAGAAAGATATAATTCAGATGAATCAACAAGAGAAGGATCAATACTTTCGGAGCAGGTAAAACACGGCCCTCAACTTGGGTGAAGTTAGTGTTGATTGAAACGCCACAAGCACGCATCATTTTGTCAGCATCGTAATTGCTGCTTTTTATAGTCTGCCAAAAAATAAAAAGGAAATTGATGAGCAGCTGAAAACATTGCAGAAAAACAACAGCAAACATATTAACCAAAAAGTAAACAAAGACACCCACATCAGACAAAACTTTCATTCTCTCTTGTGGCTTCTGCCTTGATTTCTCAACTAGGGAAGATCTTTGGAATGTGGACAATGCCTTTGTATAGCGTTGCAAGGACACCAAAGAACAAAGCTGCAGCAAGCAAGCTTCAGTTTAGGCACTAGAGGTCAACAATCACAAAATCAGTTAAGTCAAACAAGAAGCTTAATCACCTCCAGGGGAATGTACGTTGGACGCTTTGGTTTCCCAACATTGATGCAAGGTAACTCAGCTGAATAGCGGAGCTCAATACGGCGATGATTAACAAAGTAATCATAAACTGTTATTTCAGTTGTTTGGACTTCACCATCTCCATTCGCATCCCTTCCATTCTTTTGTTTCAATGAAAAACTAGAAAACAGAGAACACTAATTACCATAACATTGTGGAAATCACTCAACCACAGAAATATTATATAAAATGGAAATGACTCAACCAAAGTAAATTATTATATACTAGCATATTACCTGTGCCATTGTCATTCCACCATTGCTCTTAATCAGTTCCATTAAAAAAAATCATATTTTAGAATGTAAACTAATTTTTTTGAGATGCAAGCCTATTTTATAGTAAAAATACTAATTTTTTTCAGAGTCAAACTTGGTTAAAATTATAACCAATTGAATGTTCGGGATCTTGGTTTGAGTGTTCATTAAAATGTCTATCCATTTTTTTGAAAAATATTAAAAATACTTAAGACCTGAAAATATTAAAGATACTTCCGTTTGGCCTGTCAGCTGTCATATAACAAACACTCGATCGATGAGTTTAGCTCTAACATCAGAACACAAGGAAGGAAGTGATAAACTTACCTTTGCCCAATCAATCTCGTACGGATTACTCACATTCTGGTTAGCAATGAGAAAATCCACAACAGGTCCAGGCTGTATAATCATTGTAGTGGAGACATCTGCAATCATCCACCAAAAATATAATCAAAGTGCAAACTAGAAGAATCACTAAATGAAGGAATTTACAGCAGCATCAAACTAAGATAAGTTACCAATATTCAGAGATAAACCTCCTTGTGTAGCTCTGAAGCTTCTGTGAAAACCCCGACATCCTAGCACGCCACCTCCTAAATCAGTAAAATTCCGCGGGTTGTCGTGGAAAAAAGATTGGCGAACTAGCAGACATCCCCTGTACAGCATGTCACAGATTTAGCAATCAAGTATGATTAGAAATTTGCACCAACAATCTGGGAGAAGATTCCACTTACTGCTTAGCTGCATGCTGTCTTAAAATTATATCAAGAACCCTCAAAGCTTCCTGAGAGTTTTCTGACTCTTGGCCACGAAGCGCATTGGCAATGGCTTGCATGGGTATTTTGGCTGCGAAACTTATTTCAACTTTGAAGGCTTTCGACTGGTAAGGGCGTCTTAACCTTTTACGATCTCCAGCCTCGGTTGGGCTTCCCTCGCCACCAGGACTACCATTACCATTCCTTGCAACCCAGAGTTCATCAATTCAAATTCACAATAATTATCTCAGAAGCACCTAAAACAATGATTGATTCTGGTCTGAGATTAGATGGAGGTTTTGGCCCAAATAGTGACAAGGTGTTGTTGAAAGTGATGATAACATATACCAATTCATGAAATTATAAAAACAACAAGAGTTCAAACTGATATTTAGGTTTGTGGTCCTTTGAAATGTGGGGTTCTAGATCTATGAACAATGTCAATTAATCATCCTCACACTATCTATGAGTCAAGTCATATATACTAGCTCTATCATAGACAAATCTGATCACCACACAGGCACACACACAAAGAAGTCCTAAATAATAGTATTAACTAGTGGGGAGAAAACCACACACCTGTTCCAAAATCTGGATGAACCTGCATTCAGTCGTGACAAATTTTCCCTTAAATCTCCTGAAATATCCAAGATGGACTCTGCAAACGGCATACAGGGAGCCAGGCATAATATACGTAATACATAAAATGTGTACATCACACTATGTACTCTTCCTCAAAAGAAGAAGGAGACATGATAAACACAAAGAAAACTTCAAGTGAAGAAAGAGGTGATACCAATGTGGCCAATGGATCAAGTTCTTTAATCTCTTCTAAATTTCATTACTATGATGAATAACAATTGTTAAAATTCATCTATTTTATCGAATAGAAAGTAACATAGCCTGAAAACATAATGGTATTCTCCCTTTTGCCACAAAGCAGATTCTCGTACAATGTTCAGATAAACGAACAAATGTGGAGGAGAAAGAAATGGTGATAGTAGGCCATAGCCACAGTTTATTCTGAAACAACGCAGAATGCACAATTATTCTTTATTCCTTTTTTCAGTTAACAAAGTCATATGAACTGGTATTATTTAAGACCATCAGATTGAGAAATTTTTTTATATGAGAAACAAGAAATATGTTTATTTTATATAAATTAGTGAAATATAAAGCAGCAGGTAGTCACTTTCTCTAGAGATTAAGGAAATTTCATAATTGATGTAATTACTCACCTCAAGCACTCTAACATCAGAGGCATAGCTCCATCGACATTGATGATAGCCAAGAGACCACTTAGGAGGAATAAATACAGTTCATGAACGTAAAATTAAAGACATCAAGTTCAGGAAGCAAACCACAAACAAGAACAAAAAATGGAGACTACAACTAGGCAAACCGTGATTTATACACCAATTAATAGATGGAAGAATCCCAATGAGTTTCTATTTCTTATGTAGTTCAAACAAGATGCCCTCATTCAATAAAATGGAACTGTGGTTCATTATGACAGATATCGGGCTTAACCAAGGCTGTACCCTCCGCGGTAACATGCTGCAAAAAGAGAACTCTCAGAAAATAAGAAAGATCAAAATAGAACACACAAAAGTAACCCACCTACATGAAAAGACCAGAAAGAGAAATTAGTCTTACCTGTTTGAATATGCTTGAAACAGGGTCCAGACCACGAGGTATCTTAGAGAATAGCCTAAACATCCTTGACAGGTCCTCCACCTACAGATTACATAAAATTACATTTATGCTTACCATCTTGCAAAATTCCAATTCCAAGTATGTGTGTGATTCTGTGTCTATGGAGGAGAACATGGACCAGGTATTTACCTTGTCGTCCCTAAGCAATGCATGGCATCCAGAGTGTTCCTTTTCAAGTAGTTGGCTCGCATATATATATAATAGCTCATGTTGCACTTTCTGCCAAAGGAACATATATTCAATGAATAAACAACTGAAAAAGAATTCTATACAACTTCCTAAGGCGTACAACTCTTATCAAAAAAATAAAAATAAAAGATTTTGAAAAAAGGAAAACTCAAAATTTATTAATTGACTCAAATTATTACTTTGTTTTACTTCTTTAGCATCATCTATCTAGCCTAACCACAGGCTGAGAAATGACATATACCATAAAATTCTAGAAACAAAAACAAACCTCCAATAACTTCTGCTCGCTGCTAGAATGCAAGTAATGAGCTACCCTGTCTTTTTCTCGTTTTAAGCACTCCTCGGCCTGAAAATTACCACGGCACCAATATAACCAACCAGATTATTAGGAACAAAAGACAAATTCAAAGCACAAAAAAACTAATAGGTATTCACCTTTAGCATGTAATCTGGACAAGAGTCCTCTAGAATCCAATTAGAAGCCTTCCGAGAATAGTAAGCAGCTGTATCTTTAAGCAGAGCTTCCTCAAAGTCATTTTCATAACAATCCATTTGCCCCATTCCAATTTCAACAAAGATATCTAATACATTCTTGAGCAAAGCCCGATCACTTAACATCTCTACATAAAAGTTTTTAAAAAGCTTATTGGATATACAGATAAGGTAAAATATATTGGATATACAGATAAGCGAAAAGTTTGCAAAACCAAAAACAAAAATCCTTACGTAATCACTTAACATCTCTACATAAAATTTTTTAAAAAGCTTTTATTGTAAAGGGTTTTGTGATAGGAATTCAGTAGCAAGAATGATTACAACTTGAAAACTGTTGAAAATTCGGACAGACTCATCAAACCCTAATAGCAATCTATAATTAACCCTAAATAAATCAAGATGTCTGAAAATTTTGCATACCTCCACTTCAAGTTCTGCAATTTCTACAACACAATACCTTGATCTTTAATACAGGTAATCCAACATGTATAGATAGAAAATTAGAAACTAGAATACCTTGATCTTTGATGGCTCATATGTTTTTCTCATTAGACACATTCTCGCTTTCTGTGTGCTCCTTTACTTTCTCTTCTTCTTCCACTTTCTATTTCTCCTTCTTTTCATCCCCGTAGCCACTGTCCTCTTTCAGCACTATCTCTTCTTCACTATCCTCATCAGATTCACATTTCAAATTAGCAGATTCCACTTCATTTTCAACTTTCTTGTCAGCTTTGGAAAAACTAATTTTGCTTTTTCTCAACTACTGGACTTTGTTTCTGTTAGTTGACAATAACAAAAGAAAAATTAAAACCTAGAACCTAACCTGGTAATAAATGTAGTAAATCAAACTATAATGCATAAGGAAAGGACTACTTGTAAAATTTGCAGCCTGAAATATTTGTGAAACTTACTATTTCTGCTGCTTGTACTGTTACCATTTCAGTGGTAGTGACCCAAGTACAGAAAATTGAGCAACATCAATGTTACTAAGCACAGACCAAGATTTGGAACATTTGTTGGTTGACCACTTTTTTTGGCTCCATCTGCTGCCGCACTAGCAGGTCCTGGTGCTGAAACCAACTTGCTTACTGGTGGTAGAGGTGGATCTAGAACATCTGCTGCTGTAAGATCTGGTGCAGGGGCTTCAGCCGGTGCCAATGATTCTCTTGGAATCAAGTTAATACCTATTTGCAAGAAAAAAACACATATTAAGTTGGGAGAAAAAAACACATTGATATTGTTTTGTAAATTAGTAAAATGCATCAAAGATGAATTGTTCTAACTTTAAGCCATCCGTATACCCGTGGGTGGAAAGGATTTTCTTCTCAGCAACGTGGTAGCTGCAGTAAAATGCATGCACATATTATATAAATGAAAAGGGACAGGGATACACGTCAACAATGTAAAAATCTTGATTTTTAATAGGAATTATGTCGATATTCGGCTAACAAATTTTAATCTCAAAGTTGATGAAACTCTGAAATTAAGTAAACTAAATGGATGATAACAATAATAAAATAGGAGGCATGCACTTCCACACCAAAAAAATTGATTTTCTAAGTTGATGAAACTCTCAAAGTTGATCTATCATGTAATACAGTTAATATCTGCATCAAACATGAGTAGGGGCCTTGCACTTCCACACCAAAAAAGCATGAAAACTGATTTGGTTGATGAGGATTTCTCTGACCATTTTCAATCAGGAAACTGGTGAAAATTTTATAATGGATCTACCAGTGAATCTAATTAAAAATACGAACAATAATAAAATGGAAGAGACATGAGAAATAAGATAAAGTAAGAGAATACTAACATGCTGTCTCTCTCAAGGCCATTAGCCACTTGATTCAAGAAATCCAAAGTGAACATATGCAAGCAAACCTGAACCATACAAAACATATAGTCAGGGAAAGAAGTACGAAAACGTAAGCAGGGGAGGAAATGTTAGGGATTATTGCCAATGCTGGATTACAGTTTCACATACAAAAAAAAGAAACCTTTAGTTAATTTAGTAGTTCCTGCTACACACCCCAAAGCATGTTTACTAGTTTACGTTGAGACAAGGAATCAAAATTTTCCACGCCTACGACAAGTTCAGTTTGTTAGTTTCATTACACCAACCATTGTTATATTTGTTCCACAAGTGTCTTTACAGGATCACCAGAAATTTTAAAAGGTCATTGTGAAAGATCCATACTTTTTGTCCATAAACAGACAATAAGAAGAGTAAACAAACATGTTCATATCTTGAAGATCACCCACAGCCTATGATGTTTCGGTCTCACGCCATCATTTTCATTAAGAAGTGTAAATGCTACTGCTCATTCACTAATATAGGTTATACAGGGTTGTGAGATCAGACATCACATTATTATTGTTTTACAATTACGGTAAGCAAGTATGAAACTGAACATGTCTCAAGAATATGCAAGTGTAGAAGTAGAAAGATGTGATCTTATCCAAACTATCCTGTAAGAATAACTAATAATATATGGAGCATATAGATCACACACTTTGACATGCTAGCATTCCTCTAATTTCACAGATAAATCATAAAAGTTTGTGTTCCTTTGTACCATATTTTCCACTTTGAAACTAATCCTCACAAAGGTTTTTCAAAACAATTTCACATTCCTATGGAACAACTAAAAATATTTCACTGAATTGACCTTGACTGGAGCTATAGAAGAAGTGGCAAAGATTTATACATTGCTCCAGCAAAAGCGAAGGCGTCCACTTTCCTGATTGATAGCAGAGGCCTTTGATTGGTCTAGCTCACTATATTCAACCACAGACAGGGGACCACTCCTACCCCGTCTAACAAAAACACCAACCTTCTCTTGAGGATAAGCCTGTTCACGAATTAACAAAGAAAGACAAAAAAATTGTTCAACTCCTAAAAGTCACAAAAGAATGAGATGTACAGTATTGCCGAGAGTTCAGAATTAATAAACTGACGAGTTCATATTTCTCCAGCTTTTTTACTTACCTTTCTGAATTGTCCCCTTAATCTACCGGCATTTGTTTTCCTAATGAAAAACATAATTGAAGTGACTGAGTTGATTACAAATTACTGACTCAATTCAGACTTGAGATCAAAGTTTTCATATACCATTCATGTCCAGTCTTTTTTTTTTTTTTTTTTTTCCAGTTTGGACTCTAACCTATTAACATGTCTAAAATGGTGAAAAAATGTTATTTATGTTGTATCCTTATTCTTGTAAGTTTCAAATGAATGTTTCCACCATTTTATCACAGTGCCGCAGATATGAAATAGTTCCACACTATTAAATAACTCAAAGAGACGGATCATTACTAAAACATAAATTGTCATCTGCATAATACAAATCTTTACTCACCTCACGAACAACTTTTACTGCAGCAGCTACACCTTTATCAATGAAATATCCCAAGAAAGTTGGGTCTGCAACACGAACCTATTTTGCCAATCAATAAATAGATTAAGATGAATAACAATTCCTGACAATTTATGCACAATGGCACCAAGTAAGGAAGGATAAGCTCTTACCAATGCATTATCTACTCCATAACAATCCACATATCTCACACCTCGCCTAGCCATATCTTCTAACAAGTTGGAAGTTTTTAGAGCTGAAACATTTAAAATTTTGCACCAAGGTTATAAATGAGAAAGGAGCAAACAATCCCCACTTGAAGCTGAAACACTGAAGTCAGTACTTACCAGAGTATACTCCACCATTTCCATCAGGAGCCTTTGCAACCTGTTGTTACAGAATCAGGTTCAGAGAATTAAATGAACACCATTCAGAGAACGTCATTATTTCTAGATAAGCGACTACATAAAACTTGATCTAACCAGAAAAATTTTAATAAGAAAGCCTTCCCAATTCTTATCGTGTATAAATCCCTTTAGTAAGCTGGCCTGCAAGCAAAAACATTTCTTCCCACAATTATTAATCTATAAACATGAGTCACATGACCAGTTAAGTCATTAGGTTTGTTGTTTCGGAGAGGAAAAAGTAACCCAGAAGGTCGTTTTATCACCTTCCAGCCACCAAATGATAAAAGAAGAGAATTTTGGGATGGTTCATCTTCTGCAGTGATTTCAATATATTTAAAAACGAAGTACAAAATATCATTTTCTCTAATCACTTCCTTTAGTTTCACAATATTGGGATGGTTCATCTTCCGCAGTGATTGGGAAAAACAAGTAAATAAAAAGATTAAATAATGAATCTTCAAGAGGTCATTAGTGAATAAAATAGGGGAAAAGTAAGGGTTAGAGGAGGTGTCATTACCTTTACTTCCCTAAGATTTATGCATTCCTCCCAAGAATAATACTTTTTCATCTTTTTGATTGCGACCTATCAAGCAATGCAACATCTTCAGTATAAGAGTAACCAAGGCCATAAGAAAACATCATTTATTACTACATACAATTTTGCCTGTTTGTCTATTTATTGCTCGCCAAACACTTCCGAAAGTTCCATCTCCAACTTCCTTAATAATCTTGTACCTATAGTAGCAAAAAGAAATCATTATAAACTGACATCAAATGAAATGTTTCATTATAAACTTCCTTAATGTCATGCATACATGTTGTCCACTAATTGTACAATGTACTATAGTGAAGGATTGTCCATAATTTCAGCAGGTGGTACACACAATATCACAACATATTGGCCACAAATGCACACATAAAGATAAATTTGGACAAGTGAAACAACTTAATCCATTTCTTTCATCAAATGTGACTAAACTTGCTTTAAAAAAAAGGTGAAATGGCTGTATGTGATGCACCTTGGTCATGTTTTGAAACAACTCTATCAAAACTTGGTAGAAAAGACTCTTATTTTGGATGTTTTGGAAATCTTGGTGTTCAAACATTGAGGGCTTAGCTCAAAACACAAAACATCCAACTAGTTCATTACCCCTAATTGAACCAAAAGTAAAGGTAAACTAAATAGATAAAATGTAATATGCAAATCTACCTTAGAACCCAAGCTTGGTTCCGCACCAGTGAACACAAGGTATTTCACATTGTACCTGAAAAAACACCCAAAACAAATCACCAATTCAGAAAACCAATTGAACACAAGGTGTTTGACGAAAAGACAAAGAAAGAACAAACGAAAAAAAAATAAAAATTGGGGTTTTGATTTTGAGTAGACAAAGAAAGAACCAACCTTTGTCTTGTTGGAAAACCAAGATAAGCAAAGGAGTTCAATAATTGTTGAATGCAAAGAACAACAACTAACTCAAATAAGATTCTTATTATAAGCAGAGACAAGCATAATTCCATGAGAACTCAGTAAGCTATGGGGATAGATCTTCTCACCTTTATTGATAGCACTTACAATTCACCAAAACGAGGAAAAAAAGCCCCAAATCCAAAATCAAACACCAAAACTCCTAAAACCTTTTGACAACCAAAATCACAAAAATCTTCATGTACCAAGACCTGAGAGTTAAAATCGAATCCCTCGGAACACTGAACCATAACTCAAATTCACTAATCTAGTAAAACCGAGATAACAAAGCAAAAGATTTATGAATCGCTCACCTTGAGGAAGGAAAAGAATGGCAGCAGTAACCTATCCCCACCTAGTCGAAATGAAAAAAAGAATTGTGGAGATCGTAGTCAATTAGGCGAAACAGGTTGGGCGTTGACAGCACAGGGAGATCAATCGGAGAGGGAGAGCGATCGAATAGGGGGAGCAGAACGGTGAGGGAGATGAGAGCAGTCGGAGAGGGAGAGGGAGAGGGAGATGCTTCGGCTTCTGCTTCCTTCCTTCCTTCCTTCCTTCCTTCCTTCTTTCTCTGTTCTGTTTTGTTTCTCTTGTTTTTTTTTTTTTTGGTTTGGATCGAGCGGGAGCTTTGGCGCCCCCAGCGAATTACTCCCGCCCACATTTGATAGCATTTCACAATTGAGCAAAGTCCATTTAATAGCACTTTCTAAAAAAACGCTATTGTCATGTGCTATCTATCACCATTTGTATTGTAGTGACCCCTTGGAATCTCACCGCACAACTTGTTGTAACTCACATTCAAGGATTGAAAATTCACTAGCCCATCAACCCCTTTGGAATACTTCCATAGTTCCATACACCCTGTTATGGTTCAAATCCAACGAAAACGACGTCCTAGGAAACCCATTTTTGATAAATCAAACTCGAGTATGTTATTTAACAAATTGATTATCTGAGACTAACCTTGTGTTTGTACAACATGGACGTGTCACCAACTAGCTTGTTATTTGAGAAATCAATTCTCTCAAAATTCATGTTGTTTATCCAGAGAGCTGGTTTTGTGCGAGGTATAGATCAGGTGTTGAGCCAGTGAAGCCACCGAAAGAAGTAGGGTTGGATTAATTGTCTTCAACTGTACATGTAGGAGGAACTTGAAAAAGGTTGGGCGGCATTTGCAAATCTTCAACAGGTTTTGGTAGCATTTCAACAACCATACTCATTGAAGGACGATTTGCTGGATGTGTTTGTATACACCATAGCCCGACTATCATCATCTTTCTGATACTTTCTTCTTCAAATGTGTCATCGATTTCACCTAATCCAATACTTCCATGTTGCTCCAAGCGATTGTAAATCCATTGCGGAAAATAAATCTCACTTGTCTTCGCTGTGGGATCAATGTTCTTTCTCCCTCCAACCATTTCCAGCACCATCATTCCATAGCTATAAACATCGGATTTTGAAGAAACGCCCCCAAAATTCCTACAGTAAACCTCTGGTGCAATATAACCTATGGTACCTCGGGCATTGAGCATTGAAACAATACTCTCCCTTAAACCTCACAACATTCTTCTAGACAAGGACTTTTGTCCAAAGATCTCGGATCTTGGGTTGGCCAAACTTTGCCCAACAAGGGAGAGTATTGTTTCAATGCACAATGCCCGAGGTACCATAGGTTATGTTGCACCAGAAGTTTACTGTAGGAATTTTGGGGCCGTTTCTTCAAAATCCGATGTTTATAGCTATGGAATGATGGTGTTGGAAATGGTTGGAGGGAGAAAGAAAATTGATCCCAAAGCGAAGACAAGTGAGATTTATCTCCCGCAATGGATTTACAATCACTTGGAGCAACATGGGAGTATTGGATTAGGTGAAATCGATGACACATTTGAAGAAGAAAGTATGAAAGATGATGATAGTCGGGCTATGGTGTATACAAACACATCCAGCAAATCGTCCTTTCAATGAGTATGGTTGTTGAAATGCTACAAAAACCTGTCGAAGACTTGCAAATGCCGCCCAACCCTTTTCAAGATCCTCCTACATATACAGTTGAAGACAAGTCATCCAACTCCGTTCAAGAATGAAGCATAACTATGTGCCAGTTGCACATAAGTTCCAGCACTCCCGGACTTCAGTGCAATGATTTCTGTAGAGACAACACCAGCAAGATCGGCATTTCGGTAGGCACGACAAGCACCAAGCAGTATTCCAAGAACATCAACATTTGGTTGGTGAAACATCCTCTTGAAAAACACGTATGCTTCTTCCAATCTTCCAGCTCGACTAAGGAGATCTACGATTCATGCCGAGTGCTCCAGTTTTGGTTCAATACCAAATTCTTCAGTCTTAGAGTTGAATATTCAAGCCTTGGGAAACAAGACCTGCATGACTGCAAGCAGACAGGACTGCCAGGAACACGACAAGGTTTGGTTTATTTCTGGATTGCACAAGTTCATTATACATCCTCAGGGCAGTCTGACCTTTACTGTGACCGAATCCTTTCAGGCATCTTATCCAAACACTTCTTAGCGCTATCTATGTTTACCACATTTTGAGTACATGTCTATCAATGCAGTGTCGATTGAGATGCATGGCCCAACCATTATGGATCCACTTTCCTTGATGCAGTGCTCCAAGGGAAGCACAAGCTTGAAGAAGAGACACAATTGTGATGAAATCAGGTCTTTCATGGGCTGCTCTCATTTCTTCGAAAAGGACCAAAGCTTCATCTAAATACCCACTCTGAGCGTACCCAGCAACCATGGCATTCCATGAAACGACGCCTTTGACATGTGTTCTATCAAACACAACCTAGCTCTGCTCCAAACACCCATATTTCGCATACATAGTAATAAAGGAGTTCTCAAAAGCTCTCCACTTTCATTCTCTGTCTTAAAACATAACCATGTATGGAGGTTCCTCGCTTGAAGGAACCCAATTGTGCACAAGCTGCTAATGCACTTGATAAGGTATTCGTAGAGGGAAGAACATCCCACTTTAACATCTGTTGGAAGAAATATAATGCTTCATCAGCTCTATCATTCTGAACTAAACCTGAAATCATTGTTGTCCATGAAACTATATCACTGTCTACAATTTGATCAAACAGTCGAAAAGCATCGTCTATCTTTCCAATTTCAAGTGCATCGATATCAGATTTGTCTCAACATACACATCTAAATGAAATCCAGTCATCAAAATTTGACCATGAACTAACTTACCAAACCCAAGCTTCGACTCATGCGCCACCACGGAACAACGTTGCTTTCGGTCATACCATCAAAGACCAGATGGGCACGATTAATATCTCCAGATTATGAGTACATAAGGACTAATGAAGAGGAGATGTACGCGTCGAACGCCAAAGGAGTAATGGTCGAGTGGTTAAGGCCTTGTGGGATTTATCCCCAAGTCCTTGCTTCGAGACCCTCCGGCGGCATAATTTCTTTCGGGGTGATGTTGGCCTATAGGCGGCACCTCGGGGGATAGGTTACGGATCCTATCAAACACCGGCTCATCTTCCAAAAAAAAAAAAAAAAATGTACGCGTCGGACGCTTACCCATTAATAATGGCATGTTGATGAACCAAAATGCCACTCGACATTAAGCCAAGAGTAGTGCAGGCTTTTAACAAGGATGGGTATGTGTAGGCATCAGGGATGTGTTGGTATTGAGCATGGAGGAGTAAGTAGTTGCTATCGCGGTGAGACCCCTCGACGAAGAGGTTGTTGATGATCTGGTTGCATGATTTGGTTGTGGTTGGGATGGTGGAGAAAGGTAGCAATGGTGGTGGTTTCAGGTGGCCAAGGGAGTGACTTTTTAGGTTGCTCATGTTGTGATGATGAAGAGCTCATTGGAAAAAATTTGGCTTCATAAACAGCGAGGGAGCCCTTCATCCCCTCGCGATGCGTGCGTCTCATCCCTTGCACGTATCGCGAGGGAGATGGAGGGTCCTCCCTCCCTCGCTGTTTTCATCGCTGGTTTCCTCGACAATTAGAATTGGGGAATTTTGATAGTTTTAAGAGGACTGTTAGGTCACCAGTCACCAGTCACCAGTCACCCCTCTCCCAAGTTGTAAGTAACACCACCATTAAATATCAAAATCTCTCTCTCTCTACCGAGGTGGATTTCTTCGAGCTCGATCTCTCGACCAGCAACTCCTCTCACATCTCTCTTGACCTCTCCCAACCTCTATCTCAGTTCGGGGGACCTCTTTTTCTCCTATCTCATTTCTCAACCATTTTTTATGATACATCAAAATAAATCGAATTCACAATTATATACGTGGCAGAGACATTCATCACGAGGATTTGGCATCCCATCAACTCGGACAACTCGTAAAATCCAACGAACTTAAAACCAATCATAAAGGCCCAAACATGGCCCATTAAAGGAAGACGCAATTAAAGCCCAAATCCAGACTCGCACGAATCAAAACCCAAATTCAGGCCCAATACGAGTTCTCTCATAAAAAATAGGAATGTTGCACAAAAATAGTCATGGAAGGAGTTACACTTCCATGGACGCATCTCTATAAAGGAGGAGACTGTTATGAGAAACATCTCCTTCCGTTGCACCTCACATGCTTAAGTCACGCAGAGAATTAACCGCGACCATTATAAAAGGTAAAGGGAACATTCGACAAAGGTATGCAAGTTTAACTGAGTTTTATCTAAATTTACTTCCTTCTTCAAACAGAGTTGTTGACTTAAGCGTCAAAGTGCCTTCGGCCACCAAAAAGGTGGTCTTTGGCAGTCTAACATCTATTTTGTAGGTCAAACTCGTAGGAGGATGAGATTTGGACGTATCAGTTTGGCGCCGTCTGTGGGAACAACGAGTTTCCTTTCTAAAAAAAAGATCCACAAATCCTCAACCCGACAACGTTCGCAATAACCCTCCTACTGACAACAATGTATCACAAGCAGCTCGCGAACAAGACGCAGCTCAGACCATCGGGCCAATTGCACCCGACAATTGAGATCCATAACATGCAATAGCTCAGACCTATATATACAAGGAAAGTCATTTTTCTCTTCCCCATTCAAATCGAAACACAAGTCTCCCCTCCCCCATTCAAATCTTCTCTCACCCCACATTCAAAACCGATTTCGAGTACTCCTTCTTTTGGTTCGATTGTTTTTTCCCTTCTCGCAAAATAAGCAAGCAAATCTTCACTTCATCTCAGATTTTGACTCCAATGCTTCTGAAACAATATTTCAAGTTATTCATTTCTTGCAAAAAATTTCAGAAAAACAAAGTAATCTCATGAAAACTTTAGAAATTTTTTCAGAAATATTTTCAATCACAAAAACAAAGCAAACTTCACAAAAAATTTCAGAAATCACAAAAAAAAAACTATTGATCTGGGAGTACTATAAAATAATTTTCTGAAAATTTCCTTTTCACCAAGAACAATGCGAGTTTTTGCAAAAAGCTCGCTTTGTTCTGGGCGAACAACAAATTTTTTCAGACAGATTTGCGTGACTTTAGTAAAATTATCATAATTTTCTCATTTCAAAACATTTTCTAGTGATTAAATAGTGCTTATTAGATAACTTAGAGTACTACAATTTTTGTATTTTTATCAGTTTGACAATCGGTCTCCATCGAGCACATAAGTTGGCCGAAAGTCATGGACACTATCCCGTTTTCATTGCGAGACAAATTTGCGCGACTTTAGCAAAATGATCATAACTTGTTAATTTCAAAACATTTTCAAGTAAATTCAAATTGTGTTTATTAAATAACTCAAAGTACTACAATTTTTATGTTTTGAAGAACTTCAGGATCGGTATCGATCGAGCATATAAGTTGACCGAAAGTCAGGGACACTATCCCTTTTTCATTGCGAGACAGATTTGCGCGACTTTAGTAAAATGATCATAACTTGCTCATTTCAAAACATTTTCAAGTGATTCAAGTTGTGTTTATTAGATAATTCAAAGTACTACAATTTTCGTGTATGAGTTGAAAATCAATCTCAATCAAGCATCTAAGTTGGCCGAAAGTCAGGGACACTATCAAGTTTTCATTGCGAGACAGATTTCTGCGACTTTAGTAAAATGACCATAATTTGGTCATTTCAAAACATTTTCAAGTGATTCAATTTGTGTTTATTAGATAACTCAAAATACCACAATTTGCATGTTTTGATGAGCTTGAGAATTGATTTAATTGAGGGTTTAAATTGGTAAAAAATTACCCTGTTTTTAAGTTACTATTTTTTTCAAAAACAATTTTTTGGGTTATGGGTTGGTAGGAAAAAAAACAAAAAAAATATATATGATGGTGCAAGACAGCACTTTTGGTGGTGTGAAGTAGTCATTGCCTTTAAAATATGGTGGTGTCATATTAGTGAAATATCCAAAACTATTGCAAAGTTGAATTCATGTATTGAAAGTTGGTAATATAACCTAGTTTTGAAAGGAAGTTTTCTTTACAAATTTTTTTTTTATCTACCAAATTATTTTTTTTACCAAAGAAATTTATCTTCCAAATTGACTTTATCCTTCAAATTTATCCTTTATATGCCAAATTGACTTTATCCTTCAAATTCATCACCCTGTCTAAGTTTTGTTTACAAATTTATCCTTCAAGATTACAAATTGACTTTGAAAACTTCAAATAATCTGCCAAGGCTCTGACTCTGAGATTATATTTTAAGTGAAAATGGAGTCTTTGAGCAATTAACATGTGTGAATGTTAGCTGGTATATTAGATATCCATAATTCTAAAATGTCAGGCCTGCGCCAGGCTAGGCCCAACACCATTCATCATTTCAAATATGCGCATCTCAAAGATGATGGATGGTATTGGGCCTGGCCTGACGAGGGCCTGGCTGGCTTTCTAGAATAACTCATTAGATATTATAAGGTCCTGAACAAAAATGAAGACAAATTATACTTGAGGAAAGCGTCTTGAGTAATCTTCATTTTGGTCTCAACTCCATTACGATAAGTAAATAAAAGTTTATGGAGTCAAATTCATGTGATGACACTCCCTTTTTTTTAAAATGTACCCTAATTCAAGGGCATGCAATTGTACTCAATTTGGTACAACTAGTGAAATAATGGAAACACAGGCCAGGGACAAGTTTTGCTGATAAATAAGAGAGGGGATTGGTACAAGAACAATATACCTTTCGACTCGGTGAATTCTATGCCGTATTTAAAATAGATGTTGGTTTGTCATACGGTGAAGTTGCAAAAGTCTTGCACTTGCCCTGAATAGATTAACTTATTTACCCATACCTTGCACTTGCCCTGGATAGGTTAACTTAAGCTCTGGAACATTGCCTCAGAGTACTTCAGTATCTTCAAGTCTGTACCTGTTTTCCTTCCTCCGGATATTTTGTCGAAATTCTACAATAGGTTCTGTAAGCAGCAACTTTGGCCTCCTTTCCATTACATGCTACCGTTCTCAGCGGATCATGGTGGGCGGTTTGATAGGTCTCTTTGGGAGGCATATGTATCTGTAAACAACTTTTTCTCACAGAAGATGATTGCAGTGATAAACCCCGAAGATGATTATGCTTTGAGAACAATTGAAAATGTTTGCAGTCAAGGTGGGGACTGGGTTGCATGGTTTGCCAGAAAAGATGTAATAAGTAATCTTTGGCACATTTACAAAGCAGTTTGGAAACGGGAAAGCACAAGGCTCACTGTTGGTTCATGTTTGGTACGTCTGGGTCGTTTCAGCCCTCAAAGCATATAATTGGTGCTAGAGAAGTTTTCATTTAAGGATAGAGCATCAGCTGTCGTAAAAGGCAGCCCACGTGAACAACAGATCAGCTTGAACCTTCTCAACAGGGCCATGGTTGAGAGTCATATGTTCACAAACATGGGGAGTTTAAGCATTGAAGATTATGTGTGGATACATGATTACCATCTCATGGTGCTGCCTACTGTCCTGAGGAGGTTATGCATTGAAGATTGTAATTCTTGCAGGGATCAATGTCTAGCTGCAAATGTTTCAAAAGATTGTTTGTGGCAGCAACAAAAGGAGATCCCAAATGTGCATACTTTTGGGTGAATCTTGCCAATGCATATTCAGTGCCTGGAAATTATAGAAGCTTGGGAAAGTGCTTAGAAAAGGCAGTAAAACTAGAGCCTAGTTGCATGTCTACTCAATATGCCATTGTAGTTCACAGAGTCAAGGATGCAGAAAAATGTCAAGCTCTCTTTGATCAGCTTTCATGTGCTGGAAATGAAAGGGTCTCGATACTCAAAGAAGGAGATTCAGCTAATCTCTATTGGTAGCAGAAACACTATGAAAGTGCAAAGATAATGCTTGCTAAGGTGCTTGCTTATAACAATTTCCTCAATCTCACCTTGAGGACAAGGTGCTTGTTTTGGGGGGAGGAATTTATAGGTATCCAATTTACTAGACCTATTAGAGACGCAAGCATAGGCAAGGGCAGCTGTGAGCAAGACAGTGGATCAATGAACCAAGAATCAGTCCAGGAACCAGGCTATGGATCATTCAAAACAGGGACCATGCTATGCAAAGGATCAATAAGTTGTCAAAGCATCAGGAAGTTAGTATGCTTGTTAGTAATAATCAGTTAGTGCTCTGTCAATAATTTTGTTAGTGTTCTGTTAGAATTAGCAAGTGCACGAAGATGTTATCAAGTGGCATTAACAAGTGGATTAGCAAGTTGTCAGCAAGTTGTAACAGTATGTAATGAGCAAGTTGATGGTTGTCTATTCTGCAAGTGTATTCGTTGAAGGAGAGTTGTAAGAAGCTAGAGAATTCATTCATTCAACTTGTAAAACAGTTGTACAAAAACAATTGCTCTCTGGAGAGTTTCAGGCCTCTCGAATAGCCTTCAATCATAATACAATCCAATATTTCTTTCTTGATTTCTTTACTTTGAGCTATATCTTCCTGATCTTCATTGTTCAATTCTGCAGTTCATATCAAATTGGTATAATGTCACGATCCTAGTCATGAACCTTCCCCTCCTGGACAGCTCGGGCTTTTGGGAGAATTAGTTGGTTCATGATAATGAACATATCCGTAAAATGAAGGAAAACAAACATTAGTTAGGATTTCGTCCATCACATCCAAAGGTATCTTAACTTTGTAACCCATGATTTTTATTCTTCAAAAAACCTACAACGAAGTTAGGAATTAGTCCATTATCATGTTTACCACACTCAAAATCAGGCACAGAAACAATCAAATAAACAAAAAAACTCAAGAAATAACACAAGTATCTACAATGGGAGTCTGATTCTTCGAGTTCAGAACACACAATCGCTTCAACACCTTGAAAAAATGAAGCAAATCCCACAATAATCTTGAGAAAACACATAATCAAAACCTTCAAACCAAACTCAAACCGCATACCACATGCAAATCAATTAGTGAAACGCTTCATTCTTACAGGAAGATCAAATTTAAAAACGGACAAAGTTTGAGAGTTGAAGAATCAAAGCCAAGAGAGCGAGAAGAGACTGGAAGAATACGTACCTTGATTGAGATCTGAGTGGCTTGGCTTCTTCTTTCTTCAGAGAAAAAATAGGCGATGTTGAAAAGTATGTGAGGGAAGGTTTTAGGGTTTTATATATGTGTGTTTAGGGTTTGTGTCTATCTGTGATGTGTTGTGATGTGAGGGAGGGTTTTGTAATTTTTGTATGTGAGGGTTTTGAGAAGGGTTTGTGAGGGTTGGGATTGGTACACAACATTTTGATTGCTGATTGGTTGGTTCCTGAGAGATAGAGAAAGAGACGATTGTTCACAATTTTGTTGTTTTCTTTTGGTTGGTTCGTACCATGAACAAGATGGAGTAGCTGTTTGCTGCAGAGAAAGAATATGATGACTAGAAAACCAACAAAACAACCAAAATTGCCCTTACTTCACACCAAAATTACAACTATGGCGTTGGGCCTCCCATTTGGGCTTTAACCTTAGTGTTTAATTAGACATACCTCCAATGGATTTCACACTTTTGACATGACCCTCCCTCCCCCCAATTGGACAGAATCCACCCGTACGTTGAGACTGTATTTTCGAATCACCAACGTCGCCCTTATTGAAAATGGCAAAAGAATCCCAATAAAATATTCCCACTTAAATTATTGTTATGCCCCTCTCTCAACCTCCTCATGTATTTGCATACCATAATACATTCTCAATAAAATATTTTTATAAACAACAAACTAGTTGTATAAAAAGTTCATGTTTGCCCATTAGATTTCGGTCTTATTCATTGTTGGCTCTATGGAAAATGTTTTTTATCCTCTAATACTAGTGCAACAATATTCTCCATTTCAATTTCATCCAAACACTTGCTAGCAATAAAAATTACTTCATGTTCACCCAATTTTCATTTTTTAAGACACATTAATTTGGCCATGCTTTGATTATGCCTATCTTGAGCAAGTGATATTGCAAGGAAAAAACCTCTTTGAAAACAAAAATTTTGGTATATTGCCAATGTATTTATAAGATGATTAGCTATTTGCCTGGCAGTTATTATTAGTAAATTATTATGATTGAGAATTTTACATATTTGAAAAAAAAAAGACACAACTTGTACAATAAGTGTTTTTTTTCAAAATTATCAATAGAATAAAAAAAAATTTACGTGAAAAAAAACTCAAATTTTTTTTTTTTAAAATTGCCTCCCCCAGGACAAAAATCCTTTCGCTGCCCTTGACTAGATCGATCAGAGCATCAAATAAAACCCTGATGTGGCATGGGGGAATCATGGCGGCAAAACTAACAGGGTTAGGTTCAATCATTTCATGTACGGGTGGCATCAGTTGACAACTTAGGATTATATTTCTTTGTATTGGATTTGGCCAGTGAACTTCTCCTCCATTGATCCTCTTAATCATTTCGACTCTATTCAATTCAATATAGTCACTGGTTTACCCGATTAAAAAATAATAATAATAATGCAAAGCTAGTAAATAGTATTTTACAGATTTTGCCAAGTCATGGGCATCAAAATTAGACCTTCTAGGAGTATAGTAAAAAGTGCAAGAGCTACTAAAATACCCTAATTCTAGAGTGCCAAGGCTATCAGCCATTTTTTTCAGGGTTGGGGCTCTTTACACTTCTACACCTTCCATAATTGATGTTTGTAGTAGTGTTTTAAATATAATGGGTAAAAATATAAAAGAGTCCAACCCTGGCCAAAAAATTGAAGGTTGCCCTGGCTGCCTAGACTTACTAAAAAAAAATTATAGTAGTATTTTGATAATTTGATTTAAGTAGTTGAGATATTTACAAAATATTAGTTTGAAAATAGAGAAAATAATGGGAGTGAAGGGAAATGTTATGTTGACTTGTTATGCATAACGTTTACTCATGGCATGTATCTGGCACTCTCCATGGCGAAAATAACGTAAAAGAGAGGATGGGTTATAGGATACTATAAATATACCCCAAAAGTTGATGATGTACATGTTTTCAATTTCTATCATAGTTCAGCCTAGCTATCTTTTGTATACCTTTTCAAAAATTTGATGATAGAAAGATTTTGATTGGTTTACAAAAGATAAAGAAAATATTTGATATTAAAACCTGATCGAGGCATCAAGAACTACAAATGAGCCTTTGTCTAAGCATTCTATTAGCGTTTATATATGATGGAAATTTTCTTTATTACCTTCTATTTTCTCCTTTTCACCATTGTTTTTGCTTCAGGTGTGCTTGGCGACTCCCTTTTAATCCTTTGATTTTTTATTTAATGTTTTTTTAGTAGTTTTTTTATGACTAAATATTATCTTAGCATATGTTTAGTTGAGAAAGAAATCATAGAAATCTAAATGATAATAGTAGAGGGCAAACAAGAGAGAAAATTATGAGAAAATTTAATGTTAAAGAAATCTCATTATCTCTAGTTTTTCATCATGATGAACTACTCTTTATCCCCACAAGAAACTTTATTTCCATGTGGCGAGAGAACATGTCGTTCATTGAACTTTTACACTTAAGTTATTTCTTATCTCCCGACTTTTTTTTCTCACATTGATTTTTTTATTTGTAAAAAAAAAACTATAAGACATAGAACATTATTTTTATTAGCAGATAAAATTTATTATCAAAATATTTTTAAAAAATTTGATCTCTAATAGTCAATTAGGTTGTTAACTTATGGCCTTACTATATATAATAACAGGAGATTAAATTATTTTATTAGGAGATAAAATATGATCAAGTGTTATATATATTATTTGGTAGTTTTCGTCAAAATTTTATGTAAATCGTGTCATCAAAACAACATTAAAAGAAATGTTAGTCCCCTCTTCCTAAAGCAGTTCTTAGCTCCATCCTTGTTTGTTGCCAAAAAGAGTTTTAGATTCAATCACAATGTGGATGGAAGAAATGAACAACAATTCTAACCAGCCTCTTGTTTGCTAGCATTTTCTTGGATTTTTTGGATTTTTTTTACACTTCTACCCCTTCTAAAGATTGTGTTTGTGATTGTGTTTCAAATAGAAGGGGTTATAAATAAAAATAAATAAAACTATCAAACAAGGTTGGCTAGACTTAGTAAAAAATGAATGATGTGAAGTTGACTTCTAATGAGATTGCGTCAAACATTTTCTACTATCCAAGTTATTATTCCTATTATTATTATTATTTCAGTGTGTTACATACGTTTTATATTTGTTTGGCCAAAAATCTAGAGAGTCAAGCCCCTAGTGTTAGGACAGTGCCAGGGGGCTTTCTGTGCATGTGATTGTGTTCGATTGGGGCATTGTGAGCATCTCTAGGATGATGTGGGGTATTGGGCCTTGCCTGGCTCTCTAGACAAGTTCATTTGTTTAGATATCCAAGTTATGAAGTTGTACAATTTTCCTTAATATGCTCCCAATTGATGGAATGAAATGAATTTATCCGTAACATTTTTTTTTTTTTCCATTTGTCATTTTATTTGCAAATATTTTTATGTTTTAAACACATTTTTATGTGATCATTTATTTTCTATGTATCTGAATTAGGTGGTATAATAGGCATGTGCTTGTGCAGTTGAGCTAAATGTGGATGCTTGTGGATGTTAAGAAATTGGATTCGATCGTCGAGGTGGATGCACAACAAAAGCTTGTGAACATTAATGGTGGAAAAAGTTGTATCGTCTTCATGGACTTTGTCAAGTTAAAATTGCCCGAGGAGGACGAGGACCTGTAAAGTTGTGTTTTTGTCCCATTGATAATTGTACTAATTGCTATTCTTTTACTTAGATATGGGAATGGGACAACACATTTCATAAAGATTATTATTTTTATTTTTTTTACATGTAATGCATTTGTTTTAGGAAAAACTAGAATAAGACATTTATTGAATTTAGGTACGACTCTTTGAAGAGCTTTTAAGATAAAGTTACGTATATCAATTTGTAGTTCCATGTCTACTCTACTGTGACAACTATATGTGTGTTAGTTGATAAACAATAAGCGAAGGTTCAAATTATCCATAAAATTTAAACACATTTATTGAATACTTAACATTGTATATAATGAATATCATATCTATATCTTCTAAAAGCTCTTCAAGATGTTCTAGATGTCCTCTTTCAAAGGCATCGAGGCGATAATGTAATTGATTTCATCACTATTGCAAGGTTCAAAAAGGCTGAGAATGTCATCATCAGGTTGAGGGAAAGAAGTAGTGAAAAGATCTTGGTAGAAGTCATTTCCAATGGTATGCTAAGAGTTCATTTATATAATGAAGATATGATCCTACACTACACCAAAAACCCCCATTAGCAACGGTTCTAGACCGTGGGCGTAAGCCATTGCCACGGCTAAGAGCCGTGGACTACAGGGGCGTCGCAAAATCATTTGTAACGGCTATAAACCGTTGCTAAACATTGTAGCAACGGTTTTATGTTTGGATGGGGGGCGTTATTTTCAGAAATTAGCAACGGTTTTAAACCGTTGCAAGGAGAATAGCAACGGTTTTTAGCCGTGGCAAAAATAGCCACGGTTTTAAGCCGTGACAAGGTGTAGATATTAGCAACGGTTTTAAACCGTGGCTAACAAGGTAGCAACGGTTTTAAGCCGTGGCTAACCCTGGCCACGGTTTTAAGCCGTGACAAGATGTAGAGATTAGCAACGGTTTTAAACCGTGGCAAACGTGATAGCAACGGTTTTTAGCCGTTGCAATAGTTAGCCACGGTTTAAAACCGTGGCAAATTTTTTTTAAAATTTTTTTTTTTTTTTAATTTTTTTTTTTTAAAATTTTTTTTTTTTTAAATTTTTTTTTTTTGCTATCAAATGACTAAAAGCATAAACATCCAAATTTTAGTAAAACCAATACCTAATCAAATAGACAATGGGATTATTGAATTGATGGGTTTTAATTCCTCAATAAGTAAGAAAGAGCATTGTTATATATACAACCTAAAAAATGAGTCTATACAAGAATGCCAATCCAATATACATATAACAGTTTCAAGACTCCACAACTAAAAAATGCCAGTTATGCAGAACTCGATTGAACATAACAAAATTACAGGGCGTCACAAGTAACCTTAAGCTTGATGTTCTCCTTCTCTAGGGTTGCAATCACTCCTTTAAAAATTTCAGCACTTTCAACTTCTTGCTCTTCATCATTCCTTCTAGTCAACTCTAATTGCAGTCGCTTTATTTCTAATATTTTTTCATTCAATTCATTTTGTAAAGCTGTCATCTCTGCCACAGACTTCTGCCCCTAAAGACATAAAAATCATAGAAATTAGAAAGAATTCTACCGAAAGGCACATGGTAAACACGAAGATGGTCAATAATCAACAGACACAAAAAAATGACTAACAAAATGAAGTTTATAAAAGTGAAAATATTGCACCCTCAATTTGGTTGGTAATTTGGTTAACATGTCTGACATGCCATACGACCCATACCCAAGTGAAAATTTTAATGTTTATTGTACTGCCTTCTAAAGAATCCAGCCTATGCCCAACACCCTTATCTAACAATAATGATCTCTAATCTCTATTGTACTGCCTTCTAAAGAATCCAGCCTATGCCCAACACCCTTATCTAACAATAATGATCTCTAATCTCTTATGGCTGCCTTTTGGTAAGTTTTAGAATTGATATAAATAGCAGATTGTTGTTCAGATCACTTCTACATCCCATTATCAATGGATACAAGAAATCAATATAGATCAAGTCAATGTTACTGCTCCAGCAAGCTGCCCAATAACAATTGGACAAAGGAAACATGACATATCAAGAAAGTTTGCAGTGGTAGTAGTTACCAATAACTTATTATTGCATTATTATCTAGTCCATTGAAGCATACTCTTCCAGAAATAAGTTACCATAGAGTTTAACCTTACCAAGAGAATGACACCAGTTTTAAAAGATCCAAGAGAAAGCATTTCGATACCCTGCAAACAAAATCAGATCCTTAGTCGCACAATATGATACTATCTCAACAATTTAAGCTGAAAGAAAGCAGAGACGACTAGTTTTAAAAAAGTGACATGATGATCAAATGACAATTGCTTCTTTATTTTTCTTCACAGTGGGTCAAATCACAAATGGAAAAACTAGGTAATTCTGAAATGATAAATCATTAATAGTTTTACACTTCTACCAATCACTGCAACTCAAAACTCCCATGATTTGTATCCCTTGAACAGATTCAGTCCATTGCCAAACATAAGAATGGATTGTAATAAAGGCATTTAAAAAAAATGTAAGAAGTTTATGTAAGGCCACTTAAGGAAGCCACATACCTAAGGAAGCCACTCACGCAGCACTCAGCACCCACGCAGCACTCAGCACCCACGCAGCCACGCAGCACTCAGCACTCAGCACTCACGCAGCACTCAGCACCCACGCAGCACTCAGCAGCCACGCAGCAAGTCAGGCCGCAATAACCGCATCCACGCAGCCTCAGAATCTCAAAAACCGCAACCACGCAGCAAGTCAGGCCGCAGCACTCAGCACTCAGCCAGAACACAGCATCGCAGCAGCAGTCCATGTCATCGCAGCTTCGGACCGCAGTCCAGTGCGCACCCACCGTCCAGTCCAGTGCGCACCCACCGTGACAGACTGCCGCAGTCTAGTGCGCACCCACCGTGACAGACTGCCCAGTCAGCTTTGTGACAGACTGCCCAGTCCAGTGCGCACCCACCGTGCTGCTGCTCGTCGCCCTAATTGCAATCCTGTTTTGCAGTTCCCTGCAGTCCAA
This sequence comes from Berberis vulgaris, assembly GCA_963556465.1. Lineage (NCBI taxonomy): Eukaryota > Viridiplantae > Streptophyta > Magnoliopsida > Ranunculales > Berberidaceae > Berberis > Berberis vulgaris. The sequence continues at coordinate 17,018,712 of OY747129.1, read as the reverse complement.
AAAACAGAGATATTCCCAGTTTAGAAAGCATAGGGAGAAAAAAGTCGTAAAAAATTTTAGACATCTTCAATATGTAAGAGTTCGAAAAGAAGATAATAGCACTTGGACCAATGCACGCCTACATAACATCGCCCAAAATGCCAACTTATTTAGGGTGTGAGAATAATTCAGGAAATGAACAGAACAGGTGACAGTGAAGAAAAGTACAAAATCATCTGCAGAAATCTTTCAATCACTAGCAATCAATAACTTGCTAATAGTGTAAAAACATCCGAAGTTGTAGGAATCAAAATAACTCTCATTAAGTACATAATTAGAAACAATTTGTGAAACTAAATTCTTGGAACTAACAAGTAAAGCATAATTTCAAAAAACAAAAACTCTGAATTGTGCTAAGAGATTTGCTTACCTGGTGAAGCTGAGGCTGATAACACATTAGAGTGATCAAGTGTATGGTTGTGTAAAAATCATTTTTATTGCCAAAACTCAAGCATAGAAAATGGTAACAATCTCAGAGTTGAATTTTGTTTCTTGAAGATATATTGTGAATGAAAATTTTTGAACAGATTACAATACAGAAGTTTTTTTCCTAGAAAGATACTGGTTCAACATTATAATTAGAAAGAAATTAGCAGAAGTGAATAAACTCCATTATAGCCATATGTAGCAAGCGTAACTCAGTTTTAAAATAACAAAGAATAAACCAAAAAACAAATGAAACCTAAAGATCAATTGATATCAATATACCTTAGATGAAATACATGTTGGCTCAGCAGAATTAACATAACTAGACTGCTTCAGTAAATCCAGTGAGCTGTCTACATCCATCTCTTCACCAAATCGGAGCCCCCTAGAGGTAACACTTTACAGCTTATTAGAAATTGTAGATGACAAAAGTAAACCAAAATAAAAATTGAAGACAACCACTTAACACTTTCTTTCGTAGACCCATTGTTGAAGATAAAATGCTGGCAAACTAACCACTTGTACTTCTCTCAAGCATTATGCAGCCATCCTCTCCAAGGGTGACAATAACAAATTTGATATTGGGCAGTTTTAGAGCCATGGACACAAGTGCACTTGGAATTGATGGGGCTCCTGTCCAATCCTGCCCATTAGAGACGAGTGTTTGTTAGACACAGAATTTGCAATGCAAATTAATAAATGCTACAACATTTATATGTAAAAACCAATGGTGAAAGATAAGGTAAGCAGAAGCAGGGAGTGCAAAGGGAAGTCAGCTTATAAGATGCATACTGCAGCTTTGGTCCATACTCCTCTTTCATGCGCCTCTTATCCAGTTGTGCCTCTGCCCACATTTGTTTCTTCAGAGCATTTGCAGCTTCCAACCGTTCCTGCATGTCTCTCCAGATCAGTTGCAAAATATTAAGATGATGCATAAAAAACTAGATTATAATTACCACTGTTTACACTCTACAAGATGATGCCCAGGCAGGTATCAAGAAAGAAAACACTAGAATGTGTTTGTTTGGACTGTACTGTTTGGTTCATTTTATATGACATGAAAATATTCCCCTATATTTTCAATACCAAAGTGGTAAAATCAATTTCCCAACTCCACCCCTCACCCAAAAATACCTTCTCATGAAACCAACCAGGCAAAACCCCAAAAACAGGTCACATAAAACACGCTTGTCCCTTGAGTGTGACCCTGGTGTTTCTTGCTTTATTTGCCTACCCGCTTCTAATAACAACAAACTAAATCCTAAATGTCATGTTATTGGTTAACCTCCATGAGATTAAGAACATTATAATGGAATAATTTTCGCAACATTATGGAACTCCTCAATAAACATAGATATTACCTCAAGAATAACACGGATAGAGTTTCCTTCAATGGCCACACCAATCAAGGCAACAAGGGCATTGAGACGCTCCTCAACAGTGAGACCACAATATTCTCCTTCAGTTAGGCCTTGAAGCCATGGTTCACCAGAATGGCTTTCATCAATCTCTGTGTCCTGTTCAACACTAATGTGTAGCTTGTGGCAGTGAATTCCCAGGTGAAGAAAGTCACAAGAAAATGAAAGACAAACATTATTTACTAATATGAGAACAGAAATTTAACAATATGAGAACTTAAGGTTTAGCAACGAAAATAGAAACTGTCATATCACAAAAAGAGAACCTAGCTTATATATTTACTAATAGCAATGGCAAGACCCAATTTCACTGTAAAACAAACATGGTCCAATGTTGTAATACCCCTTGTTTACTACCTCCCAAATAGTTCACATAGGAGCTCAAAATGACTTGAAGTAACCCTAAACGTTCTAGACGTTTATTATTTATTGTTGACTTCAATGTCGAATTTTATGGCTTTAGAAATCCCATTATTATTGGCTATTGTTTGGTGGGTTGTATAATCTAAGGAGATCACCCTCAAAACCAAATTCAAGGCATTTCTAGAGATAGGGTAATCCTTGGGAGGGGGTGTGTGTGTGTGCTTCCATCCACGGGTGCTGCTTTGCAATCGCTCCCTCACCACCACAAAGACCACATCTCTATCAAGAAATCTTCTGCCATTCTAGCCCAGAGAATGCAACAACTGATTAAGAATTTAGAAAGAGAAACTGAAAAATACCTCTAACTCAAGGAAGCCATTAGGCATAAAAATAAGGCTTGAGAATTAGATTGTAGTTGGTTGATAGATTAATAAAATTTGAGTTATTTTAATTAATCTCTTGTTTATCTCTTACTAGGGGTTTATGAGTTTATCATAGTTTAGTGTAGTGTAGTGTAGACTAGCTTTAAATTAGCTTAGAATCTATCAATATTCTTATTTTGTATTTAAAATCATGCTAGTTATACTAACATGGTCTGATTTTCCTATTTAGAATCTTCATATGAAAAGGAATTTATTTTTATAGATTTTTAGGACATGTCAACATTTTTTTTTTATTTTTTATGAAATAACACACATGCTTACCTTCTTGTTTCAGATGGTAAATGGGAGCCCTCATTTCAACCTCGCCTAAATGCCGCTTGACTACCTGACAAATTACCTACCTCCACTGTTTTCAATTTGAATTTATCAAAAACCAACCAAAAAATGCAATAAACTGTGTTTAATTTTACATTCATTTACATAAAAGAACATGCCCAAATAACCTACAAGATTAAATTGTCAAAACCCTCAATAACTTTCATATTCATCAACAATAAAGATATTGTTTCATCAGTTTATTAACAAATCGTAAAACAGTTTTTGAAGATATTATAGCTATTTCTAGGTAGATGGTTCATAGCCCAAACACAAGTTAATATTGAAAAAAGTCCCTCATAATATAAGCTACGAAATCTAAGATTATATTCAAATCATGATGACAAAAAAAACATACTACACCAAATTTTCCAATAAACCAAACTGTGGAAACTAAATGATGATACCTTTCACAAAAATTGACGAGCAGAATTACAGAACCAATTTTATATAACTATACTATAGACACCAAGATCTAAACAAGAAATGGTGTTACCTGAATGCCACCAAATTAGAGCTTCTGATCACTCCATTTTTTTTTCTTCCCAAGAAGGCAATCTAATTATTATTGAAACTAAAGAGCCTGTTTCAAACTTCTGCAGATGTTCTCACTGTAAATGATACCAACCGTGGGGTTACACGCCACACAAGCTATAGAATTTCATTTAATTCCGGGACAAGGTTTGTTACCTTTAAACTTTGAGATTTTTGGATTATTAAGGCCAATAAGAGATTTTGGTATAGCAGTATTGCACTAGTGGCAGTCGGTTGGCCAGGTATATGAAAATCAAAAGATAGACGCAAAGATGTTGTTTCCAGAAATCTTAAGGACAGCTTTTAACCACTGGAGATTGGAAGTGCTACTGCCCTCATAGGCTTTGTTTAACATAATCAGCTTGGGAAATGGTCGCTTTCCCATCTTGAAAATCCAGTTGAGCAAATCAAGTGAACTATACCCATTTTTTTCATAGATTACACTAAATTTGCTGAAACATATGTGATTTTACCCATTTTTTTCTTCCTAGTCATTGGAGCAGAAATGTAATACATCAAAGTGAACCATAAAACGTTACAAAACTTATAAGTAATTAAATCCATAAGTAAACCATAAAGTAATTAAATCGGAGATTGCAAAACAAATCACAAATATAAAATAATACAATTTAAATACCTAACCAGCATACTAAATGCATGATTGCCTGTAACGACAGTAGTTACCTAATGTATTTAATCCACGATAACCACAAGTTACAGAACTCAGAAGTAAAAGTAGAAACAAAAACTTACTGGTTTATCATGGATTCCGAGCTGTGACCATGTTATCATCTCAAGCAACTCCTCCATGGTCCCGTACCCCCCTTTATTCACAATAAGCTTTCCATTACTAGATATTCACTCTGCTGCTTCTTATCCAAGATGAAATAAGTAGGTTATTCTCATTGAAACATACCTGGAAGTGCGATGAAAGCATCAGCGTGGCGAGCCATTGCAGCCTTGCGCTCGTGCATGTCAGATGCTATTATTACTTCACCCACTGCATGGCCTGATATCTGAACACAAAAGCTTAATACAATGAAACCTTAAAGCATATCGAAAATTGAACTAGCACCTCAACAGATATCATACCTCAAGTGGAACAAGAGCTTTTGGGATGACCCTGGCAAAAACATAAACGAAATAAGAACTCATTTTACCAATCTGGAGAAGTCGAAAGTTTGTTTCATAAACCTACCCAAGAACATGACACCCTCCATCATAAACAGTCTTCGAAACCAAGCCCATAAGTCCAACACTCCCTCCACCATAGATCAAATCCATCTTCCTCTCCACCTGTGTACCATCATATTTGAAAACTACTATTCAAAAACATGTCCATTATTGTCGTTCTGTTATTTGACAAACAATAAACAAACAAACACCCACCAATCAGATAGGAGTTGGAAGGACATCTTATTTGAGTTGGAAAATACATGTTAGGAGTTGAATTTTGTTGATTAGGCTTAAACAAACGGCGATAACCTTCTCTGTTTTCTCAATTTGTTTCCTTGTCCAATTTTTTTTTTTCCATGAGAAGACCTTTAACTTGCTTTGTTTAATTAGGGTGGTCTCTTTGTCACCAAGATCATCCCAACCAAATCAAATCCTTGAAAACTTAAAGAACTCCATTTTTAAAAGGATGTCTTCATGGTCAAATGTGAATTGTTGCATTTTATAAAGGGCTCGGAATTGTGGCAATAATTTTGGTTCACCTATATAGAAAGTGTATGAATGATTGATACTTGGTAGATGATCCCCTCACCATTAGGATCTTCGTTGCCCATAACCAAAAAAAGTCATTTAGGATTAGTCAACTTACAAAATTCAAATTTACTTGATTATTCATTTATTAATGGACTTGAAAAATGCAATGAAAATTTAAACATCATTATAAAGGCTCATACATTTTATTGAACACTCCCACAACTACAATCAACATTTACAATGATCCCAAGCATAAAATCTAAGTTTCTGGGTAGATAAATTGCTGAAGACACTTAGATAAGGCATGCTTTTAGAAGTAAAAATGAGATGCGACTGCCTGAACCATTAAACTTCAAAATGCAGCTGCATAATATTTCTCTTGATCAGACCAAACACATGATTATACATGTATTAGATGATAAAATACTAGAAAACAACTCCGAATCATTCAGTTAAGACAACAAGGCTTTACCAAGGTAATCTTCAACTCATTAATCAAAAGGATGGTCACCGAGAAATAAATACAATGACAGGACTATTTCATAAAATTAACGAAATTAATCAACTAAAAATAAATGAAAAATGAGATGCCTTACTAAGTCTGGACCAGGAGAGGTTAGGACAGCAACAGTTGACCCTAGAAAATCGAGATTCGACCCACATGCACCATTTGCCAAAGAACACTTAGTATACGCTGTTGTTGTGTTATACACTTATAGAAAATATGACTCGCGGGAAGTAATCATCAGTTTTGATTGGCCATGATTCTTTTGTTGCATGTACAGGCACGTATGCCTACAATCAAAGCAAAAACAAAACAATATCATTGAACCCAAATAAAAACAAACACTAAAAAACCAACAAAACAACAATGGTAATCATTAATTCACACCTCAAGCTTCTCAACAAGTTCTTTTGCATTTGGTGCAGAGGCAATTATTTGGCGCTGTGAAGGCTTGATAAACCCATCATCCACTGCTTTGTCTATGAAGGTCAGTAGATAGTTGTAATATCCATCCACATTCAACAAACCCACCTGCACAGATTTCCTCACTTTGTCAAGCAAATGAAGGTAACAAAAACCAAGACTCCATGGTTGGTTTTTTGATTTGGTTTTGGTTGCTTACAGGTTTGTCATGGATGCCAAGTTGATCCTAAGTGATGACCTCCAAGAGCTCCTCCAATGTGCCATAAGCAGTTCTATCAGACAAAACATGTTAAGTTTTAATTAGAAGAAGATGAAGAAGTATAACTGTATAATTAGAAGAAGCAATTAAAACAAAAAAAAACAAACAAGAAAAGATGACCAATACAGAACAGACTGAAGTGTTGGAGTTTAATTTGTTTATTGGGAGAAGGAGGAGGAACAGACTGAAGTGTTTTGGGAGGAGAAAGTTTACAAAAATAGAAACAGAACAGAGCTTATAGAACTTACAGCACAGAAATAGAACAGAGCTTGGAGTTGGATCTTCGATGGTCGTCTTCTCCTCTCAAACAAATTTAGCCGTCGTCTTCTTCGATGGGTCCATTACCTTCTTCAGTTCGAGCTTCTCTTCTTCTCTTCTTCTTCAGTTCATCCTCTTCTCTGTCTGCAAATGAAATATGTGAAAATTCAGAAATATGTGAGTAAAAAGAGGATAAAAGAAGAAAGCTAAAGGTGAATTGGGTACAGAGGAATCTGGTTCTTCCTCTCTTCATTTCATGAACTAAAAAAAAGCAAAGCACATAGAAGGACAGAAGTAGAAGAAAAGCTATTATAAACACAAAAAAAAACCCTTAGATATCGATCGAATCTCATGGAATTTCTAAAAAAAAAACCATTAGTGGTCGAATCTCCTACAACTCCTAACAAAACAATCTCACTCTGGATTTCCATTTATTTCTCACAAATTTTTTTTTTCCTTTCGGGGGTTCGTTCTCTCTCTCACTTGGATCTTCATGAATCTTTGCAAAAATCCTTCAAAACACAAAACCCATATCGATTTCACCAAAATAGACAACCCCAAATCAACAAAAAACAGAATCAAAATCAAAATCAAAACCCATATCGATTTTAAAATACCAATTTTATCTCAAGAAACCCAAATTGAACCAAAATGCATGAAACCCTAAAGAAACAAGAACTTTAGGGTTTGAAACAAAGGATTTTTGCTTTTGGGAGATCTGTGGGGAGATGGAACAAACTTTAGGGTTTGAAACGATTGAAAAGTGCAGAGTTGGGGGGAGATGAGCGGGAACGCAAGGCGGGAAGGAATTTTGTTTCGCCAAATTTCGCCCGCGAGAAATCGACCTGCTTCTCCACACATCCACGTGCAAAACACGTGCAAGTTAGCAACGGTTTTTAGCCGTTGGTAACTATAGCCACGGTTTTTAGCCGTGGCAAACACACCAACGGTTTAAAACCGTGGCCAAGCCTGTTTTTAGGCACGATTTTAAGCCGTTGGCCCTTATAGCCACGGTTTTTGGCCGTGGCAAACACACCAACGGCTTAGAACCGTGGCCACCCCTGTGTAGCTAATCAGGCCTTTTGGTGTAGTGCTAGGTTATATTTCAGAAAGATATGGCATAGTTATATAGGAATACTACTGGGCGGTCGAGTTAAAATTGAAATAAGTTGTTATGCTTCAATCCGGTAGAGAAACACCCTCTTGGTTTCTTTAGTTGTTTTCCCAAACATATTTAATCACCTCAATGCAATAAGGGTCTTTAGTCCACTATCTAAGAACCTAAAAGGCTTATGCCAAGGAGATTTAGGGTTTGAAAGATAGATGATAATAGCTATGTGATACGAAGATTGCATGTGCATAGAGATTCATGCAACAGTTGGAAATACCTCATTCCAATCAGTGCAAAAGTTGGTTGTCTAGTCTCTCGTTGATATGGTTGTCACCTATCCACTTATTATTCTAAGTAAATTTAGGATCTTGATAATTGATAAGTAGGGGCGAGGCGACCTTGGAGACAAGGGGGGCAATTGTATAGAAAGCTGTATATATTCTAATTATAGAAACAGGTATATATTTAGGATATTCTATATATTTAGGATATTCTAATTTCATATTTAGGTAATCTAGAATATATTATGTTTCTTATTCTGTAAGATTGTTTCTTGTGAGACAAGAAACTCCATTGTATATATACCCCTGTTGTGGGATGAAACAAATACACAAAAATTGAAGTATTTCTTTCTACATGGTATCAGAGCAGGTTCAATCCTTTGAACTTGTTTTGAATATTTTTTTTCTTTTGAATCCCGAATCTCGGAGGACACCAAACTCGCAACCTCACAGCTGTCAACAACCCTTCGCAGTCATCCCCTTCACAAGCCATCATCTTCTTCCACCGATTGCACCTTTCCATCTATCGACCCCATCTTCCTTCATCTTCGCCTCCACCATCCAGACCCCTCTCACTATCGATTGTTCCGCCGTGCTGCTCCTTCACGCTCCCTGCAACTGCACTGTTATGGCCCCTGAATCAATTGCGAGTCAGCCCCAAATAAGACCCTGAACCAACTCCGAATCAGACCCTAAAATAACCCTGCAAGCTACCCTGAAACACGCTTAAAACACCCTAAAAACCTCCTGATTCAGCCCTGAAACAAACCTGAATCAGCCCTGAAACGAACCTGAAAGAGCTCTGAAGATTTCCTTGAACAACTCTTCAAACAACTCCTAATTAGCACTGAATCGGACCTGAAACAAACCTCCTTTACACCATGAATCAGACCTCCTCACACCCTGAATCAGTCTTGATTCAAAATTTCTCTCCTTCCCTTTAACTAGCCTCTCAGTCTCCTCTTTCTGCTATTTTTTCGCTCTCTTCAATTTGTGTGGACTCCTTAAGAGAATCACGTGAGAGGTTTCAGTGTTTTCTTCTTCCACATGCTATTCACAACCCATCCAATAGTCGATCACATCATGCAATCTTCTTTTGCTAATGTAGCACAATCAGGTATAAATGATAAAGTTATTTCGAATCGTACATGGATAATTGATTCAGGTGCATCTGATGATATGACAAATGACCCTAACTTTGTGGTAAATCTTAGAGCTTCCTCTCAAAATGTTGTCTCTACTGCGGATGGTACTCCAACTCTGGTTAGCGAAGAAGGTTCCATTGTGTTATCTGATACCCTAACTCTTGAATCCGTCTTAATTGTTCCATCACTAGCTTATAACCTCTTGTCTGTCTGTCAAATTATTCGAACAATTGCATGTATTGTGACGTTCTATCCATCTTTATGTGTGTTTCAGGACATTCTGACTCGGCAAGTTCTTGGTTATGGTGTTAGAAGGGGGAAACTGTACTACTTGGATCTGACAGAGACGGGAGAGAAACGCAAGAATCTTTTGGGGCAAGCTAATCAGGTCATTAGGGTCGATAATGCGAAGGAGGTAGTATGGTTATGGCATCGTCGTTTAGGACATCTGTCTTTTCGTTATCTTAAGAAGTTGCAGCCTCATTTGTTTTCGGTTGTTAGTGATTCAAAAATTCATTGTGACATTTGTGAACTGGCCAAGAGCCACCGTATTCCATATTCGCCAATTATTCATAGATGTCATGTTCCCTTTATGAAAATTCACTCCGATGTTTGGGGTCCTGCAAAAATTCCTTCTTTTTCTGGAGTTCGATATTATGTATCTTTTATTGATGATTGCACTCGGATGACCTGGGTGTCATTACTGAAAAGAAAGAGTGAGGTATTTGGAAGGTTTACTGATTTTTACAGAATGGTGGCGACACGACACCAACAATCCATCAGAGTGTTTCAATCTAACAATGGTGGAGAGTTTGTCAATGGCCTTATGTCTGAGTTTTGCCGGTCAAATGGAATTCGTCATCAAACCTCAAATTCTGATATTCCTCAACAGAATGGTTTAGCAGAACGAAAGAACAGGCACTTGTTGAAAGTTGTTCGTGCTTCCCTGTTTGGCATGAATGTACCTCGATCCTATTGGGGTGAAGCAGTGAAATCTGCAGCATATGTTATCAACCGTACTCCCTCACGAGTAATTGAGTTCAAGAATCCTCATCAGAAGCTTCATACACTTTTGTCCATCCCATCTATGCCTAATTTGGAGCCCCGAGTGTTTGGGTGCACAACCTATGTCCACATACCAAAACCACACCGGAGCAAGCTTGATCCCCGTGCGAAGAAATGTATTTTTGTGGGTTATGCAGAGCTCCAAAAGGGGTACAGGTGTTATGACCCGCTCACTGATAGAATGCATATATCTTTTGATGTCTCATTCTATGAATTTGAGCCATATTACTCAGGGGGAGTCTCCCAGTCTTCCCTTCAGGGGGAGAGCGATAGTGAAGAGAATCCTCGTTCTATTGATGTCTTTGAAGAATTGGAACACTTGGAGGAACAATTTGAAGTTCTTGTAACAGCAGAAACTGTTCCCGCAGCAACAACAAATGACTTGTCTCGAGAGATAGACCCGTCCAATGAGCAGACAATTGACCATTTGGTTCCTAGCGATCAATTCCCTCATGAGACAGAAGATAATGATCAAAATGTATCTGAAACTCACACACACGACATTCCCCCTTCTACATTAGCAACTAAAGATCTCGCCCAGAATGATCCACCTCAGGTACCTTTAACCTCTAATGAGTCTTCTGTGTTAGAAAGTGTTGAACCTAGGAAATCACAAAGGGTTACTAAGGGAGTTCCTAAAAAGCAAAATATGAACCAGACATCAAAGCCCAAGCTAAATACCCTATAGCTAACTTTATGTCTAACCATAGGCTTTCTGAGTCATATGCACATGTTATTAATCAATTATCTACTGTATCTATTCCTAGTAACGTGCAGAACGCATTGAAGGATCCAAAATGGACAACAGCAATGAATGAAGAATTGAAAGCTCTTCAGAAGAATGTCACTTGGGAGGTAGTAGACAAACCTGTTGGAAAAAAACTGTAGGATGTCGTTGGGTGTTTAATGTGAAGCTTAATGCAGATGGAACTATTGATAGATACAAAGCAAGATTAGTTGCCAAGGGATATACACAGCGCCATGGAATTGATTATGAGGAGACTTTCGCACCTGTGGCGAAGATTAATACTATCCAAATTTTAATTTCACTTGCAGCAAATAAATATTGGCCCTTGCACCAACTTGATGTGAAGAATGCATTTCTCAATGGAAATTTGGAGGAAGAAGTGTACATGGATATGCCTCCAGGCGTGAAGAATAACCCAAGAGACGCTGGTAAGGTGTGTAAATTGAAGAAGTCTTTGTATGGCCTGAAACAGTCTCCAAGAGCTTGGTTCGGAAGATTTTCGAAGTCCATGAGAGCTTTTGGGTACAAACAAAGCAACTCTGACCATACCTTGTTTATCAAACACAAGAATGGTAAGATTACAGCTCTAATTGTGTATGTTGATGACATGATCGTTACAGGAGATGATCCGAAAGAAATAAATGATTTGCAAAAGTATCTGTCGAAGGAATTTGAAATGAAGGATCTCGGGCAACTGAAGTATTTTCTGGGTATTGAAGTTGCAAGGTCGAAGAAAGGGATTTCACTTTCACAAAGGAAGTATGTTCTTGATTTGCTCGCTGAAACATGGATGTTGGACTGCAAACCAATAAAGACGCCCATTGAGATGAATCATGGACTTGCTATTCTTCCTGATCAAGTCCCTACTGATAAAGGGAGGTATCAACGTCTTGTAGGAAAGTTAATTTATCTTTCTCATACTAGACCTGACATTGCTTATGCTGTGAGTGTTGTTAGCCAGTTTATGCATTGTCCTAGTGAAGAGTATATGAATGCAATCTTTCGTATCTTGAAATATCTGAAGATGGCGCCTGGTAAGGGATTATTGTTTGGAAAAAATGAATTGGAAGTTATTGGATACACAGATGCGGATTGGGCTGGTGATAAAACTGATAGACGCTCTACATCAGGGTACTTCACTTTTGTTGGTGGGAACCTTGTAACTTGCCGTAGTAAAAAATAGAAAGTTGTTGCTAGATCAAGTGCAGAAGCTGAATTTCGAGGTATGGCACATGGAGTTTGTGAAATGTTGTGGATCCGTAATGTCCTAAAGGAATTGGGTTTCAAGCTACAAAGGCCTTTGGATTTACATTGTGATAATATAGCTGCCATTCCGATTGCACATAATCTAGTTCAGCATGATCGAACAAAGCATGTGGAGGTTGACCGCCATTTTATTAAAGAAAATCTTGACAGGAAAGTTATTCGCTTTCCATTTGTAACCTCAGAGGAGCAATTAGCTGATGTTCTTACTAAAGGGGTATCTCAGAAGGTGTTTGACAGCTCAGTTGACAAGTTGGGCATGATAAACATCTATGCACCAACTTGAGGGGGAGTATAGAAAGCTGCATATATTCTAATTATAGAAACAGGTATATATTTAGGATATTCTAATTTCATATTTAGGTAATCTAGAATATATTATGTTTCTTATTCTGTAAGATTGTTTCTTGTGAGACAAGAAATTTCATTGTATATATACCCATGTTGTGGGATGAAACAAATACACAAAAATTGAAGTATTTCTTTCTACAAATTGCCCCACCTCAAGTTTGAAATTTTCATTAATTACCTATAAATAATGCCATAATGGGGTTCACTTTGTTAATGGTACTAATTGCTCCTTAAAAATCATGCATTACTCCACTTTGCTCCTCATTTTGCCCCCCACACTTCCTTAAATAGTGGATCTATTAGTCAACTTACTCCTATAATAATTAGTTGCCCCCCTTCATGGGCGGATCTACGTGTTAGCTAAGGGGGTCAATTGCCCCCCTTATCTTTCTAAAAAATTTGACTAAGTTATTCGTATTTTTTACATTGCCCCCCTTTAAAATTTTATGTTGCCCCTCTTTACGAAATCTTGACTTCTAACTCCACTAAAAATTAAAACAATTTTTTTTCTTTTTTTTTTAAACTCCACCTTCACCAATCTTGACTAAGTTACTTTTTTAAAATCCACCCTCACTAATCTTGACTAAGTTACTTTTTTTTTAAACTCCACCCTCACTAATGTGTTAACTAATCTTTTTTTTTTAATTCCCATCCTTTTTTTTTTTTAATCTCTCACTCTCTCTCTTAATTCCTACCAACTCATTTTAATCCATTCACCTCCTACACACGCAGAGACCAACAAAGAAACAAGAAAAGAGATGCCATACATGGTGGGTTTGCTTCCCATATGATCATATTCATATTAAAAATTTTAATTGGGTTGGGGACCAGCCGAGGAAATTTTACATCGTCATCATCATTGGTTTTCTTTTGTTTTGTTAAAAAAAATAAAGAAAAGAAAGAATTAGGATTATCTTACCTCAGACTCAGCTAGCATATGGTGGTAAGAGTGATAAAAGATTAGTTACCACATTAGATTAATTTGGGGGGTTGGGATCTGATCTGCTTTGCTTTCTCTCTAATCTTTCAAAATTAAAAGTATTCATTTGGGTTTGGGGCGGTTGGAAAAACACGATGGTTGTAGGTCGATTCAGCTAAGATGTTGTTTGTCTGCTTCACTTGAGCTAGCCCAAAAGGAGAAAACTTTATTTCTCTCTATACACACATATATTTTCCTTCCGAGAAGACAAACAAGAATAAGAAGACAAAAGAGAGTGGGTTGGTTGTATAAGTGTTATCCTCGGAGGCTCTGACTTAGGAGTGTTTCAAAGAAGAAGAGACAGACGGACATATAAAGCCGGAGGAGAAAAGGAAGGAGGATTCCAAAAATAAAATTGTTGTCCGACAAATTCACTTGAATCCATCCAGTCCAGTCAAGCTACTGCTACTACTACTCCTTGGACTTGGACCATACCGTCCTGCTACCTCAAAGCCAGAGATCTGCTCCTTGCCAACTCTCATCTTATACCACCTTACCTGCTTCTGTTTTCTTCAAGTAAAAAATGGAAGCTCTTAATTAGCTAGCTACAATTGAATTAATCATGCCATGTATATTGTTTGTATGGTTGAATTAATCATCATTTTTTTCATGATCACGCCATGTCACCCTGATTGCAAAATATGGTTGTAGAAACCCAGTTTTTTAGTATTTTCGTAAATAGTTATGTATTTTTTGCCCCCCTTTATCTGCAATCCTGGCTTCGCCCCTGCCCCCCTTCTATTAGAACTCTAGCTCCGCCCTTGCTTCCCACAACTTGTTTTGGTTGCTCAAATGAAGTTGAGTTGCCTTGGTTGCCTTGCACTTGCATTGCTTCACATTTCTTTAAGAGGTCCATTGTGTTATGTTCTTCCATTTTACACTTACCACACTTAGCTTTCCTGATACTTTCTTTTCGTTGTTCATCCTTACCCTTAATTCCCTGTTTTCTAGGCCTCAATGCAAGTCTAATCAACCCTGGTGTGTTTATATTGAACATAGGCTGCAAAATGCATAATTTTCGAATTAATAAGACTGATACATTGAACAATGGGATGAACAATTGATTGAATACAACTGACAACTGCTCATCTCACCCCACAACTTCCAATGTGAAATACAATTGTTGGCTTCTTTGTATGTAGGCATGCAGCTCTATATGTAGCCACTGTGTGATATATCCTAACATAGCTGGAAATTACATCAAATAACTAGTTAATACTTGTAGGTAGTCCTACATGCAATCACATTACTATATAAAAATGAATTTGAACTTATGAAATAAGGTTGATAGGTTACTAACCTTGTCTTTAGTCGCCCTCTATTCTTCATGACAAATAAGGCCTTGATACATGGAATCCCTGTCAACTGCCACACATTGCACCCACATGGTTTTTTTTTTTTTTTTTTCCTATAGGTGGATTGTCTATTTGTCATCCACTCCTGGCACATCCCTTTGGTGCAAACTACCCTTGATTTTGCTCTTCAACCTTTCTATCACTTTGTTCTTGGTACTATACCATTTGCATTCATCTTCATGGTTCTTTTGGTTCTTTTAATAAACAACAAGGACATGATTTTTCTATGCAACTCCTCCACCAACTATGTAATAGGCTTATCCCTCACCTTAAGTATACAACAATTGAAGCTCTTAGAAAAGTTGTTGGTGGTATGCACCTAGACCAAGCTTTTTTCATTTTTCTTTAAACATTCATATGTTGCAGGTGCAGTCTTTCACATCTCATTCATCTTTTGGTTATGGTTATATTTTATGTATGCCTTCCCCCACTCCCAACTCAAGTTTCTCAAGTACTTACCCTTATGAACCTTCTTGAAGTTTTTATATGCATGTTGAAAGTAGAACTTATGTTCTAAATTAAGAAACAATGCAAACACTGCTTAAATATATATAGCCTTTCTATATGTCACTAATGAAACAAAGCTTGCTTGGATGTCGAATTATATATGGTTCCATAACATTTAGAAAAGCCTTCCATATAGCATAACACTAGTTCCTACAAAAAAAATACACAAGTCCTAATCAGTATTAAATACATGTAAGCATCAAATTTCTTAACATTTTGCATTCATAAGATAACAGTTATGTTAGCATCAAAACATTTTACCTGCAAATATGAATGGCAATTGGAAATAGACCGTTGCGACAATCTAATGTTGTAATGGAGAGGCAAACACCAATATACTTCCCTTTGAGGAACAAATTCACCTTTTCTTGGCTCTGTCCCTTTTATGTTCTTCCTAGACCTCATTGTATCAAGCTGGGTGGACATTCTAGTTTTATTTTTCTCAAGTCCTCCTTTGTGGTGACATGCCCAAACAATTTCCTCTTAGCCGAAACCATCTCCACAACCTCAGCCTCTTCTACTACTCTTTGTTTACAAGATGTTTTTCATTATTTACCTTTTTTACAATTATTTGCAGCTCCCAAGTCTACTCCTTCAACCACATTGGCTGAGACATTCAGTCTTGGAAACCTCTTTATAGTGATACCTAAATATGTCCTAGGTGTTAGTACCTTTGGTCTACTTCTATAAAGAGGAGGAAGAGATTGATGAGCACTAACTTGTGGTTGGGTTAAAAGAAGTGGCCATGTAAACTTAAATATGGACTCATCCTCTACAAGAGTTGCATTACACAACTCCAACTCCACATATATATCAACAAAGTTCTCATTAGGCATTCTAAGCTTCCACACAATCAACACATCCATGTCATTTTGAATAGGATATTTGAATTCATTAATGAGCAGTTCTACATGGCGAGGAAACGAGCGAGGGGAGGGAGGTGGCGGGGTGGGGACCGTTCACCTTCCTCGAGATGTGCGCGCAAAATCGACGGCACACATCCCGAGGGAGGTGAACGGTTCCCGCCCCGCCACCTCCCTCCCCTCGCTCGTTTCCTCGCCCACTTCCTCGACATTTAGAATTTCTGTTCATTAATTGATGTGTATATTTCATCTAACTTTAGTTTAGGAATAACTCTTACAATGCAAAACTTCAACCATTAAACATTACATTCATCTCCATCCATACTAAATAGTGTTACTGACCTCCCATTTTTACTCACTTGGGTCTCACAAACCATAACCATCCATTTCTCATTCACCATCTCTTAACATTCCTAACGGGATATATAGGAAATGACTTGGTCTACTACAAACAAAGTGACAAACATATTTTAGACACATGAAACTTCATGCAGGAGTTTTTGTACTCATGGGGTCATCTTACCCCAAATAATAGGTGTATTGTGAATGCTCTTTAGAGTTACACAGTGTCACCACATCATAACAAAGTTGTCTCCGGCTGACTTTGATATTAATTATAGGCAGTGCCTATTTGGCACCACAACTTGCACTCACCGACACCATCTTTTTTTTACAAGCTCTCGCACACCACCCATAAAAATCATTATTCATCTTCTTCTTCTCTCACCCTCTCTTTCTCAAGAACAACAGCGACAACCTGAAAATTCTACATATTGTAAGACTTCTTAGCCTCTTCAAAACAACTTAAGTATTACAATAGCTGAAGGAGAGAACAAATTAACGAACATGACTAATCCTAAACATTGATCAAGTTTCTGAAACAAGTAGCTAGGAACTCCGGATTTGCGGCCGTATAAACATGCCTTTCACAAGGATTAAACTTCTAATAGGACAAAAAGAAAGAAAAAAATACGATATAAATCAAGTGTAATTTATTTATTTTATTGATTACCAAAGTATATTATTCATTTATTTTCTGTGATTACATAATCATGAGGTTTAGGATTACAGAACAAGCACCCTTACTCGTACTGTCACTTTTTAGTGACATTTCATCAATGGTGCACCACAGAGACCCCGATTCTGGATATATGACCTGACAACAAACTTTGCTCCACCCCTTGGAATCTCACCTAACTCACATTCAAGGATTGAAAATTTACTAGCCCATCAACCGCTTTGGAATACTTCCATAGTTCCATACACCCTGTTATGGTTCAAATCCAACGAAAACAACGTCCTAGGAAACCCATTTTTGATAAATCAAACTCGAGTATGTTATTTAACAAATTGATTATCTGAGACTAATCTTGTGTTTGTACAACATGGACTTGTCACCAACTAGCTTGTTATTTGAGAAATCAATTCTCTCTAAATTCATGTTGTTTATCCAGAGAGCTGGTTTTGTGAGAGGTATAGATCAGGTGTTGAGCCAGTGAAGCCACCGAATGAAGCAGGGTTGGATGACTTGTCTTCAACTGTACATGTAGGAGGATCTTAAAAAGGGTTGGGCGGCATTTGCAAGTCTTCGACAGGTTTTTGTAGCATTTCAACAACCATACTCATTGAAGGACGATTTGCTGGATGTGTTTGTATACACCATAGCCCGACTATCATCATCTTTCTGATACTTTCTTCTTCAAATGTGTCATCGATTTCACCTAATCCAATACTCCCATGTTGCTCCAAGAGATTGTAAATACATTGCGGGAAATAAATCTCACTTGTCTTCGTTGTGGGATCAATGTTCTTTCTCCCTCCAACCATTTCCAGCACCATCATTCCATAGCTATAAAAATTGGATTTTGAAGAAACGCCCCCAAATTTCCTACAGCAAACCTCTGGTGCAATATAACCTATGGTACCTCGGGCATTGAGCATTGAAACAATATTCTCCCTTGTCGGACAACAATTGGCCAACCCACATCAACATGCCCAATAGATCACTTGAAAAGTTCATATACAATGACAAGAGCCCAAGCTCAACACACCCTTTAGGATGGGAAAAGTTGCATCAAATTGCTTTGGGAATCGCTAACGGGTTAGAATATTTACATCGTGGTTGTACTACTCGCATTCTGCATTTTGATATTAAACCTCGCAACATTCTTCTAGACAAGGACTTTTGTCCAAAGATCTCGGATCTTGGGTTGGGAAAACTTTGCCCGACAGGGGAGAGTATTGTTTCAATGCTCAATGCCCGAGGTACCATAGGTTATATTGCACCAGAGGTTTACTGTAGGAATTTTGGGGCCGTTTCTTCAAAATCCGATGTTTATAGCTATGGAATGATGATGTTGGAAATGGTTGGATGGAGAAAGAACATTGATCCCAAAGCGAAGACAAGTGAGATTTATTTCCCGCAATGGATTTACAATTGCATGGAGCAACATGGGAGTATTGGATTAGGTGAAATCAATGACACATTCGAAGAAACAAGTATGAAAGATGATGATAGTCGGGCTATGGTGTATACAAACACATCCAGCAAATCGTCCTTCAATGAGTATGGTCATTGAAATGCTACAAAAACCTGTCAAAGACTTGCAAATGCCGTCCAACCCTTTTGAAGATCCTCCTACATATACAGTTGAAGACAAGTCATCCAACTCCGTTCAAGAATGAAGCATAACTATGTGCCAGTTGCACATAAGTTCCAGCACTCCCAGACTTCAGTGCAATGATTTCTGTAGAGACAACATCAGCAAGATCGACATTTCGGTAGGCACGACAAGCATCAAGCAGTATTCCAAGAACATCAACATTTGGTTGGTGAAACATCCTCTTGAAAAACACGTATGCTTCTTCCAATCTTCCAGCTCGACTAAGGAGATCTACGATGCATGCTGAGTGCTCCAATTTTGGTTCAATACCAAATTCTTCAGTCTTAGAGTTGAATATTCAAGCCTTGGGAAACAAGTCCTGCATGACTGCAAGCAGACAGGACTGCCAGGAACACGACATGGTTTGGCTTATTTCTGGATTGCACAAGTTCATTATACATCCTCAGGGCAGTCTGACCTTTACTGTGACCAAATCCTTTCAGGCATCTTATCCAAACACTTCTTAGCGCTATCTATGTTACCACATTTTGAGTACATGTCGATCAATGCAGTGTCGATTGAGATGCATGAACCAACCATTATAGATCCACTTTCCTTGATGCAGTGCTCCAAGGGAAGCACAAGCTTGAAGAAGAGACACAATTGTGATGAAATCAGGTCTTTCATGGGCTGCTCTCATTTCTTCGAAAAGGACTTCATCTAAATACCCACTCTGACCGTACCCAGCAACCATGGCATTCCATGAAACGATGCCTTTGACATGTGTTCTATCAAACACAACCTAGCTCTGCTCCAAACACCCTCATTTCGCATACATAGTAATAAGGGAGTTCTCAAAAGCTGTATCCACTTTCATTCTCTGTCTTAAAACATAACCATGTATGGAAGTTCCTCGCTTGAAGGAACCCAATTGTGCACAAGCTGCTAATGCACTTGATAAGGTATTCGTAGAGGGAAGAACATCCCACTTTAACATCTGTTGGAAGAAATATAATGCTTCATCAGCTCTATCATTCTGAACTAAACCTGAAATCATTGTTGTCCATGAAACTATATCACTGTCTACAATTTGATCAAACAGTCGAAAAGCATCATCTATCTTTCCAATTTCAAGTGCATCGATATCAGATTTGTCTCAACATACACATCTAAATGAAATCCAGTTGTCAAAATTTGACCATGAACCAACTTACTAAACCCAAGCTTCGACTCATGCGCCACCACCGAACAACGTTGCTTTCGGGCATACCATCAAAGACCAGATGGGCACGATTAATATCTCCAGATTATGAGTACAAATGGACTAATGAAGAGGAGATGTACGCGTCGGACGCATACCCTTTAATAATGGCATGTTGATGAACCAAAATGCCACACGACATTAAGCCAAGAGTGGTGCAGGCTTTTAACAAGGATGGGTATGTGTAGGCATCAGGGATGTGTTGGTATTGATGGAGGAGTAAGTAGTTGCTATCGCGGTGAGACCCCTCGACGAAGAGATTGTTGATGATCTGGTTGCATGATTTGGTTGTGGTTGGGATGGTGGAGAAAGGTGGCAATGGTGGTGGTTTGAGGTGGCCAAGGGAGTGACTTTTTAGGTGGCTCGTGTTGTGATGATGAGGCGTTCATTGGAAAAAGCTTTGCTACAGAGCGAGGGAAAGGGGGCGTAACCACCCATCCGCCTCGAGATAAGCACATCAAATTTGAGATATGCGATGATGCTCATCTCGAGGCGAATGGATGGCTTTCACCCATCCCTCGCTCCCTCCCTCGTTCCCTCCCTCGACCCCTAGAATTTTTCTTGGAAAAAATTTGGCTCAGTAATTTTGCAAGTTTTAAGAGGACTGTTAGGTCACCCGTCACCACTCCCCCAATTTGTAAGTAACACCACCATTAAATATCAAAATCTCTTTCTTTCTTTACGAAGGTGGATTTCTTCGAGCTCGATCTCTTGACCAGCAACGCCTCTCACAGCTCTCTTGACCTCTCCCGACCTCTATCTCAGTTCGGTCGACCTCTTTTTCTCCTATCTCGTTTCTCAACCATTTTTTATGATATATCAAAATAGACCGACATCAAATCACGTGGATCCGACATCACATCTATTGAGCCAGCTCGTAAAACCCAAAAAACTTAAAACCAATCATAAAAGGCCCAAACATGACCCATTAAAGGAAGATGTAATCAAAGCCCAAATCTAGACTCGCACGAATCAAAGCCCAAATCCAGACCCGATACGAGTTCTCTAATAAAGAAGAGGAATGTTGCACAAAAAGAATCGTGGAAGGAGTTACGCCTTCACAGACGCATCTCTATAAATGAGGAGACTGTTACGAGAAACATCTCCTTCCGTTGCCCCTCACATGCTTAAGTCACGCAGAGAATTAACCGCATCCATTATAAAAGGTAAATGGAACATTCGACAAATGTATGCAACTTTAACTGTGTTTTGTCCAGATTTACTTCCTTCTTCAAACAGAGTTGTTGACTTAAGCGTCGGAGTGTCTTCGGCCACCAAAAAGGTGGTCTTTGGCAGTCTAACATCTATTTTGCAGGTCAAACTCGTAGGAGGACGAGATTTGGACGCATCAGTTTGCCGTCGTCCGTGGGAACGACAAGTTTCCTTTCTAAAAAGAAGATCCACATTGACAAAGTTCACCAAAATCTGATAAACGATCAACAAGCTGTCAGAACAAATGACGCACTCTACAGATCCTCAACCTGGCAACGATCGCAATAACGCTCCTACTGGCAATAATGTATTGCAAGCAGCTCACGAACAAGACGCATCTCAGACCATCAGGCCAATTGCACCCGACAATCGATATCCATAACATGCAATAACTCAGACAACCCAGACATCCGACGACACTGCCACGGATCCTTGGGTATACCTACGTATGGTCTAGATGACAAAGATGTTGGAAAAACTCACCCAAGAACGCATTCAGTCAGCCGATCCTATCCAAGCGCTGATAATCACATAATTATAACATTATTACATTTTATTATAATTTTGTTAATCCTTATTTTATTTTATTTTAGATTAATTATTGATTTTTTGTGTTTTTGTAGAATTTGGAGCAATAATGAAGAAATCGAAGAAAAATGAATTGAACAATCCCAGATGGTGACTTCAGAGAAAGTGGAGGTGAAAATAACCTAAGCCCATAAACTAAACTCAAAACCAAACCCAAAATCAAACCCTTAAACCCAAAACCTAACCCATAAACCCAAACCCAATGCCAAACCCAATCCAACCCAAAGAATATTTTCCCAATTATCCCTTGATTTTATCTTGATTCACTCCATGAATCATCCTTTTATCTCATCTCTATTTATTTTGTTCATTCTCTATAAATACAAGAGAAAATGGTGAGAAAATGGGGAGGAGGATAAGGGAATCAAACCTCAATAGCCAAATCCAAACCTCTTCCTCACACAATGATTCTCATTACCATCACCACCTATCCATCTCTCACTCCCTCTCTGTTCAGATCACTCTGCAATCACCATCACCCGAGCACCACCACCACCACGAAACAGGGGCATGACAACCCTGTTTCACGTCAAGTTTTCCAACACCCACAGCCGCCACCATCTCCCTGTCCCTCTCCCTGTTCCATCATCCATCATCCACCATCATCCACCGACTGTCCCTCCGCCACCGTCCCTGTCCAGCAACCACAACCGAGCACCACCATCAGACGCCGCCACCACTCAGTTCCACCTCGCGACAGAGCCCGCGAAACAGAGCATACCACTGGAGGTCCCTCTCTCTCGTCTCTCTCTGCCTGTTCTTCTTC
The DNA here is from genome assembly GCA_963556465.1 of Berberis vulgaris. NCBI lineage: Eukaryota > Viridiplantae > Streptophyta > Magnoliopsida > Ranunculales > Berberidaceae > Berberis > Berberis vulgaris. The sequence goes on along the minus strand of OY747129.1, from coordinate 16,995,924 downwards.
TTCAGCAACGCAACCACCTCACAACAAAGCAGCCGGAGCCGTTCAGAGCCAACCAACCAACCACACCACGACTCTGTTCCACCTCGCGACAGAGCCAGAGAGACCGTCCAAGCCGCCATCACCGCCCTCTCTTCGTCTCTCACGGTCACAGGAGCAGAAACAATGGAGTCTGCGCGTCTCTGTCTCTGTTTTTTTGTGTGTTCTCATTGCATCTCTCTCTTTATTCTTCCATCCCTCTCTCTCTTTTGCAGGTTCAAGAACCGGTTGGAGGACGAAGAAGCTCGCGAGGAGCGGAAACGAGGCGCAGCGAGCGGCGCTGCTCGCTGGAGACGAAGGTGCAGGGGAGCCGCGCGATTTTGGCGGGAAATAACTGTTCTTCAAACAGTTCAGTTATTTGCACCCTGGCTTCTCTTTGAGTAGCCACAAAGCATTCTGGAACATTTTCTCAGGATTTGTGTTCGGACCACCTGCTGAGTACCACCACATCGAGTTTGCGACAAACCAAAAGGGTTGCATAATTCATTTTAATTTATTTTACTGACTTAAATGCTTAATTGTTAATTACAATTTTATTTCAGAAATTTGATAAATTGCTTTCACCTTTCATGTTCGATTAAAAAAATTTGATATGTTTGGTAGTTAGATTCACATTTTATCAATATTCAAAGCATATGCTAAAAATTATTAAGTTAGACTTGTGATTGAGTGTGTCGTAATAAGACAGTCAATGCTAGGAGTTGAAACTTAATAAATTATACTTGTGATTGAGTGTGCTGTAACAAGACACTCAATTCTAGGAGTCTATAATTTATGCTGAAGTTAATTGTAACATTGGATTTTAAAACTCAATTGTTCTTAATGATCACATCTTCGGTATAAGCAAGAGATCTTCATCCCTAAAGCTTCTCGTTTATAATTTCAGTAATTTAGATTTAAATATTTTTGCTAACTCATGGGTGAGTCCAAACCCACAAAATCCATCTTTTCCTTTCCTTTTATTTTTCTTATTTTTAATTTATTTTTAGTTTAGTTTTAAAAATATTGTAACCCTATTTTCCTCCAAATTAGTTTAATTAAATTATTAAATTCAATTGCATCCACTTTCCTCGTGGGATCGACCCGTACTTGCCGTTGTCTACCAGTTAGACACCGTGCACTTGCGGTTATTACAAGTGGGTCAAATTGGCATATTTATTTAGGCCGGTTAAGCCCGCAACAAGCGCCGCCTAGCAAAACTCCACCAACCGAACTCGAGAAAATGATGAAGTTCCAACGAAACCTAAACATGGAAACCTCGAGAGCAATGAACTTCCCCAAGGTAAGACTCCACATAGCAATGGAACGCCTGCTGAAATCCCGTTTAGAATCGGAGTCACTGATCCCAACGTATTGTACAAACTAGCCAAGTCGTCATTCTCCAACGCCCTCATGATAACTCCCATGCCAAAGAAGTTTACCCAACCAAAGTTCGAAGTATATGATGGCACTACTGACCCAACAGATCACTTGAGGCACTTCCACCACATGATGGCGTGGAAGGAGACTATAAAGTCAATTTTGCGCAGAACAATTCCTACTAGTTTTACTTCCACAACAATGAATTGGTTCAACAGCCTACCACCGAGGTCAATAGATTCCTTTAAGGCGCTAGCCACCCCTTTTATCACAAGATTCAGCAGAAGCCAGCGGATGAGGAAATGATCACACTACCTCCTCCATATCAAGCAAAAGCGCAAAAAGACGATACGAGAATATGTCACTCGTTTCACTAATGAACTGACGATGATCGATGGATACAGCGATGACACAACCGCTGCTATTTTCACTGCCGGGCTGAAAAGATGCTCCTTTTTTATGCCCTCAACCTGGAACCTCCAAAAAACATGGCAATTCTGTTGAAAACATTCCAAAAACACATTTTTCTCGAGGAGATGAAAACTGTCAGGAGGAAAAATGACCAAGAAAAGGAGAATCGCACAAGAAAAAGAGAAAGGATGGAGGAAAAAAGACGAGATGACGGACCACAGGAAGATAACATTCAGTCAAGGAAGCATCGAAATGGCGGAAGGATCGAATCCAACCAGCGAAAATTCGGGAAGCTGCAGTCGGCGCGGCCCAAACACGAGCGGATAACCAGTGTGATGAAAAAGACATACAAACCATACACATCCATGAAGACAAGTCGAGCCAATATACTGAAATATATGGCGAATTGGGAAAACGTCAACTGGTCACTCAGAATGAGAGGAGACCAAGAAGGAAGAGACAAAAGTAAGTATTATTCCTTCTACAAGGATCACGGGCACGATATTGAAGACTGCTTCAAGCTGAAAGATGAAATTGAACATTAGGTTCAAAGATGATGACTCGACAAATTCATTGGAATGCCAGACAAGCAGCTCAAAGGAAAAGAAAAGGTCGATTCCACCACAGGATCGAAAGAACAACCTAGGGAACTAATATATGCCTTACACTGCATGGCCAAGGGGAGCAAAACGATCAACCGAAACGAAAAAGCACATCCCACTCGAGCAGATCTATATTGTAGTAGGAGTACTAACGTTTTTACCAATGCTCAGAACATGGAGAAGTTTGCATCAATCAACTCACACAATTCAAGGACCCTACCGACGGATGCAAGCCCAACACGAATTACAGACGATGAAATTAATGGCAACAAACTCAATCAAACCTCGGCAGTTGGTGCTGAACCTGGTGTTGACGTAAGCATGATCGAACAGTTTGGTGCTGATGTGAGTATGATCGGTCAAATCAATACTGCTCAGCTACTGGATCAGAAAACACCTCGAGTCCATTAGCTACAATAACAAACAACAAAACATGACCAATAGCAATTTCGATGACTGAAAACATAGACTATACGAGATAAAGCAACAAAGACATGAATCTCTAACACGAGGATAGACGTCAACCCAAGCAAAGATCAGGAGGACAAAGCCAATCACTCTTCAATGTAGTGTAACTGCTCAAGAAAAACAATCGTTAGGGACTGGTCGGAATATCCAAAAGGGAATATCAATAAAATTACAAATTTGAAATCCCCATGCAGAGCAATCGACATGTAAAGCCAAAAAAATCAGGACACAAGTCGGAAATATATATAATAAACTTCTAGTCTGATCAACCACGGAGTAAAAGTTGGACAAACGAGTCAACTCAATAAAAACAACTTCGAGTTGGCTAGAACATCGAACCACCGAAGTGAAGTTTGGACGTACGAGTTAACTAAACGAAAGCAACTTCGGGTTAAATGGAACGTCGAACCAATGAAGTAAAAGTTGGACGAACAAGTCAACTGGAACGTCGATCCAACGAAGTAAAAGTTGGACGAACGAGTCAACTCAATAAAAACAACTTTTGGTGATTGGAACGTCGAACCACCGAAGTAAAATTTTGACAAACAAGTCAACTAAACGTAAACAGCTCTAGGTCGACTGAAACGTCGAACCACCAAAGTGAAGTTTGGACGAACGAGTCAACTAAACGTAAACAACTTCGGGTCGACTGGATCGTCGAACCAACGAAGTAAAAGTTGGACGAACGAGTCAACTCAATAAAAGCAACTTCGGGTTGACTGGAACCTCGAACCAATGAAGTAAAAGTTGGAGAAATAAGTCAACTCAATAAAAGCAACTTCGAGTTGACTGGAATGTCGAACCACCGAAGTAAAGTTTGGACGAACAAGTCAACTAAATGAAAGCAACTTTGGGTTGACTAGTACGTCGAACCAACGAAGTGAAAATTGACTAACAAGTCAATTTAATAAAAGCAACTTCGGTTTGATTAGAGCATCAAACCAACGAACGAGTTAACATAATTCAGAGAGCCTCGAGTCAACTAGTATACTAGACCGACGAGGTAAAAGATGAATGAACAAACCAACTTTCTCATAAAAGCTTCAAGACAACCAACACAAGGTCGAGACAAACGAGTCAGAGCGTGGGAGAATTCAGATCAACGAAATTCAAACAAGATAAAAAAAAATGTAGCTGTAAAAATCAAAACTGGAGACACAGTGCAACTCATTTCGACAATTATGGTTGACCTAAATAAGGTATCGGTAACATGAACGAGTCAACAAGACGAACTACGACTACGAAGAAAAGTAAGAACGCCAAGGAGAAAATTCATGTTCCTTAATAAAACTATTCTATTACATTCAAAAAAGAACATAAAGGAGTATGAGATAAAGTGGAGGCATCCATAACATCATTGGCGGTGCCATCTGACGGACGAGGGGCAGTCGGATCACTGGTAGGAGCTCGCTCTTCAAAAGGAGGTGAAAGCAACCCGAAAGGTCTTCGTCACCATCTTCATTTTCAAAGGTTTGATAGACCAAGTGACAGTACTGAGACAAATCAACACCAAGCCCTTCGATATAGTCAAGAAGCTCAGTCTGTCCATCAACGATTCGCTGCCAATCTACCACCTCCATAATGTGAAGCCTATCTTTAACGAAAGCAAGTTCATTCCTAGCCGCAATAAGTTGTCCTTCAGCAGTGGTAAGCATCACAGAGGTATTTGCATTGACCTCGTCAAGCGCAACCATTAATTGCTCTACCCTTGTTTCGGCGACGTCGCAGTTGGTAGATTGTTCTACCACAGCACGCACAGCCTCATCATGAATTGCCTTCTAAGCAGACAACTCCTTCTCCACATCGTGTAAGCGTGCACAAACACCATCTAAATCAGTTTCCAAAAGTTTGAGCTTAGCTACAGACGTGCACCATCTGCTTCAATCAATGAGGCTTGAGCAACCCCAGCCATTTTTTCCTGTTCCAAACATCGCACTCTTAACGCGTCGAGCTGACAAAGGACGTAGGAAAACAACAACAACAACAACAGTGTCCCGAACTTTCTTTTAAGAGAAGCCACCTGGTTACGACTAGCTTGGTAATCTGAACCCATTACCCACGCATAGGTAAGATGAATCATCCCATCCATTATATGTATAAGGTCGTCATCAAGATGAAGGCCCAGATCCAACACAGGCATCGAAGGCTTTTCCACCTACCGCCTGTGCCATTCGTTGATCAGCCTGCGTGCGCCATCATGCACGTCAAGCTTGGAAAACCAGCAAAACTTCTCGTCCAACTTAACCCGAATCTCTTCAGGGGTAGGTTTCGTCCAACTAATCCGCGAATGAAGGATGTGGGGATCCAGAAGCACGGATGAACCATCACCAACGACATTGAAGGAAAACGAAACGGTAGAAAAACCATCCTTAACCTCTCGTTGCGTAGTAATTGCAGCATAAACATAATGAGTGGTAATCCCAACTAGGACAGAAAAACCTAAGCAGGCAGAAGAAGGCGAGACCTCTGCCACATTATCAATAGGAGAAGGAAGAGAACGGGGAGACTGCACCTCGAGAACTCGATCACGACCACCAAGCTCCTTAGACTAAACAACCACCAGTTGGAACATCTTATCGTCGATGGCTCTAGGATCGTCATTAGAGCACTCGGTAGCGTTAGGACCACCATAAACAGAAATGAGCTTATTTTCATCATCATCCAACGGGCGAATGGTCTCTTTTTCACTCCTCTCCAACACCAACTTCATATCTTCAGCCTCTTCCAAATATAAGCAATCCTCCCTTGCAGGCTCCCTATCAACATAACTCGAATAAGGAAAAATGCGACAAGTAGAATCGAGGAGTGGCTTTCTCTTCGAAACATGGTCAAAACTTATAAACAACCGCTTCGACGAACTAACAGGCCTTGGAACCTTTCTCTTCTTAGAAGTTGGACTAGTAGCGCCAACGCTAATAGGAGCATTGAGATTCATAACATCCGAGCTCATTTTTCCATCAACGACAGCATTACCACTGCCAACAAGAGCAATGCGGGCAACAATCTCCACAGCCTGACTCTCAATCAGCAGAGCCCGTTCAGCTTCATTCATACTATACTCTACCATGACATCAAAAAGGAAGGTGCCCAAATGAACCCCGGGAAGCTGCAAAAAATGCTCAATGATAATATATTCTTTCGCAATCAGTTGCAGATCCCTCCGCTTGTTGGGAACCCGAAAGGACCTCACTATTTGCTGACCTTGCAAGTCGAAGTAGCCAGAACAGACAGAAACATAGAACCAGTCTTGTGACCAACCTCTGATATCATCGTTCATATTACCAAAACACGCAGGAGAACGAAGAAAACAAATACTCTTGGTCACCAATAGACTAACCACCAAGTGCAAAAATCTAACAGTTAAAGGAATACCAGAAATAATGGCTCTTGCATATGTGGAAACCATAACCCTCCAACTGTTATGACCTATCTGAGCAGGAGGAATACCCAGGAAGTCTAAATAAGCCCAAAATGCCTATGGAACTGAAAATCGAAGGAAGGATTGAAACATACGTGGGTAAAGCGCAATATACCCCTTCCTCGGATGATAAGGACTATCGTTCTGCCGAGGTAAAATGATCTCAGGGTTGGAAGGCAAAGAGTAGTCAGAACGAACGGTATCCAAGGTCGCTTGAGAAACCTTCTTGGAAAAGAAATGAGCTTCGCAGATAGCAAGTTGCTCACCGGCAGACATCGTGAATAAGCAAGAAAAGAAGAAGATGACAACGAAAAAAAGAAACAACCCTAATTTCAAAGATGGCGTAAAGAGGGAAAAAAACCCGTCACATCCTTCTTTAAAAAGCCGAACAACAAATAGACTGCTCATGGGATGACATGCGGGATGTAATGGCGCGCGAAACTCCAAAAAATATGCCCAAAAACGAACGGATAAACAAGTGATTGAAACGCCAACCCACCAGAAGTTGCTAACAACATTAAATTCAAGGCAATGATAGAATTGAAAGACCAATCGTCACGAAGTTAGTGGCCACGTCAGCATACCTATTAACTAAAGGGGAGTAGCTGATGATACATTAAAATAGATCGACATAGCAACCATACATGTGGCAGAGAACATCCATCACGAGGATCTGGCGTCCCATCTACTGGGCCAGCTCGTAAAACCTAAAAATGTTAAAAAATCATAAAGACCCAAATAGGGCCCATTAAAGGAAGATGTAATCGAAGCCCAAATCCAGGCTTGATACGAGTTCTCTCTTAAAGAAGATGAACGTTGCACAAAAAGAGTCGTGGAAGGAGTTACGCCTCCATGGATACGTCTCCATAAAGGAATATACTGTTACGAGAAACAACTCCTTCTGTTGCCCCTCACATGCTTAATACACGCAAAGAATTAATTGCGACCATTATAAAAGGTAAAGGAAACATTCAACAAATGTATGCAACTTTAACTTAGTTTTGTCCGGATTTACTTCCTTCTTCAAACAGAGTTAATGACTTAAGCATCGAAGTGCCTTCGGCCATCCAAAGGGTGATTTTTTGTAGTCTAACATTTGTTTTGCAGGTCAAACTCGCAGAATGACGAGATTTGGGCGCATCAATTTTGTTTCCTGATTTTAAACTCTATGTAATTCGGGCAAATTTAAAAGATTTAGGGAATTATGGTGGATTTTGGGGTATTTAATGATGGTGTCATTCAAAATTTTGGGAGTGATAGTGTTAGAAAGTGAAAATGGTGGTGTGACATAGTAACAACTTTTTTGTTATGATATCCGTATTTAGGGTCCATGTTGTGATATCCGTAAATCAAGATAACGACAAGATATCATCGGAATCATAGAGATTTGATTTGATTTTTTTTATTAGAAAAACTTAACCATGCATTTATCCAAGAGCACTCTTGGGAGCTTAATACAACTATACAAGTACCACAATCAACTAACGCAAGTTGTTACTATGACAATTATTATTTATTAGCTATTATCATCAAAATAAAGTAAATTAAAAAAATTTATAACTTACGAGTTTCTTAACCCCCAAACCTAAAAAACAAGTAACATGTTAAGAATCACAAAGTCAAAAAACTTTGATTAAGAAAGCATATATATTTTCTCAAACATTAAGAACAAGCAATAAGATAAAATAAATTCAAAGAATCACAAAGTCAAAAAACTTTGATACTAAGAAAGCATATATTTCTCAACAAACTTTCTAGAAATTTGATTTCATATTTAGAGGTTTGAAAATATTTCTCAGCTCAGCACTTTTGAGGTGGTCAAATGTGCCTTCGGAATGAAAGAGTGACTCCATTTTTGGTTTTTCTTGCAAAACCAAACATTTACGGAAAATTTAAAAAAAAAAAAAAAAAATTTGTTACTAGTCACTGAGGGTCGGACTCACCATTCATTTTTTTTCTCAGCATAATAAGATTTTCTATATAAGGAAAATTATTCAATGCTAGAATAACATACTGATAATGTGGTACATTTAGATTTAAACACCTTAGATCTCCAAGTCATATTTGTGAAAAGTCGATAGCTTAGCATAAAAGAAATTCAAATGTTGGATAAAAGAAATATCAGTGAAAAAACATGCAAAAAATATTGTAAGATGTTTTGAAAGAATGAAAAAAAAAAAAAAAAAACATACACACATACATACATACCTCAACAAGAAACACCAGTTAACGATAACTCTTTTACACTGTCGAGGCTGCTAAGAAGTTTCCTGGTCTGCTTAGCAGCCTTGCCTTTTGATTCTGATAGCCAACTGCCAGTAACCATAAGATCTGCCTTGACTAGAGCGGTTAGAGTTTTAGCTAAACTTGGAGGAGTGAAAAATCACCACCCAATGCTAAACAATTGAGGTTTGGTGCACATTTCTTTATCTTTAAAAGATTATTTTTGATGCGTCCAGATCTGTCATTGCTGACTTTGACCTGCAAAACGAACATGAGTCAACCAAGTTCTTCATCTCGTTTACCTTATATAATGAGAAAATTTATCTTTTTTTGTGACTCTAACTCTGATTGCGCAATTAAGGGAGAAAATCTTATTCAGATTCTCCCTCTATCAAGTTATGTCCTTGTAGGGTTCTTTCCTTTCCATGATTTGATCTTTTTTGGTATTTATTTCCCTTTATGACTCAATGTCTTTTTCCTTGTTAGACTAAGACTAGTCTATATAGGCCCTGGGCTTATTGTAACCCAAGGGTCTGTATTTCTGACTTCATGTCCTGGGCCAAGCTCCAAGATTCATGTCGTATTGGACTTGTGTGATTTGAGTTTGATCTCCTGACTTATAGCCTAAATTGTGCCTGACTTGTGCCCAATTTGTTTGAGCTATCTTCCATTAGGGTTGGTTCGTGCCACGTATCAGGCTACAATTGAATGATTGTTTGATGTTTTATCAGTTACTCCCCTAGTTAGTGGGTCCGCGTGCGAGGCCACTAACTCGTCAGGAGTGAGAGTCATGCAATCGCCATGATGGTTTTTTGCGGTATTTCTTAGGGTTTTGTGTAGCATTTAATGCTAACGTGACCATTCAGTGGATGCTTCCTCCACACGCCAAGTTATATAAGTTTGTCTCTATGGAATTTGGTCTTTTTACATTCCCTAAAGTTTCCAAAGCTCTTAAGTATTCTATCTTCAGACTTTAAACTTGAATCCAGAACAAACTTCCACTCATTTCTAATCACGTTTGGCAAAAGATTTCTTCTCGTCGATCGAATGGCATCATGCATTGACTTCTTTAGGGAATATGAGGCGGATTTGACTAAACTCCGTCGGGAGTACCAGATCCCTGTTGATCTGGAACTCATCATTTTTGGGCCAGGTGACTTTCCTTCTAAGTAGAGGAAAGGTTACATCTGCCTTTATAAGGCCATGTTCAAGGTGGCCTTTGTTTCCTTGTTCCTGGTACCATCTAACATTTCTTGTTGTATCACGACATTCCTCTATCCCAACTGGGGCCAAACGGGTGGAGGACCTTGATCAAGGAGAAGGAGGTTGGGCTCCATCTGTCCAAGGGTCTGCGTTATGGCCTTCATGCCATGGGCAAAGCTCCAAGATTACTGCCATATTGGGCTTGTATGATATGGGCTTGATCTTTTGTCTTATGGCTAAATTGGGCCTAACTTGGGCTTAGTCCGTTCGAGCTATCTTCCATTAGGATTGGTTCGTGTCACGTGTCCGGCTACAATTGAATGACTGATTGATGTCTCATCAATCTTTATTATTGAAAACATTCCAATATCTATGGATTATTATTTTTGAGTAGTAGAAGAGAAATATTCAGTGTATGTAAATTGTTAATTGTGTAATTCCTCAAAACCAAGGATTCTAGACGTGAACAATTATCAAAAACATTGGTGGGAAGTGTTAATATCTGGGCAGTCTTATTTGCAACACTTCAATTTTTTCCGAATAGACGTTGAGGCAACTCGAGGGATCCTTCAGCAGCTTTAGCTACAAAGCCTGATATTTCCTTACACTCGAAGCACAAACTCAGGTCTTCAACTTTATGCATAGCTGCATAATGGATCCATGAATTGATATGACACATTTAATCTAGATTCAAATAAAACTGTTCAACCTTATCAAAAGACGCTACACAATTGATACTCATATGTGAAGCCACTCTATTAATTAGACAACAAGAGTATGAATTTGGGTAGTCTGAAATCAGAAGTTTGAACAAGGAAAATAAGTCCATAAATATCTCCATCTCTTACTTAGAGTGTTGGATCGGCCTCCGAGTTTTAGATCCATCAAAGAGAGAATTTGCATGACATAATCGTCTGTTAAACAACAGATCCTGCCTTCGTAATTAAATTTACTCTTCGTTCTAACAATCAGCTTCACGAAGTGCCTAAATTTCTCGTTGATCTGGTTTAGTAGCTTGGCTTTGGCAGTGATTGAGCCTCAATAAAAGAAAAGCCTAACTTTTTGAATTCCCATACTTTTTATTTTTATTTTTCTAGCAGGGAGTTTAGGAAGCCTTGTTTTTGCAATCCTTTTAAGGCCTCCCAGTAGGAATGCACAAAGAGGAAACTTTCCTTTGACGTGTGTTATTGATATTCACCAAATTATTATATAATATATCCCTTAATTTATTATATATGTTAGTGTTTTGATTATTATATTTTATTTTAATTTTTTCTCTTTCATGTTTTTGTAGGAATTGAGCGTAAACGATAAAATCGCATTAACGCGGCAATTCAAGGAATGATCAATTGGTTGATTCAAACGACGGTACAAAGTAACAGGTGACAAGTCGACTATCACATGCCTAAACATGACCTAAATAAACTCAAATCCACATGTTTTAACCATAGTCTAAATCCAAAAGCTGACCTAGAACCCAAACCCAACCTAACAAGGAGAAAGGAAGAGAACCTTATTGAGGCTTCCTCTCTCCCTTTTCCTTTCTCCCCTTCTTCTAATGTACTTCCTCTTCTTCTTCCCTGTTTTTATAGCCACCAAGCTCCTGATCACATCCATTTGGCCGATGATTCTCGCTCAATAGAAGAGCCGACAACCTCGCCTCAACAGAGAAGGACCATTTCTCTCTTTCACGCACCACATCACGCCACAAAACACACCTTGTCCTCCCTCAGTAAGCCATCGTCTCGCAACACATTACAACCCCTCCTCTTTCTCACTGGCTTATTCTTCGACAACATCACCACCATCACTGCAGTCCTCACTTCTCTCTCTCTCTGTTCCTTCGTCTCATCCCCTGTGTCAACACAACCACGCACACCATCACCTTCACAAACAGAGTTTCAACACCATCCTGCCCATCACCATTTCCTCTCCTCTGATCAAACGCCACAGCCTTCACCGTCCATCTCTCCCTGTTTCAACACCTAGCCACCACCATCCAATCTCTCTCCCTGCTTCCCTTTCTCTCGGCCACCGTCACAACCGTCAGCAACAGGGGACATCCCACGCACGCCACCGTCGAGCCACCACTCCGCCATCTCTTCGTTCCCTCTTTCTCTCGCCATTTCTCTCTATTTTCACTGATTTCTCTGTCTTGCAGGTACCAGAGTGTCACGGTCCTAGTCATGAACATTTCCCTCTTGGACAGCTCGGGCTTTTAGAAAAAATTGGTTGGTTCATGACAATTAGTATAAGAGCCAAACCCCACATCCAAGGTCTGATTCCCGGCAGAGGCGACCTATAGGCTAGATTAAAATAATTTAGCATAAGCTAAGTTGTTGAATACTGGTAAGTGAGTCTGACCTACCCAAAGAGAAAAAAAAAACAAAAAAGGGCTACCATCGAGCCAGTGTCGATAAAGTAGGCCGACGATGACATCGACTTTGAAAGCATAGGGCAATGTCACGATCCTAGTCATGAAATTTCTTCTCCTGGACAGCTCAAGCTTTTGGGATAATTGGTTGGTTCATGACACGAAGCAGCTCGCAGTGGGGATGAACGAAGACGAACAACAGCAGATAACAGCAAGTAAAGGGACGACCTTTTGGCGGGAAATAACAGTTTTTCAAAATATTTCGCTATTTGCACCCCGATAGTTGCTTTGTACCACCTAGCAGCCCTTCGCATCGTGTGTTCGTGTGGGAACTGATGAATTTCACCTCCACTGATGGTGTGACCTCCTTCACTGTGATCTTCTGGACCCCTCGCCGAGGCGAAAATGAAATCACAGGGTTTCCTAGAGTTTGTCGTATTTGAATTATTGTTTTCTATATGCTTGGTTATTAAATACAATTGATTTCTAAATTTTAACAATACTTTCACTGATTATATCCGGAATAATAATCTAGACTAATTGGTAGTTAAAATACCTTAGGATGTGTTAATGAATTTGGAATGATTAATCTAAGAGTGGTCTAATAGTGTCATCTACTCGTGATGGTAAACTCAAAGCCCAACTCTCACATTTAGGTTTTACCTTGCATTTTTATTTCAAATACTTCACCAATCACTTCTTTTCTAACTAGGTTAAGTTTCAAAAGAGATTTGAAGATTAGTTTTCAAAATTTTATAGCTCTCCTTGTGGGATTCAACCCGTACATGCCGTTATCTAACTCAATAGATAACCGTGCACTTGCGGTAAGAATTGAGATCGATCAAGAATCATATATGTACAATGTACGATATGGTGGTATCCATAAGCAAAAATGTCAAGATAATGAACAATTAATATGTTTTCATTCAAGTTTGGAATGAAACTCAAATGAATTATTCTATTATAAAATATTTTTTATCAATTGTTTCTACATCATGAAATTTCAATATGATTTTTACAATAAACCATTTTTACTAAGGTAGTCAAAGCATGAAGCGAATGTGAAGCGATTTCTCATGGCTTGGCTTTAAGCGAAAAGTGAAGCACGAAGCAATGACTTTACGCAAGTAAAGCGTTCTTAAAAAAATGATTTTAATATTATATAAAAATTTAAATATATGCATTTTGCTTGTATATAAGCTTCTAATTATGAATTATGTTTTTCTATTAAATTTAGAGGTGTTAGCTCAAGTCAATGTAAGTGCCCATATTGCTTCTTATGCTATGATGTTTATTACCATTCATTGCAACTAAAATACCAAGCAACAAAGCAAAATCTCAACAATGAGACTAACCTCATTTCTCAACTTCAAATTAAGAGAATATATCAAATTAAGATACCCATAATAAAAAATGAGCAAAAATATTTAAAAAAAAAATGAGCAAAACCATATCCCAAATTTTTAAATTGAGGGCAATAAAACCTAAATTATGCGAAATCTATGAACTATGTAGATCCACCTTAAGGGAATTTTTAATAATCTCTCACTTCGACTACATAGATCATCATTAGATTATACAATGTAAAACGTATGAGCTCAAAACTTGATTGTCAAGAGTTGTGAGGGTAGTCTCAAAACAATCTGGTCCATTGAAAATATCAATATAGCATCATAGCGGCCTTTACCACATTTATCATGGTTGGGCTCATCTATAGTCACAAATACTAATACAATCAACGATATAGATCAAAGTATGGGTGTGTAGCATGAAAATGGCATGTAATGTGATCCCTGATCATGTCCATTTCCAACCGTTCCTACCTTATGATTAAAAATTGAATCACCTTATTCTACTTAATCAAACTGTATATGACCAACTATAACTGAAAAAGTAAAAAAAAAAAAAAAAAAAAACTTTATTTCAAAATCATCAATCAAATGTAATGATAACTCTAAGTTCATCAAACATAACAAAGTATTACAAATTCCCACAAATTAGGTACATCACAAGGACTAACCACTCTCATATGAGTAACATGCTCCTTGAAAACTTTAGGTGGTAAGCCCTTAGTAAGCGGCTCCACAATCATGAGAGTTGTACTAATATGCTCAACTGCAATTTGATGAATTCAAACTCTTTGTTTAAACAAAATATCTAATGTCAATGTACTTAGACACTCTGAAATTCATGTCATTATTAGAATAAAATACAGCGGCTTTATTATCATAATAGATCTTCAACGGTTTCTCAATGAAACTCGTTACGTGAAGCCCTAAAATGAAGTTCCATAGTCATAATGCATGATTTGATGTCTCATGACAAGCAACATACTCAGCTTCCGTTGTGGAAGAAACAATGAGTTTTTGTTGACACTTTTCCAATAAATGGCACCACCAGCTAGCATGAAATATAACCTGATGTGGATTGTTTAGTATCAAGGCAACCCACAAAGTCCGAAACCGAATACCCAACCACTTCTAAGGGATCCAGATTCCTGTATGTGAGCATAAATTCTTTATTTATTTGAAAATACCGCAATACCCAGCCACTTTCCAATGATATATGTCTGTATCTTTCAAATATCCACCTAACATTCAAATGCGTATGAAATATTTGAATGCGTATAAATATGAGCATACATGAGACTACTCATAGCATATGCATAAGGGATATCTTTCATTTGGGCTTTGGAGCAAACTTATCTTATCACCCTTAGCAATTGGTGCATCACTTGGTTTACAATTATGCATGTCAAATCTACTTAGCACCCTTTTGACATAAGCCTGTTGTGATAAGCCAACCACACCATGTGATCTATCACGATGAATCTCTATGCCTTAACACAAAAGATGTTTCACCAAGATTTTTCATTTCAAAACTTTTTGAAATAAATCTCTTTGTCTCATGCAACAAGCCTATGTCAACATTAGCTAATGGGATATCATCAACATATAATACCAGAAAAAAAAAAAAAACTAATTTGCTCCCACTAATCTTATGATAAACACAATGATCAACCGGATTTTCCTCAAAACCAAATGAGGAAATTACTTGATCAAGCTTTTTATATCATTGACGATATGTATGTTTTAAGCCATATATGGATTTCTTTAATTTTGCAAACTTTATATTATGAGTCTTTAATCTTAAAACCATGTGGTTGTTTTATATAAATAGTTTCTTCAACATTTGCATTCAGAAATGTAGTCTTAATATACATCTAATGTAGCTCTAGATCATAATGAGCTAAAATGTCATAATAATTCTAAAGAGTTTTTCGTAGAAACTGGAGAGAAAGACTTTTATAATCAATGTCTTCCTTTTTAGTAAAGCCTTTAGCGACAAGACGTGCCTTATATCTTTCGATGTTGCCGTTGGAATCTCGTCTACTTTTGAAAACCCATTGCATCCAATTGGTTTCACACCCCTATGCAACTCGACAGTATCCCAAACGTTATTGTCCTTCATAGACAGTATCCCAAACGTTATAAACATGAAAAATTAACAATCGTGAACAAAATTTATTAAAACTCAAATGACTGAAGTTGGTCATGATGAGTACTTTATACAAAGTTGAATTTGTGGACAAATATCCAAACCTATTCTTTTATTTATTTTGACCTCAATCATGTTTGATAAAATCTACATTACTAAAATTAGTACCGGTAGATCCTTTGAGAATTTCATTAAGTAATCATCAATTGCTACATTCAGACATATACTGAATGCAATTTAATTGTTTATTTCCAAAAAAAGGGAAAGAAAAATAAAATAAGAACACAATTAGCTTTATTAAAAAAACAACCCGCCTAGGCGCTTACACGATTTTTCACCCCGCCCAACCATTAATCTAGGCGTTTCTCTGACGCCTAGGCGCCGCCCAGGCCGTTTTTTAGAACACTGCCAAGAACTCCAGTTGACACAACCCTTTCAATCTTCAGCCGAGAGATGACCTAGACGCTTATAGCATAACATAGAAGAGTTCTCTTTAATTAATTTTTGCTTAGTACTATAATTATTAACATGCAAGGTTTCATTTGAATGTAAGTGAGAAACATCTAAATCTAACTTATATAGATTATTAATCAGAGATCCAGTACCAATAACATTGCAATTTTGTAAGAGACTATAACTTCATTTTTCAAAAGAAAAAAATATAACCGCATTTATCCAAACTCAAAACAAAAATTAAATTCAGCCTAAATGACGGTACATAAACAACCTCATCCAAATCCAAATAAAAACAAAACTCTAATTTTAATCTAAAGACTCCAACTGCCTCCGCACAAGCTTTATTGCCATCCTCCATGTGAATGAACTTTTTGGCATCATTTGATTTTTGTCCTGCATGAAAACACTAATGTGCATAGTTGCACCTGTATTGATCCACCAGGAATGGCATGGTACATTAGCTAGATTAAATTCAGAGCAAACTAAACTAAACTTATCACCTTTCTTTGCTATTCACTTCTGATATTTGAGACATTCCTTTTTTCACATGACACGTTTTCTTGCAAAAGAAACATGTGGCGACCTTATCATGTTTCTGTTGCACATTTGTCTGTGAAGTCCCTTCAAATACAGTTCCCTTAACTTTAACAATAATATTTCTTTTCATATTTGATGCCTGATTGCCAGTGGAGAATGTTGTCATATAAGCACTTTCTGTCTTTTCTCGTTTCAGTCTTTCCACTTCTTGCACACACTGAGCAATAAGTTGATTAAGAGTCAATTTCTTCCTTTGAGTACTATAATTGAACCTAAAGGGACCAAACTGTGTAAAAACTGAAAATTTCAGTTTTAGTGTCCTCATTTTGGAAACAATATTAGAAATTGTCATTATTTCCTTTTCCAGTATACCGCTTGGTAACAAGTTTGCTAAGAAACATACTTGCCTCTACCTTTTTCGATGCAACAAATCGATTTTCAGCCTGGCGTAGGAAAGCTTCTAAAGTTTTCCTATATAGACATTGCACCACAAAAATTTTAAGAAATATAGTGCTTCATTATCATAAGACTAATGCGATCAGAGCGCTTCCACTTTTCATAAGAAGCCTTATCTTCAGCTGAACTAGAATCAATAGGCTTAATGAGTTTATCAACACAAAGCGCATAATCCAAATCCATACAACCAAGGACGATCACAATATGCTCTTTCTATTTTTTCAAAATTTGAACCATTAAGTACTGAAATGTTGTTTAAATTCGCCAATATCAAATAAGCATTCACTAAAATAACACAAAATAACAAGCTCACATCAGTATATGTACACTTAATCAACTGTAATGCAATTACATGATAAAAATAAAGAAATAATCATCATGCAAAACTTGGTAGAATTGAGGAGCAAACAAATAGACTAAGGGTTAAAAAAAGTACTTACTAGTATATTTTTAGTGATGGGCCTTTATGAGAAACCGAACACACCATTACAATTCAAGTATTTGGAAAAGCATAGTAATGTGTAAGTGATTCTCTCAAAACAACTAAGGCTAATTAATGTAAATAAAATAAAATAAAATTGAGCTTGCCATTGTACGAATAAGTAAATCCCATAAACATAGGGTTGGCAGTGGGGCGGATTTTTACGGATATCCGCCCTACCCAATCCGTATGGGGCGGATTTGGATATGGCTGAATGGGTTTTCGGGTATCCAAAAAATATCCATTTACTATTCGGGGCGGATACTGTTTAAGCCATATCCGCCCCGCAGGCCCCGCGGATATCCGTTTATACTGCTCAAATTACTATAATACCCTTATCCCTAAAGTAAGTATTAACTAAACCTAAGAAACCTAACTAAACCCTTATCCCGAAAAAAAAAATTAAAACTAAACCTAAGAAACCCTGAAATCCACTTCTCATTTCATTTTTCATTTCTCACAAGTCACAAAGGGGTCTCCCGTCTCACTCACTCTCACAGCGAGCGAGCGAGGTCGAACGCTGCCTGTCGGAGGGTGGTCGCAGGTAGGGTGGTCGAAGGGTGGTCGAAGTGTGGTTGCAGAGTGGTCGCAGGCAGGGTGGTCGAAGGGTGGATGGTGGTGGCTCGATCTGATGGATGGTGGTTTGATGCAATCTGATGGATGGTGGTCTGATTCGATCTGATGGATGGTGGTGGCTCGATCTGATGGAGGGTGGTGGTGGTGATGATGGTGGTGGTGGTGGTGGTGGTGGTGGCTCGATCTGATGGATGGGGGTGGCTCGATCTGATGGCTCGATCCGATGGTGGTGGATGGCTCGATCTGTGGCTCGATCGATATGGATGGCTCGATCTGATGGTGGTGGATGGCTCGATCTGGATGGTGGTGGATGGCTCAATCTGATGGATGGTGGTGGCTCGATCTAGTTGTGTGATTTGTTGTTGGCTGATGCCTGAGATATGTTTTTAATGTGTTTTTGATATTTGTTTATGATATTTGATATCTATATTCGATCTATTTCTGAAATTTGAAATGACTTAAATTTTTTTTTTCTTCGGG
Source organism: Berberis vulgaris (assembly GCA_963556465.1). Classification (NCBI taxonomy): domain Eukaryota; kingdom Viridiplantae; phylum Streptophyta; class Magnoliopsida; order Ranunculales; family Berberidaceae; genus Berberis; species Berberis vulgaris. Next base: position 16,977,346 of record OY747129.1, on the reverse strand, counting down.
TATTTGGGGCGGGGCGGATATCCACCAATCTGTCCGGTTCGGGGATGGTTTTTACAAAATATGGTAAACGGATATTCGGGGCGGATTTGGATATCTGTGATCTCTAGCGGGGCGGGGATGGATTTGTCCAAATCCGCCCCGTTGCCATCCCTACATAAACACTTTATTTGAATTTATTATGTTAGACCATCAATGAAGCGTCCAACATAACAACCTTCTTTTGGGGCGATTGTTATTCGCATAGGTCATGAAAGATGTTACGTAGGACAAAATTTAACATAAATTTAAAATTTGGATTGTTAATAAAATATCAGTGTTCTAAAAATCGACCTAGGCGACCGCCTAGGCGCTAGAAGGTGGAAAACCACCCAGATTAATGGATGGGCGGGCAGTCTAGGCGGGATCTAGGCGGACTCTAGGTGGGGTCTAGGCGATTTTTTATTTTTTTTATTTTTTAATAAGGTTGATTGTGTTCTTATTTTATTTTTCTTTCCTATTTTTTAGAAATAAACTATTTAATTGTTTTTTATTCAGTATATGTCTAAATGTAGCAAATGATGATTACTTAATGGAATTCTCAAAGGATCTGCCGGTACCAATTTTACTAATGTAGATTTTATCAAACATAACTGAGGTTATTCATGCAATTTGAAGAAAAATAAAAGAGTACACAAATTCAAATTTATATAAAGTACCCATCATGACCAACTTCAGTCATTTGAGTTTTAATAAATTTTGTTCACGATTGTTAATTTTTCATGTTTTTAAATTTTGCATATGTATATTGGCATTAAATTGGATGTAATTGATAAGGCATTATGCTTAACTTTTGTAAATTATTAAAGTTATAATACAAAACCTAGGACCGCCTAGGCGCTGCCTAGGCCCCTGGGCGCTAGGCACCTGCTCGCCGCCCGCCCAGCGCCTAGCGATTTTTAGAACACTGTAAAATATACATGAAGTGCTCCTAAAAAAATACAATTAATTTGTAGGGTACAAAATTCAACTTGGGCTTCATGTACTGGGTTTAGATTGTAAAGTTATTACAGGCCCAATTGAATTATGATCCAATAGACCAAACCGACCTGACATGCCCTACAAAACAAACATGCAATAAAAAAACCAGTCCAAACTAGGGGTGGGCACGGGACGGGATGGGACGAGATATACCCATCCCTATCCCATCCCGTTCATACGGGATCGAGACGGGACGGGATGGGAAAAACCTCATCCTGACCTCGTCCCATCCCAAACGGGTTCGGGACGGGACTGGATCAGTGTGCTGCCTGTGACTGCTGCGAAGATTATCATCATATAAGAGCGTGAAAAATAACTTTCTTATAATTAGATATAGATGTGGCATGCAAATATAAGGGTAGCCACTAAATCCTCTAACAATGTAGTCGAGTGGGCTGACTTTTAGAAAATGACATGATAAATGAGACCCACTAAGAGTATTGTGTCGCTGTGTTGGTCTCCCAACTGATTTTACAATTTCATTGCTGTGAGAAACAAAATTCATGGTTCCTTGACAAAATGACATTTCATCTTTTGTTAGGGAAGAAATATAGACCTATTGGTGATGCTCTAACATATTCATAATGGTTTACCATCAATACATATATCGTAATTAAAAACAATTATTTTTACAGCCCGGGGCATCTCAAATTCTTGGCTCCGCCCCTGAATGTTCCTTTCTGAATATGTATTACTCAGTTAATTGTTATTTTTCATCTTCACCTGGGTATTATTAATATTTGGAAGTTAAATAATTGGAGCCACTTTTATTGGGAATCCAAGCAACAGTCTGCTATCTTTCTATTGCTTAATGAATATTTATTTTTTGAAGTAACATTTCTGCTAACATTAAGTTAACACGACTGCTAACAAGCAAGCCAACTTAGGTTACTCATCGTTTTTTCACCTATCTCTCTGTGAGTTGAGAATCGATAAACCTGGTGATGAAACATCGATCGAGAACATCAAAAAATATCTCCTTCAGAGTTGCCAGGAGTGTCACCGGACTCCGTTGTGGGTTGAACGTCTGATGGGACAAGATGATCAAGGGAGGAAGAGATGTCTGTGAACCGACGATCAAAGGGAAGGGGTCGATCAGCACCAGAGGGAGGAAGAAAATATGTCGAAAGAGAGGTCTGTCGTTGATCAGAGCCAATGATCGAAGGGAGAAAGAGTGATTTGTTGTTGATCGAAGGTGCCTCTTTTTAATGAACAATAAAGACTGAAATATAAAAAAAAATTGATTTCATTATTGTTCTAACTACCACTGACCACCAAAAAACATTATGGGGTCGATTAGCACCGACTAAACAACAATCTAGTCGCTGAGAGAACTAGATCCGACGAAATAAACTTCTAGGGTTTGGGTAAAACTAACGTGAGGATTGATTAATTAATAATAAAAAAATAAGAAAATTATAAACTGTATGTTTTCTTCAATGATTTTGACAAGGAAACTCTAATACTGACTTGTTGAAATAATATTAGGTCCACACTAAGACATCATATCAGTAATCAATGAAGAACAATTTAATTATTGCATACCTAAAGCCATTGATGAAGATTACACATGCAACAATCTTCACGAACCAAACAATATGCAGTGGAGAAGTCTTCCACCTCCAAAACATTTTTCGTATGTTTCTCAAACCGGATGGAAAAGTAAGAGGTAGATAAAATTAGGTTTGGAGCAGTAGGGACATCAACCATATATATAGAGTCATAATTCTATTATTAGCCCATCGTCAATAATATAATTATAGTAGGGCTTAAATTGGTATCTATACATAAATAACCTTCATACTCAATTTAGAACACATGTCAAGACATATAACATGTAATTAGAAACATGTTTATGACCCTGGTCTTGTTTCTTAATGATCACAACTAATCGAGTCTAATCAAATACCACTCACCTATAGTTCAACAATCTAGAACATATAATAATATGAATTTTCTAACAACATAAACGTAGAACCTATGAATTTTCTAACAACATAAACGTAGAACCTCCACATGCAACCACCTTTCCTTCTCTTTCTCATTCGCAAGAAATAGGACTATCTCTAGCGACTACTTCTTCATCTCTTTCTTCCTTCACAGACCTCCAACACACATTTCCACCCATCTCACACGCCATCTCTTCTTTCATCGTCTGATCTCCCTGACGCTATCTCTTCTTTCTCCAGCCAGCAACTTATGCCACCACCTCGCAACAACCATCTCACCACCAACAGTAAACAACATCGCCATCATTGACCAATGCCCCCATCTCGTCCTCTCTGATTCTCTTTTCGCCGACTGCAACCACCACAAATCAACCCCTCTCACTTGTTGCTTCCTTTTTTGTCTACCAAAGCACCATCGCACAACCATGCATCAGCCAGTTCATAGCAACACAGATAAGGAAATTGTGGGGAAGAAGAAGAATGAGGACGAAAAAGATTTTGAATTCCTTCACACTATTCGCACCACCATTTTCTTTCATACAATGACGAAACACCCACCTGAGGAGAAGATGGAGTTGACCACCACTGTTATCGCGGTTACCACCACCATGATCTTCTAAACTCCGCTCCAAGGCGAAGATGAAACCACGGGTTTCTAAAGTTTGTTGAATTTAATTTACTGATTTCTTCATGCTTCATTGTTAAATACAAATAATTTCCTAATATTGATAAATTGCTTTCAACGATTATATCTGAACTTGAAATTTAGACTAATTGGTAATCGAGTAAGTATGGGGAGCTAGGTTTAAGAGCCACTTTTAAACCAAGTTTTGGTTTTTTTTACACTTTTATCCCTTATCTTTAAAACACAACCACAAACACCATCAATGAAAAGGGTAGAAGTGTCAAAAAAACCCAACCTGGCTCAAAAGCGGCTCCTAAACCACACACCCTAGAATTATTGATTGGTAGTCAGAGTACTCTTTGTTTGATATTCAAAACATGTTTTAATTGATTAGGTTAAACATGTGATTGCGTGTGCCATCGCAAAATACTAATGCTAGGGGTTTAGAATTTTGTTGAAATCAATTGTGAATTTATATTACTTTGTAAGGTTATTTACGATCACATATTTGATGCAAGCAAGAGAGTTTTCATCCCTAGTGTTTCTCGCTTTATTAAAACAATAAGTTAGGTTAAATAATCTCGAAAAACTTATGGTGGATTTGATGTCTTAGTACACTTCTCAATTGTCTTTAATAATTCAATTTTTAGTTGCTTAATTTAATTTCACTAGTTTATAAATTTTCAATCGATGTAACTCCCTTTTAAATTAGTCTAAATAGATTTTAGTTTTCAATTATGTCTTGAATCCTCGTGGGATTGACTCGTATTTTCCATTGTCTACTTGTTAGATAACCATATACATGCGGTATTACAATCAAGTTAAATTAACCTATTAATAGGTCAGTAAAATCTGCATCACGGAACGCTATGCTTAAACTAACTTTGAATCCAACCACAAACAACAATGTTTATTGTTGCAGTAGTAGACTGTTTCTGTTTTGGTAAATAAGAATATGAATGAAGATTGTTTATTATTATCGTGGATTGGTAATAATAGTAACAATGATGATCATGCATAATGATTGAAACTTGAAATTCATTGATGAAGAAAACTGTAAAACTTACAGTGCTTCAGACTTTGACAATCACTTCTTGAAAACAGTATTGAAAGAATAAATCTTTGAGGAAATACTAAAATTTCGGGGTTTTGAGAGGCTATTAAGGGTGCTCTTTTTCGAAGTGGAGGTACATGCCCTCATTCTTTAGTCTTCGCTACTTATATAGAGGAGTGGCATTCGAGCTTCCAACTTACTTCATTATCGTCTGGCATTATGATGAGAATTTTGATATAATTGAGGTGATGTGGATTTGAACACTTGCTTAAATTATTGAGGACAACTGGAAGTGGAGGTTTACATTTGGTGAATTATAGGGTTGGATAATGACATGGTTGGTGTATATTGACATGGATTTGGACTTTTGTTACATTATTATGGGTTGGAATGACTTGTGGACCCCTTTGATAAGGGCTTGGTATAGATTCTTATGAAATAATTGAAATTCAGCAGTTTGGAATTTTGTGGAGGTGGAAAGTGACTTTGAGAATGTTATTTTTTAGAATGACACATGTGGGTCTTTTGACGATGTCATTTGTGTGGCATTTTGTGGATAATGGATTGTGGGAAACTTGAGAATAACATTTTCTTTAGCAAATGGATTAAATGGATTATTGTTGAGACCAAAATAGTCCAAAGCAATCATCTTCATTCGGATTGTTTTGGGAGGTGACGTCGTAATTGTCTTTAGCATCTGAAAAGCAAATTTAGGAAAGTGACTCGTATTGTTGTTTATTTGTTGTTGTTGCTAGAATATGAGCCTCCAACTTTGAGAATTTTGATTGTTCTTCATTTTCTAGCCGCATCATCTTGATGTTGATATTAAAATATTTATCCATTGTTTGCTTGGTAACTTTTGAGTAACCACCATTTGACTATAAAACAATGGCATAGAAAGAGGAACTTGGGCAAATTGGTATATACCTTGAACTGGAACTGGTGCAAATATATAATCCCAACAACAGATCCATGTTAGGGAGAATTCTGCGAAAAGCCATAATGATAAAACTTGAAATTCTTGGGGCTATGAAATTTTGATGTTTGCGTGAAAACTTTTCATTCTTCTTCAACTTGAGGAGAAAGGGTTTCCTTGACAGACAATACAGACTCCACTAGTGATAGGAGAACCAGTCAGGAAAGTCTAACCAAGAATGAGAACAATTTGGGGCTTGGAAGAGAAAAACTCTAGTCAAGATAATTGTAGGATTGAGGAGTAAATGGTTGGTGAACTTTTTAGGTGTGAATGGATTTTGGTACCATTATTTTGGGGATAATATTTTGAGAATTTGACATTTGGAATGGATGATTTTTGTACTGTCATTTTTGTCTCAAATGTGGATTACTAGGATTGAGTATATATCACCTAAAATGAACTCATAAAACAATCTTGATTTATGAGGATCATCAGTAAGATAAAGAACGATTTTGGAAAATAGAACTAGCTACTTTGATATGATGATCATTTGGGCTTCCAAAATAAGGTTCGAGAAAAAATATTGGTTCTAAAGTTGATTTGGTAATATATTATAAGGTTTGATTTTTTAGTGGAGTTTGAGAAGAAAGGTTATGTTTTGGAGATTGTTTGGTTTGAGAGATTGTTTATGTAACTTTAGAATGACTTTGTAGAACTACGAATCAGTTTTGATTTTTTATCACCATTACATAATAATTTTTGCTTGTCATTTGGTGTAGAAGGACGAATAAGTTTGGGGAATTCATTTTTTGACATTGCGTAACTTGATTTAGAAGTAAGTTTTGAGAAAGAAGCCATTATATGGCAATCTTGGAATTGTTGTCAGTAACTTTTTTTTAAAGGCAAGCGTGCCGCCGGTAGGTATAGAACCCAAGACGTGGGGGTAAAACCACCACAACCTTAACCATCCAACCAGTCTACCATTGGCACAATAACTTGGTGAATGGACATAGGTGAATTTCTTCACTCGAAAAGGAGGGTTGTGAAAAAAGAGTGGTTGTCTATCTCCCCTGCAGAAATTCACGAGTGAGAAAATCAGGAAGAGAGTTTGAAATATCTTTGATAATTGCAATTTGGAAATCAAATGCAGACAAAAGTCCTCGCCATTTGGCAAAAATGTTTTGGAACAAGATTTTGAACATTTTTTTCAAAATTTCTTTTACAGAATTACAATCAATGCGTAATAAAAATGGTTGATTATAAAGATCATCTTGAAATTTCATGATGCATAAAATAGTTGACATTTTTTTACAGTATAATAATTCATTTGAGTTTCATTCCAAAAACCCAAATGAAAACGAACTAATTGTTCTTTGTCTTGACATTTTTGGTGTTTCATTTTTTATCCCAGCTTTCTTGACATAAAAGGTTGAGCAACTCTATGGGGATTTTCTTTCCTAATTAATTTGTTACTAATTCCTCGTTCATTTGTATGAGTTTACCTTTGGTTAGAATCCTTTTATCTGTGAGTACATCCTTAGATTGAAGACTGACCTAATGTTATTTTCGGTGCCAGAAGATGTTTGGAAGATCTGAACAAACTTTTGTTTCTAATTTTATTTTGAACTAATTAATTTGAGATTGTAGTTGAGAATCTTTTAATTGTTATTTTGTTTTAATTAAATTTTTTAAATAATTTATTTGCTTGGGTTTTTATTTATTCAATTTGATGATACATCAAAATAGACTGATTATCACGGCCATACATGTGGCAGGAAACATCCATCACGAGGATGTGGAGTCCCATCCATTGGGCCGGCTCGTAAGACCCAAAAACAACGAAGCCAATCACATAGGCCCAGACAAGGCCCACTAACGAAAGGATATACCGAATCCAGGCCCGAACTAATCCGAACCCAAATCCAGGCTTGACATGAGTTCTCTCATAAATAAGAGGAACGTTGCACCAAAAAGAGTCGTGGAGGGAGTTATGCCTCCATGGACGCATCTCCAATAAGGAGTAGACTGTTACGAGAAACATCTCCTTTCGTTGCGTCTCACATGTTTAAGTCACGTAGAAAATTAACCCAACCATTATAAAAAGTAAAAGGAACATTTGACACGGGTATGCAACTTTAATTGAGTTTTGTCCAAATTTACTTCATTCTTCAAACAGAGTTGCTGACTTAAGCATCAGAGTGCCTTCGGCCACCAAAAAGGTGGTCCTTGGCAGTCTAACATCTATTTTGCAGGTCAAACTCACAGGAGGACGATTTTTGGCCGCATCAGTTTGGCGCCGTCCGTGGGGAACGACGAGTTTCCTTGATAAAAACAAGATCCACAGTGACAAAGCTCACCACAATCTGATAGTCAGAACAAATGACACACTCTACAGATCCTCCACCCAGTGATGATCGCGACAACTCTCCTACAGGCAACTATGCATCACAAACAGCTAATGAACAAGAAGCAACCCAGATCATCAAACCGATGGCGCCCGAGAATTCGGACCCACAACATGCAATATCCCAGACAACCTAAACATCTGGCGTCGCTACCACAGATCCTCGGGTAGACTTTCTCATGGTCCAGATGAACTACAAGACAAAGATGCTGGAAAACATTACCCAGGAGCGCATCTAGCCTGACCCTGTTTAGGCACCGCCCCAACAAAACTTCGCCAACCGAACTCAAGGAAGTGACGAAGTCCCAGCAGAACCCCAACAAGGAAACTTTGAAAGCAATGAGCTTCCCCAAGGCAAGACTCCACAGTGTGATGTAACGCTTGCTGAAGTACTGTTAGAATAGGAGTCACATATCCCAACATACTATACGAGTTAGCCAAGCCGCCATTCTCCGACGCCCTCATGAAAATGACAATGCTACAAAAGTTCACTCCACCAAAGTTTGAAGTGTACGATGGTACCACCAAACCAACTTATCACCTGAGACATTTCCACCACATGATGGCCCTAAAGGAAACCACAGAATCAATCTTATGTAGAACATTTCTGACCAGCCTCACCTCCACAGTGATGAATTGGTTCAATAGCCTACCACCGAGGTCGATAGACTCTTTTCAAGCGTTAGCCACCGTTTTATCACCAGATTCACCAAGAGCCAGAGGATGAGGAAAGGACCATACTAACTCCTTCATATCAAGCAAAAACCCGATGAAACAATATATGTCACTCGTTTCACCAATGAACTGACAATGATCGATGGATGTAGCAATGACACAGCCGTTGCGACTTTCATCGCCGGACTGAAGAGATGCCCCTTCTTTGATGCCCTTAACGTGGAGCCTCCAAAAGGCATGGTGGTCTTATTGAAAACGGCTCAAAAACACATTTCTCTCGAGGAGATGAAGGCAGCTAGAAGGGAAAATGACCAAAAAAGATAGAACTTTTCAAGGAAACGGGAGAAAAATGAATAAAGGAGACGGGATGACGGACAATGGACGGATAACATCCAATTGAAGAAACATCGAAATGGCAGAAGGATTGATTCGAGCCAACAAGAATCCGAGAAGCTACAATCAACGCGGCCTCGACACGAACGAGTAACGAGCATGATGAAGAAGACATACAAACCATAGACAACCCTTAAATGAGTCGAGCCAATAAACTGAAGCACATAGCAAAATGGGATAACATCAACTAGCCGCTTAGGATGAGAGGAGACCCAGAAGGAAGATATAAAAGCAAATATTGTTCCTTCCATAAGGATCATGGGAACGGTACCGAAGACTGCTACAATCTAAAAGATAATCGAGCATTGGGTTCAGAAAGAACGACTCGACAAGTTCATCGGAATGTCAGATAAACAGCTCACAAGGAAGTAGGAAGCAGATAGCACTGCCGGATCGAAAGATTAGCCCATGGAGCTAATATATGCACTACACTACATAACTGGAGGAAGCAAAACAATCAACCTAACAGAATAAGCGGCCAGGAAAACCTCCCACTCGAACTGATTTATATCAGAACAAGAGTACTAACGAAACTAGATAAGCCATTTCATGAATGCATAGAACATGGAGAAGTTTGCACCAACCAACTAATGTGATTCGAAGAACCTACCAACGGATGCAAGCTCGACCTGAATCACTAATGACAAAACTGGCAGCAACAGACTCGACCGAACCTCGGCAGTTGACACCAAACACGGAGCTAGCATCAGCATGATTGAACAATTTGGTGTTGATGTGAGCATGATTCGACAATTTTGTGCTTAAGTGAGCATAATTGGACAATTTGATGTTGATGTGAACATGATTGGACAGTTTGGTGTTGACATAAGCATGATCAGACAGTTTGGTGATGACACGAACATAATCGGACAAAACAACACTATTCAGCTACCGAATAAAAATGCACCCTAAGTTTGCTAGCCACGACAAAATATACAACAAACGAGGATCGACATCAAGCAAAGAAAAACAAAGTAACGAAAACATCAATCTTTAATACGATGATCGACATCAAGCAAAGGAAGACAAAGCAAATTGCTTTTCGAACCAGCATAAATGCTTTAACGAGTTAGGGTTGGTGAGAACATCCAAAAGGGAATATCAATAAGATTACAAATTCAGAATTCCCATTTTTTGCGTGGACGACAGACTAGATTTGCTAACAAATTAGCCACATAAAGCAATCGACGTATCTAGCAAAAAGAAATCACGACAAAAGTCGGATATGTATAAACTCTTGGTCTGATCAACCACGAAGTAAAAGGTGGACACCTGAGTCAACTTAACACAAAAACTTTGAATCGACTGAAACGTTGAGCTAACGAAGTAAAAATTGAACACCCGAGTCAACTTAACACAAAAACTTCGAATCGACTGAGATGTCGAGTTAACGAAGTAAAAGTTGGACACCCGAGTCAACTTAACCCAAAAGCTTCGAATCGACTGAGACGTCGAGCTAACGAAGTAAAAGTTGGACACCCGTATCAACTTAACGCAAAAACTTCGAATCGACTAAAACGTTGAGTTAACGAAGTAAAAGTTGAACAAACGAGTCAACTTAACACAAAAACTTTGAGTCGACTAATACGTCGAAACAACGAAGTCAGAATTAAAATAACTAATCAACACGATTTGAGGAACTACGAGCAAAAGTAAAATTTTCTTTTTTTGTAGCACATCAACTAGACGAATGATGAGCCAAAGCTCGAAAGCAACTATAAAGGAATTCAAAGCAAAATCCAAGAAAATTACAACAGAATTGAAAAGAAAGAAATAACAAAGTTCACTTCATTGATAATGCTACTCTATTACATCTGGAGAAGGGGATGGAGTAGGGGAAAAAACAAAGGAAATTACAGGGTCATCACTCACGGGGACAGACGAAAGCATCACTTCAGAAGGGGAGAAAGCAATGACTCTGGGGCGTTTGAAGGTAGATGAAGCAATGGCTCCTCAACTAATGGAGCAGATTCTTCAACATCATCGTCTTCAAAAGCTTGATCAACCAAGTGACGGTACCTGGATAAATCCTCACCGAGCCCCTCAGTATAGTCAAGAAGCTCAACCTGTCCATCAACAACCCGCTTCCAATCTTTGGCTTCGACAATGCAGAGCCTATCACTGGCAGTAGCGAGTTCATTTTGGTCGCGACAAGCTGTCCCTCAGCAGTTGTAAGCATAACGAAAGTATCTGCCTTGACCTCATCGAGCGCAGCAGTCATCTGTTCCACCTGTCACTGACATCAAAAGTTGTCTTCTCAGCGGATAACTCTTTTTCCACATCACATAGACGGGCATGAACCCCATCCAACTTGGCTTTCAAAGAATCAAGCTCAGTAACAGATTTATCCCGCATACTTTCCGCCTCAATCAATGACTGTTGAACAACCTTTGCAGATTTCTCCAACTTTGTGCATTACGCTCTCAACATGTCGAGTTAGGAAAGAAAGTGAGAAAACACCAACAACAGTGACACCAACCTCCTCTCCAAAGAAGCTACTTGATCATGACTAGCTCGATAAACCGAGCCCATCACCCTTGCATAGGCAAGATGATTCATCCTATTCACTATCTGCTCAAGACCATGATCGAGGTGATCAAACGGATCCAGTACTGACATCGAAGGCCTTTCCACTAATCGCATGTGCCACTCATTTATCAACCTACATGCACGGTCTTGCACATCAAGCTGAGTGAACCAGTAAAACTTGTCATCCGACTTGCTACGTTCAGTCCTAGCTCAGTCCAACCAACTCGCGGAAGAAAAACACGAGGATCTAGAAGCACTGAAGAACCACCCCGACAACCAAAAGAGCGGAAGAAGTAGTAGTAACAACGGAAAAACCATTTTTACCCACTCGTCGAAAAGCAACCATAGTAGAAGCAGGACTAATGATGATGGCAGGGGCAGGAGAACTCAGACGGGCAATAGAAGAAACTAAGAACCCAGTCGCTTCACTGACATCAATAGAAGGAGGAAGAGGAGAGTGAACCTCAAAACTTTGACCACCACCAATATGTTTAGACTTCTCTACTGCTAACTGAAGCATTTTATCGTTGATATCCCAAGGATCATCATTGGACAACTAAGCAATGTCCATAACAACATAGGCAGAAAGAAGCCTATTTTCATTATCATCCAACGGACGAGTAGTCTCTTTCTTGCTCATCGTCAACGCCAGCCTTAGTTCCTCAGCCCCCTTGAGAGATTCGTGATCCCCTTTTACAACATCTTCACAAGAAGGACTTGGGTGAGAGGTAGTATCTGTAACATCCCGAACGGGATTTGGACGAGATGCAATCCGAGCAGAACCACGAGTAGAAATTCATTTCTTCCTTGGAACTCGACTAGGATCTATCAACAGTCGCCTCGATGGACTAGTGGACCTCACAAGCTTTCTTTTTCTAGAAGTCGAAACTGTGACATTAATAAAAGCATCGAGATCCATAACACGTCTTTCTGAGCTCACTTCCCAATCAATGTTAGCATCATAAACGCCAGCATGAGCAGCACGAGCAGCAATGGCCTCAGCACAAGACTCGTTTCGCTTCATTTATAGTGTACAAACCACTACGCTCGAAAATGCCCTCGGGGAGAAATGCCTCCACAGGAAACCAGTGAAGCTTTAAGAATCAGTCACTGATCCTCTGTTTTTCAACAGTTAATTGAAGATTCTTCCTTTTATTTAGAACTCGGAATGATCGAAAAATCAAACGACCTCGCAGTTGGAAATAGCCAGAGTTCACAGAAGCACATAACCAAGACCTTGACCAATTGCGAATGTCATCGTTAAGTTTCTCGAAACAAACAAGAAAACAGAGGAATCAGATATCCCTGGTCACCAATAGACCAACCACCAAATGCAAAACCTTCACAATCAGATAAATGCAGGACAAAATAGCCCTCGCATAAGAAGAAACCATTACTCTCCAACCATTAGGACCCATTTGGGCAGGAAAAATGCCCAAGAAGTTCAGATACTCCCAGAAAAGCTCTAGAACTGGGAAGCGAAGGCCAGAAGAAAACATGCACGGATACAACACAATGTATCCAGCCCTTGGATTACAAGGACTGTCATCCTATACAGGCAGGATAATCTCGAGATCGAGTGGCAGATTATAATTAGAACTAAGACTGTCCAGCATCACCTGAGAAGCTCTCTTGGGAGAAAAATGAGCCTCACACATAGCTAGCGACTCACTACTTAGGTTATCACCAATGGACATCGTTAAGGAACAGATGAGCAAAGAAAATGGAGAAGGCGAAGGAATGAACGAACCCTAATTTCAAAGATAGTGTAAAAAAGGAAAATGAATTTGTCACATCTTCTTTTATAGAGCCGAGCAATAAAGGGATGGCTCATGGGACAACATGCGAGATATGATGGCTACGCGAAACCCCAAAAATGTGTGCAAAAATGAACGGGCAAGCAAAGAATCGAGACACCAACCCGCGAAAAGTCGCTAACAGCATTAAATACAAGGCAATGATGGAATTGAAAAGTAAATCGTCACAAAGTTAGTGGCCACATCAGCATACCCACTAACTAAAGGGGAAGTAGCTGATGATACATCAAAACAAACCAATCATCATAGCCATACATGTGGCAGGGAACATCCATCACGAGGATACGACGTCCCATCCATTGGACCAACTTGTAAACCCCAAGAAGAACGAAGCCAATCACAGAGGCCCAGACAAGGCCCGCTAACAAGAAAATATAATCAAAACCCGAAAAAATCAGAGCCCAAATCCAGGCCTGACACGAGTTCCCTCATAAATAAGAGGAACGTTGCACCAAAAAGAGTCGTGGAGGGAGTTACACCTCCACGGACGCATCTCCATTAAGGAGGAGACTATTATGAGAAACATTTCCTTACGTTGCACCTCACATACTTAAGTCACGCGGAGAATTAACCGCAACCATTATAAAATGTAAAGGGAATATTCGATACAGGTATGCAACTTTAACTGAGTTTTGTCCAAATTTACTTCCTTCTTCAAACAGAGTTGTTGACTTAAGCATCGAAGTGTCTTTAGCCACCAAAAAAGTGGTTTGGAAGTCTAACATTTGTTTTGCAAGTGAAACTCGCAAGAGGACGTTTTTGGATGCATCAAAATTAATTGATAATGTTTTCTTCATTAATACATTGAGACCTATAAATTATGGTTTTAGTAGAAAAGGGAGGAGAACCTCTTCATCAAGGATTTTTGTAATTATTCCATTTCCACTTACTTGAAAATGGTAAATCGTTGTTAGAAAAAGTGCACCTAGTATGATTTCTTAATCCATATTTTTTACCAATAAACTATATTGGTTAATACAATATTTTTATGACAGATATGGCCATTTGATAATTTGTAGGTAACTTGTAATTGTTGTAGATTTGCAGCATATAATTGTTATTTTATTTTTTTCAAAATATTTTGATGGAATTGATCTTTCAGAATGCAGTCGTAGTTATAATATATTCTTTATTTATTACTAAAATAATATCTATATGCCACTTATATAATTTTATTTGTGAAATTATATTTAAGAAATTTGAAGTATATTCATCTTCGTAATGAGAAATTTCTTTTAGTTTTGATGGCGTTTCTGGTATTGTTATTTTGATGATTATATATCTTTGAGAATAGTGATGAATTCTCATTCTTTATTTGATAAATTTCTTTTTAAGTTTATTGATTTCTTTCTGTAGATATTGTATAGTTACTAGTCGTTGATTTGAAGATTTAAATCTATCAATTATTTCTTTAAGATTGTAATAAGGTTTTTCTCTTTGTATTTTAACCAATTAATTATTTGACTTTGACAAGTTAATTATATTTTAATTGAGGATCATGAATTTTTATTATGAATTCTAATAATATGTTTTTTTTTCTTGATAACATGTTAATACATGCAACATCATTACAATTACATGCATTTAATTAATTATTCAAAAGAGATTCATTTGAACTAGACTTTTCATTTGATTATTTGAATTTGGAATAGTTGTGGTTCTTCGTGAGAGGTATTTGAACTCGATTCAGATTTTGACTCAAGATGTAATTTATTAAACATATTTTCTAGTTCATTTGAAACTTTTAATTCTCTAATTTTCTTATCTAAGTTACAAATTTTTTTGTAGTGACCGGCTTTTCCACATTTAAAGAAAATTGGTTGTAAAGAAAAAGAACCGAAGATGTGACTTATTATATTTATATTGTATTTTTGTACAATATTTTTTCTTTACTTTTTTTATAATAAGGATTGTTTTCATTTCTGTAGATTTTTTGGGATAATATATTTTCCTATATTTTTTTATAACTTAGTTTAAACTTAGATGATGGAGCTTTGATTGGTTCATAACCGTATTATTGATAAAAATATTATAATTTTTTTGTTAAATTTTGATATTTTAATTGAGATCATTACAGAGATTTAAAGCCACTTCATTTGTTTTTACTTTATATCTCCATAAGTTGTGTACTTCATTCTTATTGTTTCAGCAAAGGTTGATGGAAGTCCAAGTATAAATCTTTCCATCGAAAATGAGTTATTTGCCTCTGGTCTATGTATAATTTTTGAAAGAAAATCTTGGAGTTTTAGACATCTTAAATTCATAGAACTTTTTTTGATTTTTCTTGGAATGAGTTGAGTCACCTAAAAAATGTTTGAGTATGGAAAATATTAAGGTTGAATAGTATCAGAGATTTTATATGTTGTTTCAATCTTAATTGGTTGGCCATAATTATCTATTTTGACAGCATGTAACATGCGTGTTTGTTCTTCGAGGGATAAATAATTATCTCACCATCATTTTAATTGGCCGGTAGAACTGCATATAATTATTTTTACAATATGATTATCATTTTTTTTGTTCATTCTTATGAGCTATGCCAGCATAGTCATTTCTAAGGTTGTATCTATAATATTTTGTTCAATTTGACCATCTATAATCCATTCATAAACAGCTCATGTAGAATAATGAGATGTCGTTTGTTGTTCATTTTCTTCAAGTTGAAGATCTGGGAATGAAGGTCTTGGATAATAATTTCTTGTGGATGATAAATGAACAATATTTGAATTACTGAGGTTTGATCTGTAATTTCTCAATTTTGATATTGTATTGGGATTGGAGTCTTCCAACGCTCACTTGGGTAAGCAATGTTTGCATATAAATAATAGGCAACGACTACTCCACACCACCATATATGTTGTCTCACACCATTACACTTTCCCATACCACCTGCTTTATTTTCTACATCAATACTGCCCTCCTGCACCACCAATATAAACAGGCTTCCACTCTCTCCCCAATTCAAAATTGAATTCTTCCCAATCTGCCCTAATCGAATCTTCCCCCCTCTACTCCATTCTTTCTCCCATTTGATTGGTTTGATAACTCCCCCCTTATTTTGATGTTCCATTCTCTACCCATTCAAATGGTTGGATTGCTTCACCACCGGCTCCACTCTCTCCTCCATTCGATTGCTTTACCACCTGTTTAAAACAGTATCATAAAAATAGGGAAACTTTGGACCAATTCAAACCCTCAATTGAGATCGATTCTCAAGCTCATCAAAACATGCAAATTGTAGTAGTCTGGGTTATCTAATAAACACAATTTGAATCACTTGAAAATGTTTTGAAATGAGCAAGTTATGATCATTTTATTAAAGTCGCGCAAATTTGTCTCACAATGAATACGGGGTAGTGTCCCTGACTTTCGGCCAACTTATATGCTCGATAGAGATCGACTCTCAAGCTCATCAAACACGAAAATTGTAGTACTATGAGTTATCTAATAAACACAATTTAAAGCACTTAAAAATGTTTTGAAATGAGCAAGTTATGGTCATTTTACTAAATTCGCGCAAATATGTCCGATAAAAAATTGTTATCACTCATTCCCCAAACATATGCGAGGATAAGCCTAAACCTTGCATTGGTCTAGGCGAGATGTTTGCAAAACATTTTCAAGTGATTCAAATTGTGTTTATTAGATAACTTATAGTACTACAATTTTCGTGTTTTGATGAGCTTGAGAATCGGTCTCAATTGAGGGTTTAAATTGGTCGAAAGTTACCCTGTGTTTATATTACTGTTTTTTTAGAAACAATTTTTTGGGTGGTGTGGGTTAGTAAGAGAAAAAAGTATATGGTGGTGTGAGACAACATATATGGTGGTGTGGAGTAGTCGTTGCCTAAATAATAACTTTTGTTTACAAGAAAGTTTGCAAATACCATTTTTGAAAACCATGCATCTCTATTACAATTCAGAGTGGTGTTTTACTATTCATTGGTAATTTGGACAAAGTCAAATCGAAAGGATTAGAGATAAAAGATGGTTAGGATTGAAAATTGGGAAATGTATTGAATTTGAGGATTGAGATTCATTTCCTATGATGACATATTTGTAAATAGAAAACAAGTAGAAGGGCAAAAATAATAATAATAACTTTTGAAAAAAGTTGGTGAAATGTACATGTGACGGAGAGATAAAATATTGTGTTTTCCTTTTAGCAAAATGAAAATCATCATAACTATCTACATCGTTGTCAGATTTTAATAAAATTAGTATCATTCAAAAATCTTTCGAACAAAATCAATGATCAATACAATGGCCAAAATATATTATATATATATATTATAATTAAAAAAACGTATAATGTATTTCACGTCTTTAATATTTTTCAAAGCAATAAGACGGGTCGATCATATAAATAAAATGAGTCAAACATCTTAATGCACATTTAAACAAAAACTCTAAACTTCAAGTTTTGGCGAATTCAAAGATTGAGAAAGAACTCATTCTCGACGTTTAAAATTTCCCCCAACTGCTTCAAATTTGATTGAGTCTAACCTTAAAATTTATAATATATATTTTTACCTTAAAATAGGCTTACACTTCAATACTGATTGATAGCAAAAATTAGGGATAGTGACAGGGATGTTCAGTACAAAATATTTATCAAAAAAATTTTATATGGAGTACCAACGACACGGGGCATACTCTAGTATCATACATAAAGAATGTAGCCTGCAAAAGTGCTCTGACAAAATATGATCCCAATTTGTTTCAATAAAATGGACATTAATTTTCAACTCAATACAGATAGAATTACGTGTTGAGGTTTAGACGAAAAAAATTATTTTTTCTTGATCTTGGCAGATGATGAGCCCGAACTTTGGTTGAAGAGTGTCAATCCTTGCCTTAAAGCACCAATGTTTACACCGTCATCCACCAAAATGCTAGTTACACCCATTTTTGAAACCTGCAAATACCGCTCAACTTCAGTGAAGTCAGATTAACAAAGAATGTACTAACCAACTAAAGATATATGTCATTATTTCTGTTTAAGCTCAATCGGAAATTTCAAATATCTCTGTCCTCCACTCATCACACTCTAAAGAAGAAGAAAAATCAAATAGTTCCTTAAAACAACAGTTAAGGGGCATTGTTACCGAGTTGATGTTCCTATCTTCATCGTCAAAAAATAGCATCAAGTCAAATGGTATTCCAGTTTTTTTATGAATTTTCTGAAAATGTTCTGTCTTGTGGGTCCAACTAGAAAAAATTTCCTGCATCATAATAACAGTAATTGAGAACAAGAACTGGAGCAAAATAATGAAATGTTAAGTAATTGAAAAGGGGTAAAAACTCCAACCATTAAATTAACAACCAAGTCTGCATTAGCTAAACAGATAATGATCATGAATTTAGATAAATTAGTTATGCAAGCCCAGATAGTATTATAGCATAATTAAGGGTTAGAAACAAGTTTTTAAGAAAGGATAAAACATATATTCTAAGCCATAAGAGCAAATAATAATGATAAAAAGGATCACCAAGGAGGGATTAAGATCAGACAAATTAGGCCCAAGCGAAGGCCCAATTCCAGACACGAAACCATATGCACCAAACGTCTTTGAAGGATCACCTCCATTCCTTAGAAAAATTTCTCATTCCTCAAAATCCCCCCAAAAAGGCAACATGTAGTGAAGGATAAGAGCTTACAAAGCAGGCTTCTCTTCAGAAAAGGTTTCATAATTCCAAAATTTGAAGACTTCGACAAACAAACTATACAACACCCAAAACACCTCTTGAGCAAGGGGAAGCCCAATAAAAAGATGGTATCTAGACTCTGCCCCATCCTTGCCCAACAGGCCAACACAATTAACAGCAATGTGCATTCCCCTTCTAAATAACACATCCCTTAATTTTGCAGCAAACTAATCCAAAGATGATTTGTATTATTGTGTTTTTATGTTTTAATTTGTGAAACTTGCTCTAGGTATTGAATTTTTAACATAGCTTGAGTTTCATTATGGAGATTGGTTAGGTGTTCACTTTCTTTTGCTGCTGCGAGAGATTTACATCAATTTTCAATTGTTAAATTGATTGTAACCACATCCGTAACACTTGGTTTGTCCACTTCGACTAGAATGAAAGGACAGTTACACATTAGCCTCATAATCACATTGCATCTGTACATAGCACAACTAGGAGGTGCTGAACCTCTACCTTCACATATTTTAATTGATGATACTACCTAACCTATAGCTTGTGCAAAAAATATTCAAATTTGATTTGCAGTGGTACAACCTGCTTATACACCAACCACCCTTTTGATCATCAGCACAAATCCCAAATCCGCCATCACCAGCACAAACCCCAATTTTGCCACACAAGCCGGGATTCCAGAAAATAATTATACGTACCGATGGCATGGCCATGCTGCACCAACGAAGCCCAAAAAAATCACGTTCTTTAGTAATATTGTGCCTCATAAACAATGCCACTCTGCTTGGCTTTGCCACCCGCAATCACATAAAAAACTAGATCCTATTCAATAGGTCCCTAGGTATTTGATGATTGCATCGAAGCCCTTCACAACCACCTCACACAACCAATGCCTAAGCTCATCATGTGAAACTGTTGTGGAGCTTCCAAACACAATTTTCAAGACTATAAACTTCTTCTCTCAGATGCATGACCCTGACCAGTGTAGTCAAGGCGACCGCTTAGGCGCAACTCAAGGTGTTTTTACAAAATTCGGCCTCAAAGTGAGGCAATGCAGTGCGGTAAAATAAGGTGTCCGCCTCAACCCAAAAATGGTTGCAGCCAGCCCAGTTGCAACAAAAGAGGTTGCAACCCACTCTATAATAGGGTTTTATGTTTTTTGTGTAATACTTGTTGCTGCCATTAGAGACTCAGAGTCTTCATCTCCTCCTTACCTTCAAATCAGGTATTTCCACATAACAAACAAACAAGATAAAATGTTTTTAAGTTTTGATAAATGTCACATTTTTTTAAAAATATTTTTTGGAGAAAACATATCATGTTTTGATCAGTCGATCAGTCTACATCATCAATCTTGATTTTTCATATCATAGTTAAATGATTTTTATACTTTTGGAATACCAATAGTGGTCGTACTTGTGAATTTTTACCGACCATTCCAACAATTTCTTCTAACAAATGCTCAATATTCTTAAGTTTCTATTCTTTCAAGATTATTGATTTTTAATGATTTAATGGATGTTTGCAAGTTACTTGACACTTATGCAGTGCATCTTTTCGCTATGATATGCAACTTTATTATATTTCCATTTTGATTCTAGATAGTTGTCACTTTTTGTACATATTTGCAAAATGATGATGTATACTACTATGCTAATATGTTTCAACTTATTATAAAAACAAATCTTAAAAAAATGTTAAGACCGCCTTACTTCACTGAGATGTCCGCCTCGCTCACCACCTCACGCCTCAGGCGTTTTCAGGCATGTCCGCCTCACCTCTGCCTCAACGCCTTAACTGCAATGACCCTGACATCATTTGTATGGTTGATACTTGATATCAAACTCAATCATGCACATTCTCTTGTGAATATTCATTCATCTGTTGGTATATCAGGTTAGTACATCATTGATACTGAAGGCATGTGTTTTGGCATGTGGCAGCCTACTCGATACCACGTGGCTATTACTAGTTTCACCCTCAGAACTATTCATGCTATGATCTCATTACCCACAAACCCTGTGCAATGGCTTTTCACAGGTGTTTATGTTCCACCAATCTCACCTGCTGACAGATCTTCTAGGAAGAACTCCGCCATGTGCATAAAACGAACAACCTTCCCTAGTTCGTAATGGGAGACATGAACATGGTTGCTTCCGGTGAGGAAAAACGTGGAGGTAAACCCCCTCACCTCTTCTCAACTCAAATGAACTTCCCACTCTTTTTCAAACTTGTGATCTTGTTGATTGGAGCTTTATTGGGCCTAAATTTACTTGGACAAATAAACAACCTGGATTAACCTATATTGCTAAACATTTGGACAGGGCCCCCACCAACCCATGCAACAAACACTCATCTCCCTAATATTTCTTATGATAATCTACCTACTTTATCGATTTATGCCCTACACCAACCCAAAGAACTAACAGTTAAAACTTTAGTACCCATTCTTACGAATGTATGCATCATCACTGGTCTAAATCTTTGCATGGCTCATGCGCATCCAATTTTTATTGTCATCTTACTGGGTTTAGGGTTTAGTAGAGATATGAAACTATGGCAGAAAATAAATTTTGGACATATTAGAATTTAGAAATAATATTAAACATTTATACACCGAGCTAGAGTCCACCCAAACTCTAATTCAGAACACCCCTTCGACCCAACTCTCCAGAAACAGAGTGATATTCAACATAATATCTCAAGAACATGACTGGAACCATCAAGGGTGTAAAGATATGTCGATAAAATTTGGCCATGCATGTACTGCATCTTATCACTCTAGGATTGAGGCTAGACAAAAATGCAATGATATCATGTTCCAACATACTAGAGAAGGCCACCCACTTGCTCACATACTGAAATTGTGCATGAACTTACATCATATTAAAACTTCTTGTTTTCTGATGATGCACTATATTCAGCATACTCTTAAGCATGATATCCCTTCTCTGAATCCCTTGTCTTATGATAAATTAAGTATACTTAATAGAAAACAAAGTTTTGAAGATTGTAGACAATCCATCTAAAAAATTAGGAATAATAAAGCTTGTGGCCCAGATGGACTATCTTCACTGTTCTTTGAAAAGGATGGTATTTATTGAGTCCTAAAGTTTACAAGATTGTAAAATCTTTCTTTCACACTACTAGATTCTATAAACACATCACATCTGTCTTAATCCCTAAACACCAACTCCTCCCTACTATGAAACACTTTAGACCAATAGGTTTGAGCAATGCTTTATATAAAGGCAGCAACTACTCCACACCACCATTTCCTCTTTCTCACACCATCATTGAGTTTTTTTTTTTTACTTGCTCACACCACCAATAAATATGCATAACTTAATATAACATAGAAACCCAAACTTAAAACGAAAAAACGCAAAGTAGGGTAACTTTCAACCAATTTAAACCCTCAATTGAGACCAATTCTCAAGCTCGTCAAAGCATGAAAGTTGTAGTACTATGAGTTATCTAATAAACACAACTTGAATTACTTGAAAATGTTTTGATATGAGCAAGTTATGTTAATTTTACTAAAGTCGCGCAAATCTGTCTCGCAATGAAAACGGGATAGTGTTCCTAACTTTCGGCCAACTTATGTGCTCAATCGAGACCGATTCTCAAGTTGATCAAAGCACAAATATTGTAGTACTCTTATTTATTTAACAAACACAACTTGAATCACTTGAAAATGTTTTGAAATGAGTAAGTTATGGTCATTTTACTAAAGTCGCATAAATTTGTCTCGCAATGAAAACAGGATAGTGTTCCTGACTTTCGGCCAACTTATGTGCTCGATCAAGACCGATTCTCAAGTTGATCAAAACACATAAGTTATAGTACTCTGAGTTATCTAATAAGCACAACTTGAATCACTTGAAAATGTTTTGAAATGAGCAAGTTATGGTCATTTTACTAAAGTCGTGCAAATCTGTCCGAAAAAAATTTTGTTCGCAGAGTTCACTGCGGGGTTTTGAGATACCCCGCATTGTTCTCTGCTTTTCGCACGGGACACTGCGGGGTTTTTGAGATACTCCGCATTATTCACTGCGAACAGAAATTTTTTTGTAAAAAAAATTCTATTCGCAGATTTCACCGCGGGGTTTTTGAAAAACCTCACACTACTCTCTACGGCTTGCGTGAGACCCGGCAGGGTTTTACACAAACCCCGCATTGTTCTCTGCAATCAAAACAAAATGCTGCAATTTTTTTTTTCTAAAGTTTAGCTTTCTGAGATTTTGTTTCTAAATTATTTTTTTTACTGATCTTATTCACATTGTCGCATCGAACCTAAACTTTGTCGCTTTGTTTTTTGACATTATTTTCTAACATGATGTCATATTGTCGCATCATGTTCTTATAATGAGAACTTATGTCATTGCTCATCAAACGTAAACTTATGTCATTATGTTCTTATAATGAGAACTTTCTTTCTGAAATGTGGAGGCATAACAAACATCGAACCTAAACTTTCTATGTCGAGGCATAACAAACATTCTGTGAACCATGTGATGTCATGAAGGGGAGTGTTTCCCTTGGACTCCACGTAAGGGTCCCAAAGTACCTGCATTTTGCACTTTGAGAGGTGGCGTGTTGAGCTGTTGCATTTTGGAGAGGGTTTAAGGGTTTCGATTTTTAGGGTATTTTGAGAGATTTTCGAGGGAGATGGAGGATATTTGCAAGATATTTGAGTGTGGGGAGAGATTTGGAAGATATTTGAATGTGTGAGAGGGAGGAATTTAGAATGGGGAGGGAGGAACCGTTTGTCGATTTGAATGGTGAGGGGAAAAATATTTGGGTTTTTGTTTATATAGGTGGTGTGAGAAAGTATGGTGATATGAGAAAGAAAGTAGGTGGCGTGGGAGAGTAGAATGGTGTGAGAAAGAGGATATGGTGGTGTGGAGTAGTCGCTGCCTTATATAAATGCATCTCTGGTATTCTTTCCATAAAAATGAAACCCTTTATGCACAAGCTTATAGGACCTAATCAAGGAGCCTTTATACCGGTTAGAAACCAATGGGCATCGTATCATGCTCAAGAAGTCATGGTGTTAAGAAATCTCTGACATTCTCAAGATCCCTATCTTCAGCTCATCAATTTTATCTAGGTGTACCTATACATAACATCATTTTTCAAAACATAATTATAGATTCCTTATGGACAAATAACCAGCAAATTCTTCACTGGTGCAATAATCCCTCTCTAGGACTATTTGAATTTCTCTTGCTAGATTCACTCTTACTTCCATACCCAATTACCAAATGGACAACACCCTTTTCCTAGCTATTACTAATTATGATATCGATCGTTTCACACTCGAAATTTTATCTGGAATTCTACTCCCCAAAACTGGAAAACACATCTTGTGAAGTCGGATACTTGTACTCTCCCATTAGACAATGGTGGCTTTGGCATCCCCAAAGCCAAAGCTCTTTAACATTTCTGTACAAGGCAAATTGGCATGGGAATTCCTTTTTAATAGAGATGAACCTTGTGTGCAACTCCTCCTAAACCCCTTAGAAAGCACAATATCTATAATTGTTCACCCAAACCTAGTGATTCTAAAACCTGGAGAAGTCTTCGTGTTGGAGTGGTGCAAACCATAAAACCCTATTTAAAATGGAAAATCAACAAGGGGCTTCCTAACCCCCCCTCCGGTTTTAAAAAACAAACTTGCTGATCTGATTTTATTTTATTACTCTCAAATGGGGCACAGACACTCTTCAAAATTATCTTGGTCTCCTGAAAATATCAGGAAACTCAACCTCATTGTCTGTCATCCTGATTCATATGACCAGGATGAGATGATATTCACTGCCTCTGAGAATGGGAGAGTGACATCTAAAGCAATCTACTCCCTTTTTGTTGACTCTCTATGGGGAGTCCAAGATGTGAATTTTGATCTCAGCATCATTAAAAAAAAATGCCCAAACCAAAAAGTCTTCAAGTAAAAATCCTTACTCGCGTTATGCTACATGTTAGAAAAATTTTAGACACTCCTTCATGCCCCCTGTGGGCACATCAACTTGGATACATTAAGCATGCTTTATGGCAATGTCCAACTTCCAGTTCAACTTCGCTTCTTTTCCAATCAAACAATAATGATCTTGTTCCTTTTATTGACTCTTTTCAAAGTTGAATCTCTGACATCTTAAAATGCCTTCTGTAGCATCTCCATACCTGTGCAATTAAAACGGCGTTATAACGCCGATATAACTCTTAACGGGGGTGAACCATTACGTTATGACATTATCACATTATGGTATCCCAGCTTCGATATGACGGAGTTATATGACCATTATTGAGATAACATCTTTTTTCAATAACCCCGTTTTAACGTTTTGTTCTAATACATTAAAAAAAAATCACTCATTTCATTCTCGATCGAACGAGAACCCTAGACTCGTAGGAAAGGACTTGAGCTAGTTGTCACCAATCGACGGAGAACCAGACCTCGCCGTTTGACAGAGAACGAGAGTAGAAGAAGACGAAGAGTCGATCGCACTCTCTGTTGCGATCTCACTCTCATACGAAGGGAATGTGTTTTATTAATTTTTTTTGTTTTTAAATTTAATGTTATGAACATAATTTACTTTTTTGACTCTATAATATATTAATACTTTGTGGGAGTATTAATAATATATTTAAAAAACTATTCCGTTATATACCGTTAATCCCAATATATACTATTATAATCTACAACACTCTTGGACCATTATGGGTTCGTTATCCGTTTTAACTGCATAGCTCCATACGACCACTCAAATACAATACCCATCAATCATAATTTAGCAATCAATGTTGCCTGGCAAATTTGGAAGCTGGATGTAACCAAATCTTCAATGACAAGCACACTAGCCCCACACAAATCTTCAATGAACCTTTATGTAACACATACAGAACCCTATCACACAAACCTCTCAAGTACCTCCCCTACACTATCATTAATTGGCAGTCACCTCCTTCTGGATGGCATGCTCTTTCAAAACATGGGTCAGGAGATGCAGGGATTGGAGTCGTTGGAACTCGGACAACAACCTTGTCCAACAATGCTGCAGAAGCTTTCATGGACTACAGCTTGAAACTTCATTAAATATTGAAAATTAATTGTGCAATTTGATTTGCAGTTTGATGCAGGGACTACTATTAACACCGAGTATGGATCTTCACCTCAAACTAGTTCCCAAACTAACGGAAACTTCTGGCTAGCTTCCAAAAGACCTTCTTACGTAAACTCTACAGGGAAGTTGAATACATAGCTGATTGGCTTGTGCATACAGCTTCAGGAGGCGAGTATTTTGATCAATATGGAAGTCTATGCTCAGAAAACATTGTTAACTTATTATGGGTCCTCTGTAAGATTATCTGTTACAGATACTTCATTATGTCTAGAATTGGGTTCTTTATGTGGCGATTTAGTGTAAATCCGGGATAGACTGATCCGAATTAGGTATTTAGTGGTTGGGTTTAGCGATCACCAATTAATCGATGAGAAATTAGTGAGTCGCCAATTAATTGGTGAGAAATCGGTGTCTCCGATTAATTGGTGAGTCATCGATTAATTGTTTTGTTGGGTGGTGGTTGTTGCTCTATAATGTGTGATGTTTTGGACATGATTACATAATTTGCTCTATAATATGAATTTTGTTGCTCTATAATACTTGTCTTATTAATCTTTATTGTTAAGATATGTTATTTATTATAATTTACATTATTGAGGGTATAAAAATGTATACTTTGAAAAAGTAGACTGATTAAATTTGAATAATCCCTAATTAATCCGCTTAATCTTAAGTTGGTCCTAACCGCGAAGGGTTTGTTATCCGCATTTACTACATAGGTCTAGAATGGGAGACCTAGATACACCAGGGATACCATACATTTCTCGTTCTTATATGGACATGCAATAACAAATATTTTCTAATTTGTCATAACATCTACCTTAGTTTTTCAATGAAAATATGTTTATATCATTGAGAAATACATTTACATAACATTAGGATTCCCCAAATCCGCATCCGAACTTCTTACTGTCAAAGAAAGCATGTCTACATGAATAGGAGAACAAAGAAATAATTATAGGTTTTATCACTGGCTCACCTGGGCAACAAACATGGACTGAATTCCCAGTTTGTCAAGAAATGTCTTCGCTATATCAGGAGTAGGTGATCTAGAAGCAATAGCCATATCAACCCCCTTGTCCTTGAGTGCATATAATATTCCCTTAGCATGTGGATACAGAGATGGCATTTCACGCTTGGAGCGGCATTCGCTAACATGCAATAATGAATGACTTAGCCATGAAGTTCTCACACTGATAGCATACTTATCTCATTCATAGCAGAAAATATCAAATGAGTCAGACGGGTAGCGTTCTCACTCATAGTAGAAAGATTACATGTTGTTATTGCAGTATAAGTTTGCTACAAGGAATACTGTTTTGTTCTTTTAATTAGAGAAAGGAATATGGAGGTTTGAAAAACTTTTTTTTTATCACTTTTAAGATTGATGAAACAGATGAAATTGTAAAAAGAATTGTATCAGTTACACAAAAAAGTTGGCAACCTTATGGCAGGACTTGCCGACCAAACACATTTGTAACTTTGTCTCATAAAAACGTTGAAGAACTCAAATCTTTGTTACGATTTTGAGTCCCCTAAAGCCACAAAGCAATGTTTCTATTGCTTCCTTGTGACGGTATATATCAGTAGATGGTCAACTTGAATTTGAAGCAGAATAGCCTTTTGTTATTTACTTTTGAGTTCGTTTAGTTTCAAAATCACCTCAAATTCGCTAAGGTTCCAAAATTAACATATTCCAATTTGCAAAAGGAGACTCAAAATACAACCCCCTTGAAACATGGGTAACGAGATACCCAACTCCATAGCAAAACCATAATCTCCATAATAGTTGTCTCCCTATTTGATGCGTTATCCGAGAAAATTTTACCATTCCGTTCAAGCCATACCACCCAACATGTCTCAAAAGGAGATAGTTTCCATAAAATCTTTCCTTGGAGAGTACGATGAATTTTGTAAGAGGTGAGCAAGTGGATCATCACTTTGTACATCAAAAAGAAAACACCTCACAAGAGCCAAAAAACCAGTCCTACCCTCTATTACTATTTTTTCTTTTGATTGCTATACAATTAAGAACTAGCATGTCCCATACAAACATGCATAGTTGCAGCCACCTTTGCTGCTTTAGCTCAATGCCATAAACAGGCCCTAGCTTGCATTATCACTTGCTCCACTTGCTTTTTTTAGCTCAAAGGTTCTAACAATCCTTTCCAGCCAAATATACCAAATGATTGAATGAGGAACCCCTGCTACACAACCACATGCCTAGAGAATTTTACACATCCCCATTCCAATTTTCTAACCCATGTTTGACATTTCCATCAATTATCTTATGTGAACTCCCTCAGAAAACTCCCGAAATTCTTTTAGCAAAATTACGTTGAAGAAAAAGATGATCACTATCTTCAATGTGATGTGATTTTGACACAGCACACAGCCATCTTGAACATCCTTCTCTTTTCTTCTAAGTGAACTTTTAGTAAGAGTTCTACATGCATCATTGTCCGCAAGGGGAAAAACAAATTCAAGGGACCCCCTTCGCCCATAACCAATACTTAGCAAAGCTAGACGTTGAGTTGTTTCCTCCACTGATCTGAGTAGAAGGATTTGACTGAAAATTTATCTAATTTCAGCTGCCAAATTAGGACCCAAATAGGTTATTACTTAATTCTACCAGCTTATTTTCCTCTCTGTCGAAGATAGGACGACGAAAGTTCAAGTCCCAATCTTTTAGCTTTGCATTTCTCACCATAAACTCAGACACCAGCCCATGCTTGTTATCTGAAGACTGAAATGGTATATACTGTGAGAAAAGCTCCTTTCAGAGGACCTTCACCTAACCACACATCATCCCAGAATTCAACCCTTGTTCCTCCATCAACCACAGAGAATGAAATAACTCTGTGAAACACTCATTGTAGCCTATTACCTACTCCATCACATATCCAAATGGTGCTACAACCCCTTTAGTATACCAACCACCACGCTCTTCCCCATTCTGCTTCCACGAACTACTAGGCTCCAAATCAAACCACCATAGTCACTTTCCTACACATTGTTCATCTCTTCCAAGCTTCTGATCCCAACCCAACTTATTTCCATAGACAACAAATTTGTTTCCAAGATATCAAGTGAAATTTTCTTGCCCCTCCGAAGAGTCCCAAAGAAAATACCTCATTCTTCTTTCCAGTGCTTGAGCAATTGAGGAAGGAATTTTGAGAAGACTCATCAAATGATTAGGAAGTCCACCAAGTGTGGACTTGATAAGCCTGGGAAAGGTATTTACTTCCCCGATTAGCTAATCATTTGTCCACTCTCTCCAATACCCTATCCAATGCATGTTTGGATTTGTAGTTACCTCCTAGTGGCATTCTGAGGTAAGTGCAAGGGAGAATAGCCAATTTACAACCCAAAATCTCTGCCAATTCTACACTGTTTGTAATCTGCCCTACCAGATACAAGTGAGTCTTGGTGAAGTTTACTCTAAGACCTGATGCAGCTTCAAACCAAGTTAGAACATCTCTCAAAACATGTAATTGGGCCTGTTCGGCTTGCAAAAGGCAGCTGGAGTCATCTGCGCAGTGTATAATGGATACTAATGATCCATTAGCACCTACAGGAAAGCCCTTAAGTACGCCCCTGTCTTTAGATTTCAATGTCATCAATGTGAGGCCTTCCGCTGCCAATGCAAATAGCAATGGAGACAAGGGTCTCTTGCTAAGTTATTAATGCGGCGAAAAATCACATTAATCGCAATTCGGGGTTTGACCGAACCAAATTGGGTGAAATCGGTTGGCCTTTATTGGACACCGATTAATCGGCCAAACCGACTCGCCGATTTATGTTATATATAAAAAAAAACCTAAACTCAAGATTTTCATTCGCAAGCCGCAACTTCCCCTGACCCAGATCCTACATAGAAGAAGAAAAGCAAGAAGAAGAGAGAAGGTGAAACTCTCCGGATGGCGACGACGACTTCTGTCTATCTCAGTCTCTTTTTTCCTCCCTTCAAACCAATTCAGAAAGGTATGTATCACTTCAACCGTAATTTCCCTCTCTTACTAGTCCCCATCCTACTCAGTCTCCCCTCTTCTCCTCCCTCATGTGTAGAATTCATATGGACTAGGGGAGCTTGATGATTGAGGTTATTTGTCGGAACAAATTGGATTCAGCTTGTTGCTGATGCTGAACTCCCATCTTTAAGTGTATTTGACATTTTTGACTTCTGACTGAGAGCACTAATAATTGAATCTCCAATTTCTTTGGAAGTTTGTGATTATACGTAACAAATCCACACAATTTTCACGCACTTCAGTCATGAACTCCTTTATTCTTTAATCTAGAATATATTGACATAATCCTTTGGATATGGAGTATTTTTGTTTGTACAAAGTGGCCCTTATAGAAATATCTTCGGTGCAAAGTAATATGATTTACCTTATGGATTAGTGGGATAGGTAGGTTGGTTCTTTCTGTTAAGTCTGACATATATTTTGCTTCTGAATGTTTGTCTTGGTAGCTTGGTTGTTACAACAATCTACAATATTCTTTTAGTTTCTTTTTAAGTAGCTTGGCAAATAATTAGTAAAGTTTTATAATTACAAATTTACACCATTTTGATTAATTATTTATTTTTGTAATCTATGAATATGATTAAATTTTTAAAAATATATACTCTAAAATATTGACCGATTAAATCTGATTAATCCCGCTTAAAATCGTAACTCGTCCTGGATCGCGCTGCGACCGCTTTCCGATTTAACTGCATAGGTCTCTTGTAGGATTTCTCTTGACCCACTGAAGATTCCATGAACCTCCCCATTTACATTTACCGAGAACCTTGGTGATTTCAAGCAACACCAAACCCAGTTCCTCCGTTTTGGATTAAAGTTCGTTTTTCGTATGACAAAATCCAAATAATCCCAAGAAATGATATTAAATACCTTAGTGAAGTCAAGGTTGACTATCACCCCATTTTTCTCTTTCTTTCTATATTCATCTACCAACTCTTTTGCCACTAGTAAGGAGTTTGTGATCTGTCTCCCTGGACTGCAGAGCTTTGGAAGGGGGAAAGGAGAATTAAGAACACTTTTGAGCCTAGTAGACAGTACCTTAGCCCAGATTTTTCTTTTTCTTTCTATATTCATCTACCAACTCTTTTGCCACTAGTAAGGAGTTTGTGACATGTCTCCCTGGACTGCAGAGCTTTAGAAGGGAGAAAGAAGAGAATTAAGAACACTTTTGAATACACGAAAGCTAAAAATAATGGGCCCATTATCCCCAAGGATGCATGGACACGGACACGACAAGCTGACTCGACAATTTTCCAAAAACTAGAACTCGGGTACACGTCATACTATTTTTTTTAATAAGTCATATAAACATAGACAATAATCTAAAAAAAAGTCTTCGTAGAGTGTCTTCATCTTTGTTGCAAGTAGAAAAAACACGAAAAAGAAAAAATGTAGAGAATAATAAGAGGTGCAAATGCGGAGAAAAAGATGGCACTCTGTTGTAAGAAAAATATAAAGTAGAAAAAAATTTAGTAGAGTGAAGAAGAAAAGAAGCAACAATTAAGAAGCATAAACTATCTACATGCTTTAGTGGCTCTTTGCCCTATTTATCTTGAATCTCAATTGAAAGAATCATCCACCTCAGATGGAACAACAATCATTAAATTAGGTGATTATTTGCACACATTTAAAAGTAAGAAAATAAACCGAAGTCGGTTGCCAAGTCTTGACTGTGTCCTGACCAAATTCCGGGTGTATCGAAGCGTGTCTGACACATTGACCATGTGTCTGACAATTGCCGACACGTTGACCACGTATCGGAAGCGTATCGAGCGTCAGTGTCGGATACTTGTTGGACATGGATAAGACAAGTTTTCGAAGAGTCTGTGCTTCCTTGATTATCCCGTAATTTGGAACGTACTGGCCTGTGGGTATTCCCAAGATCAGTAATAGAAGTTTTCTTCTCATAGAAAGATAAATGTTGGAATAGGGTGTCAAAAAACTTTTGTGGTTTCTTACTCCAATCACAATTTGGTGAACTTTGTGGCTTAAGAAAAATAGGAGGCTCTCACACGAAGAGAGTATGATAGGTAGAAATCTTTTTTCCCCTTTTTAATGCATTGGGGAATAACATCTCTTCTCTTTAATGTATAGTTTGAATGTTTTCTTTTGAATCGGGACAATCATGTATAGTAGCAATATTTACACTAATGTAATAATCGTAAGCTCGCCAATTGAATGGACTTTCTACCTTGTCTTTAACATTTAGGGGCAAGGGCAGTTTGAGTATGATGAAGAAAAGAATGAAACATAAATTGACAACAAATTACATGTAACTTCAGCACAACCAAATTGTAAGATTAAAGATCAACAAGGGATATCCAAAGAATATGAGGAAACAGTCAAGTAAACTGAAAACCTTTTAGGGTGTGTTTGATTTTTTGGTGTTTCATGGAAAAAGAAAACTTTTCCCCCAAAATTGAGTTTTCTAGCGTTTGATTTTTCTAGGAAAAGGAAAAATTTTCCGCGGTTCCGCCAGTGAAATATTTTCTCACTTGAAGCGGGAAAACTATGTTTATGCCCCCTTGGAAAAAATTTCCCTCTTTGATCTTTTCACTCACTGACGACTCTCTCCTTGACTCGAAGCCCTCGAGAGACTCAACATCTAAACATTGAAAGTCATGTTGAACAATTCCTCTATTTTTCTCAACAATTTTTCCACAAAATAGAAATTGGAAAAAAAAATTGAATTTTTTTTATTCCAAAGAAAACGTTTTTTTCTTTGAAAATTTTCCAAAATCAAACCCAGAGGTAGATTTGAGGTATGGTTGACAAACAATATCCCTGAATTTTGTCCAAACAATAATTTTGATTAGTTTCCTAGGTTTACCATCTTAAGGCCTTCCAATTAAAGTTTTTATTAGTAAATTAATTCTCTTAGGAGGATTGATTTATTCTAGACACACCAAAGTATTCATCATAAATATATGTACAAGGGATCGACTTCTGTAGCAATTTCACTGTTCAGGAAGTGAAGCACACACCCCTCCTTATTAAGGCGGGTGTTTTCCATAATTCTAGTTACTTCATATTCGGTTAGCATGTTCTACAACATGTTAAATAAAGCTTGCATGTTAACACAGTTTTTTAAAACACATACTTTTATACTTGATCTAAAGAAAGGAAAAGACAAATCCAATGAGTTTACTCAATAACTAGTCAAGAAACCATAGCACTGCTTAAAACCCTCAATGGGCGAAAAATTTATAAGGAAAGTACTTATACTTTTTGCAAACCGTACAACCATACATCACAAACAGTGAATGTTGCTCACTTGATTGATGCTAACATCTGTGGACTGTATTTATGCTAAGGGACATAAGCGGTTCTTCAAAAGAACACAGCTAGAGACCTCAGACTTTCTCAAGGATGATTTCCTTGCAATGCATTGGACTGTGGGAGTTGTCAGAAGTCGTGTTGAGACCCAAACAATATACTATCCTGGTGCCACCTTCGAACATGGATCAAAATCTGAAGGAGATGCTGGATTCTTGAATTGGTTCTGATATAATATTTGAGGTCAGCAATGAAACGTTTAAAGCCTATAAGGTGATACTTGCTGCACGTTCTCCAGTATTTAGAGCCCACTTTTTGTGAGCTGATCAGAAACCCAAACATAGATAAAGTGGTGGTAGAGGATACTGAACCCGCAGTTTTTAAGATAATGTTATCTTATCATATTTACAAACCAAGATAACCCTTTGCAAAGGGAAATCAAGTGATACCAAATTTTTGCGGTTTTGGAATGGGTTTGGGGTTCAATTGACAAATTTCACATCTTCCACAAATTGGGTGGGTTCAATTGAAAACTTTACTACAATTTTTTCAGTTTACGTGATTTGGGAATATCAGATAGCTCGTTCAATTCATCCAATATCCTACTAATCAACATGAAATGCAAGTAAAACACTTCCTTTCATCCAAACACATAAAATCCAAACAAAACCAGTAGAAGTGGTGGGAAAGTGGTACCAGTAGAACGGCCATAGAGTGTAATCGAGATCGAAAACAACGAGTCTAGGCAACACCGCGAATAAACCCAGTACTTGCAAAGCTTCCTCTTTCACCATCTCGTCCCCCATTTTTGCTTGTCTCCCAACACTTTCCTTTCTCCTTGCCTTGCCCTCTTTGATTTCCTCTCCTGCAGGAGACGATTGTAGGATGACATGTTAGCCCACCAATGGCATGACTAGGCTAGAGGCGTCGAGCAACAAGGGAATGTGCTATGTACATAATCAATTTTAACTTTGTTTCACCACAACTGATTTTGGTTCTTGACATCTCTGACTTTCATCGCACATCCATTACCTCTCGCTAGCTTTGTCATCCTCTATTAGGGCTGAAAACCGAATCGACGGTTCGGTTTTTCACCTAAACCGGGAACCGAACCGACTTAGATCGGTTTTAAAATTTTCAAACCGAAACCGAATCGACCATTAACAAAACTGATCCGAAACCGAACCGATTCTAATTTATGCAAACCGTAACCGAACCAAACTGACTAAAATCAAACCAAAACCGAAATAAAACCGAACCGACCGACTATTTTAAACATATTGTATTATTTATATATAAAATATATATTATTTATTATATATATTCGGTCGGTTCGGTTTGGTCGGTTAAAATCACATAGAAACCGAAAACCAAACCGACCACTTCGGTTTTGAATTTTTTAAAACCGAAACTGATCCGAACCGAATTTAAACCGAACCGATTGGTTCGGTTCGGTCGATTTAATCGGTTTGATCGATTTTTTGTTCAGCCCTATCCTCTATGTTTCTTTTCTTACCTGTGGGCTGATAACCTAACAAAAGAAATGTGGAGAATAATTTCCAAGTTAAAAATTAACATGCATATTCTTTCTTTGAAGCTAGTAATAGAAAATTGTTTCGTATGATAGGTAGGGGTAGGCACGAGACGGGATGAACTTCATCTCTATCTCATCCCATTTGTTCGAGATCGGGATGGGATAGACCTCATCTTATCCCAAATGGGTTCGGGACGGAATGGGATGAGTATGTATTAAATAGTACTTTCAAAAGAATTTCATCTTACATTGTTCACACACCAATAATGTCCAATTTATGTACATATAACTTTCATCATAACAATATTAAATATCATATAAAATTTGTGAAGGGTTACCTTACAATGGAATTAAGTTTGTCAAGTGAATGATGAAGATGGAATGAGCCCCTTCATAGACCAGTCTTGCATATTTTCACAAGAGTTAAAATATAATTCATACAAGATATAATTAAGAACAATGTTCTCCAACTACATAACTCATAGTGCAAAACACCTCAAATCATCATTTGTCTTTATTTTTTATAAGAATAATTGTATTATAATCAATCTAAAATGTTAAAACAAAATAATTTTCATGTGTTTTATTTGACCTAAAATATCCAAATTGAAGTTTCCACCTAAACAAAGAGTACAAATCAAGCAAATAAATTTTCAAATAATAGATGTTTTGATTTAATTTCAACACATTCTAAACTTTTCTTTAGAAGAGTGGGTTGATTAAAATTAAAAATAATAAAATAAATAAATCCGAGAATGAATGGGTGGGATTAAAAATCTTCATCCCACTCTAGATCGGGATGAGTTTGATCAATCCCAAAAGGACCCGAAAAAATCTGAACGGAACAAGACATGATCGGGACGGCATCGGATTGCGGGATGGGATGCCCACCCCTAATGATAATTATAACAATTTATAGGTGATGATATATCAAATCGTCATCTGATCAGCACCATACATGTGTCATGATAATCTTGTCAATAGAACAAAGCAGACTCGATTGCATACTCAATCCAGCGAGGCCCAGACAACATTAAGTCCACTATTGGCAGATTCCAAAACGTTGGACCCAAATTGCATTGTGTCACTAAGCCCACACGTCACGCGGTCAAGCCCAATACTTGTAAGCCTTGATAAGGCAAGTATCTCAGGGATCGACCCAAGATAGGCAGACCAGCAGTATATTGGTTTCGACTAAGAAACAAATACTAGAGTATAAGTCGGGCAAAGAAACTTCTTTGCATGGACAACACTTAGAAATGGAAACTTCTCCCGCAGATCTAGGAGCACAAGTCATATGGGAAAATTATCCCACATGGACAACTTCCAACAGGAAAGGATATCCAGCAAGATCTTTTTTCCTAAACTACGCCACCAAAGGCCTAGCCGAACAAAGACTGTAAAAGAGAGATAAGTTTGATGAACTTAAGGTACACTACAGAAACTAATTTACAGCTTTAAGCCTCTTCTAAGCCTTAGCCTTATCTAACTTAAGAATCAGAGTGTCATCGACCGCCACATGGTGGTCATTGGCTCACGTGTGCTATTTGTGAAGGTCTAGGTAAGCTGCAAGGTATAAGAACAAAATTCGACTAATAAGTATAGAAATTTATTGAGAAACAAGTCCATCTATCATTTAAGATCAACATTTTTTTAGATATAAAATACATATGCTCACTTTTAATTATGTTATCCATTATTAACTTTGGTTATTTTGAATATTAATTGAATTGATAACTCGATGAATCACTGATGACTACATATCATTTTACTTTGCAATATTAAATGAGTAATTGACTGGGGGGTTGGATGTTTTTTCCACATGCCCCACCGTCTTTTATCTTCATATTAGTTTTTACCTCTTCAATAACCATTGCATTCACTGACTCTTCATATTAGCTCTCAAACACAATAGTTCATGTGTTATCGTCGTTTGTTATGTGATGTTCAAACTTCATGAATGAGTATTGATGCATCCAAAAATCCTCCTTCTGTGAGTTTGACTTGCAAAACAATTGCTAGACTGCCAATGACTACATTTTTGGTGCCCGAAGGCACTCTGATGCTTAGTGAATAACTTTGTTGGAAGAATGAAGTAAATATGGACAAAATTCAGTTAAAGTTGCATTCC
Organism: Berberis vulgaris; assembly: GCA_963556465.1. Classification (NCBI taxonomy): domain Eukaryota; kingdom Viridiplantae; phylum Streptophyta; class Magnoliopsida; order Ranunculales; family Berberidaceae; genus Berberis; species Berberis vulgaris. The sequence goes on along the minus strand of OY747129.1, from coordinate 16,940,202 downwards.
TTTGTCGAATGTTCCCTTTACCTTTTATAATGATCGTGGTTAACTCTTTGCGTGACTTAAGCATGTGAGGCGCAACGGAAGGAGATGTTTCTTATAACAGTTTCCTCCTTAATGGAGATGCGTTCGTGGAGGTGTAACTTCCTCCACGGCTTTTTTTTGGTGCAACGTTCCTCTTCTTTATGAGAAAATCGTGTCGAGCCTGGACTCGGTCTCTGATATGTTTGGGCCTGGATTCGGGCCTTGTTTATGTCTTCTTTGTGGTGGGCCTCGTCTGGGGCTCTGTAGTTGGCTTTATTCCTCTTGAGCTTTATGAGTTGGCAAAATAGATTGGGCGTTGTATTCTCGTGATTGATTTTTATGCCACGTGTATGACCGTGGTGATCAGTCTATTTTGATGTATCATCAGTTATTCCTCCCTTAGTTAGTGGGTATGTTCATGTATCCACTAACTGTGTGGCAGTTTTCCTTTTTCATTGCAACATTACGGCTTGGTTAATGCTTTTGTTATCTGTCGCTGTTGTTTTTTCTCCGGTGTTCCATCCGCCTGTTTGTTTTGGCGCGATTTTCTGGGATTTTGTGTGATTGTCATACCTTGCACGTTCTCCAAGAGCGATCATTTTGTTGTCCATTCCTATAAAAAAAAACTTTGTATATGCTTTGTTTCCTTCTGCATCATCTCATTTTCTTACCGTTAACCTTTTGATTCCTTGCATTCGTTCTGTGGTCATGTCTAACTTCAGGGGTTTGGGCGGTGATGCCTCTGATGCTTGCAAAACTTTTTTTATGCCCAAGATGGCAACACATGCAACTTTGGACATCATCCGTCATGACTACTCATTGCCAAACGATCTGGAGATTGTCCTCTTCGAAAAGGGTGACAGTCCTTATCGTACTAGGTATGGATACATTGCTTTGTATCCTGGTATGTTCCATTCTGGTTTAAGGCTTCCGGCTCCTACTATCATTTGGGAATACATGGATTTGGTTGGTACTGCTCTGGCTCAACTGGTCCCTAATGGTTGGAAGGTAATGAATTTCAACCTTAATGAGGGCTGCCTCGGCTTGTATCCCTATGAATGTTAGGGCTTTGCACTCTCTGATAGGGTTCAGTGTGGACCCTAATTACACCAATCGTCTGCATTCTTCTCCATGCTTTGAGGACCTACGAGAAGAGTATGTGAGCTGGTCGAGGTCCTTGTTTTATGCCTCTCTTTCTTCTAACTATTTTAGGTTTCGCGGGAATCGGATTCTGTGATCGTTCCGAGAGCCTAAGAAGGTTGAGTTGTTATTGTCTTTAGAAGAGCAAGAGTTTTGCCATCGGTTTTGTGATCTTCCCCGAGTATCAGTGGAAGATTTCCTCACTATGGACGCCATTGTACGTGGTGGTCTGCTTTCACCGGGTAGGGCAGGCCTTGCTTCGAAGGTTATTGTTGCACGCGCTGGTGATGTAGGAGTCCCCGCTTTTGTATCTGTTCGATGTCCTAGGAGCATTGTTTCAATTGTTAAGAAAAGGAAAGTTTCTAGGCCTCCTAACCCCTCCAAGATGTTGGTCGTGTCTCGAAGAGGAAGAAGTCTTCTTCCTCCGTCCTTGAATCCGTCGGGACCCCCTCTCATCTTGCCTCATTTAAAAAAGGAAGTCGTGGTTCGGGGGATAATTCTTCTGCATGCGAGGATGAGGAGGTAAACAGAGTTCACGAGATAAATAAGAAAGAAGTTTTCGTTCTCTAGACGACCATGAGAAAAAATTGGTTGCTTTTTATGGCTCGCTGAGTTCTATCGGCCTCTCGATTGACGATTCCCGCGTTATGGAGAATAAAATGCTTCAGCTAGGTGTTTGGTTGTCGGAGAATCCGAAGGGTACTAAGACCTTGGATGACTTCGAGTATGATCCGTTAGTAGAGGATTAAGTTGTTGCCCACGCTTGAGATCACAAGCTTACTGTTTCTTCAGTCGTGTCTGGGACTTCGGAATCTCATGTTGTTGTTTCTGCTTTTTGCCCCGCTTCTATTGTCCTTGGTGAGACTATCTAGCCTTCCGAGGCTGATATGCAAGACAATGCTTGCAATCTTATTGGTGGCTGTCATGGGCGGTTGGCTAATAAAACTCCTATGCACGTACAACAACCACGTCGTCATATTGACGATGGCTTCTAGCACCTTATGGAGGGGATGACGCATCTTACTTATGCAATCGTCATGGGGTCTGATTGTAAGGCGTCTCGTGACCAAGCTGCGCACGTCGAGCAAAAGCTTTCAGGACACATTTTGGTCCTTTCCCATGTTCTCCGTCCACTGGATTTGTTGAAGGTGCAGTGCACAGAGCATGAGAGGGTCGCAAATTCTACGCGGGTGTTGTTGAGGGAACTCGAGGCTACGCGTGATGAGTTTGCTTCCAACCTTGAGTCATCCGAGGTGGAACTGGACATGTTGTGTTCCAGTCTGGATGTTGCTGAGAAGAGATGTTCGACCAAACGGTCAAACGTGACGAGCCAATTCGTTCTGCCAAATAATGTTCTGCAAAGCTTAAGGATGCTACTGTTCGCATCATTGAGTTGATTTATGAGTTTGTGGAAACCAAATCAGCGGTCTCTGCTAAACTTGCCAATGTTGACAAAGAGTTAGCGTCAACCCATGCCAAGCCGTCGATTGTTACAGAGAAGCTGAAGGCAACGGAGGCCACAGATTTTAAAAGGATGGTCGAGGGTTGCCATGATTTCCTGGAAACGCAAGGCTTGGACATGTCCCCATATCGTTGCTTTGCTGAACAAGAATTTGATGATGTCGACGAAGTTGTTCCGGATTCAATGGGTGATCCGGATGTCGAGGAGCCTGGTGATCCTATGCTGACTGAAAACGTTGTTCATGACACTGATTCCCCTTCTTAGTTGTTGTTTTTTTTTTTTTTTGCAATCTTCTTTTTTAGAAGATAAAATGGAAAATTTATTATTTCGCATTTTTGTGTCCCGTATGTCTAACTTGTTAGCTTTTATTTATGACATTTCTGAGAGATTTTCCGACTTTGTTTATCCGAATTTTATGGGTGACTTCAATACTTGACATTATCACAGCAAAATGACACTCTCGGGCCGCTAGTTGGTCTTTTTTTTATTCTTTCAATGCCATTGTCAATATGGTACTTCACACATATGTGCATAATGGAAGAGACTGTGCCCATCTTGTGCATCCACGGTCTTCTGAGTAACACGTTGTATGTAGCAGGAGTGTCGACGATGAGAAAGTCTGTCATTAATACGCACTGCTTTCTTGGCTCTCCCGCTTCAACTGGTAGTTGAATCATTTCCAGTAGGTTACATTGTTCCCCACTTAAACCTACCATAGATTGATCGCTTGGTGAGAGCATCTCACTGGTGAACCACATTCTTCGGAAAGCTGTTAGGTATAAGAGATTGGTCGAGCTGCCGATGTCGATCAATACTATTTTGATTTTCCATTTAGCTATCATGACCGAAATCACTAAAGCATCATTGTGTGGGAAATTGACCGCGTCAGAATCCTTGTTTGATAAGGTTAGAGTCTTTTGCAATGTTTTTGCACGTTGTGTGGATGGTTCTTGGAATTTGATCTTTGTGCGTAAGTCTCTGACTATACGCTCTCTGGATCAATTGGATAGCTCTTTTTCCTTGCCAGTGCCATGCAAGACGTGAATTGTTTCCTTTGCTTGCTCATTTGAAATAATTGTTTCGCTCTCGAGTTCGACAAATTCTCTGAGTCATCCTTCTTTGATGTGGCGTTCAATTTGGTCTCTTAGGCTGCAACAATCTTCGATATTGTGGTCGTAGTTCTTGTGGAAGAGACAATGTTTGCTCTTATTCCATTTTTTTGGATCTCTTCTCATCTTCAATGACCATTTGACATCTTCTCTTCCTGCCATCATTTCAATAATCTCGCTTCGACTTGCTGTCAGAGCCAAGAATGTTATTCCATATTTGGGTTTCTTCAGCTATAGACTTTCGGACATACCCTGATTGCACTTGGAGCTATTCTTAGACCGATGTCTCTTAAGCTGGGTGACTTCTTCTCGAAAGTAGTTGCCTTACAGGTTTCAGATGATCATGTCTATCGTCTCGATCACGTTCTTCATCTGAGCCATAAACATCTTCACTCGGGGATCCGAGGGGATTCCCCATGATGTTAGAGATCTTTGAACCGTTACCCGTTGGAGCTCTCTTCCAGTAGGTATGGTTGTTCGATAGTCATCTTTGGATTAGTATTGGGTAGCATGTCGTATCTATTATCGTCAGATTGAAGATTTGTAGAATATTCCATTGATCTTCTATTGGGTTGCGTGAGTTTTGTTACTGTGAATCTTATTTTTATAAAAGGAAACTCGTCGTTTCCCACAGAAGGCACCAAACTGATGCGTCAAAAAATCCTCCTCCTGTGAGTTTGACCTGCAAAACAATCGTTAGACTGCAAATGACCACTTTTTTGGTGGTCGAAGGCACTCCGATGCTTAAGTCAATAACTCTGTGGGAAAAAAGGAAGTAAATCTGGACAAAATTCAGTTAAAGTTGCATTCCTTTGTCGAATGTTCCCTTTACCTTTTATAATGGTCGTGGTTAACTCTTTGCGGGACTTAAGCATGTGATGCGCAACAAACGGAGATGTTTCTTGTAACAGTTTCCTCCTTAATGGAGACGCATTTGTGGAGGCGTAATTCCCTCCACGGCTCTTGTTTGGTGCAACGTTCATCTTCTTTATGAGAGAACTCATGTCGCCCCTGGACTCGGGCTCTGATACGCTTGGGCCTGGATTCGGGCCATGTTTATGTCTCCTTTTTTACGGGCCTTGTCTGGGCCTCTGTAGTTGGTTTTATTCCTCTTGGACTTTATGAATTGGCCCAATAGATTGGGCGTTGTATTATCGTGATGGGACTTTATGCCACGTGTATGGCTGTGGTGATCGGTCTATTTTGATGTATCATCAAGTATGATTCGGGGATTGAAAAGTTGCTAATCGTAAATCTATGCTTATTAACGTGAATTTTGATGAAATCTTGGGGTAATATGATTTTGATGTAAGTGGGTTCTTTAGTAATATTAGTATTGGTAATATTGCGATTGAGTTTATTTAATAACAACCCAAAATAGTTAGGGCATTAGTTTTCAATTAGGGTTAAGTTTGTTTGCTTGCCAAATAAGTTAGGACAATTATAGATGAGGCATTGAGTAAAAAAATATTTATTTTGTTTACTTGTTTTTCAGATTTATTTCAATTCTTGTTTCGCATTTCAATTTCTGCTTAGTTATAGTTTTAATTCTATCAATTGGTACGAGAGCCGAAATGGTTCTAGTTATTTGGTTTGATTTGAAGAAAATTTGTTTGAGAATGAAAACCTTGGAAGATGATAGAAAATTGGAATAACCGGATTGAGATGAAGATTTATAAAGCAATAGAAAAAAGGTAGAGACGACAATGGCGACAACGAGGAAGAAGATGGAACTGATGTTCAAGGAAATCCTGACAGATATCAAAAAGGGCATGGGACGTGTAGAAGTAGCCCCACCAGCTCCGGCAGCACTACGGGACCCCTCCTTTAGCACCGCAGGAGGTGGCTTACAACCCAATACTGGGTCAATCGCCCGATTGCAATCCTCTTCTTGCCGTAGGCGACGCTGCACAAGCTAGAGCGTAAATCGGCTCAGTCGACCTCCTCCTCACTAGGTCGATCGACAATCCTCTGTCGATCGCACTACCACAATCATAGTAGATTGACTCCTCCTCGCCAAGTCGATCAACTCCACTTCACCAAGTCAATCAACACCCTTCCATTTGATCTCCCCCTTCCATGCCAACCCTCCATTGATCGACCCACCTGCATCGATCGCTCATCTCCCTCACCTACAACAGTTGATTGACCAACCTGCATCGCTCACTCACCCCTCTGCTGATAGCTCTTGTCCTAGTCAGTCGTACCTCTTCGTCGATCAAACCCCTAGCCTCCAATCAAAGGCGTTGTTCGATCACACACTCCCATCCCCCCAACCTTCACTTGATCGCAACCCACAAACTCTCCCACAACCACCTAATCAGGTCGATCGCACCCCAACCCCCTCGCCACCCCTCGTCATCCAGTGAAACACCTTCCTCCCAAAATTAGTCTGTCGCAGCTCCCTCTCCATTGAAGCCGCAACCCTCACCATCCCCTGTTTTAATCGAGTTGGGGAGGAAGAAGATAATTTTTAACAATAGTCCCTGCTCCAAATTTTATTTCAATCCCTAGTCCCATCAAGTTATTTACACCCCAACAAACCCGTCAGTGCCACCACACACCATTGCTTACTATTCAACTAGTCCTGCTGCTATTTGCAGTCGAATGGATGAACTTGTACCACCACGAGCTATTGGTTCCAATACTTTTTAGGATCCGGTTGTTCATCAACATCAAACAATGCACATCACACCGCATGATACATTTTCGGATCCAATTTGGGACAGTATTGAAGAATAACTCCATAAATTTGTGCACACATGCATTTAAATTTTGCAATGGATATCCTTTAAAACGATGACTCTTCTTGGACATTTTATTTGGTGACACAATTTGGAATTACTTGTTTGTGATCAGAGCAACTACAAAGGAAAAGTTTGAGGTCGACTTTTGCAAGTGCACTTCGCCTTATGTTCATTGATCAGTTGTTTGTATTTATCAGATTTCTTCAAGTTCAAGCTCAAGGACGAGCTTCTTCAACCCAGGGAGGTTGATGTAAGTGAGATCTTTTAGTAATATTAGTATTAATAATATTGTAATTGAGCCTATTTAGTAACAACTCATAATAGTTAGGGCATTAGCTTTTAATCAGGGTTAGCTTTGTTTGCTTGTTAGAAAAGTTAGGACAATTATAAATAAGGCGTTAGTTGTTCATTGTGAGACAGTTGATTGAGTAAAAGAATATTTATTTTGTTATTTGTTATTTGTTGTTATTTGTTTTTCAAATTTATTTCAATTCTTGCTTCTTATTCAATTTTTGCTTAATTATAGTTTTAATTCTAACAGATTTGGGGATTGAATGTTTATAACCATAAGTGCATATTAATGTAAATTTTGATGATGACTCATTTGAAATGCACTATAGAAATTTTGATCATTAAACGAACAAATCATACTAGATGAACAAAATAAAATAGATATTGGCATATTATGAACAAAAAATGGTTTTTACGTACTTAGGATGACTCCCTTGGTTTTTATTGTAAACTAAGGACATTACATACACATGACAAAATGATAACTATACCATTTAAGCTCCTTGAATTGGAATTTTGAGAAAAATTAAAGACAACCAACATCAAAACAATTTGTCAAAGTTTCATCTCGTATTTAGGTGTTAAAAAAAAAATGCTCCTTGTACCATTGTCCAATAATATCATGACATGTAGCGTACCCCTAGATAAATTGCACTTTTTGACTCAGATTTTCCATTTATTTACAATCATCACAATATAATTTTTATTTGGCCAATTATTGTTTTGCAGCCTGTCTCCTCAATATGTGATGAACCCGTCTAACTGTCGAGCAAACCTGCGAGGGAGGGGGTGCAACCCTCTACTCCCTTGGGATGCGCGCCTTCCAACCTTTCGCGCATCCCGAGGGGATGGAGGGTTGCACCCCCTCCCTCGCTGGTTTCCTCGCCAGTTAGAATTTCTGATATATGATAATACAATACATTACAATGAGCAATTCTAGATGTCGAGGTTTTGGGCGAGGGATGGTGCGTCGCACGCGAGCAGCTGACGTGGTCAAAAAAAAAAAAAAAAAAAATTGCGAGGGAAATCAAATTTTGGGCGAGAAGAAGGAGGGAATGGGGAGAGCTCTCCCCATTTTCATTCTCAAGCTACCTCAGACCTCCCTCTCCCTCTCCCCATTTTCATTCTCGAGCTCAAGCTCAGACCTCCCTCTCCCTCTCCCCATTTTCCATCTCGACACCCTCTCCCCCAACGAAGCTCTCCCTCTCCATCATCGACTCAAACGAAGCCAGAGAAGAAGAAGGAGAAGAGAAGAAGCTCACCCTCGTCCCTTCCCTCTCGCAAAAGCTAAGGTAAGTTTTCATTTATTTCTAGATCTAGGGTTTTTAGATCTAGGGTTTTTAGATCTAGGGTTTCACCATTTTTATTTGGAATCTCTTGTTGATGAGATGAAAGACACCCTGGTTTCTGATTCTTCTCCGAATCACAAGCGAAGCAGAGATCCAGAAGATGAGGTTTACCTCGACAATTTCCACTCCCACAAACGCTACCTCAGCGAGGTTTGCAATTTCCCTTCTACTCCAATCATTCATTTTGTGTTTTTTTTACGACTGGTTTCGTTGTTTGGCACCGTGGGGTTGAAGCTTTTATACTATTTGGCGACGGGGTTGTGTAAAAGTTGGATCTTTATAACAATTAGCGTTGAAATGGGGCTTCATTCATTGTGTATTATTGGTGAAATTTGGATTTTTTGTTGTTTGGTGCAACGGGGCTCTTGATTTTGGTGTTTGTAATTATCTTGGAAGACTGGGTTTTTACTTGTTTTCTTTTTTAATTTTGTTTTTGGTGGTAGATAATGGGTTCTAGCTTGAATGGATTAACAGTGGGTGACTCCTCACTGCCTGAGAACCTCATAGGATTACTTGGAAGATCTGAATCCATGTGCTACTTCAGGTAACATCATCGTATGTAATCTAATGTAATGTATGCTTTATGTACTGAAATTGAGTTTAATTGCATCAAGGAAGAACTTTGTGTAAAGGGGAACCAATTATATTGTGTCACTGCTAACTAACTAAATGGTAAAAGGAAACAGAAAAAAAAAATTCTTAGATGACCAATATTGGAGTTCACTAGCTGTGTTAATTGATGTTCCTCCATCATAAATGTATTTAGTAACATCAATTGATGTTCTTCTTTATGCAAATTTTGTTATGTTTATATTTGTTCCATGTTTACTAGGCTTTTTATTGATATGTGAAATTAGATATTGAGTTTCTTTCTCATCTTAATAGCTTTTGTCAAGTGCTTGACATCTGATGTTCGCTCACCATAGTATTTGTCAAAACATCCACTAAATGCAGGTTAAGCAAACAAGGAATGAATGAATCTGAAGCTTATCAATACTTTGTCCTGCGAGCGCAGAAGATAGCCTTATCCCATGGATACGAAGTTGTTAACTGGTAGGATGCTTTTTTTTATTAAGGTTTTATGATAAGTTGGCGATACTTCAAAATATCTTACACGCACAAATGCAAGGTTTACAGGGAGGAGACTTTTAACAACTTCGGCAGCAAATTGAACCCAAAGACTGGTGCATAACTGGTAAGCACTTGGTAACTTGGTAACTTGGTTGCATATATATATATATATATTTTTTTTGTGCGTGTGTGTGCTTCAGATTATATTGTATGTGAGTAATCCTAGTTAACCTGCCTGTCTGAAGAGCGAAATATACGGTCTCCAAACTGCTCCCCACGAATGTTGATGGATTCCATTGGTATGTCATGACATGGATAAAAATACGAGTTAGAAGCCTCTGTTGCCTGTGTAAGACCAACTTTCCTTTGAATCAATGTTGGTTGCAGAGATCTTACCATGTAGGTGAATAAAATTAGGTTTGGCTAATATTTGGATGAACTTGCCTGTTTACCCTTGGTTGTAAAATAGCAAAGATACATGTATCTGCCATAAAAGGGATACTTTTTTAGTTGGTGAAAAATATAGTTTTAGGTGAAAACACATCAAGCAAGGCTCTTTAGAAGGAATTTTGATTGATTTGTTTGAATGGGCGAAGAATTAGTGAGAAAAGAGAGAACCCTATTGCATGGTTTGTTCATTTGATTGAGTTTTGAATGATTAGGTGATGAAAGAGAGAACCCTATTGCATGGTTTGTTCATTTGATTGAGTTTTGAACGATTAGGTGATGAAAGAGAAAACCCCAGTTCTGACCTTTGCTTAGTTTTTGAGTTTTTAGTGATTGGGTTTGTGTTTTATAGGTGTTTGTGGTTGGGCATGACTGGGGAGCAGTGATTGCTTGGTACTTTTGCTTGTTTAGGCCTGATAGAGTGAAGGCTTTGGTGAACTTGAGTGTGTCGTTTCGGCCGCGGCATCCCTCGAGAAAGCCGGTTGCGAGCATGAGAGCTATGTTTGGTGAGGACTACTATATTTGCAGATTCCATGTTTGGTTCAAAATTTCTATTTTGTGATGTATTTGGTTTGGTATTTAATTGAATTGAAAGTGCTGTCTGTTTTAACTAGGAGTGATTGCGACTGTTCTGTTCTTCTGGATTGTTCACAAAACCGATTTCTTCCCAGTAAGTAAATTTTACAACAAAGTTCAACCAATCACTAGTAGTATGCTTTCGAACACTATTAACTTACTGATTTACAATGGACAGAAAAAATTTGGTGTAAGATCAATTAGAAACAACGAAGATGAGCGCAATGTTGCTCTCTATCTCCAAGTTAGCATCGTTAGTCAGGCTCTCATTTTTGTCACCCGGTCCCGGAGCTGGTCATACACGGAACGCCCTGGTCTGATGCTTTGTTGTGCCTTCTTGATTGCTCAGCTGGTGAGTATATGCATTAGTCTGATGTTAACCAATATACCTTATTCAAAGACGAGACATTAATCATCTCATTTATCTGATGAATCAAGATTGCTACCCTACTTGATCTGGGGGTTGGGCAGGAGTGATCTGGATATACAGTATCATCTTCTACATTCCTCTTGATATTTTCAAGTTCATGATCAGATACGCCTTGAGCGGCAAGGCCTGGGATAATTTGCTCGAGAACAAGGTAAGAAACAAACATGCATGAACACTTACAGTATGAATTACTGATTCAATTTTATTGTTGTTAATGTGCATTGTTATTTGTGATTCTTTAGACTGCTTTCACCACAAAGTCTGAGTACGGAAGGGGAGAACGGGAGGCACAATGGGCATTGGCTCAGCGTACATTGCACGGCCTTCAGCGTCCAGAGTCCGCCCAGTTGTTCAATGACAAGAACAATTACCGAGAACTATCTGAGATAGCTGAGCAGGCCAAGAGGCGAGCTGAAGTTGCAAGGTACCTTATAGTATAACTCTGGATATTAGCAAATAGCAATGGTTATGTGAAACACTTGTCCTAACTTGATCTTTCTTGTTTCAGGCTAAGGGAACTCCACACACTGAAGGGACATGTTGAATCCGTCATAAAGCTGAAGGGTCTGGACATTGAAACCATTCAACAGCACTACACGGTGTAGGCAAATAGAATTAGGATTGTTTGATTGTTTTAGCATGTATAAAGCTCTGAGACGAGAGAAGCTGGGCTATTTTCTTTCATTTTTTTTTTTTTTTCCTTTGTTCTTGTTTTCTTGCATCTGTTAGTGATGCTCAGCATTGTTGGGAATAATAAGAAGATGAAGAACTTTGTCTCAAATAGTTTGATGGAATTAGTGGAATAAAACATCAAAGGGCTCTTTTTTGTTTTAATCTTGTGTAGTACTCTTAACTTTATTGTCGCTATTCTCCCATCTGTCGACTGAATCATATACTAACAAATAGTTCCTCTAATTTTTGCGTAGGGATCTTTCATCAGAGTGTTTGCTTCTAGGCATACAAGATCTGTTCAGACTAATAATCAACTTGAATAAAGTGAAGAATATCCCATTCTCCATAAGAAACTGGAAGTTAATTCTAAATGGTTCACTTATTCAGTAAGCTTTATCAACTTGAAAGTAAATCCAATTTATGTTACCGATTCTAACATTTAGGTTTAGATGATAAAATCTAATTGTAGTTGTGATGTTCAAATGACCAATGTTTCTTCTTAATTCGGAAACATTGAATTGTTTGACTATAACCATTGCGCGTATCAACACCTTAATGTAACAGCTAGGCTGCTGATGTTGGCAAACAACTCTTGTATCTCAGAAGGAAAACTATGGTTACAATTGATTGAAGAAAAAATGACCCTTAGGCAGCCATTCAAGTCTGGATTGGTTGGTCAGGACTCAGGAGTACCAAAGCGGCAAAGATAAACAGTATAAAGAACAACAGAGCAATATCTATACATGATAGAATCAGAGTTTACTATCTCCTAGCAATTACAAGATCCACTAAAGGGGCTGGTGAGTGAAGCCATTTGGAATAAACAGCTCTTAACATTTGGTACAAGTACATATTGCTCATCTCCTCTTCTAACATTGTTGCAGATAGTACATCACTCTGATGGTGTCTAACTCTTGTTAAGGAACATTCAAGACTTGCTTGACAACCAAGTGTACTGGCAGCAAATCATCCCAGATGCGTCTGCTTCACTTAAACCTTCCTTCAATTATGGGAGACGGAAAGTAATAAAATCATGCTTTACGAAGAATAACCCTCCGTTCTCGCTTGTACTCGACTTCATCTCTTTGGTGCATGATCAATCGAGCTCTTCTCACCTACCACACAGATTAAGATCAATTAGAAGTGACGACTAAATTGACACTGTTACTAGTGAACCCCTCTGACAAGGGAAAATACTAAATAGTGAAAGATACTAATGATGGATTCCATACAATGGATTCATTCAGCCCCATTCTGCCCAGATCATCAAGCAAGCGTCTCTCTGATATGTGGCTTCCAATTCCCATTCTTCGCTTTATCTGTGTCTCAGCTTGCTGTTCATTAAAAAAAAAAAAGAGCTTGTTGTTCATTCAATTATAAGGATAAATCAAATATATATTTTAAAGTTGAAAGTAGCAATTTGAAGACAACCGATGGTCTCATCAGTATCACCAAAGCCTTCACTCTATCAGGCCTAAACAAGCAAAAGTACCAAGCAATCACTGCTCCCCAGTCATGCCCAACCACAAACACCTATAAAACACAAACCCAATCACTAAAAAGTCAGAACTGGGGTTTTCTCTTTCATCACCTAATCATTCAAAACTCAATCAAATGAACAAACCATGCAATAGGGTTCTCTCTTTCATCACCTAATCATTCAAAACTCAATCAAATGAACAAACCATGCAATAGGGTTCTCTCTTTTCTCACTAATTCTTCGCCCATTCAAACAAATCAATCAAAATTCCTTCTAAAGAGCCTTGCTTGATGTGTTTTCACCTAAAACTATATTTTTCACCAACTAAAAAAGTATCCCTTTTATGGCAGATACATGTATCTTTGCTATTTTACAACCAAGGGTAAACAGGCAAGTTCATCCAAATATTAGCCAAACCTAATTTTATTCACCTACATGGTAAGATCTCTGCAACCAACATTGATTCAAAGGAAAGTTGGTCTTACACAGGCAACAGAGGCTTCTAACTCGTATTTTTATCCATGTCATGACATACCAATGGAATCCATCAACATTCGTGGGGAGCAGTTTGGAGACCGTATATTTCGCTCTTCAGACAGGCAGGTTAACTAGGATTACTCACATACAATATAATCTGAAGCACACACACGCACAAAAAAAATATATATATATATATGCAACCAAGTTACCAAGTTACCAAGTGCTTACCAGTTATGCACCAGTCTTTGGGTTCAATTTGCTGCCGAAGTTGTTAAAAGTCTCCTCCCTGTAAACCTTGCATTTGTGCGTGTAAGATATTTTGAAGTATCGCCAACTTATCATAAAACCTTAATAAAAAAAAGCATCCTACCAGTTAACAACTTCGTATCCATGGGATAAGGCTATCTTCTGCGCTCGCAGGACAAAGTATTGATAAGCTTCAGATTCATTCATTCCTTGTTTGCTTAACCTGCATTTAGTGGATGTTTTGACAAATACTATGGTGAGCGAACATCAGATGTCAAGCACTTGACAAAAGCTATTAAGATGAGAAAGAAACTCAATATCTAATTTCACATATCAATAAAAAGCCTAGTAAACATGGAACAAATATAAACATAACAAAATTTGCATAAAGAAGAACATCAATTGATGTTACTAAATACATTTATGATGGAGGAACATCAATTAACACAGCTAGTGAACTCCAATATTGGTCATCTAAGAATTTTTTTTTTCTGTTTCCTTTTACCATTTAGTTAGTTAGCAGTGACACAATATAATTGGTTCCCCTTTACACAAAGTTCTTCCTTGATGCAATTAAACTCAATTTCAGTACATAAAGCATACATTACATTAGATTACATACGATGATGTTACCTGAAGTAGCACATGGATTCAGATCTTCCAAGTAATCCTATGAGGTTCTCAGGCAGTGAGGAGTCACCCACTGTTAATCCATTCAAGCTAGAACCCATTATCTACCACCAAAAACAAAATTAAAAAAGAAAACAAGTAAAAACCCAGTCTTCCAAGATAATTACAAACACCAAAATCAAGAGCCCCGTTGCACCAAACAACAAAAAATCCAAATTTCACCAATAATACACAATGAATGAAGCCCCATTTCAACACTAATTGTTATAAAGATCCAACTTTTACACAACCCCGTCGCCAAATAGTATAAAAGCTTCAACCCCACGGTGCCAAACAACGAAACCAGTCGTAAAAAAAACACAAAATGAATGATTGGAGAAGAAGGGAAATTGCAAACCTCGCTGAGGTAGCGTTTGTGGGAGTGGAAATTGTCGAGGTAAACCTCATCTTCTGGATCTCTGCTTCGCTTGTGATTCGGAGAAGAATCAGAAACCAGGGTGTCTTTCATCTCATCAACAAGAGATTCCAAATAAAAATGGTGAAACCCTAGATCTAAAAACCCTAGATCTAGAAATAAATGAAAACTTACCATAGCTTTTGCGAGAGGGAAGGGACGAGGGTGAGCTTCTTCTCTTCTCCTTCTTCTTCTCTGGCTTCATTTGAATCGATGATGGAGAGGGAGAGCTTCGTTGGGGGAGAGGGTGTCGAGATGGAAAATGGGGAGAGGGAGAGGGAGGTCTGAGCTTGAGCTCGAGAATGAAAATGGGGAGAGGGAGGTCTGAGGTAGCTTGAGAATGAAAATGGGGAGAGCTCTCCCCATTCCCTCCTTCTTCTCGCCCAAAATTTGATTTCCCTCGCAATTTTTTTTTTTTTTTTTTTTTGACCACGTCAGCTGCTCGCGTGCGACGCACCATCCCTCGCCCAAAACCTCGACATCTAGAATTGCTCCATTACAATTTCGCAACCTCTCTTCTCTTCCTTTTTCGCATTCAGGTAATCTAACTAAACCATTTGAATCATCATTTCTTCTTCTCTTCTGAATCTGATCCTCGTTTGCTGAATTGATTACATTTTTGTGTCTCGATCACTTTAGCCGCGCGCAAGAAAGGCGAAAAATGGGGTCAGAAGAAGAAAAGATTGAAAGAGGCAATGGAGAAGAACAGAAACAAAAGTCCCCAGACGGTTCGATTTATGGCTTCGGTTCATTGCATCAATTCCTAACTTCCTCTCTCCCTCCTCACATTTCCCAGGCAATTTTTCTTTCTTAATTTTGCTACAAAAACTTTAAGAATTTATGTTTGAAATACCATGTTGGGGTTTTGATGTGTTAGTTCATGTTGTGTGTTTACTGTAATTGAAAAGTTATGGACTTTCTAGTTTATCAACCAAAGGGAGAAAAGTCTTTCCTATGTGACACCCTGGTCAGTCCGTCCGAAATCCTTTTCAAATTTCACTCCTCAAATTCGAGTGAAGCTACATTGTCTCCTCCTCCGACTGCAACCTACTCCTCTTCCTCCAACTGAGTCTCTCTCTTCATTGTTGGGGGTTACATACCGAATGTCAGTTGATCAATCAAGTGGCCAATCGATACCAATCCATCTACTGAATCCATTCAAAACTCAAACTCAATTGATTCCTTCTCACTCTCTCTCAACTTGCTTAGTCTTCACTGCCAAGTGGTATACTAGTAACAACCGGTAGTGTTGTCCATGGAAGATGTGTTTCCTAACTCCCAGATAAAAATTTTCAATGTGTGTTGGTTTTGCAGAATTATCTTGCTAATCTTTCGCTAATAATCTTGTAGGAAGTCAGCCGCTTACTTTTGGGATTGAATTGTGGAAGCCCGCTCGAATCTATTGCTCTCCCTGATTTGGCAAAAGATCTATCTTCAAAGAATGATTTTGACATGCAGGTAAAGCTTAAACCCGTTTTTGGTATCTGTATTTTGATCCGTAGAATGTACTCTAAATTGGTTTTGCATTTTATGGTGTATGCATAGACAAAGAAGATGCCAGCTTAGGTGGTAAGACTATGGGTGAGGATACCACGTTTCCATAGTTCAAACCTTATATAACTACACTAAGTTATTGATTTCCTTAATAACATGTTCATTTCAATTTTAATCATCTTCCAAAAACAAAACAAAAAAAAAACCCTAAAAGATTATCAATAGACAATGGAATAAAATGTGTATACTTAAAGGAAAAAAAACCCCTAAAAGATTATCTCTCAACTGGATAATGGAATAAAACGTGTATACTTAAAGGAAAATTTATCTTGAATGGTCAAGACTGTTCTTCAAGTTGTTATGTTCAAATATTTAGATATAGATTGGTTTTGGTATTAGTTTGGGCATGTTCTATTTGCCCTACAATTGAACCAAATCAATGGGTGTTTGGTGTTAGATCATTCCATTCTAGGACATGGAACTTAAGGAAGTGAGAGCATACTTTAGGTTTTCTTTGAGATTGTTTTATAGCTAGTACCCTAAAGTTTTCACCTTGGGCCCGATATTTCTCTGTATGGAAAGGTTGTTCCACTCTTTGTGATTTTCCTATCAACGATAGCAAGGTTTTGTAACACCTTGTCCCCTGTTAACCATCCCATGGAGGTGTGGGGTTTTGAATCCCAGACTTGTGACAACTAATAACAGCTTAAAATCTTCAATCAGTAATCTTGACTTGGACAACTTCCTAATCAATGATAGACAATCGCACAACCATCACTTCTTCTTTGGCTTGGCGCATTACTAAAAGAAAAAAAGCACACCTTGACCTCGGTCTTAGAAGAGCACAACTTAAGAAATTTTACTTTGATGATTTCCTAAGAGATTTGGAACAAATCCAAACATCACCATCTCTTTTTCTCATCTAGAGTTTGGGTATCACACAATCGGCATGGATCTTTGATTTATAAACACAACACATTAATGGAATTTCAAATGCTCAGATGGTGAGGATTTGGTCTAACTCTTCAATGAAACAATTCTTGGTACCAATTGCATTGACAACATTGGTTGACCAACTCATGCTGGATTTAATTGATTTGGAGTTATTAAGTGTGAGAAACACAAATGCTCTTTAGTTGTGATGTGCTGAATGTCAATGTTAGGAATTGAGCATTTAGGTAGTCGGTACTTGCACCTCAAATTTACCATTATACTTTCTCGTTTACTTCAAGGTGCAATGTGTAGGTTGGGAACGTGTGAAGTGCTATTTGTGTGTGGAACTTGTTTCATCTCACATTTTTGGTATCAATTTCGCTTCATCTCTCATGGGTTTACTGATATATAAAAGGTTTGAAAATCTTTGAAGAACTTTTGTTTTACAAGGGAGCCAGAAAATGGCGCCTTATGCCATATGTTTGACATTGTGAAACAGTAACACTTGTACCATCTCCATTTAATCACCTTCATAGAAGTATTATTATGATGTAATCTAGGATATAATTTATTTATTTAATTAATAGTAATAGTTGGACCAGGCCTAAGTAAGCCCATTAGAATAAGTGGAGACTAGGGCTTCAGTAGAGTCTAGGATTAGGTTGAGTATAAATAGGCCCTATAGGCCAATGCTTGTGGTTGGTTGAATGAATACGAAGAATTAAGTTTATTAATCTTTGTTAGTAGTTTTAATTTGTTAGTTTTAGGTTTAGGTTAATTAGTTTAGTTGTAGATTACATAAGAATATGTTTTAAAAATGAGTATTGGTGCTAGGGGTGGGCACGGGATGGGATAGGACGAGATGGACCTCATCCATATCCCATCCCATTCATTCGGGATCGAGATGGGATTGGGACGGGATAGACCTTATCCCGACCTCGTCCTACCCCAAACGGGTTCGGGATGGGACAGGATGAGCATGTACTAAATAGTCCTCTAATGAAGAATAACAAAAAAATTCATCTCACGTTGCTCACACACCAATAATGTCAAATTTGTATACATATAACTTTCATCATAACAATATTAAATGTCATATAAATTTCTGGAGGGTTACCTTACAATAGAATTAAGTTTATCAAGTGAATCATGGTAGATGGAAGAAGTCCCTCCATAGATCCTTCTTGCATATTTATGCAAAAGTTGAAATATCATTCATACAAGATACAATTTGGAGCAATGTTCTCAAATTGTCTTAATATAAGTGTAAAAATGAAAAATACTGCCCATTTACCAAATCTTGAACTACATAACTCATAGTGCAAAACTAACCCAAACCATTACAAGAATAATTGTCCTATCTAAACAAAGAGTAACAAATCAAACAAGTAATTTTCAAACAGTAGATGTTTTGATTTAATTTCAGCAAATTCTAAACTTTCATTTAGAAGAGTAGTTTGATTAATTTAAAGAGTAGTTTGATTAAATTAATAATAATAAATATTAAATAAAAAAATTCGGGACATGACGAGATTGAAAATCTTCATCCTGATCCCATCCCACTCTAGATCGGGACGGGATTGGGATGAGTTTGATCAATCCCAAAAGGATCCAAAAAAATCGGGTCGAGACGAGATGAGTCGGGATCGCGGGATGGGACGCCCACCCCTAATTGGTGCTGAAGAGGTTTGAAACTCATACTTTGTGATATATATCGACCACAGGTTCCACCAGTTGAGGTGAAAAGGCCTTGGTGGTGGAAACATGTTGACACCAGTTGAGGTGAAAAGGCCTTGGTAGTGGAAACATGTTAAGCCCACAGTTAAAAAGTCTTCACTTGGGCGACTTCGTAACCAATGTCAAAGGACTTCTTAATCCATGTGGGAGAAATCGTAATATGTCTAAGAACTTCTTAACCCATGTGGGAGAAATCCTAATACAGCCATCACTTTTCTTGGTCTAGGTACCTTTTTGAGCATGCCACTTGCTAAAATTTGGAGAGCTAAATCTTTTCTCTCACCATAAACCCTCTTTATTGTATTTTTAGGAAGCTTTGTAATTTATCAACTGTAGTTTTTCAATGTTTTTTGTTTTTTTTTTCTTACCTCTTTCCAAAACAAATAAAAATAAATAAAAAATCTCAAGGTCCAAAGATATGTGATTAACCTCAGTTCTGCATTTTTTATGCATGCACTGCTTTCCTTTATGTTAGGAGTAATGTTTAATGGCCCCATTCTATTTAATCCTTTGAAAAATTTTCCCTGTTTTCCAGTTTGACATGGATTTAGGTTTTCCTAGGTTGGGATGCATGGCCTTTATACAAATTTTGATGTGGCAAAATCTAGAGAACTAGAGATAGGTTGGAAAGGTGTCCCATCTTTTGGTAAAATGGAAGGTTGCCAGGCTTATGTAGTATATAATGGAGATGGTAGAGGAGCTCTCAGTTGATTGTTCTATTTCCCTTCTGGAACAAGAGGATTAGTTTAAGTTATTAGATATGGTGCTCATTGGCTTGCAGTTAGCAGCATTAGAGGCAAATTTTGGCAGGGGTTTTTGGATTTCTACTTGCTGAAATTAGAAATCCCAGAGTTGACATTAAAAAATTCTGCAGGATCTACTTCGTCTTTTTACTGAATAAAAAAGCTAGAGATAGCACAGTACCTTAGATCTTGAACTAAAAGAAAATCGAAAAAGATGAGCGAGCTTCCAAAACTACTTTATGATCTTCTTGGTGTTAGGTGACCAGGCTATTCACAGGCTCTCCTCTTACCTCTCTACTCCCTTTCACGCAATGTGTGTAGAGAATCAATCGGTAGGGAGTTTATGTAAAGCTATACCCATGTAGACTTGGTTTGGGAATCTTAGTATCCTCTTATTTGGCTACAATCCATCCATAAGTATCCTGGACAAATTCATTGCAAAACTGCACTAAATAAAGTCATTGTAAGTCTAAATAATTGTTAAAAAAATTATATATGTTTTCAAGAATATATACTTTTAACGGCTGTAGCCTGTGTAAAGTGTGAAGTGGGGTTGCTCCCATAAGGATTTTAAAGATTAGGTTTTCTAAGCACTTCTCAAACCTGAGAATTGTTCAGGGAAAAACGAATACCAGTGTGAGGATCACGTCATATCAGGAAAGGAACTGTGTGAATTCACACACGACTGGACAATTCAAGTCATCATGTCCATTGACTAGCTTGTACATCCAGTAATTGTTTACCAGGGAAGATTCAAAACTACAAGCTATTTGTTTCGATGCAAGAATTTTCCTATTTTCTATTTCACTCATAGGAGGGATTGTTGGAAAGATTTAGATTATCTAATAAATCTTTGTATGAAAATTGTTGATTGTACCTTATTATTATTCGTATAGTTTTCTTTGGCATAGTGGTGCCTTTTGGTCCCCAAAAGATACTCCTTGCTATGTGGGAACATTGTAAGAGTATGGGGAATCACCTTGGTCTTGGATAGACACCTTGTGTTTTACGAGGAGTCACCATGGACTATATATAAACCCTTCCTTTCTCCTTTATTTGCACCTGCTTATAGAGAGTTTCACATTGATTTTTAGAGATTTCATTAGTATGTATCAATTTTGCATGTGAGTACATCAAGGAAGCATAGACTCTTTGAAAACTTGTATTCATGTCCGACACGTATCCGACACCGACATTCGCTCGACACGCTTCTGACACGTTTCGAACACTTGGTCAATGTGGTCAACGTGTCGGACACGCCTCCGATACAATTGAAACTTGGTCAGGACACAATCAAGACTCGAAAACCAACTTTGTTTTATTTTGTACTTTAAACTCTATGCTTCTTCTCAATCTTTGCTTTTTTTTTTTTCTCTAAATTTGCATCTTCTCTCCTCTACTTCTTTTCTACTATACTTTTTCTCTCATCTACTTCTTCTCTACTATACTTTTTCTCTACTTATTATTTATGTTTATATGACTTACTAAAAAACTATGCAGTTGCCAATGGCATGACAACTCAACGGTTAGAGCTTGGTTGATGGTACCACTAGGTCATGGATTCAAGCCCAGGTTGCGGCATCTTTAGTGGGTTCTGGGATCCTACAAAAACCCTGCTTGCCTTTCAAAAAAATAAACTATGCAGTTAAAACGGATAATGGACCCATAACGGTCCAGGAGCGTTATAGGTTATAACGGTATATAATGAAATATTTTGTTAAATATATTTTAATAACCCTACAAAGTATTGATGTATTGCAGAGACAAAAAAGTAAATCATGTTCATAATATTAAATTCAAAAACATCAAAACATTAATAAAAAACATATTCCCTTCGTATAAGAGTGAGATCGCAATAGAAAGTGCGATCGAGAAAGAAATAGGTGATTTAAAAAAAAAGTTAAAACGGTGTTATTGAAAAAAAAAACGATATCTCAATAACGGCCATATAATGGTGTTATATTGAAGCCGTGATACAAAAACATGATAATCTCATAACGTAACGGTTCACTCCCGTAAGCGTTATATCTGAGTTATATCGGCGTTATAACGTTGTTTTAACTGCACAGCTAAAAAATAGTATGACGTGTTGACGTTTTCCCTAGTCCTAGTTTCTTTGAAATTGTCGATTCGGCATGTCGTGTCCATGTCCATGCATCCTTGGAGTACATCTCTGCTTTGCTGTGTTGCATCCGTGTGACATCAGTCATTGTATCATGGGAGGGAGATGCTTATCAAAACTCTTAGCACTGTTACATAGGCCAAATTGTGATACATTTCAAGTTTATTTTTGTTACTTCATTTTCATTCCCACAAACTTTTCCAACATACATCACATTCTATTCTACAATTTAGAAAAAATATATACGGGAATATTTGATGGGGCAGATGTGGCTTCGCTCGTCCTGTGATACTCCTGAGATGCGGGAACTTCATTCTCGCGATGTGAATCGCATAATGGGGTAGTTGGAACTCTCCGCAAATTTATCATATTGGAGACTTTATTTTACACTTCAAAGGAGGTGAATACTTGAAAATTTGTGATTAGTTGGGTCATTTGAAGCATGCTACTAGAACCTCTTTATTGCTGCAGTGGAGCTGTTAGCAAAGGACCATATTTATCTGGTAAAATTATGTAATTATGATTTCGAAGAAAAGAGACTGAGTGAGAGACCATTAGCATGTGTCATAAGTTTCATTTTGCCATTAGTCAAAACCTTTTCTTGAGGTCTTTGCGTATTTGCAATTTACTTGATATTGATTTGCCGACACAACACCAAGATGCCAATGGAGAATTAATCATACATATGTAGAAATCAAAACTATTTTATTAGTTGTCACTATTCTTTATGAGTGTGCTTTTAGCCTTTTATAATACTCTTTAAATTAGTTATTTAAGGAACATGTAATTCTTTGGTTGGAAACTTTGTGATGCAAAAAATCCAACACTGTATTTATTGTTATCCTCATTATTTATTGTGCAGGCCTATAGCTTCCATGCTGACAAAGAGTTATTGCGAAAGCCTCGCCTAGTTCGGGTTGGTCTAGTTCAAAACTCTATTGCTGTTCCCACGACTGCCCCTTTTTCAGACCAAAAGAAAGCCATCATGCAGAAAGTGAAACCCATAATTCAGACCAAAAGAAAGCCATCATGCAGAAAGTGAAACCCATAATTGATGCTGCAGGTGCCTCAGGGGTGAACATATTATGCTTGCAAGTGAGTTTCAAGTGACAGGAAACTATATTTTTGGAACTTTCCCATCTTATGTAAAATTCATAAACTTGAAAATCTACTGAGTTTATGCCAACCTAAAATCAAATCAATTTATGATCTTACTCTAGGAGGCATGGACTATGCCGTTTGCATTTTGTACTCGGGAGAAGAGATGGTGTGAGTTTGCAGAGCCTGTTGATGGGGATTGGGGAGTCGACCCAATTTCTTCAAGCACTGGCACAAAAATATAATATGGTCATAGTAAGTCCCATTCTTGAGAGAGATGTGAACCATTGAGAGACTCTCTGGAACACGGCTGTCATCATTGGTAACCATGGTAACATTATAGGCAAGCATCGCAAGGTAAATGTCCAATAGCCTTTTGTTTTCCTTTTCTGTATTGGTTTCTTCTAACTATTGTTGCATTTCCACTTATTTTCATGATGTATCAGAATCACATTCCTAGAGTGGGGGATTTCAATGAGAACACATACTACATGGAAGGAAACACTCGGCATCCTGTTTTTCAGACAGATTTTGGGAAGGTAGCTGTTAATATCTGTTATGGAAGACACCATCCTCTGAATTGGATGGCATTTGGTTTAAATGGTGCAGAGATTCTCTTCAACCCTTCTGCTACTGTTGGAGAACTCAGTGAACCCATGTGGCCCATTGAGGTATTTTCTTGACTGTTCCCTATGTATTTCTTTCCCATGGTAGTACCATTTAGTAGCAGTTATCTTGCCTTCTTGGCCTAGGGAAACAACGTTGGATTTTTCAACTCCAGAATGTTCGACAGTTCTTGCATTTCTTAAACAGTGTAACTTTGGAAGTGTTGCAACTCTCAAAACCTTACAGTTGCAACTAGTTTGAAAGTTGCAAAGCATAAGAACTTTTAATATTCTGCAATGCCTAAAGAGTTGTTTGCTTTGCTTCCAACCAATACACAGCGACAAGTTGTTGAAAGCATTTTGAACACATTGGATTTTATGGTGTTTCAGGCTCGTAATGCTGCTATAGCAAACAGTTACTTTGTGGGATCAATAAATCGTGTGGGAACTGAAGTATTCCCCAATCCCTTCACTTCTGGGGATGGGAAACCCCAGCTTGCAGATTTTGGACACTTCTATGGTTCAAGTTACTTCTCAGCTCCTGATGCTTCTTGTACACCATCACTCTCTCGTTTTAGGGACGGGCCGATGATTTCAGACATGGATCTTAACCTCTGTAGGCAGCTGAAAGACAAATGGGGATTCAGAATGACTGCCCGTTATGACATGTATGCTGACATGCTTAGCAGTTATGTAAAACCAGACTTTGAACCCCAAGTAATCGTTGATCCCCATCTAAAAATGACAACGTAAGCTGTCCTATTCTTCTTCTTTCTTTTAGCAATTCCTGCTTTCCCCTTAACGCTTCAATGCATGATGAAATTGGAATATGTGGATGTACATGTGTGTATTTGAGTACTGGTTACTCTTTTGATATAAAAAAGACATGTAAATATGCTTCCTAGATGGCTTTGATCGTTTGAATAAAAAAATGACAAAACTTTCAGTATACAAGGCCAACCATTTTTTTTTTAATTTATTTTCTCTTTTCAAATATGAGAAGATTGTTGGTGCCAGTTCATTGGATATTAGCATGAAGGCACAAAGTTTTGTTAGGCCACTGATAATTTCATGATACTAAAGTGGATCCTGTTGTTAGTTTCTGTAAACAAGGCGACGGAAATGACCCCGCCTGCTTTTTTTTGTTTATTTCCCGTTGAATATTTTGATTGACATCACCACTTCCTGTTATATATTGGTCCTGTCGTATTTGAATTTTTACCCTCAATTGATAATATATTCACAAGGATAAATTCTCATTTTTCACATGTTTGTCCTGGCTTCTGCTGTATCATTCAATTCTTGCTTATACTTGTCACCACAGGAGCCATACTAACTAACTGCCAAGCTGTGGCTGTACTTTGCAACCCCAAGTCCGTCCTCCTTTGTTATTTTGTGTACAGAAGGGTCACCTTGGAAGCAAGAGTCTTTCTTTGTGGAGCCCCTGTCGTCATTTTCAGTCCAAAAAGTAACACAGTAAAGAAAAAAAGGAGAGATAGAAGAGGTGGTGGAACTCGCACAACAAAATTAAATGATAGTCGTGGATTGATTGCATCCCTTCCCTTCCCTTCCCTTCCCTCCATAGCGCCAATAAGCTTTCAAACGTTGGTAGTGTGTGGCTCTCTTTTCTTATCTCCTCTCCTTCATAAACCTCCCCTTCCAAATATTTATATGCATTATCCCAACGACCTACTCCTCTTTCCTTCTCTATATGGTACTACTCTTGCGTCAATTTTTTCGGTTTCCTTTCGCAAACATGTCTGTCCAAGAAAATGGGGTGGCGGACGAGTCCGCCTGGTTGGAGTTGAAGCTCCCAGAGTTGCTGTTGTCAGACAAAGTTAGAGCACTTCATGCGTCTATAGAGGATCAATGGGACTCCCTGCAGCTTTCGGCGTGTCAAACAGCAGCTGGAAGAGCATTGTGGAAACATGTCACGCATGATCCTGTTGCCGAGATACTTGCTGGAGAGAAATGCTTGAGAAGTTTTCACGAGAAGATTAAGAAAGATAGACTTAATAAAGCACGGGAAGTGTCTGGGGTTATTCTTGCAGTTCGTACGCTTTGGTTTGACTCAAAGCTTGAAGCTGCTATTGACTCGTTTAAGGGTGTAGAAAATCAAGTTGTCTTATTGGGTGCAGGTTAGTAATTGCTCTATCTCTCACTTCCATTTGCATTTCTAATGGTATTCCATCCAGCAATTATAAACTGCAGACTATTCCAACAAAAAACAAATCACATCTTTTCCCTGTATTGCAAACTTTCCAGTCCACATGAAAGTGCTCTGCAATTATTGTAGCATTTTCCAATTGATGCATCTTTTGCACCAAGGTCAAGGATTAAGCTTCACAACTAGAAAAAAGAAAAAGGAAAATGCACCACAAATTAATGTGCTCAACTGAAAACTATTTCCAGTAAAAAAAACAAATAAATAAAATACCAAAGCCAATCAATAATAACAAAAAGCCAATCAATAATAACAAAGAGATATTGCTTCATTTGCAACGATATTCTTGGAACTGGGCACATTTGGACTCAAATCAACCATGCTCCAATGTAACAATGCGACAATTACAAATCTGCCTACTGTTTTGAACCAAAGAAATTCCAACTTTTCCATCTTATGCAAGCTTTCTAGTTCACATGAAAGTGCTCTGCAGTTTTGCCTAACAAAATTTTTGATAATGTGCTTAATTCAAGGGCCCTTTCAAGTTTTTTTTTTTTTAAGCAATTCTACAAAAATATGCAACAAAGGGAAAAACAGCATATACAACAATGGACAAGCCAAGCATAATGAGTTATTGCTCCATTACATATGACTCTTAATCGAGAAGACATTCTTGAAAACTGGCCCCTTTCAAACTCAAATTAGCCATGCTTCAGTGCTACAAGATAGCTATGATATCAACATAGATGGTTCCCAACTAGAGGCTGCCACAGAGAGTGTTCCTGTATTTTCTTTGTTCTTTTTGGAGATGAACTTGAAGACAGACTTTATCGACAACATGAAGCAAATAAAATGGAACTGAATTTGATTAAGAAGTCCTTTGTTTACAGGTATGGATGCAAGGGCATACCGTCTAAGTTGCTTGAAGGAAAGCAATATATTTGAGGTTGATTTCCCTGACCTCTTGCAAACAAAGACAAATCTTCTACAGGTAGCAGCAGGCTTCACCAATGAACACCAGCAAGTGACCATGATGGCCAAATCTCTAAAAAGAGTGGCAGCAGACATCAGAGACGATGACTGGTATGAGAAACTTCAGAAATTTGGCTTCCTTCCGGGAAGGAATACCGTATGGGTGCTCGAAGGTATCATTTATTACCTTACCCACGTACAAGCAATGCGGGTGCTGAAGACCATAGCTGATAATTGCTCTATGACCCACACAGTTCTACTAGCAGATTTTATGAACAAGTCCTCAACCACACTTTCCCAGTCTACTTTCCATTTTTACAGTGATTGGCCTGATCATCTCTTGCCATCTCTGGGTTTTACCGATATCAAGCTTTCACAAATTGGAGACCCAGATGCGGATTTTGGGCTTATGAATGATCCACTAAATCTGTTCAATAAACTCCGGAATTTGCCTAGGTCAGTACAAATTAACCCTGAGGACGGAACACCCTGCTGTCGACTTTACTTGGTGAAGGCCTCGGGATTTCCTGATCAGACTATGGAACAGAAGGAAACATTATAAATGCATATTATATATACGTTACATATTTCTTGATTCTCAGATGTAGTTCAATTTCAGGCAATATAATTGAAATTGCCTTAGAAATATACTGCATCTATGACAAAATGGCACCACAAAGCTGAGCTCATGGGTGTACGCTAAATCCAGAAAAAACAAAAAAAAAAAAAAAAAAAAAAATTTGGGAGGTATCTTTTGTTCTTGGCTTCTAGTAAAGAAGCTACAGGAATGGGTCATGATGGACTCTTTGGCAAGAATTGTTCTTCTTTGCTTGAAGAATTACATTTTGAATTGCTGGAAAAAATGAAAGAAAAATAGAAGAAGAAGAAGAAGAAGAAAAGTTGGTCCTTGCCATTCGAGGAAATTAAATGTTTTGTTCATGGATTTGGTAGATTTAATTGATTCCATGTGGCTCTTGTCACCCATCTTGCAAATGACACTCTATGCACTAAATCTTCTTTGAACAAACAAAATTAATACATGTTGGTTTGGGTTACGCCTGCTTCTATTGACAGTCTCTAGAAGACTTGGAAACTGCCTCTCCATCTTTCTTCGGTCACAAAGCTTCTACGAAAATTAGTTCCATATTTAATTTGTTTTGTTTGTTTGTGTGTGTGTGTGTGAGCAGATTTACAGAAACTGTTCCATGCAAGGACGAGCCTAATTCTTGATAATGAAACTGAAATGATTTAGTTGCTAGTTTGCTACTTAACCTTTCCCATACAAGTACCAGAACCTAACTAATAGTCAGATTGATTTAATTGCTCCTTCGCTCGCCTAATGCTCTGGTTTTCTACTTCTATGACTGAAGAAAAGCATTGAAGAAACCCCACATTGAGGTTTCCGCTCCATAAGTTTCTATAAGAAGCTCGCAGAAAAGGTAGCTAGGTTCAAGCAAACCAGCAGCAGGCATGCTTCTTCGAGCTCTCTAATCTCCCTCCCCCATTTCAAAGAGTTGTTAAAATTGTTTTCAGATTCAATTCTTTTCTGTTTTCTTCTCTCCCATTCATGCTCGTCATATGAATTTTCTGTATTTGATGGATTCAATGGAAAACCATCTCAGAACTATAAATGAAGATGAAGATTTTCTAAAAGCTATAGACTTAGTTAGCAGCATCTACTGTGATGCAGAGGACTGATAAAGCTGGATGAAGGTGCCCATCTAGCTCTCTCCAAAATAAAATTGTGTCTTACCTTCCTACGCAACACCACCTTCAAAGTTCTAGCTGCCTACTCTATTAGGCCCAGTTTTGCAAGTACATTGTAGGGTATCAATATGGAGTTTCTATATCTCCTATGCTGCTGATGGGTCAAGACAAGATCTTTGGAGAGTTGGTGAGTTAAATATGAATTGAGATCATCTGCACCATGACGCCTTTATGGCACAAGCTTCCCTTCTCCCTCAAGAATTGCCCTAATATGCTATCCTATCCTAACAAGGGTGTTCTTTTTACATAAACAAAGCTAATTCATGCATTTCAAGTAGTAATTGATTTTGTTTTCATTACCGTTATTATTTTATAGTATCATTTACGAATTGCGAGTAGGAAACATAGGAGGGGATGTGTTCACTGGCATTCCCAAATGAGATGCCATTTTGTTGAAAATGAGTACATAAATTCATGAATAAATGGTTTTGATTGATCTGGTTATGGAGCAAAAATTATGTGCTCTGTAAAATCAGATGAAAAGGATAGGGGAATTTGATGAAAAAAAAATACATATATATATAATATAATATAAATAATAATAATAATAAAGAATGACGAAGACATAGTTATATGTGCCATGCATTGAGATTATCATCACTATAAGAAGGGGTTAATCTGTGAGAATTATGAAGGAAAACCAAATAGCACATAAAACCTCGTATTTGCCATGGCATTTGTTTGTAGCTGAAAGGCCTAGATGGTTTAATGTGCACCTATGTTCTTGTTAGTTTCTACAAGAAGTTATAAGAGAAAAGTATATTGTATTTCATATTCAGAAATGTACATAGTACAATGTTTATATAGACATCTCAAATGAATGGTTAGCTGTCAAAACAGACTAACAACTCATGATCTGTCTAGCTAACAAACTGACTAACAACACATGATCTGTCTAACTCATAGCTAATAGCTAATTATACTTTAACATCCCCCCTCAAACTAAGCGTAGATGCATCTACTATACTTAGTTTGTCACGAAGTAACAAGAATCTGGAATTGCCAAGTGCTTTAGTAAAAACATCAGCAACCTGATCAGTGGCTGGAATGTGATGAACACGAATGAGTTTGCGAGCAACCTTCTCATGCACAAAGTAAATGTCTAGCTCAATATGCATAGTCCTAGAGTGAAGAACAGGATTGGCACTAAGCATGACAGTGCTCTTGTTGCACACCAGATATTAGGAGTAGCACAACCAATCTTTAGTTCATGAAAAAGGGATTACAACCAAGTAAGCTCAGCCGTAACAGAAGCAAGACTCCTATACTCTGCTTCAGTACTACTTCTGGAGACAATACTCTGCTTCTTAGATGCCCAAGAAATGATATTAGCACCTAAATAGACACAATAACCAGAAGTAGACCTTCTATCAGTAGGATCAAACGCCCAATCAGCATCACAATGCCAGACAACTGAAAAGAAGAAATCGGAATTATATGAAGCCCAAACGTGGATGTAGCCTTGAGATAACGCATGATTCTTTTCACCACTCGCCAATGTGATTCAAGGGGATTCTGCATGAATTGACAGACTCTATTCACTGAATATGCAAGTTCAGGTCTGGTGATGGTAACATACTATAAAGCCCCAACAATGCTTCGATACAATTGAACATCTTTGACTGGATCACTACCCGTAGCAAACAATTTTTCACCACCACTCATAGGTGTAGGCAATCCATTAGCATACTGCATCTTAGCACGACATAAAAGATCATTGATGTATTTTGACTGAGACAGAAATAGTCCATTGGTAGTATGATGAACCTGAATACCAAGAAAGAAATGAGCACGACCCAAATCTTTCAAAGCAAATTGAGCATTCAGTTGATGAATCAA
Source organism: Berberis vulgaris (assembly GCA_963556465.1). Lineage (NCBI taxonomy): Eukaryota > Viridiplantae > Streptophyta > Magnoliopsida > Ranunculales > Berberidaceae > Berberis > Berberis vulgaris. The sequence goes on along the minus strand of OY747129.1, from coordinate 16,910,126 downwards.
CTGGGAGACATCATGCGAATCAGCATCAGTGATGAGAATATCATCGACATATACCAGAAGATAAATGGGAGAAGGAGAATGCCTGGCGAAAAGAGATGAATCTGACTTAGTAGGAGCAAAACCAAACAGAAAAAGAGTATGCCTCAGTTTATCAAACCAAGCTCGAGGAGCTTGCTTTAGACCATACAACGCCTTGTTAAGCTTGCAAACAGCATGAGGTCGGGAAGGATCAGTGAAGCCAGGAGGTTGCATCATGTAGACCTTTTCTTGAAGATCTCCATTCAAAAATGCATTGTTGACGTCTAGCTGAGATATGGACCAACCATATGTGACTGCCACCGAGAGAATAACTCTGATTGTAGTTGGTTTCACAATTAGACTAAAAATCTCCGCATAATCAAAACCTGTAACCTGTTGAAACCCTCTAGCCACCAAGCGGGTTTTGTATCTGTGCACGGTGCCATCTGGCTTTGATGAATCCGCAATGAGAGACTCAGACTTTGAATCAGCAAGTGACATTGATGGAAATACATAGAGTCCTTTGTTAAGCTTCCCTTCCAAGAGTACTTGATGAGTGACCTGATCCTTGACAAAACATAGGTTAGGATGAAACTCAAAGAAAACACCATTATCCCTTGCAAACCTAGAAACACTTAACAGGTTCTTAGTTAACTTAGGAACCTGAAGAACATTCTTAAGGTGCAATACTCTTGAAGAATTAGAGGATTGTAAAATAGACTGACCAATGTTCTCAATTGGTAATGCTGAACCATCTCCAACAAACAATTGTTCATTGCCATGATAAGGGACAGACGTCATCAAGCTCTGTGTATATGGAGTGCAGTGATCAGTAGCTCCTGAGTCAGGGTAACACCTACAATCAGAAGATGTAGAAGCAACACTTGATTGCATCTGAGACTGTGGTTGAGCTTTCCAACCTTGATGTGTAGACTGACTAGATGAAGTAGAAAAAACATGATGAGGAGTTGAAATGTTTGGTTGAGAAGATGACTGTGAAGTGGAGTTCCATGGATTTGAAACATTTGTGTCAAACCGATCATAGCACTTGAATGCAAGATGTCCAATTTTGCCACAAATTTGACATTGAGGACGGTTAGATTGATTACCAGATCCAGATGGTCTAAACCCTCTCCCAGATCCAGACCTTGAACCTCTTGGTGAAAAAGAAGCTATGGACTGAGGTCTCCAACCTTGTGAATTTGATACAAAGGATCTAGGTGAGGGTTTGTATGATGTATGAGCCACATTTACAGAACTAGAAACATCAAGATCTTTCATGTGTCTTTCAATTCTTGATTCTTGAGCAAGCAAAAGAGATTCAACCTCTGCAACACTGTAATCATCTGATCTAGAACTCACTAATACTACAAATGTATCATATAACTGTGGTAATCCATAAAAAATGGCATTGATATGATCTTTTGGAGAAAGTTGATGTCCTACGGATGCTAATTGATCAATGATGGACTTGAGTTTCAGTAGATATTCATTGATAGAAAGGTCTCCTTTCTTGAAGTTCTGTAGCTGAGTTCTAAACTGCAGTTTGTGAGTTGAAGAAGGTTTCAAGAATATGCCAAATGTGTTCAGAGGTTTCGCAGCCTACTAACCTTGTAAGTGGTGATTCAGTCATGGAAGAAAGAAGCCATGAAAACAGAAGTTGATCTTGCTGCTCCCAGTTGAGAAATTCTGGATTGACATTATTGTTTGATTGATCTTCAATGGAGAGAAATCGTGTTGGAGATGAAGCTTTCTCAATAAACTTCTGAAGTTTATGCCCTCTAATTGTTGCCAACACTTGTTGTTTCCACAACAAGTAGTTGTGTTCATTCAACTTCACAGACAAAGCATGTGTAAACATTACTGGTCTTGACTCTGTCATGGCAGAGTTAGTAAGTGGCGTAGTATTGGAAGAAGTTGAATCTGCCATTGCTACTGAGAGGAATTGAAATGAAGAAGGAGAAGAAGAAAAGGAAAAAGAAGCTCTGATACCATGTTAGTTTCTACAAGAAGTTATAAGAGAAAAGTTTATTGTATTTCATATTCAGAAATGTACAAATTACAATGTTTATATAGACATCTCAAATGAATGGTTAGCTGTCAAAACAGACTGACAACTCATGATCTGTCTAGCTAACAAACTGACTAACAACACATGATCTGTCTAGCTAATAGCTAATTATACTTTAACAGTTCTAATGTGGAGTTCTTGGATGATTTTGTAGAAACAAGGATCTCGATCAATATTACAATAAACATTCAAAGGAAATCAGAAAGTTATAGGGGAGAGAGCTACAGGATAAACAGTGCACTTGGTAAGTCGATATATAGGTGGTACATAGAAAATAAATAATTAAATACATTTGAGGAAAAGCAGCTCGCAAGTATTGTTTTTTGCAACAATAGATAAAGTGGAGAGGAATTGATATGAACTCATCTTCCAGTTAAGTCCAGTATAACAAAATTTCTTGTTAGAATCAAGCGTCGAGGCAATCAATGACACCCTGCTCGAATCTATCAAGTGAAGAAATGGTATCCATGATCGCTTTTGCTACCTTTCTTCTGCATATCAGGAAATAACCAACATGAAGTACATACATCATCCATTCGACAGAAAGGACAAAGCAGAGACAAACTGCTTTACAAATCTATTTTAAATAGACAATTTACCAATTTTCACAGAAAAAGAATGAACTTCACTACGAGTGTAAACAACAAAGGAGCAAGTGAAAAATCACAGAATTGAAAAATGTGATTTTGAAGTGTAAAGTGTTGAGAATACAGAAGTACACAGAGCCTAATTCTTTGGTTTCCTTCTGACTCCACATAAGATTCTATAAGAAGGCTCCACATACCACTGTGAAGAGAAATTAATCATCAGCTTGGTCTTTTCGTCCTTCAATCTCTCTCATTATTTATTTATTTATGCCTTTGTGTTTTTCCTTGATTCCTTCATCTATTCTTTTCTGCACTCTTTGATCATTAAGATGTTTGATATGATATGGATGGTCATTGAACTTATAAAATGATGCCCTTAGGCGTGCTTAATTATTTAGCTAGCACAAAGGTGAATGTGGGAGGTTTTGGGTGTTCTTTATTTTCATTCAGTGGTTTGAAGTCTAACTCTAATTAGTATCAGGTTGCGTGAGCACCTAGAAATTAGATATAAGCACCTTGGGTGTAACTGGATTCAGAACTTTCGGATCTAATTAAAGTACAAACAAAGGCACTGTATGCATGGATCCACTTCTGATTCAGAACTTCGATTCTAATACACTACACCAAATTGGTACTTTTGTAACAACTCTCAAAACAATATCATTTTTTAGATGTTACAATCCACCAAACAATTTCAAGTCAAAACTAAATTTAGTCAAAAAAATGAAAAACAGTAACACAAAAAAAATGATACAATAAGTTGGATCACCATGAATGGTATCACTTTTATAACCATACTCTTCATGGTGATACAATTATTGTATCATTTTGTTTGTGAAAATATGTAAAATTGTTAAGTGGATTGTTACACTTCAAAAATGATACTGTTTTGGAGGTTGATACAAAAATGTCAATTTGATGTAGTGATAAGAAGCAAATTCAAACACCCATTAGTTGAAGACCTCGTCTTTAGTTTAACTAGTTGCATGTCAATCTTAATAATAAACCTTGTTGCTGGCTTAACAAGTCAAATGTTATTTTTAACTATGACATCTTGTCAGTTTTAACTGAAGAACTATGTCGGAATCCTACATAGTTGGCAAATTTTATATAAAGTTGTGACTTATAGGAGGCTTGTAAGAGACTATGACATTCTGTATAAGTCGACCATTCAAAGGTGTGTAACTAACTTTCTCTTCTGTTTCTTTTTATCATCTATCGAGACGTGCATGAAATGGGGTAAACAAATCACAACTTGCTAAGTTGGTGAATAAATCACAACTTGCTAATTTGGCGAATATGAAAAAGTTATACCATATCAATGTTGCAATCCCCACTTCTTTCCTGCATTGGTAGAAACTTTCAAGTGTGCAAGCCAAAACATTACCAATTGTTCCCTTTTGGTAAATGTACTTGGGATAGATTGATCCATGCCTCTGTTTGGGTTCATTGGAGGGAAAGAAACAAACAGAATTTTTAAAGAATGTTTGTAAATCTGTAGATACTAAAGTTACTTTATGGCTATGGCTTGTAACTTGGGACAAATTTAGAGAAATTATGTTTCTTATTCCATGTTTAGTTGGGAAACTCTAGTAGTGAAAAGTCATACATGATGTATTCTTTTGTTTCACTATTCCAGTGTTCTTTTTCCACTGCAGTGTGTTTTCCTCTTAATACGATACTTTTTATGCTAATGAAAAAAAAAAAACCTCTTACAGTGGCACAACTAATTTACATCGAAAATTTCCCAAGTTCTTATCCATGTTGATCTCCAACTTGAAAAATAGCATGACAGTAAAGAAGAATAAATGAATAAATAAAAGCCGACAAGTGTGAAATGAGTGAATTGTTGTGCACTGAGATCATGTCAAGAGTAAATAGTTAAGCCTACAGCTATGTAATATGAACTGTCCAACTGATTGTAATCTGTCAGTTTGTTAGGTTGTTGTGTCTAGTCTGTTAGTTTGTTTTGACTACTAGCTTGACTCAAATACTCTCTATATATGATGTAAGATGTACATTTCATTAAATGAATGAGATTACAATTTCACATACAAACTCATATAGATTCTAACATGGTATCAGAGCTCTCTTGCTTCTCTGCTCTTCTACTACTTCATCATCTTCTTCTTCTTCACTTCAATTCATCTTGATAGCTCTAATGGCAGACACTACATCTTCAAATACTACGCCTCTTACTAGTTCTGCTTTGACAGAGCAAAGACCAGTCATGTTTACACATGCACTATCTGTGAAGTTGAATGAGCATAACTACCTCTTGTGGAAACATCAAGTACTGGCAACCATTCGAGGACACAAGCTTCAAAGGTACATTGAGAAAGGCACATCACCAGCACGATTTCTTACCACAGAAGATCAAGTTATCAATAATGTCAATCCAGAATTTGTCACCTGGGAGCATCAAGATCAGCTACTATTTTCATGGCTTCTTTCCTCCATGAAGGCTGGTAGGTTGCAACACGTCTGAACAAATATGGAACATCCTTGAAACCTTCTTCAATTCACAAACACATGCCAAGATTTCTCAGTTTAGAAGTCAGTTGCAGACCATCAAGAAAGGCGATATGTCAATCAATGAATACCTGCTCAAACTCAAGTTCATTGTTGATCAATTGACTTCCGTAGGATATCCACTATCTTCAAGAGATCATGTCAATGCCATCTTTGATGGATTACCACAGATCTATGACACTTTTGTTGTATCAGTAAGTTCCAGGTTAGAAGACTACTGTGTTGCTGAAGTGGAGTCTCTTCTGCTTGCTCAAGAAGCAAGAATTGAACGACACACCAAAGGTCTTGACATTTCTAGTTCTGTCAATATGGCTCATACTTCACACAAACCATCGCCTAGATCTTTTGTCTCCAGTTCACAAGGATGGAGACCTCAGCCAAGAGCTCCTTATAATCCCAGGGGTGCAAGATCTGGGAGAGGTGCTCGGCCATTTGCATCTGGTTCTCAATCAGGCCGCCCTCAGTGTCAGATATGTGGAAAGCTTGGGCATCTTGCTTTCAAATGCTACAATCGGTTTGATAGTAATATGCCAAATCCATGGAACTTCAATTCACAGACACCACAGTACTCACAGTTCTCGCCTTCTGGGCCTGGCTCCACATCTCAGTCAACACCTCCAAGACATGCCTTCTCTGCATCAACTAGTCAGTTTCCACATCCTACTTGGCGAGCTGATTCACAGCCTCAGATGCAGGCCAGTGTTGCATCCACACCATCTGATAGTAGTAGGTGGTATCCTGATTCTGGGGCTACAGACCATTGCACACCATATCACCAAAATCTGATGAATCCTGTTCCATATCATGGCAGTGAACAGTTGTTTGTTGGAGATGGAACTGTTTTACCTATTGAAAATATTGGTCAGTCTTCCCTTTCTTCTTATAACCCTTCAAGAGTTCTGCATCTGAACAATGTGTTTCAAGTTCCTAAATTAACTAAAAACCTATTAAGTGTGTCTAGATTTGCAAAGGATAACAATGTGTTTTTTGAATTTCATCCTAACCTATGTTTTGTCAAAGACCAGGTCACTCATCAAACTCTTTTGGAAGGGAAGCTTAAGAAAGGTCTCTATGTCTTTCCCTCGATGACTCTTCCTGAAGTGCAGTCTACCAAGTTCACCTCCCACTGGGTTCCAGTCAGTCATACTTCCAACATTGTGCCTAGTGCAGCAAGCACCTCAGTCAGTATTCCAGTCTGTCATTCAGCACCTACTTCAGCAAGTAGTTCTCAGCAATTCTGTCATTCAGTACCTAGTTCAGCAAGTAGTTCTCAGCAATTTTCAGTTCACAATAATGCTTCCAAGTCTTGTTCCTCGATGTCTTTGTGGCATGCTAGGTTAGGCCACCCTTCGATTCCTATTGTTAAACAAATCCTTACTAGCTGTCATATTGTAGTTCCCAAATCTATCAATACTGATGTATGTTCTTCATGTTGCTTGGGTAAAATCCACAAGCTTCCATTTTCTAGTTCCACTACTATATACACAAAGCCTTTAGAATTAATTCACACTGATCTTTGGGGACCAGCATCTACTCTCTCTTCTTGTGGCTTCAAATACTACATACATTTTATTGATGCCTACAGCCATTACACTTGGCTATTTCTCTTACAAAATAAGTCAGATGCTTATCCCACTTTCCTCAAGTTTAAAGCTCAGGTTGAATTGGAGTTTGGACTGCCTATAAAATGCGTTCAATCAGATTGGGGAGGTGAATATCGATCACTGTCAAAATTTCTTGCTCAGCATGGCATCTGCCATCGTCTTGCTTGTCCCACCACTCCCAACAAAATGGTGTGGCTGAAAGAAAACATAGACACATAGTTGAGTCAGCCTTAACCTTGCTTGCACATGCATCACTTCCACTAAAATACTGGGATGAAGTTGTTAGGACCTCAGTGTTCCTCCTCAATCGGGTTCCAACTCCAGTCCTAAAGGGTCATTCTCCCTATGAAATTTTGTACCACAAGGTTCCCGACTACCGCACCTTAAAAGTGTTTGGTTGTGCTTGTTTCCCAAACACAAGGCCTTATAACTCTACCAAATTGCAATTTCGGTCGGAAGAATGTATTTTTCTGGGCTATAGTCTTCAGCATAAAGGCTATAAATGTGTGTCCTTCACTGGCCGTGTCTACATTTCTCGTGATGTGTTGTTTAATGAATATCAGTTTCCATATTCAAAATGGTACTCTAGTCCTTCAAACTCATCTTCCATTGGTCATACTCCTACACCCACTCCTGCAGACATTGCTCTTCCTACCCCTTATCCTGACAGTCCAGTAACTCATCCCAGTAATGAGTCCTCTTCCAGTGATGCTTCCTCTAGCCCATTGGTCACTCAGTTGGGCTCCACTCTGGCACCAAATACCTTGGTTTATCCATTGGTTCCTAGTCCTGCTCCCAACAATAGCCCTACTGCTACTCCTACCTCCTCTACTTTAAACAATAGCCCTACTGCTCCTCCTAGCTCCAATCCAGCTTCTCCCATTGCTCCTAGTCATCCTATGGTCACTAGGTCCAAGGCATGCATCTACAAGCCTCGAGTCTACTTAACATCAGCAAAACCTACCAGTCTACGTGAAGCTCTTGACACTCCACATTGGTTCACTGCCATGCAGGATGAATACCTAGCTTTAATAAGAAACAATACCTGGTCCTTGGTTGATCTTCCTCATAATAGGTCTGTGGTGAGTGTAAATGGCTGTTCAAAACTAAAGAGAATGCTGATGGTACTATACATCGATACAAGGCTCGTTTAGTGGCTCGAGGATTCCAACAAATTGCTGGGTTTGACTATGCAGATACCTTCAGTCTAGTAGTTAAACCTACTACAATTCGAGTGATATTCACAGTGGCTATTACATATGGATGGACAATTTCTCAACTAGACGTTAACAATGCCTTCCTGAATGGAGACTTGCAAGAAGAAGTGTACATGATGCAGCCTCCCGGTTTCATTGACTCTTCCCGTCCTTATGCTGTATGCAAACTTCGCAAGGCGTTGTATGGTCTGAAGCAGGCTCCCCGGGCTTGGTTTGATAAACTGAGACACACTCTGTTCTCATTTGGTTTTGCTCCATCTAAGTCAGACTCCTCACTTTTCATCAGACATTCTCCTTCTCCAATATTTCTGCTAGTCTATGTTGATGACATATTGGTCACTGGTTCAAATTCTAATGATGTGTCACAGCTCATCCACCAACTGAATGCTAAGTTTGCTCTCAAAGATCTTGGCTGTGTTAATTATTTTCTTGGCATCCAAGTTCAGCGCACAAATCATGGTCTGTTCTTATCTCAGACTAAGTATATTACTGACCTCCTATGCCGTGCTAAAATGCAATATGCAAAAGGCTTTCCCACACCTATGTGTGGTGGTGAGAAACTGTGCGATACAGGCAATGATCCAGTTCTCAATGTTCACCTCTATCGGAGTCTAGTTGGTGCTCTTCAGTATGTGACCATTACAAGACCTGAACTTGCTTACTCAGTCAACAAAGTCTGTCAATTCCTGCAAAATCCACTTGAATCACATTGGCGTGTGGTAAAAAGGATTTTACGTTATCTCAAGGCTACACCAAATTTTGGTCTTCACCTTGTTTCCACTCCTTCGTTTCAGTGGACTGGTTATTGTGATGCTGATTGGGCGTCTGATCCCACTGATAGAAGATCCACTTCTGGCTACTGTGTTTACTTAGGCGCCAACCTCATCTCTTGGTCTTCAAAGAAGCAGAGCACAGTCTCAAGAAGCAGCACTGAAGCCGAGTATAGATCCCTTGCTGTTGTTACAGCTGAACTCACTTGGTTGCAGTCCCTGGTCTCTGAACTTCGTCTTGGTTACAACATCCCCACTATATGGTGTGATAACAAAAGTGCTGTTATGCTTAGTGCTAACCCTGTTCTTCATGCTCGAACTAAGCATATTGAGTTGGATGTCTTCTTTGTTCGTGAAAAGGTAGCTCGACATCTTGTTCGTGCTCATCACATTCCAGCAGTTGATCAAGTTGCTAACATTCTCACTAAAGCTCTTGGCAAATCCAGATTCCTGCTACTTCGTGACAAACTAAGCGTTGTTGATTCCTCTACGCTTCGTTTGAGGGGGGCTGTCAAGAGTAAATAGTTAAGCCTACAACTATGTAATATGAACTATCCAACTGATTGTAATCTGTCAGTTTGTTAGGTTGTTGTGTCTAGTCTGTTAGTTTGTTTTGACTACTAGCTTGACTCAAATACTCTATATATATATGATGTAAGATGTACATTTCATTAAATGAATGAGATTACAATTTCACATACAAACTCATATAGATTCTAACAGATCAAAACCACAATTGATGCCATATTTTCGGTTATGTTTATATGCATCTTCCATGTACATGTTTTTTAAACAAAGGATGCAGGGGCAATTTGTGAGCCTGCTGGGTGGTCACAAAAATCTATATCAAAATCCCAAACAATTCATAGCCATGACATTTATTTATAAGTAACAAATAGATGGTTTGATGTTGAACCATGCTCTAATGTGGATTTCTTGGATGATTTTGTAGAAATGGTTATCTTGTGGTTGTACCATGAATATCACAATAAGCATTCAACAGGAATCAATGGAACAAAGAAAGTCGTGGGGAGACATCCTCGTATTGGCCATTACCATTCTTAATCTTCAGGGCAAGCACATTATGTGTTGCAGACATAGGTTGTTTTGGACTCTGAAATGTCATAACCAATATTCCCAGCTCATACAATGATGGGCTGATCTTATTTCCATAAGCATAGCATACTTGCAAAGACTGATGCAAATAAGGTTCTTATAAAATTGTGACTTTTAATAACAGGACATGCCTGCTAGAGTCAAGCTGAAGATCTGCTGCATTTGTCAGGCCATCAAGGATGGCAAAAGATCTGCCATATTGAGAAGATTCATAAAAACGAATATGAAATTATATAAAAAAATAAATAATAAAATTGATGATGTATCAGCCTACGGAGAATGGTCGTACGAGGAAAAACTCTAAATCTTTAACTTACTCAAATATTGGAGAGAATGCACCCATATGCACTACGAACAGAGTCATAGCCACGAGTATGGGTTTGAAAAGTTCCCACATTTCATAAAACAACAACATGGTTTTGCATTCAAAATATTCAATGTAAGCTATTCAACACCAAAATTATCTGTTCACAAAAGGAACTAGAAAAACAATGTCATGTTCATATAAAATAACACGAACTAATTGTAACAGAGTATAAAATGATAAATGTCGAGAAGAACTACCTTATTAGATCAGTTAAAATGGCTTCCGCTTGTAACTTTGCGGGATCATTATCATCTAGTAAGGATGCTGCATTCTTCACAATCAAACGAAATGTACAAATTTGCATGCACTTCATTCCGTTCCTATCATATCAGAATTCAGTCATAAAGCATGCATCTCTACTATACTATATGACCATTTCCCCCCACTATAAATCCATTTCCTAATGTACACTCACAAACATGAAGTTCATAAACCCTCACTACAAAGTTGAAAACGAACCTCAACTCCGGTGTTAGCTTGAAACGAGCTGAAAGAATTCCTCTGGGAAAGAACAAAAGGGCCGAAAAGTCATTATCTTTTTTTCACGAAAATTTTCAAAATTTTGCATGGACTTTTCCATAATTTCCAAAAAATGTCTGTAAAATGGCTTATCTGTGTGTGCAAATCCCAATTTTTTTAAGGAAAAATGTCAACAAAACTCTCGGAATTTGCGATTTTGTGTGTGAATCCTTTCCTTTTTTGCTTCATTAATTCGATGTGATTTCTTATGCGTGTTCACTTCTTGGGCTTCACTGATTTGCTCTTTCAAAGCTTCGCACATTCGAATCTTCGACTTCAACCCTCTATCCTTTAAGTTGCATATATATATATATATGACAAAGAAATTGACACGCGATCTATACCATCGGATGACATATCATCAAACGGTTTAGATTTAGTTCTAACAACTAACTAATTGTAGAGGTTTAAAGTCTTATTTTATAAGGAAACTAAGAGATTTTCTCTCCCCCTATTTTTTCTCTCCCCATATTTTCTCTCAACTATTTTTATTACGATAAAAAAATTAATACAAAGTTTCCAAAAAAAATCAAATATCTAACCCAATTTTCAAAAACATTCAAAAATCAAATTAATAATGAGATTAAACGTGTTGTATTTTTCATCCCAATTTCACGTCATTTCTCTCAAATATTTTATTACGGTAAAAAAAATTAATACAGAGTTTTCCAAAAAAAATCAAATATCTAACCCAATTTCCAAAAAATAACAAAATTCAAATTAATAATGAGATTAAACGTGTTGTGTTTTTCATCCCAATTTCACGTCATATTTTCTCTCAAATATTTTATTACTGTAAAAAAAAATTAATACAGAGTTTCTAAAAAAATCAAATATCTAACTCAATTTCCAAAAAAAATCAAAATTATAATTAATAATGAGATTAATATTTTTGTATTAGGCTATACAATTTACGGGGGTAAACCATCACTTACAGACTATACAATTTGGTTGTGCGCTTTTACAAGAAGAAACAGAGGTTACATTTGTGTGGTTATTTGAGACATGGCTTGAAGTTATGGAAGGACGTCATCCTAATGCCATCATTACTGATCAAGATTTGGCGATGAGGGGGTTGTTGCCAAAGTTTTTCCTGATACTAAACATCGTATATGCCTTTGGAAATTGGGTTAGATATTAATCTCATTATTAATTTGAATTTTGATTTTTCCTAATACTAAACATCATATATGCCTAATACAAAAAAATTAATCTCATTATTAATTTAAATTTTGATTTTTTTGGAAACTATGTATTACTTTTTTTATCGTAATAAATAATTTGAGAGAAAATATGACGTGAAATTGGGATGAAAAACACAACACGTTCAATCTCATTATTAATTTAAATTTTGATTTTTTTGGAAATTGGCTTAGATATTTGATTTTTTTTTTGGAAACTCAATATTAATTTTTTTTACAGTAGTAAAATGAAATTGGGATGAAAAACACACGTTTAATCTCATTATTAATTTGATTTTTGATTTTTTATTTAAAATTGGGTAAGATATTTTATATTTTTTCGAAACTTTGTATTTTTTTTACGGTAATAAAAATAGTTGAGAAAATATGAGGAGAGAGAAAATAGGGGGAGAGAGAATCTATTAGTTTCCTAATAAAATAGAACTTTAAACCTCTACAATTAGTTAGTTATTAGGACTAAATCTAAACTGTTTGACGATATGTCATCCAACGGTATAGATCGCATGTTAATTTCTTTGTCATAAATGTATGTCCCCGGATCCCACCCGTACATATATATACAAGCACATTAGGTTTGTCATCTTCAATATAGTCTCTATTCTTCAAAAGTCCTCTAGGGCTTCTTCAATGTATCATCTATGATTTATTTTCTTTCACCTTTCTAGGGCTTGTTATTTTCTGAGTAATAAATCTTAGTTTATAACTTAGACATTAATTGAAGTTCATTTCTCAGTTTTAGCTTTAAATCTAATTATGTGCGCGTGAAATGTATGGATTTTTTAAAGTATGTTGAGTTGTGTAGTGTATTTGGATAGTTAGTGTATATAAAGTTCATTTAATGTGAAGTTCATTGCTCATAGTTTTAGCTTTAAAACTAATTATGCGTGCATGAAATGTATGAACTTTTTATAGTATGTTGAGTTGAGTTTTGTATTTGGACAATTAGTGTATATTTAATGTGCCTTATATATTGATTTGAGTGCATTTTAATTTTTTCAGAATATTTTTCATTTTTTCCTACTTTTTTCCATCTAGGACCGAAATATTTCCTAAAATCAAGGTATCAAAAATTTTCATTATTTTCAAAATCTCATTATTTACTGGTAGAATGGTAGGCACAAACTTGAAATATTCTGAAACATGCAAGTATATGTGAATAGTAAACAGTAACGTGAAATGCGAACTGTCGCGAATAATGTTTTTGTTAAAAAATCATGTGTTTGGGTCCTTATTTTATAACAAAATGTTAATTGAGTTATGCTGAATAAGTAAAAACTCTTTTACGTCACCTAAAAAAATCTTATTGCCGCATGAAACAATTATAAGTTTACAAAATCAGACATTGTTTAAAATACACTAAAAGGAGTTTACTTAATCATGTTAATAGTGTAGGAGTACGACCCACAAGGACTTTATGTGATGCTATATTGTGTGGAAGAGAAGTGTAGTTGTGGGCCGTGCTGAATGAACTGCTAGCACCATTTGACATTTGTTTTTATATGTTTGTATTTTTTGTCTCAACTATATTAATAGAAGCAGTCGTGAAATAAGAGCACGACTACGGTGCCTGGTCCAGGGTGCCTGTTTGGTGTTGGTGGTACCAGGCACCGTAGATGTGCATCGAGATAGAAGTCGTGCTCGTGAAATAATGGTTACCGCTATATAAATCTCCGCTTTAAGTCTTGCACATCACAAATCTCGAAAAGTAAAAACTACCAAGAAAATCCAGCAGTCAAGTTAATAGGTTCGAAACCCCAGCCACACCTTTATTGAATTTTTCGATCATTGGAATTGTGGATAATAGTTAAGTCGAATATTCCAGGAATAATTCTAGCCAGCTAGGTTTAATAGTCACTTTTTAGTCCAGTTTTTATTTTTTTATGTGCGCGCACCTAGATCCACTATACATAGCAACGATATTGTCCCCAACTTAAACACCGCAACTTGGGCCTACCATCTGAGCCACGGGTGTGGGGTTTTTATCTTAAAAGGCCTCGTTACTATTAGGGAGTGGACCACTCCCTTATAAACCTTAGTGACAACTCTACCTTACTTGATGTGGGACTATTCAAGCCAACTTCGTCCACTCCTTTATAAATCTTAGTGACAACTCTACCTTACTTGATGTGGGACTATTCAAGCAAACTTCATCCCAACAATCTCCACCTTTGGCGCGAATCGTCACACATCCTACAATCCATCCACTAGTCTGCAACATCTCGAAGTACATTCCTTGAGTCTCATGTGCGATCACGATCCTGTGGGTAGCACTCGGTGTACGGGCTGCTATCCCGTCGTTATTGGCTCCACCTTAATCGCAATCACCGCACTAACTCTACTTCGTCCGGACTTGTAGGATACATTCTCTAGCCAAGGATCTGAAACTTAATCTGGATCCATTCATCTGGCGAACCGCGCACATGCAACGCTCTACCTGGCTCGCTACCTCGCGCCTGATCCCCAGTACAATGTGTCGCCTGCACCTCCACCTTGGACCGCGTACATGCGATGTGCTACCTGGCTCGCTACCTCGCACCAGATCCCCTGCTAAGCGCGTGCACGCACCTAGGTCCACTATACAAAGCAACGATATTGTCCCCAACTTAAACACCGCAACTTGGGCTTACCATCCGGGCCACGGGTGTGAGGTTTTTATCTTAAAAGGTCTCGTTACTATTAGGGAGTGGACCACTCCCTTATAAACCTTAGTGACAACTTCACCTTACTTGATGTGGGACTATTCAAGCCAACTTCATCCCAACATTTTACACTTTTTATCTATTCTCTTTAAAACACAACTACAAACACCATCTATAGAAGGGGTAGAAGTGTAAAAAAACCAAAACTTGGCCCAAAAGTGGCTACCGAACCTAGTTTGCTAGAATTGTTGATATTCTAGACATTAGTGATCAATTCTCTTTACTGAATTCAAATTTTCACTACACAAATAAATGTCATATTCTCTCATACTATGAGGAGTAAGTCTAACCAGTCAGGTTTGGTAGTCACTTTTGGGCTAAGTTTTAAGTTTTTTTACACTTTTTACTCCTTATCTTTAAAACACAACCACAAACACCATTTATAGAAGGGACAAAAATACAAAAAACCAAAATTTAACCCAAAAATAACTACCAAACCTGACTGGCTAGAATTGTTGTTCTATGAGATACCTTTTTTCATTTGTTTCTCTTCACATTCAAACTATTTTTTTAAATACAATCTCACGGAGATTTCTAGGAGACGATAATATAATCAAGAAGGAGGTCATAAAATGAGGATGGATAATGATGTTTGTTTGACAGGAAAATTCGAGGTGTTACACAGATAGAATACAGTTGTATGTAACACTCATTAACTGATTTATTTTCCAATTAATTTTTATTTGAATTATTCTGTATTCATCATTGAATGAATGAAAATGGTCACTTCTTAGTTTGGGTTTGATTATAAGTCACACACTTTGAGTCCTATGATTTCGATTCTAAAAATCCATATGACAACGAGTGTTTAGTTATATGTTGATTGTAATTTTATTATAGTCTAATCTTCCCCAATCTCTAATTACTACGAAAAACTAATCATATGGATATGTATATAAATGCAATGTTGTTTGTTAAGTATTTAAATTACATAAATGATTAGTTTTATGATTTGTGAAGCAAATTGCATGAGTTGTAGTTAGGGGTGGGCATTCCATCCCGAGATTCTGATTCCATCTCGATTTTTTTGGGTTTTATTGGGATTGATCAATCTCATCCCGATCCCGTCCCGCTCTAGATCCCGTCCCGTCTCGATCTAGAGCAGGACGGGATCGGGATGAAAATTTTCAATCCCACCCATCTTGAATTGATTTTTTAAATATTTATTATTAATCATTTTAATATTCATGAAAATAATAACACATGAATTCTATTATAATAGAATTGTTTTCTATTGTTGTCTTATTCATGAAAATAATAACACATGTATTCTATTCTAGATAAAATACAAGTTTTGTACCAAATAATGTTCATTCAAAGAAAACTCAATTTACTAAATCTTTCTTATAAAAGTTCACATGTTAAAAATGCATAGCAAAACATATTCATATATTCAATAATATGTACTCATCCTTTCATATAAGTACTAGTAAAGCTAATACAATTATTTACATTTGAAAACAAAGAAAGATTATTATTATTATTATTATTATTATTATTATTATTATTATTATTATTATTATTATTATTATTATTATTATTATTATTATTATTATTATTATTATTATTATTATTATTATTATTATTATTATTATTATTATTATTATTATTATCTGCTATATCTTATTGAGTAAATGTAAAGGTAAAGGTGCCCTTTACACCAATAGTAAACTACTCTAATAATCTATTTAATGCAAAGTTATCGTTTCAAGTTGTATATTAAAAAAATTTGGGATTTGAAGAATCACATATTGAAAACTTATATGCATTGAACAAATAAAAACAATTGTACGATGAGATTTGAAGAATATAGAAGAAAAAATTGGGTAGTTAAAATTGTGAAACAACAATAATCTTTTGACATAATTGATGTAGTCGAATTCTGTTCTCCTTCACCTTGACCCGTACAGGGAACACACGTGAGCCAAAGACCACAGTTGTGGCAGGCGATGACACTCCGATGCTAAAGTCAGACAAGGCTTGAAAAAAATGCGTAATGTTGTAAACTGGGTTCTATAGCGTACCTTTGTTCATCAACCTCATGTCCTATTTATAATGCGAGAGTCCTTGTTCGACTAGGCCTTTGGTGGCGTAGTTTAGGGAAAAATATCTTGTTGGAGATCATTTATCTGTTAGGAGTTATTCATGTAGGAGAGTTTCCCTACACGACTTGTGCTCCTAGACCTACGAGAGATTCTTCCATTTTGAAGTGTTGTCCATGCAAGGGAGTTTTCATGCACAACTCACACTCCGATATTTGTTTCCTAGTTGGAATCAATATATTGCTGGCCTACCCGTCTTAGGTCTATCCCTCAGTTATTTACCTTATTAGGTCTTATGGGTATTGGGCTTGACCATGTGACGTATGGCATTAATAAGGCACTGCAATTTGGTCCAACCTCTTGGACTCTGGCAAGATGGGCTTAGTATTGTCTAGGTTTTGCAAGATTGGGCGGGCAATCAGGCCCGCTTTGCTTTTTTTATGAGATTATCATGACATGTGTACGACGTGGATTAATGGGCGGTTTGTGTATCATCAGCTACTTCTCCCGAGTTTGTGGGCCAATCCGTCGGTCCACTAAGTCATGTCATGAAGGAACTAGACAATCATGATAATTGAGTTTGAATCATCTCCTCAAGCGATGTGCATCATTAATTGGGTGTGCGACTGCTAAGAAAAGACGAAAATTCCATTTTCTATATAAATCCCCTTCTCTGCAGAGTTTAGTTCTTTTACTTTTTTTTTATCTCAGATACTCTATTTTATCGTATCACTTTTCGCGCTTTTGACTATGTTCAACTTCTGTAATCGAAAGTTTGTATGTTATTTCATGGCGGGCCAGAATCAGCTTTCTAATGAACTATTCGCTAAAGGACGTAAGTTTTTTGAGGAGAAATCGATATCCGAGTCGAATTTGGAGGGTCTTCGCAAGAAGTATGGGATCCCTAATGATCTGGCACTCTTCACATTGGGCGTTGGTCAGACGGCATTGTCTC
Organism: Berberis vulgaris; assembly: GCA_963556465.1. Taxonomy (NCBI): domain Eukaryota; kingdom Viridiplantae; phylum Streptophyta; class Magnoliopsida; order Ranunculales; family Berberidaceae; genus Berberis; species Berberis vulgaris. The sequence continues at coordinate 16,892,427 of OY747129.1, read as the reverse complement.
ATCCGGAGGGATTTATCTATTTGTACTGAGGTATGCTCCAATCGGGCGTCTATTTTTTGTCATCAAGGAAAGTTGGAGCTTTCTGGTGTACCTCGGCATTACGTCTGCTCAGCTGGTGCCAAACGGGTATAGGAGGGTGATTGCCATTCAGATTAGCGTGAAGGACGATGGTGTCCGAGTGTCTTCGAGGGTGATCCAACTACTCACCTCTCCTTGGATAAACGGGCATGCTGTGTGTGTTGACATCGCCAGGTTGTTTCAGCAAGCTGCCTGATGATTTCAAGTTCTAGCAGAAGTATTGCTTATTGCTTCTGTTGATTCAAAGTATTTCGAGCTTGATGGTTGTCCGATTGAGTGGGAGTACAGGCAACTGAGTAAGTTTGATTCTGTTTCGATCTTGCTAGTGGTGATTGCATATTGAATTGTTATCCGTGTTTTCTGTAGGGAAATTTCCAACTACGCCCCTTTCTTCTAGGGACGAAACAACCATGGACAAATTTTGTGACATAACTTGGATGCGGGTGGAGGATGTCGCCAGCCCTCTAATATCAAGCACATCGGACTGTGGGCTTACTAGCATAAGGCTCCCACCCTTTTTAGAGTTTCGAAACAAAAATATGTAGGTGAACCCTCTTCAAAGAAGAGGAAGCTCCCGAATGTTAAGATTTTGAGTCCGTCAACGAGGGAGGAGTTGAATGAGGCACTTTCTATTTTTGTGTTTTGCAAGAAACTTCACGCTGTGATTAAGCCTACTCCTGAGCGTTCGACCCCTTCAGAGGGGGGATGCGAAGTTGTGGGGAAAGATCTTGGTTCATTCACTGGGGTAGAAGTTGTTGTGTCCGAGGGGCATGATGCTCGAGCAAAGGCCCCTATTTCCCTTCCTAGTCTGGAGAAGGCATATCTGCAAATGGTGGGGGTTGAAGATGCAACGAAGTTGAGCACCGAACAGGCGAAGGTTCTGAACAACTCGTTGTTGCAGGCAGGTATGGCAGCTTCATTCGATGCGGGTTAGACTCGGCCTTTTTCATTGGAACATTTCGACTATAATCCCTCCTTGGATAGCGAGTCTTATCGGCTTGCAGAAGAGTCGTCTGACTATCGTCCATATGGAGAAAGGTCTCATTCACGTCGCCCGTAATGTCCTCCATCCAAATCCCGACCTCACATTGAGGTAAAGACGGGTTCGAGAGATAACTCACTTCCTTTTTCTCGCAAACTGCTTCCGAATCGGCTCAAAAGAGAGAGCCGATCATTGTGACTTAGGGGAAAGCAATGGAGAAAGGCCATGATGTAGTAAAGACGATGAAGGGTGGTGCTGGAGTGATTCCAATCCCATAAGACTTTCATCCAGATGCGTGAATCAATCTATTCGCCTAGGATGTGGTGAAGATGAGCAACCAAGCCTGGCACCAGGAGGTTGATATTTTTATGCCTCTAGGAAACATATTAGTAGATGGAATGACTGGCTGGCGACTTATGCTCTGAAGCCAGAATACGATATGCTGGGAGAGCGTATGGACAAGGGGCATAAACATCTCGTGCTAGGGATGTCATATCTGAACCATGTTGTTGTCATTGGGACAAAAGTTGAAGCTGCTCGTGAGAGAGTGTATACCGTAGAGCAAGTCTTTACGAATTTGTAGAAGTCGTACTTTGATACTCTTCACGAAATTGAATCATTGAAAAGGCAGCTTGAAAAACAAAGGCCTACCCAATCGACTGTTGATTTGGAGGCCTGGTAGACAAGATCGGAGGCTCTGAGGGTTCTCTTGGAAGCGCTTGAGTCTGATTTGGCAGATATAGTGTCTGCGAGGGAAAGGTATGAAAAAGAATTGAACCTTGTCCCTCATGACTTACAATTTGCTCGGGAGACTGCAGCCAAGGCATGGGCTGAGATATGGGCTCTGCATGCGGAGAAGCTCAATAAGGTGTCCGAGTGAACAGTCCGATGTCAGCAGTTAGAAGCTGATGTTGATTTTAATGCCAAGAGTGTGAGAACAGTATAAGAGCAGCTCCTTCTGACATAAAATGAACTTAGTGCGATCAAGGACAATCTGAGTACCGAGTAGTCCAAAACTGATGTGTTGTTGGGAAACTGAAGCAACTAGAGCGAGAACTTACTGAGTTGAGAGTATGTGAGGAGAAACTCTTTAAGGCCCAAGGCACGTTTGAGTTCAGCAGTGATGTGCAAGGAAGATTGGAGCTGTTGCAGCTGATGAAAGATGAGCATGATGATTGAGACTTTTCCTACTATAGGGAGGTGTCATTTATGGAGTTTGGAGAAACCTCCAATCAATCAGAAGAAGAGGGTGATCCGGATCAGGGTACCTGAGCGGCAGCGCGTGCGGGCGTATCCTTTGCTTATTCTCCTACCAAGTCCAATTCTGTTGTGTCTGAACCTCCTCCTGACAAGGAGTAAACTCTGTATTTGTTGGATTATTAATGAAACATGATACGTTGAATAGTACTTTTCACTTGTGTATTCTTTTATTTTTCCTGCTGGCTTTTTTCTTCTTTGTCTTGTTGTGGTGTTAGCCTTTAGATAAGAGATTTTGCTGAGTTAGGGAACCGTAGGATTGATCTGCTGATGAGTTCAAGTAATCCAAGTCAGTACTCTTTATAGATCGATAAGTTATATCGGTCAAGTCTTGTAAGTTGGCTAAACTTCATGAAAGGGGATAATCTTGGCTGGCAATAGATCATTCGGCCATAATTTGCCCTCTGCCATTGTTATCCGCCCTTGGCGGACCGAGGTGAAGATTGGACCAACAATTGTCATTGCTAGTGTAAGCGAGCTGGCTAGACTATGGTCAAGCGTGTGCATCACTGTAAGTGGTTGGACAATGATCCTTGTGAGTCGTCCAAGTTAAGCTTCATGAGCTCTAACTAGACTATCAAACCGTCTTCGTCTGTTTTTGGCTGACTAGGCTTCAGGTAAGACCAAAAGATATCGTCATCAGTCATAATTGACTAAACTTAGGTTAAGTTCGGCGACCATTGTCTGTGGTTGGACAATGATCTCTGACAACTCATCGCGATCAGGCGTTGAGAGCGCTGACTAGACTCCCACTTTTTAAGCCATCTACATCTGTGTTCGGTGGACTACAACCTTAAAGCGGACCAGAAGTTATCGTCATCAGTCGAAACTGACTAAACATTTGTAGGGTTCGGCGATCTTTGTTTGTAGTTGGACAATGATCTCTGGCGAGCCATCGTGCTTAGGCATCAAGAGCGTTGATTAGACTCCCACTTTCTAAGCAATCTTCATTCGCGCTGGACAAATTACGGTCTTAGAGCGGATCAAAAGCTATTGTCATTAGTCAGAACTGACTAAGCTTTGATTAGGTTAAGCCTTCGCTTGGCCTTAGGCATGTAAGTCTGACTTGGGTGTCCTTATTTAATTCCCCTAATAGTCCGACATGGGGGTCAAATTAGTAAGTCTGGTTCTGGAATCGGATCGCCATTGACTGACCGGACTGAATTTCATCCAGATTTAATAAACAACGGTGAAATTTTAATAGAGCGGATACCTTGGATTTGTTGATAGTATCACTATAGGCATGTTCTGCATTCCCTGGGTGCTTAAGGCCTTCGTCGTTTGTGTCTTTGCATGCACTGGGCCATTCTCCATCTTTTGGGTTGGATCTGGTGGGGCACTTGCTTGGACCCACTAGTTGGCTGGGCCTTGTTGGCGAGATCATCGCGCCATGTGTACTACATAGATTGTGGGGCAGTTTAGTGTTGATTACTCCCCTAGTTAATGGGGCTATTTGCAATGTAATTAATTCAATGAACGTGGACTCATGCAGTTGCAATTGGAATTGCGGCCTCTTTATTTCCTGTACGACATTTAATGTTGACGTAATTATTGGTTGACTTTGTTTCATGAGCCGTTGCGCCTATATATAGATTATCCTTCACCATTCCAAGCATTACCATAAATGTTGTAGAACATGTCCTTCAACTGCATCATTTCAGAAAATATGCGTTGGGTTTTCCAAAGGCTAAATGAAGATCTTCATTGTTGGAATCTTCGAATGTTTTGACATTTGCAATGGTCAGTCTTGACAATACTTGCTATTATGTGATGCCACCTAGTTTGGGTGAGTAGCCAATTGGTTCCATTGGACCTTGTAATTTTTTCTGACATTGCTAAGAAGAAGTACAAACTCCCCCTCAAGGGTCAAGTCTGTCTTCCATCTTCTGATGCTCTCGAGTTGCCTTCCACCGCTGTCTTTGATGATACGCACAACTAGTTTTGGGGTGGTTGTTCCTACTGTATCTACTAGCCTTCACTAGTGATGTCACAGCTGGAAGGTGGATTAGTGGAGTGGAGCTCTGGTGGACACGGCCTGTGGTCCTAGGGTGATAACTGTGCATCACCCTTGGCATCCCTTGTTTGAGAGACATCCTCATTTGCCTTCTTCTATTTTCACTTCTGAATCTTGTTCGCATGGCAGATTGGCAGAGCAAGATGTCTGCAGTCTGTTTCGAGTATTTTCGCTGCCATTTTCAAATCATCCTTGCAAGTCAGATTGGCGGAGTAAAGAATCAACCGCGTACCTACAACTTGTAGCGTACTTTGAGTACTTTTGCTTCACTTCCAAATCCTCTTCTGAAAACAGATTAACTTAGTGAATTCTTGAAGTACGTTTAAGCGGATCCATACTCGCGCAAAACTTAGATACTTGTAGTATATAAACTTTTGAATTAGTCAGTCAGGCAAGCTTTGTAACAACTATCTTAGTAATCAATAAAGTCTGTTTTCTATAATTCATGTTTTATTCCTTGAATGAATTTGTATCATATACGCTTGTGGAACAAATCTTCACTGTATCAAAACAATACGATAGTTTGACACTGAGCGGAGACTAAGCTAATTTGGCCTTGAAAGAGATGCGCATGGTCCTAGCTCGGATTGTGTAGCTCCCTTGGCGAAGTGTCACATTTTGCCAATGCTAGCGAAGTCACTGAAAAATGAACATCATGTGGGTGGGTCGTTCCTCGCTGGTTGCCAGCTTTTGGAGTAAGCGTCGGTTTGTTGAAGTGTTGTTACTTAGCTTTGTATTGAACTTGAGTGACAAACAATGTTTCCAATGTTGGATTCTGGCTCATCGCATAATTGAGACTTGGTTGTCGGATCTTTGTCTTTGTCCATGCGGGGTGATTCTTCCCTCTCATTTTCGTCCGGTATCTGATATGTCTGCCCTGTGGGCCCGAGCTGTAATTGCTAACAATCCAATTGCTTCAGCGTTGTGTAGTGGCAGTCTCTCACTGAAGGTTGGTCTCCATGAATTGTTCCTTCCATCTGATTGGCGGTGTACTTGATGCACTGGTGAAGAGTGGAAACTACTGCCTCCATTTGATGAAGTCATGGCCTCCTTAAGATGATGTTGTAACTGGATGGGGCATCGACCACCATAAACAAATGGAAAATGATTTTCTGTAGTAGTGGCTCTCCCGCTACTAGTATTAATCTGATCTTTTTGACAGGGAAGCACTTCTCTCCGCTACACCTGATCATTGGGTGATTGGTGGGTGTCACTTTCTCCTCCTTGATTTGCATATTGCAGAATGCGTTGAGAAACATGACGTTTAGAGAGTTTCCTGTGTCCACCAAGGCCCTTTTCACTTCCCATTTAGCTATGAGGACCAAGATGACCAGGGTGTCATTGTGAAGAGAATGGACGCCTTAGAGGTCCTTGTCCGTGAATGTCAGTTGTGGGATCGGGCTCTGAATGCATGCGTATTGCACTTGTCGATTCTCGCAGGTGGGCTATGTCTGCATCTCAAGAAGCGTTCTTTTTCGGGACCTATTGGATTGCTCACCTTCCGAGCTGACCCCATGAAGGACATATATGATGCCAATAGCCTATTTTTCTATCTCTTTGTCGACACCTTCCCTTTCCTTTGCCCGATCTTGTGCCTTTTTCGGGCCCCGAAATTCTTTCAGTTTGCTCTTCTTAATCCAGTACTCAATCTCACGTCTAAGACCATTGCAATCTTCAGTATCGTGGACGTCTTCCTTATGAAAAGAGCAATATTTGTTGCTATTGCGCCGGGAGGGATCGCCTCGCTGTTTGACGGACCACTTCAATTCTCTCCAATTCTTAATGGAGTTGATGATGTTAGACAAACTAGATTTGAGGGGAGTGGTGAATTTGGACCTAACGAAGTTGGAGGCCTTATCTTGCCGTGCGCGGGTAGAGTCAAACTTGCTGTCGTTGCGCTTCCTCTTTTTGTAGTCATCCTCCTTCATTTTTTTCTCATTCTTGTCTCCAGGACCAGAGGGTTTCATTTCAGCCTCCTCCTCCTTCTTGGCAGCCAACATCTCATCGATAGTGATGTATTTCTGGGCGCTCTTCAACAAGTCCGCCATGTCAGTTTGAGGCTCCAGAGTGAGAAAGTCGCAGAACTTGCCTCTCCTTAGACCCGAGGTAAAGGTTGTGACCAAGTGTCATCGCTGCAGCCATCGATGAGAGTTAACTCATCATTGAAGCATGTGACGTACTCCCCTAGTGTTTCGTTCGGCTTCGGTTTGAGGGTGAGTAGGTAATGCAGGCCCTTCCTAATTTGTTGGCTGCCGACAAAACGGGTGAGAAACATTTTTGCCAACATCTGGAATGAGTCAATGGACTTTGGAGGGAGGATGTGGAACTAGGTCAGCGCTGACTTATTTAGGCAGGTGGGGAATGATCGGCACATTACTGTTCCATATTCTTCTTTGAGCGCCATTACATGTTAGAAGTGGCATAAGTGGTCAGATGGGTCTGATGTCTTGTCATAAAACTTCTGCTTTGGCAGGCTAAACTACTTCAGCAGCGGCTTGTTCATGATGTGATCCATGAACGGGAGACATTGAGGTTGAACAACATGTCTGGATTGGTGGCCCCAAGCTGGAGGGGGTTCTTCGAGGCAGGTTTGTCGACCCTAGACGCTGGGTCTCTATTGGCTGCTCCTCCACCCTTGGTCCATTGAGAGCCAACAAATGCAAAGTGGCTCTCCTGAATGTGTTTTCCGGTGTCTTATGGGGACATGGCTATTCATGGCTCCCGGTCTCTTTCGGCGGGTGGAGGGTAGGGGTGGGCAAACGGGTCGTCGATCCGCGGGTTCAACTCGAACCGGACCGTTTTGCTCTAAACGGTCCAGATTTCAATTATAAGTTTTTACATACGGTTCGGATCGGTCCGGGTCCGTTATAAAATGGTCCGGTCCCGGTTCCTATTTTTAAAAACGAAACGGTCTGGGTTGGACCCGTTTCAAATCAGATTAGTTATAAAAACCTAAATATCAAACTAAGTAACCTAACTGTCTAACAAAACTCCTTTACTCTTTCGAAAATTACTCTTTACTCCTTTCCTACCCTAGCAAACAAAGCTCCTTTGCTTTACTCTTCAAGTCTTTAGAGGATAAGAGAAGTGAGAGCAGTGAGCACCCGCCACCCGCAGGCCGCCTCCCCCGCACCGCATGCCGCATTCCCCTCTTCAGATATGTGCCATAAAAGAGCAATTTATGGTTGTTGTAGGCCTCCATAATATTCACACTCGTCCAAAACATCATCAGCCTCGTACGATGCATCATTTAGTTCCTCCAACCATAATCGAACCGCTGCTTCGTCCAACTGTCTTTCCTCTGCATCATCGAGAACATCATTGATTCTACAGAAGCTTTTATTAAGTTTCTTCAACTGATCTTTCACCATACCCACTAACGGACGAAGTCTCTTCCGATCGTTGTCGATTAAAGAGTTGAGCTTTCCAAACACAACTCCAAAGAAGGGACATACCACTCGACCTGCTTCCATGATCTCTTTCTCACACAACTGGTTCTCCTCTTCAAACTGCTAGCTAACAAAGAAAAGGTTTTGTATGATGCTTGTATTATTCTCCTCTTCAATTGCTAACAGAGAAGAGTCAATTTTGGAAAAACACAGTTGTTATTGTTAAATATGGAGTGCACCGATCTGTTGCGAGGAGATTGATGATGGAGTGTGCCTTCCTCTTCAGATCTACTCCTTCCTCTTCAGATCTACTCCTTCCTCACGACCCTATGGATGATGATTTCTGTTGATCGATGATGGATGATTTCTGTTGGTCGATGATGGATGATTTCTGGATGATGGATGTTGATCGATGATTTCTGGATGATGGATCGATGATTTCTGGATGATGTTGATCGAGGATTTCTAGAAGATTTCTGGATGATGGATGTTGATCGATTTTTTATGATCTGTATGAATATGATGGATCTCTTATGGATCAAACCAAATTTATTTTTCTGTTTTTTTTTTTAATGTAATTTTTATGTTCTTGATTGGATCTCTTATGGATCTATATGAATATGATGGATCAATTTTTTGTATGATCTGTATGAATATGATTGGAAGTTTGGAACCGTTTAGAACGGTTCGAGTCAGGTTCGGTTCCAATTATCAAAATGAAGGGATCTGAACCGGACCGAATCCATTAAAATGTAAACGATTCGAGTTAGGTTCTTCCAAATTTGGAACCGATCCGGACCGTGCCCACCCCTAGTGGAGGGTTCCGCTGAGTGAGTATTTCCACCACTCATGTGATTTGCTGCACCAGGATTGACAGTAGATCCACCCTTGGGTCCGACGTGGTTGTTGCCGGCGCGAGGGTTCGAGGTTGTTCCCCCCGCAATGCTGGTTCCGTCGGAACTGTCGGCGCTCCGCAGGTTCGAGAGTTCGAAGGCTAAACAATGTCTTCATTATTGCGAGATCTCTTGGTCACCATCTTTATAGACTGCAAAGAAGAGTGATATCACTGTTTTTTAAGGAATTTTGTCGTTCCCCACGTACAACGCCAAACTGATGTAGCCGAATCCTGTTCTCCTTGACCTGCACTGAGAATGCGCATGAGCCAAAGACCACCATTGTGGCGGCCGATGGCACTTTGATGCTAAAATCGCTTAAGGCTTGAGAAAGGCGTAATACTTTAGATTGGGTTCTGTAACATACCTTTGTTCATCAACCTCATGTTCTATTTATAATGCTAGAGTTCTTGTTCGACTAGGTCTTTGGTGTCGTAGTTTAGTAAAAAATTATCTTGTTGGAGATCCTTTCCCTGTTAGGAGTCGTCCATGTAGGAGAGTTTCCCTACACGACTTGTGCTCCTAGATCTGCAGGAGATTCTTCCCTTTTGAAGTGTTGTCCATGCAAGGAAGTTTTCATGCATGACTTACACTTTGATATTTGTTTCCTAGTTGGAATCAATATATTGCTGGCCTACCTGTCTTAGGTACATCCCCTAGATACTTACCTTATTAGGTCTTACGGGTATTGGGCTTGACCATGTGACATATGGGCTTAATAGGGCGCTGCAATTTGGTCCAACCTCCTGGACCTTGCCAAGATGGGCTTAGTGTTGTCTGGTTTTGCAAGATTAGGCGAGCAATCAGACCCGCTTTACTTTTTTGACGAGATTATCATGACATGTGTACGACGGGGATTAATGGGCAGTTTGGTGTATCATCAACTACTTCTCCCGAGTTTGTGGGCCAATCCGTCGGTCCACTAAGTCATGTCATGAACGAACTGGACAGTCATGATAATTGAGTGAAATACCCACTTAATTAAATTAATATAAATAATATTATTTGTTAATGTGTGATATATATTATAATCTTATATCTTGGGTAAAAGATTTGTTTTGTTTGCCATTTTAAATAGAATAAGGTGTGTATGTCTGATAGTGTGTGTTTAGACAGAATTAGGAAACCCTAAAATAAAAACTAATAAAAGAGTTTGTCGTAAGTAAACTAGTTAGCCACACTCTAAAAAAAGGGTGTACATAGACTTTAGTTAAACCCTAATCTTGATGGGATTTACTCAATTTTGTTTGGGTTTGGGTTTGTATAGAGGGCAGGTTGGAGAGAACAGGCAGAGAGGGGTTGTTCAAGGACTGTTTCAGGGCTAGAATAGGGTGTTCGAGGGTTTTTTCAGGGAGTGAAAAAAGAGTGGTTGCAAGTTGTTTACATGGCTAATTGCAGCATTGATTGTATGCTACTATAATTGGTTGTGTGTGTGTGGAAGGGGTTAAGACGATGGCATTGGCTGTGAAAGGTTATTGCATGGATCGGTTGCACAATCCTTTACGGTTTGCGATTTCTCCAGTGAGTTTTCTTCATCTCTTTATTCATCTGAGAAAGGAAACAATGTCCATTGGTTGCGCAATCATTTTGTATGTGGATTGCTACACATTCTCATTGGTTTATTAAATCAGTTTTACTTATTACCACATATTGTATATTTTATAATAATTATTACAACGGGGTTAACACCTAACTTTTATATAAAATCATAACACAGTAAAAATGCATTAGTATTCATGCTACTAGGGGTGGCAATGGAGTGGTCATCTTGGGTTTGTATGGGTTGAATCTTATTATCAACTTGTTAAACAATGCCCATCAGTATGTCAAATGAATCTAGTTGTTCTGATTATTACTTGTAACATCAGATTGTTCGAAAAATCCAACATGTGTGGCCACACATATGTGTTTAATGTGTATTGCTATCTTAAAGTATAGCCGAATGAATTGTGATCTAATATGGTTAATTGGGCTTAATGTGTAGATACACTTAAGCAATTTCTAATTTGATGAGGGATCAAATTAGAAATTAGCAAGTTAGAAAAACTGATATCCTATTCTAACTTGCTAATTTCTGATTTGTTCAAAGTTCATAAGGAGTCTTGGCCAGATGACTCCAATTTGTTTAAAGTTTATAAACTCCAATTGTTTAAAGTATAGCCGAATGAATTGTGATCTAATATGCCAAGACTCCAATTTGTTTTCATTTGGCCTAGTTTGGCAGTCCAAAGTTCATAAGGAGTCTTGGCAGCTGCTTTAGTTGGTACTCTATTTAGGATATATTTTTTTTGTCTTTATTGCTTCTCCCCGGAGTGATTCTGGTAAGGTAGAATGACTAATCATACTCCTCACCACATCCTTAAGAGTTTTGTTTCGTCTTTCAGCGACACCATTCATGCTAGGTATACCTGGCATGGTGTATTGTGGGACGATTCCACATTCCTCTAGGAATTTAGCAAATGGCCCTAGACGTTGTTCTCCTGAACCGTCATATCTGTCGTAGTACTCTCCACCACGATAAGATCTAACACACTTAATTTTCTTACTGAGTTGGTTTTCAACTTCAGTTTTGAAAGACTTGAATACATCCAGTGACGCTGATTTCTCATGAATGAGATAAAGGTACCCATAACGTGAGTAGTCGTCTATGAATGATATAAAGTAGCATTGACCATTCCAAGAAGTCGTAGGGAATGGTCCACAGATATTCGTATGTATCAATTCTAAGACGTCTGAAGATCTATTAGCACCTAATCTTTTTTGTTTTGTCTGTTTTCCCTTGATGCACTCAACACAGACGTCTAAGTTTGAAAAGTCAAGTGAATCCAAAATGCCTTCTTACACAAGTCGTTCAATTCTAGATTTGGATATATAACCCAAACGTTTGTGCCATAATTTTGCTTAATTTTCTTTGTTTATAATATTTTATAGTAATTATTACAACGGGGTTAACACCTAACTTTTATATAAAATCATAACACAGTAAAAATGCATTAGTATTCATGCTACTAGGGGTGGCAATGGACTGGTCATCTTGGGTTTGTATGGGTTGAATCTTATTATCAACTTGTTAAACAATGCCCATCAGTCTGTCAAATGAATCTAGTTGTTCTGATTATTACTTGTAACATCAGATTGTTGGAAAAATCCAACATGTGTGGGCACACATATGTGTTTAATGTGTATTGCTATCTTAAAGTATAGCCGAATGAATTGTGATCTAATATGGTTAATTGGGCTTAATGTGTAGATACACTTAAGCAATTTCTAATTTGATAAGGGATCAAATTAGAAATTAGCAAGTTAGAAAAACTGATATCCTATTCTAACTTGCTAATTTCTAATTTGTTCAAAGTTCATAAGGAGTCTTGGCCAGATGACTCCAATTTGTTTAAAGTTTATAAACTCCAATTGTTTAAAGTATAGCCGAATGAATTGTGATCTAATATGCCAAGACTCCAATTTATTTTCATTTGGCCTAGTTTGGCTGTCCAAAGTTCATAAGGAGTCTTGGCAGTTGCTTTAGTTGGTACTCTATTTAGGATATATTTTTTGTCTTTATTGCTTCTCCCCGGAGTGATTCTGGTAAGGTAGAATGACTAATCATACTCCTCACCATATCCTTAAGAGTTTTGTTTCGTCTTTCAGCGACACCATTCATGCTAGGTAAACCTGGCATGGTGTATTGTGGGACGATTCCACATTCCTCTAGGAATTTAGCAAATGGCCCTAGACGTTGTTCTCCTGAACCGTCATATCTGTCGTAGTACTCTCCACCACGATAAGATCTAACACACTTAATTTTCTTACTGAGTTGGTTTTCAACTTCAGTTTTGAAAGACTTGAATACATCCAGTGACGCTGATTTCTCATGAATGAGATAAAGGTACCCATAACGTGAGTAGTCGTCTATGAATGATATAAAGTAGCATTGACCATTCCAAGAAGTCGTAGGGAATGGTCCACAGATATTCGTATGTATCAATTCTAAGACGTCTGAAGATCTATTAGCACCTAATCTCTTTTGTTTTGTCTGTTTTCCCTTGATGCACTCAACACAGACGTCTAAGTTTGAAAAGTCAAGTGAATCCAAAATGCCTTCTTACACAAGTCGTTCAATTCTAGATTTGGATATATAACCCAAACGTTTGTGCCATAATTTTGCTTAATTTTCTTTGTTTAGCTTGCGTTTAGTACCCCGTGAATCCACATGCAAGGTTTCATTATATGAGGCAATATTATCAAGAAAATATAGATTATGAAACATATTTAATGAACCAGTACCAACAATATTTGAATTCAATGAAAGACTAAACTGATTGTTTCCAAATGAACAATTATAATCAGATTTGTCCAATAAATAAACAGAAACCAAATTCCGTCTAAAATACAGTACAACAAAAGTGTCTTTCAAATCCAAATAAAAACCAGTTCTCAACAATAACCTAAATTTCCCTATTGCCTCAACATCCACCGATTTTCCATCGCCCAGAAAGATGTATTTTCAATATCATTTGGCTTTCGATAGCTCAGGCAACCCTGCATAGAAACACCAAGTGCTTCTAGATACTGAAGCTAAATTAACCTCAGAACAGACTAAAGTAAAGAATGTACCTTTCTTGGCACGCCAAGCATGATACTTACTACATTCTTTCTTTACATGTCCTAGCTTTCCACAAAAGAAACATCCTTGATTTTCCTTAGGTTTCTTTTGCTTTGGACCCTTAGCAGCTTCATTTTTCTTTCTTTTCTTGCCCTTATCCTTAGAGGTACTTGCCAGATGAGTACTTTCAAATCTCTCTTGCTTCAACCTTTCCTCTTCTTGCACACAATATGAAATGAGCTCGTTAAGAGTCCATTTCTCCTTTTGACAGTTATAACTGACCTTAAATTGACTGAAATGTGCAGGAAGAGATATCAATACTAAATGCACGAGCAAGTCGCTAGACAACTCGAGCTTTAGTGCCTTAAGTTTGGAAGCAATGTGAGACATCTCCATGATGTACTTCCTTATGTTTCCCTTGCCTTTGTACTTCATTGAAATCAAGCTAGCTAAAAGCGTGCTCGTTTCAGCCTTATCATTTTTTGCAAAACGTTTTTCAATTTCAGTAAGGAAATCACTAGCCTTAGTTACCCCTTCAGATATTGCGCCTCTAAAGGCTTCTGGAATGTCGCGCTTAATGATCATTAGACTCATGTGATTAGGGCGTTCCTACTTCTCAAAGTTCTTCCTTTCTTCAGAAGAATTTTCAACCGTAAGAGTAGCAAGTTGCTCTATCCTTATTGCAAGGTCTAGATCCATGCAACCAAGAACGATTAAGACGTTCTCTTTCCAATCGTTGAAGTTTGTCCCATTAAGCATGGGAATACTATTTGCATGAGCAGTTATTGAAGTAGCAAACATAATAGATGTACAGAGAATAAACCTAATGAGCATGCATGTTCACATCATAATCTTAATAAACAATCTTTAAATTCAAATAATTATGGAATACATCTCAAGATACCTAACACAACATTAATATCAAGTCTTTGGATAGTAATATTAACTTGTAACTGGTACTCTTGGTGTGGTGATCAAATATTGACAATAACTTCTGTCAAACAATAAGTCTATCTTTGGATCGGCTTATAATTCACATGGAAACCTTATAATTGTCACATATTTATTACTACAGTTGTGTATGCAATTCGGCCAAATATTATTCTTTCTTTGGGCCGGCTAATATCCACATGAACTCACAAACACAAAACATCTTAACATTCTCAATAAATTAATCTACATAAGAGATGTCACTTTGGTGACATCTTATTTCAATTAGTTCAATCAAATGTTAGACAAACTAAATCAGTCATTAGATGCATCCCAAAAAACATTTAAATTTAAAATTTTCAAATAAATTGCCTTGAGAAAAAAAATAATAAATAAATAACGAACCTAAGTAATGTACCTGATTTACTTGATTTAAGGTCCATTATTTAATTTCCTGAATTTTTTTATATTTTTATTATCAGGGTGGCTCAGACAGATTAAGTTGAGTGCAAAAAGCCAAAACAAGATAAACCAGTTTTCTAAACTGGACCAGGGTGACCCATCTGACCCAGTAGGGCCTGACCATGTCCCAGCAACCCATCAGACTTAGACTCAACAAACCAAATACCTTTCAATTAAGTTGTGGCCCAATGGAAAATTTCAAATAAAACTGAAGGGTTCATTGCAGGCCTTAATAATCAATTCAGACCTTAATAAAACTGAAAGGTTTGCATAATCAATTCAAGCCTTAATAAAACTGAAGGGTCCAATACAGGCCTACAAACTAACAGGTCCAACAAGCTAAACTTTCAGGTCCAATGCAGGCCTACAAACTAACAGGTCCAACAAGCTAAACTAAACCCTATTTATTAATCAAGATCTGAACGAAGAAGATCATGCAGATCTGAACGAAAACTTTTTTTTTTGAGAAAAAAAACTTTTAAAAAAAACTTGATTTTATTCCAAAAGGTCATCCTAAATTTCATAATCTTTCAAAGAATCAATCATGGAGTAGGCTATGATACCACTTATTAGAATATCTATAAAAATAATTTTCTACAGACACACATGTATGCTCCATATTGAATCAATGAGAAAAAAACAATCAAGAATAAAATGGAAGCGTACCTTGATCCATGATAGCACTTCAAGAAAGGGATGAGTCTTGATCTTCTAGTTGATAACGTATGTTTTTTGTATATCTCTATGTAGAAGGGAATTTCAGAAGAAACAAAACACACGCACAACTGGGGACCATAGCCCAGTATTTATAAATGATTGGGTTATCGATTATTCTAACTTGCTAATTTCTAATTTGGTCCCTCATCAAATTAGAAATTTCTTAAGTGTATCTACACATTAAGCCCATGACATTTTAATACCCTAGCCCAATTAACCATATTAGATAACAATTCATTGGGCTATACTTTAAGATAACAATACACATTAAACATATGTGTGCCCACACATGTTGGATTTTTCCAACATAGACATTTTTGGGTAATTTATCCAATATACTAATTTGATTTTTTGGTTTTAACATTTAGAAATTTCCATTTTGTCATCAGTTGTATCTTGTCTCAGGCAAGTTAATATTAGTGATTCAAGTTCAATTTTGATATGGTTAAATGGACATCTAAAATTGTGATGAAAAACATTTTATTCCACTTAACTTTTTGCAGGAAAAGAAAGAAAGCATAACCAATGGAAATCATGGTAAATACAACTAAATTGAATTATATATGAAAAAACCCGAATTTTATATAGATAATTGACCATGATGACCACTTAAGTTTGTTTTTCATATCATCTTTTTTTTTTTTTGAACAAGCATAGAAGTAAGTTTTAAACTGATCCGGATCAGACATACATTGGTATACTATCTTGACTAAGGTTTAATCTAATCATCCGAGAATATAGATGGGGTACAGTTAGCAACTTCAATGAGTTTTGGTCATGGTTACATATGTTATACTATTGATTATGTGTTGTTATTTAATACTGCTATTAGTTATTAAAGAATTTCATTCTTAGTGTGACTGAAGAATGGGTAGAAAAAAAAACCAGGTGTTAGAGACGTGTATCCCATTACTTATGTGGAATGTTTCCTTTGGTCATACTAGGTCAGAGGTGGTGTGTCTCTGGTGTAAATTATTTTTATGTTTTTGGTTTGCCCAAATTAGTCAAGTTTGAAGCTACAGTTTTGTTGCTAGTATTATTTTGACATAAGACTTTTGTGTTGTTTCCTTGGATAATCGTTCATTGAAATCGATTGTTATGCCAAATTGACTTGCTAAGGAGTATCCTTATATTAAATGGGTTTGATCCCTGTTGTGTTATGGAAAATTTATTTATGAAAATGTTATTCGTTAACCAAAAGAATGGTGGATACTGTGGTTGATTTGTTTAGGATTGACAAAGTGTCATCGTAAAAGAGTTTTGAGTTTAAGTTCTTTTCCACAACTCCGAGAAAAAAGAATGAAAATTGTGTTTTAGTATACAGACTTGTTTGCATATCGGGTGCGTCATTCCATATGAGTTTGGTAGTACGTGTAATGTTTAGAAAATGTTTGTCATGGATCGAACTTCGGGTGAGATAACATGTTCCTCGATGTGGCACCCCACTTGGAACATATAAACACCAAGTGGTTTCGAAGGCAACGGAGGCACACTTGGGTGAGATGTGTTCGACACATGAGGCGAGTGTGATTGTAGAAAATAAGCGAAATTTTTGTCTATGTGCATGGTTGCCTTAAGGAAGAAACTAAATGCTCATTCGATCATTGAATGAGAACTACATGTCTTCCTTAAGGTAAAATGTATTTTGTTGATATTTAAATAATGACGTATTATGACTATGATTTGTATTTGATTGAAAATAAATTCTATTTATGAGGACTGATAAATTAGAAATTTTAATCATTTGTTTCTAACCGTTCCATGCAAGATGGTAAGTCTATTAATCATTTGTTGGATAAGTAAATGTTTACTTGAAGATGGTAAACTTATTAGTATGACATGTTTGCATCATTGAGGAACTACCAGTCTGTGATGCGTTATTTATTGTGTATGAACTTTTCATATTAAATCATCTAACTTATTTAATTTATAAGAGATGTAGATTTCTCATACCAGTTACCTCGCTGACCCAAGTAAGTTTATATTTCTTGGGTACGTTCTTATTGGAACATAGTCATTTAGCCTTTCTCAGGTTATAGAGTTTTGGGACAACATCTTTGGTGGTTTATTTTATGGAGTGATCATCTACAAATAGTTACCTGGTTAGAATTTTTGTCTATGTTAATTTTTATAAATGTCTCTGTTATTAAATTTTCACGTACCGAGTTTTGGAAAACGGATAATCATAATCCTACATAAATATAAGGATTTTCGTTTTATCAAAAATCAGGGCGTGCCATTGAGTCTGAATCATCTCTTCAAGTGGTGTGCATCATTAATTGGGCGAGCAACTAGTAAGAAAAAGGCAAAAACTCTGCTTTCTATATAAATCCCCTTCTTTGCAGAGTTTAGTTCCTTTACTCTTTTGATCTTTAGAGACTTTGCTTTGTCATTTTGTTTTATGCGCTTTTGACTTGGTTCAACTTCTGCAATCAAAAGTTTGTACGCTCTTCATGGCGGGCTAGAATTAGCTTTCTGATGAACTAATTGCTAAAGGTCGTAAGTCTTTTGAGGAGAGGTCGATCTCCAAGTCGAATCTGGAGGGCCTTCGCGAGAAGTTTGGGATCTCTAATAATCTGGCGCTCTTCACATTGTGCATTGGTCAGATTCCATTGTTTCCTCAGGAAGGATTTATCTATTTGTATCGAGGTATGCTCCGATCGGGCATCCGTTTTCCTGTCATCAAGGAAATTTGAAGCTTTCTGGTGTACATCGACATTTCGCCCGCTCAGCCGGTGCCAAACGGGTATAGGACGGTGATCGTCATTCTAATTGGGGCGAAGGACGTTGGTGTCCAAGTGCCTCTGAGGGTGATCTAACTTCTCACCAGTAAGCCCACAGTATGCTACGCTTGATATTAGTGGGCTAGGCGACATCCTGCACCTGTATCCGAGGCATGTCAAATTTTTTTATCCATAGTTGCTTCATCCCAGAAGAAAGAGGCGTAGTTGAGAATTTTCGTGCTTTAGGAAAATTCTCAATTACGCCCCTTTCTTCTGAGGATGAAGCAGCTATGGATAAATTTCGTGACATGCCTCGGATACGGGTGGAGGATGTCGTCCATCCCTCTAATATCAAGCGTAGCGGACTGTGGGCTTACTGGTATGAGGCTCTCACTCTTTTTAGAGTTTCAAAATTGAAGTCTGAAGGCGAACCCTCGTTGAAGAGGAAAAAGCTCCCGAAGGTTAAGATTTCGAGCCCGTCAAAGAGAACGGAGTTGAATGAGGCACTTTCTACTTCTGTGCATTCAAAGAAGCCTCACGCTGCGATTGTGTATAAATTTTCTCATATACACAAGCATCCAAGTTATACATTCCAATATTGAACATCTATAGTGGCCCTCAGTTGTGTTTACTAACCAACCGACATGCCATCCCTTTGAGTTGAGGGTGAATCGGTTGTGCCATGTCAAAGTAAAATCCCGAGTTAATTTGTCAAACCCAAAATCGACTCATTTAGTAATCGCGTCAAAGACATCAAACCCAAACTTGAGACGCTTTGAGCTGTGTTGTGTCGGGCTGACCCGCCGTGACATGTTTGATCCTTGTTACTATCTTTTAGTCAATGTTTCTGATAGCGTCAAAGCCATTTTCTTTGTACACAGTCTAAGTGCAAATTTGAAACGATTATGTTTTTGTGACAGTCAACCGTGCCAAAGCCATATAACTACCAAAATCTAAATTAAAAACAACATGATTTTTACTATTTATGAGGAATGATGATAAGATAAGTGAAGATGCCAAATATAAAATAAGATGTAAGGGCTATGAGGATGAGTGAAAATAATTCAAAGGCATACAACTCATTCACAATTCAAAGTTAATTTTAGTCATGTTCCCCAACTACCTTCATGATGAAATGTTATTGATGTAGTCATTTTCCGCTCCCTGCTTTAACCTAGTCCCGATAACCTGCACAAGTAACACACGTGATTTACGGACCACCATTGTGGTGGCCGATGGCATTCTGATGCTAAAGTCAAACAAGGATCTAATGAAGGTGTAATGCTGTAAACAGGGAATTTATAGCATACCTTAGCTTACCAACCTCATGTCTTATTTATAGTGCAAGAAATCATGTATCTGCCAGGCCATCGAGGGCGTAGTTTAGGAAGGAGATCTTTGTGGAGATCCTTATCACATTAGGATTCGTGTTGTAGGAGGGAAGTTCCTTGTTAGCCTTGTGCTCCTAGATACGCGAGAGATAGTTCCCAATACGAGAACAATCCGTAGAAGGGAGTTTCCCTGTGTGGAATGTATTCTAGTACTTTCTTCCTAGTTGGAAGCAGATAGCTGTTGTAGGTGCCCGTCTGAAGCTGATCTTCGAGATACTAACTTATAGGTATTGAGGATAACTGTGAGGCGTGTGGGCCTAGCATGCTATAAGAGTTCGGGTCCGTCTGGCGGACTGAATTGGGCGGGCTTAGAACCGCTTGGGCTGGATCAGTGTTGGGCTGATGCTGGGGCCCGTAGTTGTTCGTGATCATCTTTACATGTGTATAGCTCAGGGGTGTGACCATTTTTATGTATCATTCGCTACTCCCCTCGAGTTAGTGGGTCGTCACATCTGTTCGCTAAGTCATCTCTTGAGGGATGCGCCACTCATGATGATTGAGTCTGGATCCTTGCTTGAGTCGCGAGCTGCATTAATTGAACTTGGGTCAGTCCAACGAAAAAGAGGCGGGAACCTAATCTCTATTTAGGTCATCCGCAGTGTAGAGTCTGACTCCCCTCTGATTAGAAAATATTGTTCATCTTCTTCATGGCTCTACAAAACCTTCTTGATGATGCAACCTTGGCTAAAGGCCTTGAGTTTTTCAAAAATAGGTTGTTGTCCGAGACTAACCTTGCCAAAATCCGTACAAAGTTTGGGGTCCCTGAGGACCTACCGCTGTATGTCCTGACGGGTGACCAAACGCCAATGTTGCCACTGGCGGGGTTCATTTGTTTGCATAGGGATGCTTCAAATTGGCGTGCGTTTTATCGTTCTGGATGTAATCTGAGAATTCTTAGATCTCCTGAGAATTCCTCCGGCCCAGTTGGGGCATAATGGATATTCTTGGCCCCTGCAGATTCAAAATATTTTTTTATGTAAGGGTCGTCCACTTGAGCGAGAGTTCAGGTCACTTCTTGAGTTCAACCCTTTCCCGTGACTTTGATATGATTGATTGCGGGCTGGCTAATCATTGTTTGTGTTTCTTCGCAAAAATGTTTCCCACTACTTCTCTTACCTTAGTGGAGCAAAACACCATGGAGACGTTCTGCGGCTTACTAAAGAGGAACGTGGTCGATGTCATAAGAGTTTCCAACTTAATCCGTAGTGGGCTGTGGGACGTCTGGCACGTTTTCCACACTCTGTACCGAGTATCGCAAATTAAGTTGGAAGATGGGGCCTCTTCAAGGAAGAGGAAGGCTGTTGGGGCAAAGTTTACGCTCTGTCTGACGTGGAGAAGCCATCTGAAATGCTTGCCTCTTTTGTGAGGAATAGGTCTCGTGTTAGAACTGGGTTGCCTTCAACACGACCAACTCTAGTGAGAGAAGAGCACGAGTCTGCTAAGCATGTTGGGGGCGGAGACTGATGTGTTCGGCTTGGAAAAAATTTACCTACAGTTTGTAGGAGTTGTAGACAGGTCGAACCTTAGCGATGCGCAGGTCGAAGCATTGAATGATCATTTGGTGTGGCTTCTGTCGGTGTTGATTCGCATAGGACTATTCTGATAGAAGGCTCTTGTAAGGACTCGCCTGAGGTTGTAGAATCTGATCGTCCCACTAGCGTTCAGTCTGAAAGTGGCCGTGGTGGCACAGGCCAAGTTTCATGTCACTACAAGAAAAGTGATCATTGATAGCTAATGTTTATAGCGTTTTTGTGAAAAGCGCTATAATTGATTGAATTCACGAACAATTACAAATAATGAAACCGCTATATTGACCAAAAGCTCGCACGGGAAGTGAAAAAGAAATGCGCGCTCCACAATTGCTTCACAGAGCGCAAATTTTAATAGACCTCGCTCGATTCCACTTCAACATCTACGTCTTTCTCCCTCTCAGTCTCACTCTCCTCCCCTGTCAATCGCAGCAGATCGGAGAGGCATTTTTCTTCTCCAAAGGTGCGCCGCTCTACAAGCTAGAGTGAGGGAGAGAGAAATCTAGGGAGAATGAGAGAAATCGAGCAAGAGTGAAAGAGTGAGGGAGAGAGAAATCGAGCGAGAATGAGAGAGATCCAGGGAGAGTGGGAGTGAGAGAGATCCAGGGAGAGGGACGCCGCTCTTCTTCAAACCAAAGGCACGCCGCTCAAGCGAGAGTGAGAGAGATCCAGGGAGAGGGAAAGAGTGAGGGAGAGAGAAATCGAGAGATCGAGAAATAGAGATCTAGGTGCAGAAGCTCGTCCTCAACATCTCCGTCGGCAAGAGCAGAGATCGTCTCACCAAGGCCTCCAAGGTATGTATACTAAGTCTATCTCTCTCTTACCCCCTAAACCCCATTGCACATCTTTTCCTCCTAAACCCCCATCGTTTTTCACTGATTTTTATTTGTAGGTGTTGGAGTTGTTGAGTGGACAAACCCCAGTTTTCTCCAAAGGTATGTATCTAACAAACAAAAAGGGTTTCTCTCTTTTATGTTTTTTGTTCATTTTGATTTTACATTGATTTGGTTGATGGGGTTTTTGACCCTTTGATTTTTATTTTTTTTTGTTAACAATTTTTTTTCAGAATTGGGTGTAATGAGAAGATTTATTGCTATGTCACCGTCGAGGTGACAAGGGGATGCAACTTCTTGAGAGTGGATTGAAGGAGAAGGAGTACGACCTGTTGAGGAGGAACTTCAGTAAGACTGGATGCTTTGGTTTCGGTATCCAAGCGCACATCGATCTTGGCAAGTAATTTATTATGCCTTTTATTTTTATTTTTTATTCATTCAATTATTCAATACTATCTTCTATGGTGATTGTTTTACAAAACCTCATTCAATTATTTAATATTGTCTTCTATGGGGATTGTTTTATAAAACCCCCCATGTTTAAATTCAGAGCCAATTTAAATGAACAAATGTTGAAACATTGTCCTCCCTAGGTGATTGTTTTACAAAACCTCATTCAATTATTTAATATTGTCTTCTATGGGGATTGTTTTATAAAACCCCCCCTGTTTAAATTCAGAGCCAATTTAAATGAACAAATGTTGAAACATTGTCCTCCCTAGTTGTTACAATCTGAAGAGAGTTGTGACAATCAAGTCATTATTAGTGATGTCTTAAGAGAGTTGTGACAAATTGATGGTTTTTAGAAATGATTCTGATTACATATAGGTATTCATGGGCAATCTAGCTAACTTTTGATGATATTATAAGGTTATGTTTGACTTGCATGACAAGGTTCTAGAATAACAATTATATGCATTTGGTATTCATCTTAATGATTGAGTGTATTAGTTGAATTTGTTTCATCTTGGTTTTGCGAGTGGACTGGCATAAGAAGTTGACCAAGTACCATACTTCAAAGTTTTTTTTTAATTGATATCCGGTTGGAAAGATTGAGAACCAAGTTTCCCCTTGAAAGCTTTCACGATGGTTGGTTTGCTAATATGTTTCTTATTTGTCTTTGGTTACTTGTTTTTTATTCAAAGCATTTAACATGTTTGGATGCTCATGTTCAACATTTGATGTTTCAACTAAACTAAATATCTGATTAACATTGTGAATATTTATATGCAAAAGATGTTATTTACAACGTTTATGATTTGCACATGCATTTTATGTTCGTCAATTTGGATAGCAGAGCTTGTCAATTGTTTGTCTGATTTGTGGTTTCTCTGCAAGGGTTTGTTTTCTGGAATGTGTTGGGTTTGCAATCAATGCAATAATTTTCAGCTATGTGATAAGTAAGAATCTGGTCCGGTATCACGATGCTTGTGACGATGCAAATAACGTCTATGTAATCATGGAGTATGTTATTTCTTGTTTCTAAATGATATCCTGTAGGCTTAATTTTTTCTTTTCCTTTTGAAAAGTAGTCACTTATTATGACCACAATCGAATAGTTAATTTGTTATATGTATATTTGGTATGTTTTTCCACTGTTTTACTGTTGATAAAGTTGGTTGGTGCGTATGTGAAATAGTGCATTTACTTTAGTCGATAATCTGCTTTAGATTTTGAAACCAGCATCAATGTTGATAATTCAAGTACATGAAACTGATTTTCCCAATGTGTTAGTTCTGTTTCCTTATTTGCGAACACTTCGAATAAGATATTGTTATTTAGTGACTGTAGTTCTCAGTGAGCTATCTTGGAATATGTTCTTATTTCAAAGCTATTTATTAGCATTTTTAAAAGTTGGAACTTATGTCACAACGACATGATCACATATGGTAGGCATATCCACTAAAAACGCACCAAAACGAGACCCCATTCATACATTACAACCTGTTTTATATTACTATCTCGAGTTAATATATTCATAATGAGTGAAGAATTAAAACCTTAGAAAAAAATGTTAAAAAATCGATTGCCTAAGCATGGAGCCTTTACATGGTTCTAAACTTAGAGTTGAACTTTTCCCTTTTTCAGATTGTGTGAAGGTAGAGAACTGCTTGACAGAATTTTTCAAAAAGAAAGGATGACGATCGAAATAAAAGGATGGAAGCACTGAAGAACAATGATGTTGACAGATACTGTCAAATTTTGCTGGAGCAGCAGACCAGCATGCCAGGTGATGCAGCTCAGAGGAATTCTGTTTTATCATCATTTCTGTCCCAGACAGAAGAATATCTTCATAAGCTAGGCGGGAAGATAACACCTACGAAGAATCAACAGGAGGTGGTGGAGGCAGCAAATGTTGTTGCTGCTGCTGCATGATCTCAGGCATGTCTTTGATTTATTATTACTGTTGTTTCATATAATTAAGCCTTTTCATTTCTATAATTTAACATTTTTATTTCCGTGACAGGGTCTTTCGGAAGAAGAAGTCAAGTCAGCTGCGACTTGTGCTGGAGAGGAAGTGATGATAAGGAACCGGTTCTCTGAAATGAACACTCCACATGATAGTTCATCCGTGAACAAGCAAGTCTGCAATAATTATGATAAAAAATTATTGAATTACCTGAGAAAAAGAAGCAGAAGGATTTTTTGTTTGGTAACAGATTTTATTTTGCATCATGTTGGACACCATTCGCAAACCATGTGCCATATAAAATACACCCCCTTCCAAAGGTCATTGCCTTCCAATAAATGAACACCGTGATTATATGAAGATTGTTGCTTTCCAAATATTAAAATTGCAGGCCCTGGAGCTGAAGAGGATGCAAACACCATTATATGAAGATTATTATAACACTTTGAATGGTTCAGGCTCTGCAGCAGAAGAACAACTCTTACCTCAAATGGAGCTGATTTGCTAGGTACTCTTTATAACTACATTAACTGTCAGTATGTACATAGAATTGATTAACAGTAGCGAACACTCTGGAAGTTGATGCTTCCCTCTGTTGATCTTGATCCCATAGACATTGCATATGAATTTCATGTAAGAAATTTTAAACTCAAGTTTTATGATTTGCAGGGTTTGGTCGGATTTGGTATTGGTCTAGCAGCAATGGTGTGTTTCATCTTTCTACTTATAATTGCATTTTCACTTTTTTCCTTTACACTGATTTAGATTATTGGGTTTACTTAATGAGACAGGGGAACCGAGCTATTGCAGAGATTCAGTTTGCAGATTATATTTTTCCTGCTTTCGATCAGGCAAGCTTATTGTCTGCACTTAAATACTTACAAAGTAGTTCTACAAATGTGTTTTACCACTGCTCCTTTACCGTTTTAGATTCGTTAAATATGGAGTTCCTTTTCAGGCTCGATATGCTTCGTAAACATCAGGTAAGTAACATGATAGATTACAACTTTTATTTCTTGGCATATTCGGTATCTAACTAAATGTCTATGTTCAGTGTAGTATAGATTTAAAAGAGAACATCCTCAGAGTTGGTGGAGGAGAAGTTTCAGTTCCCTTTTTGCAAGGTTAATCCTGTGATTTTCATGTTCTAATTTGCGTTTGTTATATTTTTTTGGTAGTTTGTTTTAACTCTCTCTAAATGATTGAAAACCTGCACATACAGAAAAGGACATTAGGCATCTCAAGAAAGACTCAGCATCATCAGCTTCAGTAAGTGAATTTTTGTAACTGATTAGTCTATATGTACGGTTTCTGCATAGATGTAATTATTCATATGCATGCATGAAACTTTATGCCGTTTTTATTCTATGCTACACTGAATGTTTATAAATTCCTCCATCTCTAATTAACTTTTCCAGTCAGCGCTTAAAGTCTCCTTAATCCCATTTTTCTAAATTGTACTTTAACCTTGGCATTTTCACTTGTACTTTTTAGGAAACTTCTATAACAAAAGAAGCAACTGTTAGCATGCCTGCTCGAGCCCAGCCTTCTGGTAAGTGATGGAAATTCATCGTACCTGGCTTTCTTGTTTTCTTTTTATATGTAGAGGCTTAAGGATTAAGACATATGTTGATTGTATTTGGACAAAGTTCCATGCCATTAGCCCATAGTGACAGTAAGAACTCAAATGTAAAAGGGAAGTTACCTGGATAATAATTTTACTGAAATTCTGAAGATGTATATTGCGTTTAGTAATTCTGAAACTAGCAAAATGCATTTTCCAATGGTGTTACCATTCAAACATCACAAATTCTTGATGTGAACATCACGTAATTCATCATACGTGTTTCTTGTTTTAATTTCTATTCTAATCCTGAAAGAACTTTTGTTACAGGAATTGCGCAAGGTCAAGTAGCACAGGTAAACTGCTGGCATTTGTTTATTTTCGATTTCTTTTTTTCTGACATTTACATAACTTTTATGTTTGGTATTTTCTCGGGAAAAAAAGAGGTTTGTTCAAATTGTTGATGATGTTTATGGTTCTAGAGATCCAACTTCGAAGCGAAAGTGTCGAAACTCTGCGAGCTTGGTTTTGGGAGGGATGCAGTAGTTCAAGCACTAAAACTATACAACATGTGTATTCTCTTTCATGTCTTGTCCTTGTGAACTATTTCATACACTCTAATTCTGATTCTGAATTGATGAGAAATGATGTAGGACTAATGATTTTGATGGTCAGAACTACCAACTTGTCATGTAAAATGCCTGGTCTTCACAACCTTTACTATGTTAATGCAAGATTTATTATTGATTCTTGGATTGACAGCTTTCTCATCCCGGGTCTCTTAATGCAACAGGTGCAGCTGAATTTCAGAATACGAGCCATTCTATATAATACAACAGATTCTTATTTTAAGTGTTCCCTTGCTCATGGAGCATGTGGTTTAAAGCTATATCTTACGAAAAAGAGTGTTGCTGTCATAACTGCTCTTGGTCCACCTGAGGTAAGTCTTGTCCCCTTTTCTTTTCTTCTCTTGTGGATGAATAATTCTAGATGCCCTGGTCTGGTTGAATAACAGGTTGACAACCTCTATCTTCTCATGTATCTCGGCCAGTGCTGCATCATAATATATACAACTTATCAAAAAGAATTCACCGCTGTGATGTAAAACACATTGCATATCTTGCTTGTATATACACCCTGTAGGCTATAAGATTGCACGCATCACTAAATCAGGAAAGGGACTGAGTGAGTGAGGGGAGTGTAAGGGCAGGGAATCTCATCTGACTACGTATCAGAATAGTAAAATTCATTTTCATGGTCATATCAACTGGGCATTTGGTCTAGTAGTATTATTCTAGCTTTGTTAAATTCATTTGGAATTTCATACGAAAATAAGGGTTTAGGGAAGTTATATTTTGACATATTTGAGTGCCTGCTCCTTTAAACCACTAAATAATGGAGTGCGAATCTCTGATGGAAGATGCTCATTCAAAGACTTGTTGAAGATTGTTGCTTGTGATTTCTTCCTTTTGTCCCAACATCTTAGAGCTTAATCATGAGTCAACAGTCTACTTTAATAAATCTGACTAAGTTTTTGTTTCCTGTGTTCAGCCATACCAGCCTGGTTATACTGCTCCACCTCCACCTCAGGAGACCACCATTGATATCAGGCAGGGTTTTTTTGTGCATATTCCGTGTCCACTTTTATTCCTACCTAGTGGGTTGTTTTAAGTGTTGCAGATGGTGGAGATTAAGTGTTAATGGCACTTTTGCTGTTAAGGCATGCACTGAGCATTACTAATGCTGATGGTGGCGATGATGACACATCTGTTTTTTTCTCTGTAAGTGCAGATGGAACAATCACTTATTGAATTTGCTTAAGTTGTCAGAAATTTCTATTTTGATCTAAGGTTGTAGCACATCACTAACAGTTTGATGTTTAACAACTTTTTTTGTTACGTGTTGCCGGATTTCTTTTGCCATGCTACATCATGGCATGGGCAATAAGTATTTTGCAGCGTCGAAGACAGAGGCAGGTTAGTCTTTGTAATGTTATTAGTTTAATTTTCCTTTATGGCCACCCTGCTTGTCCAATCCAATGTGATGCTTAAGACAGCCTTGTGCCAATTTTTGTGTAGTAGGGCACAGTAGGTGCTATTCTAAGAGTTATTTTTTGTACTGTAGGCATAGTTATTGGGCATTTGGTCTTGTAGTATTATTCTAGCTTTGGTCTAGTAGTATTATTCTAAGATTGTTTTGGTTTAACAAATTGTAACTGATGTTAAGGACTTTCAGGGAGTGATTAACAGAATGTGAATGTTCCAGTTGTTGCTGATATAGAATGTGAATGCTTCAGTTGTGAATGCTCCAGTTGTTACTGAGGTAATATGCTGCAGATGGTGGAGAATGCAAGTGCTTAAGTGTTGCAGAGTGCTCTGTCAGATGGTGGATGAGAAGGGTTCTTCAGTATTCTGTTAGTGGTTAGAAGAATGTTCTGTTAGAAGAGTAATGCTCTGTTAGAAGAATAATGCTATGTTAGTTGCTTTGACCTCGGTGAGGTATGAGTATAAATAGGAGAATGGCAATAACATTGGGATTCATGATTTCACACATTTTACAATTGAGCAAATGCTTATTAGGAGATTAAGGCATCTCGAACAGCCTACATCATTCAGTTCATATTACATTGTAATTCACTCTTTCGAGTTGTATCTTGTAATTCCAATTTCAGCATTGTCAATACAATTTCTGTTCCAGCAATTGATTGTTGAAATCTTCTAGTCTTCCATATATTCCTCTCTTTGGCATCTGTTATAAATTCTAGTCTTCCATATAAGATGTAATGAAAAGTCATTTGATAGCAAAAAAAAAAAAAAAAAAAAAATTCTATGTATAAATACCATAGCGTTTTTAAAATGCTATGGTAGAGGCTACCATAGCGGTTTTGAAACGCTATAAAAGCCAAACTTACCATAGCATTTTAAAATATCTATAATAGCCTCTGGGTCTATTATAGCGTCGACTGTCATAGCGTTTACTAAAACGCTATGGTATCCTACCATAGCGTTTTTCAAACGCTATGAATCAACATTTTTCTTGTAGTGTGTAGACAGTATTGCTCACTGTCTCGTTCCAGGCCACAGATAGAAGTGTTAGAGGGTCCTTCGGATAATTCGTTTCCTCCTTTCCCTTCGAATCCTGTCAAGACACCTCGCAATAAAGAGTTGGTTGTTGTCAATAAGGGAAAATCCATGGAGGAGAGCTTGAGGACGGTGGCAACCGTGAAGGGTGGTGCTGGCATAATTTCTGATTCGGAAAAGCTTTATCCAGATGCGCGGATATGCCTGTTTGCACCGGACTTGGTAAAGATGAGATCACAGGTCTGCACCAAGAGGCGGACGTAGAGTATGCTTCGAGGAAACATATAAGACGGTGTCATAGCTGCCTGATGGATTGCACTCCAAAACCCAAGGAGGATACGCTAGAAGGGTGTATGGACAAGGGCTTAAAGTACCTTATGCTGAGTACATCTCACTTGAGCCACGTGGTCATTGCTGGGATGAAAGTCGAGGCGGCTCGTGAGAGGGTATACACCTTGGAGCGTGTCTTCCCGCACATGCAAGCGCTGTATTCGAGAGAGATAGACTCAAACATGAGTTGGATTGGACCCGTCGAGACGTAGAGGCTGTGCAGGAAGCTGCAGCTAAGGCACGATCTGAACTGTGGTCTCTTGCTGAAGGGAATGCTTCCAAGGAGTCCGACTGGGCTGCTCAGAAGCAACCATTTTTTGAATCCGATGTGGAGTTCTATGCTCGAGAGGCGAGGAAGGCCGATGACCAGCTCGAATTAGAATGGCATGAGCTTAGTGCTGTGAAAAGAAGTCTCAGGTCAACGCGCTGACTGGCAAGTTGGAACTATTGGAACATGAACTTGTTGATGCGAAGGTGCGCGAGGAGATCTTCTTCAGGAATAAAGCAAATGCGAGTTCCACTGATTTATACATGGCAGGTTGGAGCTGCTGGCGCTGATGAAGGAAGAGCATCCGGAGTGAGATCTCGGCTGTTATAAGAAAATGTCATATGTAGACTTGTCTGTTTCCTCTGCGTCAACAGACGAGAAAGGCATTTTGGGCCCTGATGTCCAGGTCATGGCGCTTGTGGACGCAGCTTTTGCTCCTTCTTCCACTAGGCTTAGCTCTTCTGCTTCTGTACCTTCTCCTGATAAGGAGTATACTTTGTGCGTTTGTACCCCTTTCCGTTTTGACCATTAATGAAAATAGTTTTATTTGTTTCGTGCTTGTTGTCTCTATTGCATGTCTATCGTTTCACCTTGTCATACTGCTTTGGCATAGGCTAGTTGAATCAATAGGACATTGACTGGTTTTTCTGCAATAGAGAGCTTGAACATTTTGAGTTGCCCGAGCTGTGTCTTGTCCCCAGGGTAAGCTGCTTGAGGCTTGCTTTACTTGTCTGATCGGTCAGCTGCAACTGCTGCTATGGGCGAGTTGCGATGGCCGAGTGTATGTGTCAGAGCATTCGTGCTGAGTTAGGCGCCGAAAGCTCGGGTTGGCATCCCAAATAGCTTTTATCTGGGCACTGGCCGTACGACCTTTGTATCGGCGTGAGTGACCTCTGCTAATATTAGAATGTTAGTCTGTTTGAGCATGAAGACGTTGTCTTAGCTAATTCATGTTTGTGATCATTGTAGGAGAGCGGTGGTCGCGTGGAAAGCTGCTTGGGGCTCCCACATTCCGAACCATCTACACCTGAGCAATGTGGGCTACAGATTCGGGGAGTGAAGGTTTGGCGACTACGCTAAAGAGTAGTAGTCCTGTGGTGAGTCGACGACATCAGTTAAGGATTGACTAGTCTCCCACCTTTCTAACCATATACACCCGCCCCGCGAGGTAGGGGCTTCAAGTTCGAGTAAAAGGGTTCGGCGACCAGGCTGAAAAGCAGTCCTGTGGCAAGCCGTCGAGATTAGTTCAGGACTGACTAGGCTCCCACCTTCCAAATCATCTACACCTATGCGCATCAAGCTACAAATTTGGGAGTATTCGGCGGCCACGCTGAAAAGCAGTGGTCCTGTGGCAAGCCGTATGAATCGGGGCAATGGGGGTTATCTACACCAGCGCAATTGGGGCTACAAGTCCAGGGTTAGTGATTTTGCGGCCATGCTGAAATGTAGTGGTCTCATGGCGAGTCGACGGAATCAATTCGGGACTGACTAGGCTCCCATCTTCTAAACTATCTACACCCATGCAATAGGGGCTACAAGTCCAGGGTTGGTGATTCAGCGACCACACTGAAAAACAGTGGTCTCGTGGAGAGCCGTCAGGATCAGTTCGGGACTGACTAGGCTCTCATTTTCCAAACCATCTACACCTACACAGTGGGGGCTACAAGTCTGGGCTTTGATCAGAAGCTTTTGTTGCTAGACTTACCTAATTGGATTCGGCGATCATTTACTGCGACGGGGGGCAATGATCCCTGACAAGTCATCAACACCAGGCGTGATATTGCTGATTAGACTCCCACTTCCTCGACCATCGAGATCCAGGCTAAGCGAATTAGGTATCGGGTGATAGCAAAAGCTGTCATCATCAGCTTAGGCTTACTAAGCTTGCCCGGTTGGAAAGGGGTTCCGCCCATTTGAGGGCGTGAGAACCCATGTCCACTAGTGTCGCGCACTGTGCGGGAAACATTACCTTAAAATAAACAGCGACCTATAGGTACAGTCTGTGCGTCAAGGCTGCTTTGGATTTGTGTTCGTGCCTAGCATGTAGCAGAATACTGTTTGAGTGGTGGGCCGAGTGGATCGAGCCTTTGGGCCCACAAAGGAAGAGTTAGGGTTTTCTGTTCGGTTGTGGTACGTGTATGGCATAAATTGCACGATGACACGTGTACAACATAGACTGCGGAACAGTTGAGTATCGGTTACTCCCCCTTAATTGATGTTGTTGCGTGCAGTGCCATTAATTGAGCGAAAGTGGTTTGTGCACTTTCCTTGGGAACCACCGTTTCTTTATTTCCCACACGGTATTCTATGCTTAGTAGTTAATGCAGAAGGCCCGTTTGGTGAACCATTATGCCTATATAATGGTGTTTTCTAATTGTTGTAGACACCATCTTTCGCAGAGTTCATCTCCTGTAATGTTCTTACTTGAAGAAAATGTTTTGGGTTTTCCAAAGGCTGAAGGTTAATCTACATTGTCGGAGTCCCCAAATGTTCTGACATTTGCCCCGATCATAATCCTTGTTATGCGTGGTCACCTGTTGTGGGTGGGCACGTAGTTGGTTTGTTGAGATCTGGTAATTTCTTCTCATATTGCGGGGAAATAGTACTCATTTACTACCAAGGGAGATGCCTTGGTGTTACTCTGTGTCACTTGTGCCCGCGTGTTCGTGTACCCCGCTGCTAACCAATGATTGATCGAAGTGTTAGTTGATGTGCGATGCTTCCTGGTTTCACACATGGGAAATGTGGCCTCACTTGACACACTGGGAGACATTGTCAACTTGGGCGCTTTTTCCATCCTCATCTGCCGTCTTCCATCCCCTTTCTGGAGACCGAAAACCATTTGAGGAAGCCTGTAAAGGGGTGGAATGTCCCTTGAGGAAATCAACAACCCGTTGTAAGGTCTACAACGTTGTTGTATGGTCGCTTTCTGGGGTGATTTGACGGAGCAAATGATCGCTCAGTCCTTTCAATCCCCTCTAGCACTTTGTTCTTGATCTTAGGAAGGGGTCGAGTGAAGTCCGTTCGCATGTCTTTGCTGTCACTTGCAAATAGCTTGCATGTTCTCTTTCGGACACCTTTATGTAGTTCTAAGCGAGTCTTTTACTTCATGCCGCACTGTACTCAGATGCTTGTAGTATGTAGTCTTTTGTATCCTCCTCAGGGTGCTTGTTGTTACATCTTTTCATTAATCAATAGAGTTTGTTTCTATAATTATTCCTTTATTTCTTAAATGATTGCAAATCACATAAGTTTGTAAGAACTACAACTCTACATCGACTATGGAAAGGGAAACAAACAACTGAAAGTAGACTAACTGTTGAGCGGGAGAAAATGATCCTGGTCTTGAAGTGAATTCAGATTTCCCTTGTCGATTGTTCAGTTGACTGTCGAGGCGCTTCAGAGGTTACTGAATAGTAAACCTTGTAGAGGGGTGATGCCCCCACTGTAGGATGGCCTGACACTGGTTCAGGCTGCCCCCGATGTATGTAGCTGGATCTGGGAGCATTTTATTTGTTTCAGTGAGGCGTAATGGTAGCCTCGTGGCATAGGTTGGTCTCCGCGTATCGTCCCTTATGAGTGATTAGCAGTGTACTTAACACACACTGGTGAAGGGTGAAGACTACTGCCTCCATCTGGTGGAACCATAGTCTTCCCAAGATAAGGTTGTAGGTTGACAGTGCGTCTACCACCATGAAATCCAGAAACGAGACCTTTCTTAATTAGCTGCGGCTCTCTTGCCATTGTCGCCAACCTTATCTTCCCGATTGAGAATCACTTCTCTCCGCTGAATCCAATTAGCAGGTAGTTTGAGGACGTCAAGTTTTCTTCCTTAAGGTCAATACTGCGGAACACATTGTAGAACATGATGTTGAGTGAGCTTCCTGTGTCCATCAGAGCTCTTTTTACCTCTCACCTTGCTATGGGGACCAAGATGACTAGGGCATCGTTATGGGGCGCTTGGACTCCTTCGAGGTCTTTGTCCGTAAAGGTCAAGGTGGGAATGGAGTTCTGGATCCTTGAGTGGCAGATGCGTTCGTCCTCGTACGCGGGTTGTGTCTGCACCTCCAGTAAGGTTCGCTTGCGAGACCTGTACGACTGGTCTTCATTCAGTCAGACTCCATGAAGGACATATATTATCCCTGGAGTCTCCTTTACTATTTCTTTAACTAACTCCCCCTATCCCCGGTTCGTTCTGGCCGCTTTTCAGAGTTCAGGAACTCTTTTAGTTTGCCTCTGCGGATCCAATACTCAACTTCATACCTCAGACTCTTGTAGTCGTTGGTATCGTGGTCGTCCTCCTTGTAGTATGTGCAGTACTTGTAGTTGTCACGTTTGGCGGGGTCCCCGCACTGCTATTGGGGGCACGTCAGATCCTCCCAGTTCTTCATGGAGTTTAGTACGTCTAATAGGCAGGCATTGAGGGGTGTCACAGTCCTGGATCCAACGTAGTTGGATGTTTTCTCCGGTCTGGGCTGTTCTTACTGCGGTTCTTTTAGTTTTTATCCTCATCCTCACGTTTCTTGCCCTCCTTCCTGACCTTAGGAGCGGAGGGCTTCTTCTCGCCTTCAGTTTCCCTCTTCACGGTTCTTAGCTTCTCCGAGGTAGTATGCTTCCGAGCGCTCTTGAGGAGCTCTGACATGTCTAGAGAGGGCTCTAAGGTGAGGTTTTCGTAGAGCTTTCCTTCCTTGATACCTGCAGTGAAGGTTGTTATGGCCGTATCGTCGCTGCATCCGTCGATGAGATTCAGTTCATTGTTAAAGCACGTGACATACTTTCTTAGAGTCTCGTGGGACCTCTGCTTTAGATAGAGTATGTAGTGTGGGCCTTTTCGAAAACTTTGGCTCCCTACGAAACGTGTCAGGAACTATTTTGCCTGTGTCTTGAAGGAGTCGATCGACTTTGACGGAAGGTTGTGGAACCACGTCAGTGCTGAGCTTTTCAGACTAGTGAGAAAGGTTCTGGACATGACAAACTCGGGTCCTTCTTTAAGGGTCATTACATGCTGGTAATGGCGTAGGTGGTCGAAAGGATTGGTGGTTCTGTCGTAGACGTTGAGCTTCAGGGAAGTGAACTTCCTTGGAAGGGTCTCATCTATGATTTGATCCACAAATGGCGGGATGGAGAGGCGGTATAGTACGTCCGGATCGTGCGCCCCTCTCCGGAGGGGGTTCCCAAGGACGAACCTTTTTGTCATGGCAGCGAGCTCAGCGTTAGCCGCGCAACCTCCCCTAGTCCAATGAGAACAGGCAGGGGTTTGGATTTCCTGTGCTTGCTCCTTGCCATCTTTTTTAGATGGAGGATGTGATGTTCCTGGTCTCCATTGGCAGGTGGTGGATTTTATCACGTGAGAGCCTCCACCGCCTTGGCTATCTGTTGTATTTGAAATCACAGCCTATTGATTCGGGGGTCCGATGTTGTTGTCGCCGGTGCGAGGGCGTGAGTCTGCAGCTCGTGTATGACCGGAGCCGCTGAAAGCGGCGGTGCTGCACCAACCAGAGCGTTTGATGTGTCCCCATGTTCTCCGTTGTTGCATGACCTAGTGGTCACCATCTTTCTGGGCTTTGAAAGGAGACGACGCTAGTAAGTAGTTAAAAACTTTATCTTCTACACAGATGACGCCAAACTGATGTAGTCGTTTTCCGCTCCCTGCTATGACCAAGTCCCGCTGACCTGCACAAGTAACGCATGTGACGAACCACCGTTGTGGTGGCCGATGGCACCCTGATGCTAAAATCAGACAAGGATCTGAGGAATGCGTAATGTTGTAAATAGGGAATTTGTAGCGTACCTTAGCTTATCAATTTCATGTCTTATTTATAGTGCAAAAAGTCCTGGTTCTACCAGGCCATCGAGGGCATAGTTTAGGAAGAAGATCTTCGTGGAGATCCTTCCTTAACTAGGAGTCGTGATGTACGAGGGAAGTTCCCTGTTAGCCTTATGCTCTTAGATATGCGGGAGATAGTTCCCAATATGGGAGCAATCCGTAGAAGGGAATTTCCCTGTGTAAAATGTACTTTGGTATTTGCTTCCTAGTTGGAAGCAGATAGTTGTTGTAGTTGCTCGTCCGAAGCTGATCCTCGAGATACTTGCCTTAGTAGGACTTATGGGTATTGAGGATAGCTGTGAGACGTGTGGGCTGGATCAGTGTTGGGTTGATGTTGGGGCCCGTAATTCCTCGAGATCGTCTTGACACATGTACGGCTCAGCGGTGTGACCGTTTTTATATATCATCAGTTATTTATAAATTATATGTTGTGACATAAAATGTAAATTGAGAGAAAACATAGCTCATTAGTTGAAAGGGAAAAAATGAATTTTGAAGTTACTTAAATCCCCTTGCCAAATTAAAAAAAATTTACACGCTTACCCATATAAAATAAACAAGTGGCATCGGTAAGGATGTAATTCAACCTTCAATTTTGCTTTTTAGTCCTAATCCATTTTGTTATACCCAAACTTTGACAATTCTGCATATGCCACATACAAACCAATCAAAGTCTTCACTAATTCTAGATAGATCTCCCATCATAATTGATGTAGTCGTTTTTCGCTCCCTGCTTTGACCTTCACCTGCAAACCTATTGACCTGCACAAGGAACACACCTAAGCCACGGATCACCGTTGTGGTGGCCAATGGCACTCCGATGCTAAAGTCAGATAGGGATTTAAGGAAGTGTAATGATGTAAAAAGGGAATTTGTCGAGTACCTTAGCTTACCAACCTCATGTCTTATTTATAGTGCAGGAGTCCTGGTTCGACCAGGACATCGATGATATAGTTTAGGGAAGAAGATCTGCGCGGAAATCCTTATATAATTAGGAATTGTGCTGTGGAGGGAAGTTTGCCTATTATCCATGTGCTTATAGATACGCAGGAGATAGTTCCCATTTCAAGAGTGGTCTATAGGTAGAAGTCTCCTTATGTGACATATACTCTGGAATTTGCTTCCTAGTTGGAAGCAAATAGCTGTTGTAGTTGCCCGTCCAAAGCTGATCCTCGAGATACTTGCGTTTAGCAAGGCTTACGGGTATTGAGGATCGTTGTGAGACGCGTGGGCCTAGTAGGCTGTAAGAATTTGGGTCCGTTTGGTGGACTGCATTGGACAGGTTTAGAACCGCTTGGGCCGGATCAGTGTCGGGCTAACGCTAAGGACTATATTTTCCTCGAGATCATCATGACACATGTACGGCGTAAAGCCAAGACTATTTTGGTGTATCATCAACTACTCCCCCGAGTTAGTGGGCCATCACATCGGTTCACTAAGTCATATCTTGAAAAGATACGCTGCTCATGATGATTGAGTCTGGATCGTTTGCTTGAGCCACGCACTTCATTAATTGAACGTGCGTCGGTTCAATGGAGAAGAGGTGGGAACCCAATCCCTATTTAGGTTTTCCTTTGTGCGGAGAAACTAACTCTTTTATTTTCTTGCTCTTAGAGATATTGTTTTGTTCATCTTCTTTATGGCTCAACAAAACCTTTTAGATGACGCAACTCTGGCCAATGGGCCTTGAGTTTTTCGAAGACAGGTTGCTTTCCGAATCGGGCCTTGCTGAAATTCGTACGAAGTTCGAGATCCATGAGGAATGAGCAAACGCCAATGTTGCCACCGGTAGGGTTCATCTATTTGCATTGCGGGATGCTCCAAACCGGAGTCCATTTTCCCGTCCTGGATGTGATTTGGGACTTCTTGGACTTCCTTGAAATTCTCGTGGCCCAGTTAGGGCCTAATAGGTACAGGATCATTCTTTTCATTTTGATTAGGGCGAAAGAAAGCTGGCGTCCCCGTGATTCCATGAGTGATCCAACTACTGACTTCTCCTCGGTTGAAGAATAACGTTGTCTATAAATGACATCGTCGGCTTGCTTTACGAATCTGCCTGATGACTTCAAGTTCTGGCAGAAGTATTGCTTCTTGGCCCCTGTGGATTCAAAGTACTTATAGTTCAAGGGTCGTCCGCTCGAGCGAGACTTCAAGCCACTTCGTAAGTACAACTTTTTCTTTCAATTCCATTGCACTTGATTGTATGCTAATCGTTGCTCGTGTTTCTTCGCAGGAAGGTTTTCCACTACTCATACCCAAGAGAAGCAAAACACTATGGAGACATTCCGCGGCGTGTCAACGCAGAATGTGGTGGACGTCATATGTGTCGCTAATTTTATTCGTAGTAGGCTACAGGACAACTGGCATGTGGCTCCCACTCTCTACCGATTATCGCGATTTTAGACTGAAGGTGGGGCTCCGTTTAGGAAAAGCAAGGCCGTTGGAGCCAAGGCTCGTGCCTTGTCTGACACGAAGGAGCTGTCTCAGACGCTTACCTCCTTTGTGAGCTCGAAGAAGTCCCACGTTAGGATTGGGTCGTCTTCAAAACAATTTTCTCCAGTAAGTGAAGAGCGCGAGTCTGATCGGCTAGCCAGGGCGGAGGCCGATGTATCTGACTCTCCCAAGACCACCTGCAATTACCAGGGGTTGAAGATATATCGAATCTTAGCGCTGCATAGGCGGAAGCTCTGAGCGAGCAGTTGATGCTAGCTGCAATTGCGGCTTCTGCTGGTGCCGACCATCATGGGACTGTTTCAAGAAAAGGCTCCTGTGAGGATCTACCCGAGGTTCTGAAAGCCGATCGTCTCATTGGTAGGCGAACTAGTAGTGATTGTGGTGACACAAGCCAAGTTTCTCACAATCTGCATTATTCCCCGTCTCGCTCCAAGCCACATCTGAAGGAGTTGGAGGGTTCATTGGACAACTCGCTTCCCCCTATTTTTTCGAATCCTGCTAAGCCATCTCGTACTAAGCGGTCAGCTGTTGATGGCAAAGAAAAGGCTCCAGAAAATGCCTGGGAGCTGTGGTGACTATGAAAAGGGTAGATGGCGTGATCCCTTCTCCGGGAGAGCTTCATCTGGATGCGCGGATAAGTCTGTTTGCACCGGACTTGGTAAAGATGAGCACTCAGGTCTGGCACCGGAATGTTGATGTTGACTATGCTTCAAAGAAGAATATAAGCAGGCGTCATAGCTGGCTGATAGACCATGCTCCAAAACCCGAGGAAGATACGCTAGAATTGGGTATGGAAAAGGGTTTAAAGTACGTTATGATGGGAATGTCTCATTTGAGCCAGGTGATCATTGCTGGGACGGAAGTCGATGCGGCCCGTGAGAGGGTGTACACCATGGAGCGTATATTCTCGCACATGCAGACGTTGTATTCTGACTCATTTAAAGAGATTGAGCGGCTGAATAAGCAGATCGAGAAAGGGAGGCTAGAGCGGTTGTCTAGACGCCCTTGAGTATGATCTAGTAGAAGTGAGGGTTGTGAGAGACAGATTTCAGCAGGAGTTGGATCTGGCCCACCGTGATCTAAAGGCTGCACAGGATGTTGCGGCTGAGGTTGTTCTGAACTGCGGTCCCTTACTAAGGAGAATGCCTTGAAAGAGACCAATTGGGTTGTTCAGAAGCAACAATTGGAATTCGATGTGGAATTCAATGCTCGGGAGGCGAGGAAGGTCGAGGACCAACTCAGGTCGAGAGCTTAGTGCTATGGAGATCAGTTTGACTACGAAGCAATCCCAGGTCGATGCACTGACAGGAAAGTTGGAGCTGATGGAGCATGAACTTGCTGATGCAAAGATGCGAGAGGAAGAGCTCTTCCAAGAACAAGGCAAGTGTGAATTCTGTTGGGTTGTTCATGGTAGATTGGAGCTACTAGCGTTGTTGAAAGAGAAGCATCCAAAATGGAACCTTGATCACTATAAGAAGAGGGTGATCCAAACCAGCATATCCAGATTGCGACGCATACGGGCGCGACTCCTACTTCCTCTTTTGTTAAGCTTAGCTCTTCTGTTTTTGTATCCCTTCTTGACAAGGAGTGAACTTTGTATACTTTTACATTTTTTTGTTTCAATTATTTAATAAAAACATGTTTACGTTGAATACGCTCTGAATCCGTTTTGTACTTGTTATCCCTATTGTGTATTTTTTGTTTCACCTTGTCGTTTTACTTTGGCATAGGCTGGTTGGATGAATTGGAAGTCGAGTGGTCTGTCTGCTGTTGAGAGTTTGATCATTTGCGTTACGAGTGACTCAAAGTCACTATTGCGTAGTCACATCCAATAGTGGGCATTCGCGAATGGTTGAGGAGCGGGTTGTGCTGCCAGCTATGGCCCATTCTCAAGGTGAGCTGTTGGGGGCTTGTTTTGACTATCCGACTGTCGGTCGCAATTATTGGCATGAGTGAACTATGATAGTCGAGCACACGTGTTGTAATTGGAGCGCTTGTTTCGAGTCAGGTTTCATAAGCATGGGTTGGCATTCCATATAGCACTCGTTTGCACGTTGGCGGGACGATTTGTGGGTCGGCATGAGCGTCTTTTGCTGGTAATAGAATGCCAGCCCGTGTGAGCGTGAATACATCATTTGAGCTATGAGCGTGAAGACGTTGTTTGAGTCGTGATTTATCTTTGGGTCGTTGTTTCAAAGAGAATAGCGGTTGCGAGCCATCTAGGGCTCCCACCTTCCGTACCATCTATGTCCAAGCAAGGTGGACTACAGGTTAAGGCAGTAAGAATTCAACGATCATGGTCTGTTGAAGAGCGGTGATCCTGTGGCGAGGCGTCGACATCAGCTTGGGACTGACTAGCCTCCCACTTTTCAAACCATCTACACCCGTGCGTAGCTGGCTACAAGTTTGAGATTAGGGGGTTCGTCGACCAGGCTAAAGAACAGTGGTCTCGTGGCAAGTCGTTAGAATCAGTTTGGGACTGACTAGGCTCGCACGTTCCAAATCATCTACACCCATGTGCATCGAGGTACAAATTTGGGAATTTTCAGCGAACATTGTCCGTAGAAAAGCAGTGGCCCCGTGGCAAACCGTCAGAATCAGTTCGGGACTGACTAGGTTCCCACCTTCTAAACCATCTACACCCGGCGCAATGGGGGCTACAAGTTCAGGGTTGGTAATTTGGCGACCACCATCTGAAAAAGAGCAGTGGTCCCGTGGCAAGCCGCCAGAATCAGTTCGGGACTTACTAAACTCCCACCTCCCAGACTATCTACACCCGCGCAGTGGGGGTTGCAAGTCTGGGCTTTGATCAAAAGCTGTCATTGCCAGTCGTCACCAGCTAGGCTTACCTGATCGGGTTCGGCGACTGTTGTTCGAAGGGGGCAACAATCCCTGGCGAATCGTTGTCATCAGGCGTGAAAACGCTAATTAGACTCCACCTCCTAAACCATCGACATCTGCACTGTGTGGACTAAGTGTCGGGGTAAACCAGAAGTTGTTGTCATCAACCAAAACTGATTGAGCTTGCCTGTCCAAGTAGGGGCTTCGCTTACTGCGGGCATGCAAGCTTGTGTCTGCGAGCGGAGTGCGTTGTGCGGATGAGTTATGAAGAAGTACCTTGGATCATCTGGTGGTATCCAGGTGTGATCCGCATGTCAGGAATGACTAGGGTTTCTCATGTTCGTGTTAGGCACATGGTAGAGTATTGTTTGAAGAGTGGGCCGAGCCCATGGGCCCGTAGAGTGAGAACTAGATCTCTATGTACGTGAGATGATACGTGTATCGTGTAGATTGCATGGTAGCACGTGTACGGCATGGATTGTGAGACGGTTGAGTATCGTTTACTCCCCCTCAATTAATGGGGTTGGATGCAGCCTCGTTGATTGGATGAACGTGGACCTGCATAGTATCCTTGGGAACCGTCGCCTCCTCATTTCCCATACGTTATTCAATGCTGACAGTTAATGCTGAAGCGCCCATTTGGTGAATCATTATGTCTACATAATGATGTTTCTCCATTGTTGTAGGCACTATCTTCTTCAGAGCGTATCTCCTATAATGTTCTCATTTGAAGAGGATGCTTTGGGTTTTCCAAAGGCTTAAGGGAGATCTCCATCATTGGAGTTTTCGAATGTTCTGACATTTGGAGCGATCAAGCACGATGAGAATCGATGTTATGTGCGGTCATCTGTTCTGTGTGAGCACGTAGTTGTTTCATTGAGATTTCATGATTTCTTCGCATATTCCGAAAAAGAAGTACATACTCCCTCTCGAGGGATGAGTCTATCGTTTATGTGCTGGTGTCTATTTCTGCTCCGGAGGGCTTAATTTCAGAGTTAACACCAGCAGCCAACTCCGGGGTGGTCGCTTCCATCACTTCTCGATTAACCTCGACGTCTCTCCTTACGTTGGAATTCGAGATCTCGAGATGGGGTGGAGTTGGACATAGTCTAATGGATTGGGCCATTGATTCCAGGACACCCTTCTTATCCCTGCAGCGAGAAGGTGCACTCGATCTGTATCAACCTGATACTTGTCCCAAGTTCACCCGGTAGCCGGATCGAGAGTGTGAGTTGGCCATATCTGGTTGTGGCTTGTCGTGTGGCCCCTGGTTGCAGATTTCGTACCACCGTAGACCATATTTGAGGGTCGTGTCTGTAGGAGTCTTTGAACGGACATGTTACTTTTTGCTACCCTTGCACATGCCGGTCCTTTGTCCTGATGTCGCTCGCAGATAACGTTCATCGGAAAGTTCTCGGGACCTTTGCTCTCTTGGGGTCATCTTATGCAGTTAGACTTCTTAAGCGAGTCTTTTTTGTCGTATCATATTCAGATGCTTGTAGTATGTAGTCTTTTGTATCTGCCTCAAGACGCCCGTTGTTACATCTTTCCAATAATCAATGAGTGTGATTGCATAATTTTTTCTTTATTTCTCAAATGATTGCAAACCATATAAGTTTCTAAGAACTAAAACTCTACATTGACTATGGAAAGGAAAATTGACAACTAAAATAGACTAATTGTTGGTGGAGAGAAGTCGATCCAGCCTTGAAGTGAATTCGCATGGCCCTTGTTGGATCGTTGATATTTCCAGTGGACTATTGAGCTTCACTGATATTAGTGAGGTTACTGAAGAGTAAACCTCGTGTGGGAGTTATTTTTCGTGCTGACAGAATGTCACGGGGGGGGGGGGGGGGGGGGTTGTACTCCCTTCTGCA
Source organism: Berberis vulgaris (assembly GCA_963556465.1). Classification (NCBI taxonomy): domain Eukaryota; kingdom Viridiplantae; phylum Streptophyta; class Magnoliopsida; order Ranunculales; family Berberidaceae; genus Berberis; species Berberis vulgaris. The sequence continues at coordinate 16,849,975 of OY747129.1, read as the reverse complement.
TTGACCTCTCTATTATACTGGGTTGATGAGCATATTGCTTTTGTGCCGCTTGGTTGTTCCCCGTTTCTGAAACAAGCCATCGCTATCGGGATCTCGTGCGCGTGGAGTTGTGCATCCACAGCCACAGGATCAAACTCTATTTCAGGTTACGCTAAAAGATCCGGTTGGATTTGGGAACATTCTATTTGCTTTAATGCGGCATAATGGCAGCCTCGTGCCATAGGCTGGTCTCCACGTATCATTCCTTCAGAGTGGTTAGCAGTGTACTTAACGCACTGGTGAAGGGTAGAGACTACTACCTCCATCTGGTGGACCCATGGTTTTCCTAAGATAAGGTTGTAGGTAGACGACGCGTCTACTACCATGAAGTCCATAAATAGGACCTTTCTGAGTTGTGGCTCTCCTCCTAACCTTATCTTCTCGATCGGGAAACATTTTTTCTTCGTTGAATTTGATCAGTGGGTAGTCCGATGACTTCAGGTTTTCCTCCTAGAGGTCCATATTACGGAACACATTGTAGATTAGGACGTTGAGTGAGCTCCCTGTGTCTACTAGAACTCATTTTTCCCCCCATTCACAATGGAGACCGAGATGACTAGGGCGTTATTGTGCGGTGCTCGGACTCCTTTGAGATCTTTGTCGGTAAAGGTTAAGGTGGGAATGGGGTCTTGCACTCTCGAGTAGCAAACGTGTCAGTGGGTTGTGTTTGCATTTCTAGTAGAGTCTGCTTACGGGACCTGTTTGACTGGTCTTCATCTGGTCCGACTCCGCGAAGGACATAGATTATGTTAGGAGTCTCATTCTCTATTTCTTTGACCGACTCCCCCCGGTCCCTGGATCGTTTTGGTCGCTTCTCAGAGCTCATGAATTTTTTTAGCTTGCCCCTGCGGATCCAGTACTCAATCTCATACCTTAGACTTTTGCAGTCGTTGGTATCATGGTCACCCTCATTGTGGTACGAGCAGTACTTATTGTTGTCACGCTTGGAGGGGTCTTCGCGCTGCTTTGGGGGCCATTTCATATCTTCCCAGTTTTTCATGGAATTCAAGACGTCTGACAAGCTAGAATTGAGGGGGATCACGGCTTTGGATCCAACGTAGTTGGATGCTTCTTCTAGCCTGGCCCGGCCAGGGTCTGACCTGTTGTCATTGCGTTTTCACTTGCCTTTATCTTCATTTTCACGCCTTATTCCCTCCTTCCTGTCTTTAGGAGCGGAAGGTCTCTTATCTCCCTCTGTTTCTCTTTTCACAGTTCTCAACTCCTCTAAGGTGATGTACCTCTGGGCGCTTTTGAGGAACTCTGTAATATCCAAAAGGGGTTCCAGGGTGAGACTTTCATAAAGCTTTCATCCGTCATACCCGCAGTAAAAGCCGTCATGGCTGTGTCATCGATGAGTGTCAGTTCGTCAATGAAGCGCGTGACATACTCTTTGAGTGTCTCGTTAGATCTTTGTTTGAAAGAAAGTATGTAGTGTGGGCATTTACTAAGGCACTGACTTCCTACAAAACGTGTCAGGAACTCCTTAGCTAGTGCCTTGAATGAAGCGTTTGACTTTGGCGGGAGGCTGTGGAACTATGTTAGTGCTGATTTTTTTAGGCTGGTAAGGAAGGTTTTGCAAATGACTGACTAAGATCCTTCTTTGAGTGCCATTACGTTCTGGTAATGGCGTAGGTGGTCGAACGGGTTGGTGGTTCCGTCGTAAAAGTCGAGCTTCGGCGGCGTGAACTTCTTTAGAAGGGCCTCATTCATGATGTGGTCCATGAACAGTTGAACAGAAAGACGGTACAACAAGTTTGGGTCGTGTGCCTCTCTGCGAAGGGGGTTCCGTTGGTTGAGTCTTTCAGCCCGGAGAGTTGGTTTCGTGTTAGCTGTGCAACCTCTTCTTGTTCAATGGGAACTAGCAAGGGCTTGACTCTCTTGTGCGTGCTCCCTGTTGTCCTCTGGAGATGGGGGCATGTGTGGCTCCTGATCTCCATTGGCGGGTGGAGGGTTTTTCTATATGAAAGCCTTCAGGGCTTTGGCGATTTGATGTATCTAAAACGACAACAAAACCTTCCTGGGGTCCATCGTCATGGCTGGCACGGGCGTGAGTTTGTTGCCCTCATGTCACCTGCATTGCTAAGAGCGGTGGTATAACACCAACCGGGGCGTTTGACGTATCCCCTTGTTTTCTATTGTTGCGTGATCGAGTGGTCACCATCTCTTCGTAGCCTGAGGATATATGATGCTAGTAAAAGGTTAGGAACTTTGTCTTTCCCACAGACGACGCCAAACTGATGCAATCATTTTCCGCTCCCTGTTTTGACCTTGACCTGCGAACCTGCTGACCTGCACAAGGAACACACATGAGCCACAGACTACCATTGTGGTGGTCGATGGCACTCTGATGCTAAAGTCAGACAGGGGTTTGAGGAAGGTGTAATGTTGTAAACATGGAATCTGTCGCGTACCTTAGCTTACCAACCTCATGTCTTATTTATAGTGCAGAAGTCCTGGTTGGACCAGGCCATCGATGACATAGTTTAGGGAAGAAGATTAGCGTGGAGATCCTTCTGTAATTAGGAGTTGTGTTGTAATTAGGAATTGTGTTGTGTAATTAGGGTCTGTTTGGTTAGCCATTTTCCCTTGTTATGCAAATTTTTCGCTGTTGGGTTGTCTATTTACTGACAAAAAAATATCAATTCTTCATAAAATCGTTTATAGTCTTTTGCGCTTTATATTAGAAGACTGAGCGACATCCTCTACCCGCATTTGAGGCATGTCACGAAATTTATCTGAAGCTGCTTCATCCTCAGAAGAAAAAAAAAGGTCGAGTTGGGAACCTCCTTACAGAAAGCACAGATAATAATTCAATATGTAATTAACACCGGCAGAATAGAGAACATAATTAAAATTACTCAGTTGTCGGAACTCTCTCGCAATCGAATAACCAGCAAACGCAAAATAATTCAAGTCCGCATAGACCAAAAAACAATATTTCTGTCAGAACTTCAAGTCATCAGGTAGATTACCAAAGCAGTCCGATGACGTCAACACACAATGACATGCTCGTTTATCCGTGAAGAAGTGAACAATTGGATCACCCTCAAAGACACTCGGACACCAACGTCATTTGCCCTGATCAGAATGGCGATCACCATCCTATACCCATTTGACACCAGCTGAGCGGGTGCAATGCCGAAATAAGCTAGGGAGCTCCAAATTTCCTTGACGACAGGAAATGGATGCCCGATTAGAGCATACATCGATGCAAACAAATTAATCCTTATGTAGGAGACAACGGCATTTGACTGATGCCCAATGTGAAGAACACCAGATCATTAGGGATCCTATATGTCTCACGAAGGCTTTCCAGATTTGACTCAGAAAGTAACATCTCCTCGAAGAACTTACGACCCTTAGCAAACATTTCATCAGAAAACTGATTTTGGCCTGCCATTGAAGAACATACAAACTTTCGATCACGGAAGTCAAGTAAAGTCAAAAGCATGGAAAGCGAAACAACAAAGCATAATCTCCAAGATCGAAGAGTAAAAAAAATCACAAAACCCCTCCCATCTTAGGGCATGTTTAGTTACTAATGGAATGGGGGGGATGAGAAATGGGAATATTACTATGTTGGTTGCTCGATGGAACAAGAATGGGAATGAAAAAGTGTCTTTACCATTATGCCCTCAATTATCAACCATGAATTTTAGATCTATGGTGGGTAAGGAGGCATCTATGTTAGGTACGAAAGGCAAATAAGACAAATATAGTGTTGACCATTACAATATGCATTGTAATGAGTATTCATAGGGTGTTGAGATGGAATGCCCATTATAATGAAATTTGTAATAGTCATTTCCATACCACTTTTATGTCAAACACATGAATGGTTTCACCATTACAATGGTAAAAGCCATTCCATTGAGCACTGAAACATGCCCTTATTAGTTCCTCAAAAGCCCAATTGCAAAGCAAACCCTGCTACAATGGAAGGGCTTGTTTTACTTATTGGAAAGAAAAACACATTAAGATTTTATTTTTTTAATCTGTCATGCAACAAACTCAACAACAACTGCAGTTTTTTTACTTCAATAGCTGCGTAAGAAGGATTATATGAGATGGATAGAGAGAGGTGTTGTGCGGCAGCAGGAGGAGGAGGATGTGCGGTTGGAGGAGAAGGGGTGAAGATTGGTGGTGACTATTGTTTCTACGGTTCCCTATTCAATTCGACTTTCAGTCTAAAATGCCCAGCCCTTGGAGTATGAAGGAATGACCTGGAGCTGTGGGTTAGTAACCAAACTGTTTGCACCACCCGATCAGACCAGAGACTTAGAGAGTGTTTGTTTTTGCTTTTGAACAGAGTCAGAAGTTCTTAATAAGAAGTGAGACACCTAAATAAGGGAATTTGTTTTTACTTCTGATCAGAAGTTGAACTTCTGATTGGAGTAAGCAACAGGGGGGTGTTGATCACTTACCACTGAGTGCTGACTAAAAAATATTCCAATAATAGCCTTAAAATTATACTGTAATGATATTTGTTGCCCTCGTCTTCTTAAAAACAAGTAGGGTTAAATTTTGACGATACACATTCATTCTCTTCACCAAGCATTGTCGTTCTACCTACCTTCACAAGGACTCTTCAACGATAAGAAACTTATCTTGTTTTTCTCATTCATCTTTGTTTTCTTTCTCCATATTTTCAAGTTTTTTTTTTTTTTTTTTTTTAATCTTTGATTTGGTTTATTTTGATTCGGTGTGTGTGTGTGGAGAGTGGATTTGTATCGAATATGCATGTCAAACCTGTTTTGCTCCCATTACCTTACATCTCTGTCACACAAGACACCCACAGATTTGTAGAAATTGTTTTGCTCCTCACATTTTTGTCACACAAGACTGTCGATTTGTCACATCACTTGACGATTTGTCCCATTACCTGACATCTGTGTTCCACTGTCTTGCTAGTCCCCTGACATCTCTTATAAGCTTTTGAGCATGGGTAGTCTAGTTCTAATCTAGACTCATTCATTGGGCAACTTAGGTGTCTATGCACCTCAAGTTTGTGTTTATAGACCTGAGAAAATGTTGGGTCTAATATGAGTGCCTTATACATAAATAATTGAGTCATTTCTGTGTACTTTTGATATCTTTTTCGAAATCCAAGTTTAACTTGAAGGCAGTTCGGGCTACTTTTATTAATGAATCACCTTTAATGGTGTCCTTATACCTTACTATGGGAGTTTTGAGCTACCAACAAAGCCTAATTTATTTAATGTTTGAACCTGCATGAGCTGCTAGGTCACACACGAACTCAAAGTGGATGATAATGTGTCACGACCCGATCCACATGAAACAATATTGTCCGCTCTGGGCCCAACCTAACTACCCGCACGACTTTAAAACGCGCTGTGTCATGTAGATCCAAACTCGTACATATATAGCACATCTCCATCCCTCACCCAGGCGATGCGGGACTATAACACCGAGATAGCCTGCCAGCGTCTGTGCCCGCCCACACATGTTAGCCTGCCAGCCTTCTGAGCCCGCCCACACATGGAGCTGCCAGCCTCAGAGCTTGCCCACACAAGGTAGCCTGTCAGCCTTTGAGCCTGCCCACTTAGGGTGTTACAATCCAGCCCCCTTAGGGCCCAACGTCCTCGTTGGCACACTTCCGGCTAGGTCCGGCTCTGATACCATTCTGTCACGACCTGATCCACATGAAACAATATTGTCTGCTCTGTGCCCAACCTAACTACATGCACGGCTTTAAAACGCGTTGTGTCATGTAGATCATAACTCGTACATATATAACACATCTCCATCTCTCACCCAGGCGATGTAAGACTATAACACCGAGGTAGCCTGCCAGCCTCTGAGCCCGCACACACATGGTAGCCTGCCAACCTCCTGAGCATGCCCACACATGGAGCTGCCAGCCTCTGAGCCCGCCCATTCAGGGTGTTACATAATGTGTGTGTGTTTGTGCCCCCACTCCCACTCAAGTAAAATATGTAAGAACAAAACTTTTCCTTATAGTTGTTAGGCATCAAAACCTTAGAAATCAACTAAAACCCACAAAAAGTTTAAATGCGAGAGAATTTGGTGAAATCACCATGCTAAAGAAAACAAAGGAAGAAAAAGAACACTGTTACTTTGTGTGTGTTCTTGGTCACAGTTCATACAATTTTGGCATATGTCGCTTGTGAGGAATTTTCTTTTTGATGAGAACATTTGTTGATCTTGCAATAATGTCTCCTCCCCTTTCTTCCTTAGAATCATCATAAGGCCCTATTCTTTTTTTTAATTCATATTAATTTATTAATTATGATTGTAAATTTTAATAGATATGGCTGCCAACAATCATATAAGTTTTAGTAACGATGATGAGCTAAGGAGGGAATTCTTGGAGTTATGTCTCCAAGAAGCAGCCAAAGAAGGTTATGTGGGTTCATCCTTGAAACCTAAGTCAATGCTAACGATTAGGAACAAGATAAATGAAAAGTGGAAGGTGAATTGGCCTCATAAAATATTCAAAAACCGTTGGGATTATTTCAAAAAACAATACCAGATATAGAGAGTACTTACAACAAAAACATGTCATGGCTATAATGAAGAAACTCATACTTTCTCAATGCCACCCGACCAATTGGAAGTTTTTTGTAGGGTAAAATCCCCAAACCAATTTAAGTTTTACTTCAAGTAGTAAATATTTTTGTTTGAAAGCTAAGATTTTTTTTTTTAAATTCATTACTTGATTTTAAAAAGACATACCCAGATGCAAGGAAATTAAAAAAAGAGCATTTGAAGGACCTTGACATAAGCAAACCCTTATTTGAAAGAATTCTTGCTAATGGAGACAATGCATGGACTCCGTCAAGTGGGCAAGTGCCTCAAGAAAAAGATATCAATGACTCCCAAGCATAAAATGATGACTACTTTAATGGTTGCATGGTTGAAGAGTTAGATGGAAGTGTATCGACAAGCACAGTCACAAAAGAGTGGGCCATGCTGTAAAAGAAAAGAAGAAATTGTGAGCCAAATTGTGGAGTTGATCACCAAGACTATTACATTTGAAGAAGAACGCGCCAACAAGAAAAAAAGTTGAAAAGGAAAAGGTCCCAATTCTTGATGAGTGTGTGATTTTAATGAAAGAAATTAGAGATTCATACAGATTGACACATGTGTATACTATAAGGCATTGAAGGCGTTTTGCAAGTGTGAAAGTTATAGGGTGGTTTTTGTGATGATGACAGAGATTGATGACAATATGACTTTTCTTGGGACCATTGTAGGATTTTACGAAAATTGAGATTGAAAAAGTTGATTTTTCGTATTTTGTATAAACATTGTTAGAATGATAGGTTGATTGTCATAGTTTTGATCAATTTAGAAGACATTGTTTTTACATAGTCAGATTGTGTTAGCTTGTTTAATTTTGAAACTATGGTTGAATGTTAGTTTATTTTAGCTTGTTTAATTTGAAAACTATGGTTGAATATAGTTTATTTTAACTTATTTAATTTTGAAATTTATTTGTTCTCATGTTTGACTCATATGTAAGTATACTCATGGGTAATATGTAACACGTCATGACCTAAAAAGTCTAATTATTTTATTGTGGTAATTGTTATTTAAACAGAGGATACAATTGTTATTGTATGAAATGAAGAGAATCAAATGAAAAATTTTGAAACTCGTGACACTTTGGGTGGCACTACGTTTTAAGAAAAAACGGGTCGAACGACAAAAGTTGAACACTTCCTCGCTTAATGGCAAAAAATATATTCAAGAACTTTTGGAAGGATTTTCAACTCAAATCTATGAATTGATGAAAATGAGTAAGAGTTTGTTCATTGCTTTATGTCAACATTTTCGAGAAAAGGCATGGCTCATAGATAGCAAACATGTAGATGTGGAACAAAAGGCATAATGAGAGCAATCGAATGATCCAACATCAATTTCAACATTCTGGTCAAACAATCAGCAAGTGCTTTCATGATGTATTTTCGGCAATGATGCATTTTTCCATTGAAAAAATAGTTCCCTCAAACTTCAATGAACCAATGATGGGAATTATCTCACAATCACAGACATCTTTGAGAATGGCCATTCAAAGGTGTTGTTGGAGCTTTAGATGGAACACTTGTCAGTTTAGAGGAAGGGGTGGTGGACTTTGCTACCAAAATGTGTTGGCCATTTGTGATTTTAACATGAAGTTTATTTACGTGGTTGCTGATTGGGAAGGAGTTGCACATGACTCTAGAGTACATACATATGCATTGCGTAGACCACATTTCAAATTTCCTTTAGTTCCCCAGGTAAATTTTTATTTATATACTTGACCATAAATTTGAAAATGTTTTATTTACTCATTTTGCTTTATAACCATTGTAGAGAAATATTATTTATGTGATGCGGCCTACTCAGACACTAGAGGCTTCATGAGCACTTATCGCGGGATTCGATATTGGATTAAAGATTGGATTCAACAAGGAAGGCGTGCTAGAAACAAATATGATTAATTTAACCTTGCATATGCTCGTTTAAGGAATGTCATAGAAAGAATTTTTGGCCTGTTGAGACAATATTTCCCATTTTGAATATGATGCCTTCATATAGTTTTCCCACCCAAAGGAATATCGTCATTGCATGTATGGCGATACACAACTTTCTTCGTCAAGTTAAATTGAATGATGATTTATTCAATTATTGGGCCAATGAACATTTGGTGCACGAGGAACCCGAGCAAACTGATAGTAAACAATCACAAATGTCTCAAGTATTTGGATATCGTGCACAGACCGATATGATTAATTTACGAGATCGTATTGCAAATGAAATATTAGTAAGAAATTTGGTTTGATGATTTTTTTAGTTTACTTGGTCATATTTCGATATTCTTGTAATAAAAGGTATTGTAACATTCTCTAGGATATGAATAATTATTGGATATGATTTTAAGCTCAATATTTACGTTATAATTTTATTCAGCCCAGTGGGGCAAAATTGTCAAACAGTTCACATTCAGCACCTAAAAACAAAACACGTTTTTATTTTACAGTTACAGGTTCTAAATTAACTGTTTGTTTTTAGGTGCTGAATTCTTTCACAATAGACACCTAAAAACAGTGCTTAGAACCTAGAAGTTCGTTCAAAATTAACTTTGTTTTGCTTTTGAATGAGCTGTTTGTTTAGCTTCTGAATGAACTGTTTGTTTAGCTTATTAATGAATTGTTTGTTTTGCTTCTAAATGAGCTGTTGATTAGAAGATGTAAAATAAAAAAGTGTTTGTTTTAAGGTGTTGAATGAGAACTGTTTGACAATTTTGCCCCACTGAACTGAAAAAATTTTATGACATAAATACTATGCTTAAAATCATACCCAATAATTATTCAAATCCTAGAGAATGTTATTATACCTTTCATTACAAGAATATCGAAATATAACTAAAAATGAAGAAGAGTTGAAAATAAACATGCGAGAGAAAGTTGGAGAGATGAAAAAAAACTTGAAAATACAGATAAAGAAAATAAAGATGAACGAAAACCACAATGCTTGGTGAAGATAATGAAGGTGCCCTACTTAATTTTAAGAAAATGGGGGCAATGATTGTTATTATAAAATTATGTTAAAGTTATTATTGAAATAATTTTTAACTAAGATCAACATCTCCCCCTTGCTTACTTCAATCAGAAGTAGAATTTCTAATCAGAATTAAAACAAACACTCAACAAAAGGTTATCCACATCTTATTAAGACTTCTCACTCTATTCAAAAGCAAAAACAAAGAGTTCGTTAAGAAGCTAGTTACTTCTGACCAATTACAAAAACAAACGCCCTCTTAGAATCTTCTGCAACTATAATTCCCCGTCCCCCTCCCATTCCTGCTCCCACACCCACTCAATTGCGCGGTCTCCGCTTCCCCCTCCCAGGCAGAATGCTGTCTGATTGATAGAAGAAACACCGCGCGTAGGCGAGAGAGACAAAAATAAAATGGTTCACAACGCGTACGATTCGTTCGAGCTGCTGACGAATTGCCCATCAAAGATCGAGGTGATCGGCTCGTACGGCCCCAAGCTCCTGCTAGGCTGCTCTGATGGCTCCCTCAGGATCTACGCCCCAGAGTCCTCCACTTCTCCACAATCCCCAACTTTAGATCATCGGCCCTACGAAACCCTAGAAATGCGGAAGGAACCCTACGTGATTGAGAAGACCCTCTCTGGCTTCTCCAAGAAGCCTTTTGTTTCCATGGAGGTTTCCAGATCGAGAGAGCTCGTTGTCACTCTTTCCGAGTCCATTTCTTTCCATCGGCTTCCAAATCTCGAGACGATTGCAGTCATTACCAAGGCCAAAGGGGCTAATCTTTATAGTTGGGACTATCGCAGAGGATACTTGTGCTTTTCCCGCCAAAAGAGAATCTGTATTTTCAGATATGATGGTAAAACTTTTACCTAATTTGATTTGGAATTGTGGTCAATAATGTAGTTAAATAAGTGAATTACTAGTTTCATCGTAAAATTCCCGTATTACAAAGAAAATCGTGTTTTGTTTATTTGTCTATTAGGGGGTCGGGGATTTGTAGAGGTGAAAGATTATGGCGTGCCTGATCTAGTGAAGTCCATGTCTTGGTGTGGTGAAAATATATGTTTGGGGATTAAAAGGGAGTACATGATACTGAACACGGTCACTGGTGCATTGTCCGAGGTATTTCCTTCTGGAAGGACTGCACCCCCTCTTGTAATCCCTCTTCCTTCTGGAGAGCTTCTTTTAGGGAAGGTATTTATCTCTAAATTTTACTTCATACCTATTTTCACTTGTAATTTATTCCACGATTTCATACCGTCCATTACCCTCTTATCTAGAGAATATACGTAACTACAAAGTGACGGAATAACATGGAGTATTTCTAAACTAATGTGCTTCTACATCTAGTGATGATTATTATTGTTATTAATTTCTTTTCAGTTTAGTCGTTAAAATGCATTTCTTATTCTTGTTGTCATAATATTATGCTATCTTAACTCATTTTCAGTTATTGTTTGCATTAGTTGTAAATATCTGTATTGAGAAAACTCAAGGGTACTATAGAAGTGGAGATCAAGCCATTATGTGGGAAAATCCTAGGATCTTTAGTGGAAACCTAGGAAAACTAAGAATAGCGTCCAGAGGAGACTATATTTGATCATGAATTCTACACTTTTTAGTAAATTGTGCTGGTACTCCGATTGCACTTACCAAGCATCTTGATAGCGTCTTTGGAGTCTGGAGTATGGACATGGTTACAAGGAGTCTGACGACCATGGTTGCTAGAACTTTTGTTTGGAAAGTCGATACATCTTGCAGTGACATGTAGGAACTATTCCTTTGTTGAGGGTGTTGTGAGTGAGTTCATACAGATTCAATACATAAGCAAAACAAAACTATTTGAGGTGAGTCAGTTCATGCCTTTAGAGAACTGACATACCAACCAACCCCCAACTCACCTAGAAAAGAAGTCCAATAAAAAATGAGAAGGGTCAACGAAGTGATCCACACATTTTCAATTTGATTGGCAAAGAGGGCAGACATTGACATTATGAGATCCTTTCTTAAGCTATCTTGGGTAAGAATATTATTGAGAACCATAGTCTAAATAGTCTGCGGAGGAATTGTCACTCCAATTTTATTAAGAATCATAATGCTAGGTAAGAGGAGTAGAGATATGAAGGCAAGATGGGTAGAGAGATGCGGTCTACTGATGAAGAATCAATTGAGCAAATGATGATCAAGCTAAACTATCGACATTTCCCAAATTCCACAAAAAAGCCATGAGCTACCTCGATTGTTAAAATATTGGATGAGTGAAATGTTGACGAGTTGTGATTATGATAAAACCCAGAGAAAGCTTCACATAGGCATTGTGAAAAAGGATTGTGAGAACCACTTTTGGATGCCTCAAATGACCTAATACTAAATGGTGTAATCTTATAATTCCTCACTCTGGGATGGCTCCGCAATTGCATCTAGCTTTTCCGAGCTGCACTAGGACGTAAGACTAGCTCTACCAATGTTTCTATGTGAGATAGGGATCATCGCTACTCATGGACCAAGTCGAGAACTTCATCACACTGCAGGCTGAAAAGCATGGGGAGGACTGAAACAGCCACTCACCTATGTAGTTGGGGAAGGCGAGGAGACAAGGGATCAGCCCCTGGTCTCCTAGGCTTCACTAAGCCATTCCAAGCAACAAAATTTCCATTTTTTAAGGAATTTGCTTCAATCCAAATATAATTTGAACACATTTATCTCAAGTCATAAAGTTGAAGCATTCTAGTCATAATTCAACGGCAAACATAAAACACAACAAGTTAAAAACGACAACCATAACATACAGTTTAAACATCATTCAAAAGCAACCGAAAAAAGCAAAACTCAACAGCCATAACCATAAAGTTCAATTGTGTACAGATCCTCATCATACTCCGAATCGAGCCCATCATTTTCATGATCATGATCTAAGTGTCGTGCATCCGCAACTTCATGAGGCTTCATCATCCACAAGTGCTAGCCTCTTTCTTCGAGGTTGATTTCTAGATGTAGATACACGTTGCCTCTTATATTACCTTGTGTGGGTTTGTTTTGAAGTCTTTTCACATGTAATGAGAAATAGAAAAAAGGAAAGGGGAAAAGAAAAATCATGTGTGAATTTAATGGTTCTGGGTCTTTTGGCTGCAGATTTTTGGGCCTAGCTTAGGCAAAGTGAGGCTATGCATTTTTTAAGGAGGCGTGTAGCCATCGCTTGTAACTACATAGGCGTTGACCTGGTTCCTCAATCCTCTTATAGCCAAGGATCAAAGGAGGGCCTCTGGAAGCCCCTAAATAACACACTGGACAATATGATGTGCACCTCCCAGAATGGTGATTCAAAGTCATTGATCACCTAGACTTGGGAAATGGCTTGGAGTCTCAGTGTTGAAAAGGAGAGTTTGTGGAAGAGAAAATTATCATTGATTACATTCTTTTGGGACAGGAGTGAGTTGAGTTTAGTGTGTAGCATGGCATTTAAAACCTCTAAGACCCTTCATGCAAGGGAGTTCTCCAATTTAGGGATGGGTGATGAAATGAACTTCTAGGAACATATACTTACAATCTTTGTTATGTGTTCTACAAGAATCATAATTATTGCCTACACTGTCAATAGGGTGGACAACAGGATGGTCGGGAGGAGGGTGGAAACTCCAGGAAAGTGTTTTTGATTAGGAAGTTTAAGAGTTTGTGTGATTGTCCATATAATTGAGTTCAATTATCCCAAAGAGATGGATTGGAGGAGCGGAATAGTCTCACGAGGTAGGCTGGGTGGTTGTGGATATTAAAGCTATATCCTCAGTTGGTTTAAGAGATTTTTTGGAAGTTCATGGGCTTGTTTTACAGACTAAATTGTGAATTAAAGACAATTGGTTGATTCCAAATTTATTTTTAGTTTGGTTTTTCTGTTTTTATTTTGTTCTTGTAGACAGTAGACTGAACATCTTGTTTGAACTTTTTCCGGCTAGAAGGGCCACTGAACCAGGGTTTTAAGAGCTAAAAAATGTGGTTTTAAGCCAATAAAGATATTTACATTTATTTGAGATTATTTGAGACATAAAGCAAACTGGGCAATGAAATTAAGAGCAGATTTTTTCCAAGTCCAGCCTAGGCCTCAATTGAATAAGATTTTGAATCATCCCTAAAAAGGGTGTATGCCACTACACATCGGTTATTTTATCAAAATCTGTATGTTACATCCAGACAAGATATTTCTTAAATTATTCAACAGGTATGCTTTGTCCCCCAACCAAAAAAAGAACAGAAAAAAACAGAGATCTTTTGGCTGTAAGGACATGTATAATTTATTGGAAATCTCATTATTTGGTGTTCAAATTGCTTCTGGAAATAATTAGATGCATGAGAAAGAAATAACTTGTTCTTTGTTAATGCAGTTATGGGTCTCCATCTGGTAGAGATGTATAGTAGGCTTGATATTTGTCATAATGGACCAACTTATATTCATAGCCTACTTCAATTTCTATGCAGATAATTTTAATGTAACTGGCTATCAACCAAAATATTTCTAAAAGACATCCTATGTGTTATTCGCATCATATACATAGTATTCAATAGATATATTCACGTGGCAAAGTGCCATCTAATCTGAATGGCCATCAAATTAAGTTTGCTTCTAGTTGCTGCAAGAATTATACGATTCATAAAGTACTAATATTCGAGCTTGTCATCTTAGGATAATATCGGAGTTTTTGTAGACCAAAATGGGAAGCTTGTTCAAGAAGGTCGGATATGTTGGTCCGAGGCACCGGCAGTCGTTGTCATTCACAAGCCTTATGCAGTGGCTCAGTTACCTAGACATGTTGAGGTAGCAAACACATTCATTTTCCCATTAATTCTTATTAAAATTCTCTTCTTTTTCATAATGGTACTGCTTATGTTTGATTTCCCGCATCTTCTCAAATGCTGATGGTTGCAGATACGGTCTCTCCGAGCTCCATATCCTTTGATACAAACAGTAGGTCTCCGCAATGTTAATCGTATTCTCCAAAGTAACAACGCTGTGGTTGCTGCATTAAACAACTCTGTGTATGGACTATTCCCAGTTCCTCTTGGGGTGCAGGTAAATATTTACTGCAAAATTAATGTCAATTATGTGTTTTTATCCCCTGTAACATGCTCACTACATGTCTTGGCATATACATTTGCTTGGTAGTATGAAGTTATATATTTGTTTATAAACATACTTTGGAGTGTATGGAGACTTATACTGATAAAAAAAAAAGAAATTTTATGGTGATATTTGACTGTGATCAGGCATTCTGATCCCCACATCTCCATGTTTTAATGTTTCAAAATTTAAAATTTGAATTTGAATCTTTCTGAAAAGAAGAAAATAAAAAAGAACAATTGGGATAACCGGCAGAATAGTAAGCTTACAACATAGATTGTTGTCTGATGGTCAAAGAGCATAACATCGTGCGTCTTTAGCTAGCATGGGTCTCTATGTAGAAGATTAAATTCAAGCACACACACTCTAAGTCCAATGATATCACCATGCTACACATTTTTTGAATTGTATAATTTATTTTGTGTTAAATTCAAGCACACACACACTCAAGTCCAATGATATCATCATGCTACACATTTTTGAATTATATAATTTATTTTATGTTAATATGATTGGTTTACTACAGAATGCAATTGACGAGAAGCCATTGAGCACAGGTCAATTCTGTATAAGCGACTAAGCGTTATACTATAGACTTTTTGATAAGTATTGTTTAGTCGTTAGTGGAAGCAATGAAATGTCTCACACAACCTAGGGTATGGTAACAAAACACTTAAAACTTATAGTATATAACAACATCTTTTATTTAAGTCAAATAAACTCAAATTCAATATAAGAACAAAATATTATATTGACACAACTTGCCATTTATAAAACCAAATAAGTTGGAGAGGAAGGAACTAGTGCTAATTCAAAAAGGAAATTGTAGTCCTATTTGCGAATAGGGAACCATTTAAAATAAAATATCTTAAAATTCTAAAACATATTCTGGACAGGTGGGTAACTCTTATCAAAAGCACTCTTGTGGGATTCCAGTTTTTATGTTGTCAACCTGCACCATTCCTTCTTTAGTAGCACGGTAGAAACCGAAAAGATCTGCAGAAGTTTCCTTTAGGGTATTGATGATTCTCAAATCTGATCATCTTGTGAATTGGAACAAGGTCTGTAGGCCGAAATCTGAGGGAGGCTAGGCATTGGAAGACTTAAGCAATTTAACCAAGCTCTTCTCTTTAAATGGCTATGGGGATTTGGTCAAGAAGTTGCTATGTGGAGAACTATTATTCAAGATGAAAAATCAATTGATCATCTCTTGATCTCTTGTCCTTTGGTGCACCAACTTTGGGTAATGGCTTTTGCATAATTCCACTATTGACATCCTTTGCCTCTTCCTTACTAGACTGGGTAGAGCACTGGTTTTCTCTATCTTGCACCCCATCTAACATTTCCCCTTTTGGTAAATGGGTGTGGGAGAGAATGATTAATACCTTTGTGTGGGTCTTATAGAGGGAAGAATATTATAATCTTTAACAAGTCAAGAAATCAATTGATCGGCTATGGACAAATAATAAAGTGACCTTATGGCTCTGGGCTTGCTATTGGGACAAATTTAAATTTATATTCAGTTCTTCTTTACTTTTTCTAAATAATCTTTGAGCTGCTGCATATATGCATGGGAATGAGAGTTCAACTACTTAGTAGAGTAGGACATGTAGCCAAAAAAGCACAACACGGGATATGCTAGGGATCACATTTTAGTATTATTTATCACTAGTAAACCCGCACACGCGCTACGTGTGTCACAAAGAAAATATTCATTCATTTGTAGGGTAACAATAATTATTAGTCATGAACAGCCTCGTGATGTACACCCTAATGTAGTTGGTACAGTTGGAACTAACCTAATTCACTCGCTCAACAACACATGCCTCCCTGCAACAAAGGTTTTATCAATGTTGACCCGGCCCACACTTCCATTGTGGCCAAGGATCACAATCTCATGGGACATAACCTGAAGAGACCCAAGCCCAACTTCAGCAGCCAATTGAGGCAAGTGGCAAACACACGACTCCTAAATTACCAAAACACAAATATAGGAGGCACAAGCACAAAACCAGATCAAACGACTGTAATCAACTTGATGGCACCTTATCTATGAATCCCTCTGTGCACGTGACCAACCCCCTCCCTCCATTTCCACTTCCAATCAAAACTTAAAAAGTGTGTGGTTGCACCTGAAAAGTTTTTAATAACAGTGGTGACGCTGATGATGATATGTCCTTAGATGTTGAATCAGATGGCTCATTGAGACAGCTGAGTGCTCAATCTTCCTAGTCTTTGAATTGCATGGGAACCACTTAGAAATTGGGGAATCCAGTCTTGGTCAACAACTGGTATGAGGTTTTGGATACAGTTGTAGGGGCGGGTGACAACTCTCCATTCCAAAGAAGTGATCAGTTGATGAACCTGGGTGTTCAAATTGGAATTCGATGGGAAAGAAATAGTGTGTTAGCTCGGGAACTAATTACTGAAGCAAATTCTACACGTGAAATTGAGCGCTCGAAGCTGATGGCAAGTCTAGAACAGGGTGCGCCAATGGTAACCTGGTTTGATGGTTAAGACTGTGGTGGTTTGAACCCCACGTCTTGGGTTCTATACCCACCGGCGGCACGCTTGCCTTTCAAAAAAAAGAAAAAAAAGAAGGCAGCCTTGGAAGTCTAGAACAGGGTGATTTGGTTCCCAATGAATGAAATCCAAATCTCTCCTGGAATTGCAGAGGTTTTGGCTTTGCTAAGAAGAAGGCAGCCCGTAGAAGCTTGGTTACAAAGTACAAGCCTGGGATCTCCCTGATTCAAGAAACCAAACTGTGTGATATCGACCCTTTGCTTGTTAAAAATACCTGGTGTAGAGATACTGCTGATTGGGAGTTTGTTCAATCCTTTGGCTATTCTGGTGGTATTTTAACAGGGTGGGACAAACATATTTGGGAGCAGATTGTGTTGCCTGAAAGGTGTGTTTTCTTTATCTATTCAGCTCAAATCTATTGCTACTGGATGGTGTTGGTATTAAACAAATTTGTACGGCCCTGTTAATAGTTGTTATTATAGTCAATTTTGGGAGGAACCAGAAAGTATTGCTTGCATTTGGGGAGAATGTTGGCTCATTGGAGGGGTTTTTTATGTGATTAGATATTTGGAAGAGAAAAAAAGGGTGGGCATCAGAAACTATAGAAGAAGAGAGTTTAATGATTTCATCCCAGGAGTATGACTTTGTTCTCAAAGGGGTCATTCACTTGGTGTACTAATCAAAGACAACCTTCTATGTCCATGATAGATAGATTTTTAGCTTGTAGAGCTTGGGTTGAGAAATTCCCTGATTTAAATGAAGTCTTGGTAGACAAATTTGGCTCAAATCATCATCCTATTCTCCTCAAACCCAGTGGTAGTTCTTCAGGGCCCAAACCATTTAGTTTTGAAAGGATGTGGTTTGAACTGGGAGACATTAAGAAAGCTCGGGAACCCCTTCAAACCCAAGGCAGACCTGGGTTCAGTCTTTGGCATAAGCTGTAATCTTGGAAATCTTTCCTCAAATATTGGAAAATTGCAGCTCCTCATTAACAACAGTCTCTCTCCATAACTTTAACTTTGATCTGATGAAGAAGAACTGATAATGAATGGGCAGAAAGAATTGAGCTTAAAAAGGAGTTGACAAAACTAGTCAAAAGGGATCATAGTCACTGGAAGAGAAAGTCAGGTACCAAATGGGGAAAAGCATGGGAAAGCATTGAGACTATTGCGGATAGCTTTTGCATAAATTGGCTAACATCAGGAGAATCTCTGATTCCATTCATTACCTCAATACTGAAGGAGTTCCTGTGGTTGATCAGGAACCATGTCAGATCACATTCTTCAGTTCCACACTCAGCTGTACTCTGAAACTCTACATTGGAGACCAAATATTGAGGCAGACCTGCTGAAAACATGGATGCTGTTTCTGCAACTAGTTTGGAGGTTGACATATCTGCAGCTTACATGGTGTTAGCTATGTAAAGCCTGGAAGGTGATGTAGCTTCAGGACTTGATGATTTCCCAAGTGATTTATTCCTCAAATGCTGAGATTTTACGAAGTAGATATTATGAAGGTAATAGAAGACTTCACCAATAACAAGTTCTTGGATTGGAGGCTGAAGACAACTCTAATCTCACTGATTCCTAAACTCAAAGAGCCTTCTCCCATTATGTATTTCAGGCGAATTAGTCTCCTGTCATCAGTCTACAAAATCATTTCTAGATTGAACAATGTTTCCTCTTATCAGTTTGCTGGGATTGGTAGTAGATAACTTATTGATGGAGTCCTAATTGCCAATGAAATTATTGATTCTCGAATTAGAGAGGGCACACATGTTTTAATGATCAAAGTAGACTTCTACAAAGCCTTTGATTCATTTTCTTGGTGCTACTTACATCATATGCTGATTTCATTTAGTTTTGGTTCCAAATGGAGAAGTTGGATTCAAAGCACGCTTCCACAACCTCCTTTTCCATTGCTTTTGATGGATATCCAGTGGGTCACTTCACACCCTCCAGAGGACTGAAGGATTGACTGCTCTCCAATGCTCAAGAGCTTGGGATGATCAATGGCTTCAAAGCCTCCAGTACCCTCACAACCTATCTCGACCCTTCAATATGTTGATGATGCAGTGTTTTTTATTGATGCATGCTTAGAAGAAGTGTTGGTGGTCAGATATATTTTACTATGGTTCGAAGTATGCTCAGGACTAAAAGTCAATTTTCTAAGTCCCAGATCTTCCCTGTGGGTGATGTGTCAGAGATCAATGAGTGGGCCAACACTCTGGGTTGCACAAAAGGTGTTTTTCCTTGTTCTTACCTTGGCGTCCCACTTGGTTCCCAGTTTAGAAACATTAAAGTTTGGGATGACGTAATTGATAGAATTGAATCCAGGCTTTGCACTTGGAAAAAGAAATTCATTTCCAAAGCAGGAAGAGCACCTTGGCAAATGCATGAGGAGTTTTCTTTGGGGATCCTCTTCTACCTCTAGAAAACATCATCTCCTTAATTGGAAAAGAGTGTGTCAACCTAAAAGCCAAGAAGGTCTGGAAATTAAAAGAATAAAGGAATTTAATAGAGCTCTTTTACCCAAGTGGATATGGCGATTTGGTGTAGAAATTAATTCACTGAGGAGGGAATTGATTGCTAAGAAATATGGTGCTACTCTTGATTGGTTTACTCAAATACCTTCTAGCTCTTATGGATGTTTGATGTGTAAAGGCATCATGAAGCAAAAAACTTATATCCAAGACTGCATCTCCTTTGAAGTTTGTAATGGATAAAGGATTAAGTTCTAGGATCACAGGTGGATTGGTGACGCAACACTCATGGTTGCTTTTCCAGCTAACTACAATGCATCTAATAACAAACAACGTAAGGTGAAAGAATTTTGGGATGTTAAAACAAATGGTTGGGCATCCAACCTCAGAAGAAACCTTAATGATTGGGAGCTTTCTCAGATCTATCAACTTATGGTCATCGTTGACCAAGCGTCCCTAGATAGTGAAGAAGATAAATGGCTTTGGAATGGAAAAGAAGGGGACTTCACCGTCATAGATTGGTATAAAATCCTTGCACCAACCTCGCCTTCCTCTGTCCATGAGCAAAGAATATGCAAAATCTAGATGAAAGACATCCCTCCTAGAGCCACCTTTCTCATATAGATTGTGATTCTTGGCAAAACACTCATTGTTGACAACATCAACAAGAGTGGAATGACTATTCCCAACCATTGTGTTCTATGTAATCAGGATGAAGAGTGTATTGATCACCTTCTTCTCCTGCCCATTAGTTCATATGCGGTGGAAAATGGCACTTGCAGAATTCCATTGCCAAGCCTCATTTGCTTCATTTTTATTGGACATGATTAAGTTTTGGTTCTCCCCTTCTTCCCCATCCAACATTTCTCCCTTTGGTAAATGGGTGTGGAAAATGATTATTCATGCCTTGTGTGGATCTTATGGAGAGAAAGGAATAACAGGGTCTTCAACAATGTTTCCAAGTTAGTGGATCAACTTTGGATTGATATTAAAGTGACTTTGTGGCTCTGGGCTTGTAACTGGGACAAATTTAGAGACATCCATTTTTCTTCTTGTATGTTTAACTGAGATTGTATAGTGCTAAATAGTAGCTCTTGACTATTCCTGATGTATACCCTTTGTGGGGGACAGTGGGTTTGTCATTGTTTTCTCTTCTCCTTTTATTTTCCCTTCACATAGATGAAATCTATATAATAGTTTGTTTTGCTGATAAAACAATTCATTCGCTTGTAGGTCAATATTGTTGCGGAGAGGTTTTCTTATTTTATGTAATAACTTATGGTGTTAGTTAGCCAGCCATGTGGTGATAGATAAAAATTGTTTGATGTAATTAATTATATAAGAATAAAAAGGGTGTATCTACTCACGTATCAACTATCAAGTGGAGCCGTGAGACTACAACCTTGGTTATTTATGCGGCAATTAATTGCCGATTAATCGGCGATTTAGTGTAAATCGGGGGTAGACCGATCCAAACTAGGTATTTATTGGTTGGGTTTAGCGGTCACCGATTAATCCGAGAGAAATCAGTGAGTTAGCAAAAAATTGGTGATAAATCGAGATTCATGTTGGGTGGTGGTGGTTGTTGCTCTATAATGTGATGTTTTGGACATGATTACATAATTTGTTCTATAATATGACTTATTGCTCTGTAACACTTATCTTATTAATCTTTATTGTCAAGATATGTTATTTATTATAATTTACATTAGTGAGGGTATAAAAATGTGTACTTTGAAAAAGTAAACCAATTAAATCCGATTAATCCTTGATTAATCCGCTCAATCTTAAATCTGCCATGGACCGTGAAGGGTTCGTTATCCACATTGACTACATAGACTACATACATTGGTGTGTATCGATAGTATAACTACACTGTAGACATATACGGTACTACTGTGGATAAACACATGGAAAATTAGGCCCATAGATAACTGAAGTGGGCTTAATATTCCAACTATTGCTAACCTTTCGAAGATATGTGAAAAAATTGATGATTTAAATATGGAGTGTCCGATACTAGTATCCGACACGATAAATGTCTGATACCTTTTTTTTTGGGTAAAAATAGAGTGTCCTTGTTAAATGGGTTGAACTGGGTAGCTTGGATGCCTTGGTTCATTTGTAAACAATGTTTTGATTATGCAAGATATTTCCTTTTGTCAGCACATTCTTGCTGTTGAGGAGGTCATTAAAGTTTTCCAACCATTTGATTTTATGATGTGCTTGCTTAGGTTATTGCTGTTTGACTAGGGTGAAGATCAATGGCCATTAAATAGTCTGGGATAGGAATATTTGAATGAAAAAATTAATCATATAACCTAAAGTTTAGATATACAAGATTGCGAAAAACAGGGTTAGGATCATCAAAGCACATAACTTTCATATGGAGTGACTGATTATAAATCAAGAAGGTAAACCATTTTGTAGTTTGATTCTCTATTTTCTGTAATTTCACCTCGTTATAATTTTGGCATTCTCAAATCGGACAAGGGCCTAGGAAAATGTAAATATTGCTGTTAAATTTTCTTTTAAACTTATTTTTGTTTGCTCTTGCCTTATGAAACACAGATTGTACAGTTGACAGCTTCTGGTGATTTTGAAGAGGCCTTGGCTTTGTGTAAGCTACTTCCACCAGAAGATTCAACCCTTCGAGCAGCAAAGGAGGGATCAATTCACATCAGGTCAGTTTTTTTTTTGGTTTATTTATTTATTTTGTAATAGGGGGAACATGTGTGCTGCATGTCCCCATGAGATGACATTAATCAAGGGTGTTTGCTTTTGCCTAAAAAAAAGGTAATCTGCCACTGATTCAAACAACTAGATCTACCACATCATCTTCATCATCGGGCTTCACAATTCGATTAATGACCTATGAGGTCTATCCATCGGCAAAACATGGCCTTTTTCCTTAGGATGTGATTTTGATTCAGATCACTCTAGTTACGATTGATGTGATTTATTGGTGGTGAAGCATTGGAGGTGATTGTGGAAACCTTAGAACTCAATTTTCTTGATTGGAGGTTCAATTAAAGACCTCCCCTTGGCAAATACCCTCGTTTGGGCGCAAAGTCTTCTGAATGAAAGACCTTCCTTATAGAGCTAATTTTTTGATGTGGACAGTGGGACATTGGAAAATTCTTACAGTTTACAACCTGATTAGGTGAGGAAATTCTCACCTAATGTTGAAGAAAGTTTGGACCATTTTTTTTCTCTTACGCCTTCAACAATTAAATTTGGCTTACCATTTGCTCCCAAGCAAATTCTCACCCCCACTACTCAGTCCTTCATTGGGCTTGCTCATGGCATAGGGACAACCTATCTTTAAGAGGCGGTTGGTTGTGGAGTAGGCTCCTTATTGCTTCCCTATGGGGCATTTGGAAAGAGAGAAACACCATGATTTTTAAGGGGTCCAAAAAGTAACTATCTGTGCTCATCAATGACATCAAATCCCTCCTTTGGCACTGGGGTTACACTTGTCTGGTGTTAGATGAGTCTCCTTTTCACCTATGCTTGATTAACTGGCTTAGCATTTTCAATATGTAACTTTTTTTGCTTTCTTTTGTAATTTGTCTGCTTTGTGACTGACTCAGTCACTTGGCACTGTTGTATTGTTCTTCCTTTTTCTCTTTTTAATGAAATGCCTGCTGTTTTGATAAAAAAAAGTTTTGCTAACTGAATTGGAGCGTTGCTTATCTCCTTGTCGTTGATGATACTTTGTTCTTTTTGGATGATGATAGGGGTTAGGTGGAGAACTTTAAGTACATTTTTTTGGGGCTCATTTTCTAGTGTTCAGGGTTGAAAATTAGCTTATCCAAAAAGTGAGGTGTATCGAGTTGTGGAGGATGCTAATAGTGGTATGAAGGCAGAGATTTTGGGCTGTCAAGTGGGGATTCTACTGGCAATATATTTTCGACTTCTTTGGGGAGCAAAGAATGGGTGTAAGGATTTATGGGATCCGGTGGTGGAAGCAATAGGGAAGATATTGGCCATATGGAAAACAAAGTTATTACTAAAGAAGGAGACTTGTTCTTATAAGGAGTGCCCATCTATTATGTGTTGTCCTTCCAATTGCCTTCTTATGTTGCCAATAGAATAGAGAAGATGATTAGGAATGACATTTGGTGTGGTGGTGGGGAAAATAGAGGATTTCACGTTGTTAACTAGGAGTTAGTGCGTCTTCCTAAAAAGGTGGGCGGTCTTGCTATTCGGCCCTTAATTGTTGATGAGTAAAACCTTCTAATGTAAGTGGTTATGCATATATGTACAGAAAAGATAGTTTGTGGAGGAAGGTGATTCAATCAAAATACGATAAAATGGGAGTTAATTGGATTTCGAGGCATTCAATGAGCTCTTATGACACTAGTACATGGAAAAAAAATTCTAATTTTAAAGGGGAGTTTCTCCAAGGGGTTGAGGTGGTGGTAAAGTTAAGTTTTTGCATGACATTTGATGGGGAATGAATATTTCAAAGATAAATTCCCAAGATTTTTGTTTTGTGTGAAAGGAAATGAAATTTGGCAGCCGAGTTTGCAGGTCAGATTGATGGCACCATGAGTTGGACTTGTCACCTTTGAAGGAACTCTCTTTCTATGGGAGAATTGGGTGAGTATGTTGTGTCCGGTATATTTGGGAGGAGTGGTTTTAGGTAGTCATGGATAGAAGCTTCTCAGTTTCCAAGTTGGCCATAGATCAATTGCCAATTAATGCACGGATGAAGTTTTTTTTTGAAATTGGTTCAGACGAAAAGAGTCCCACCTAGAGTTTCCTTCTTTATGTGGCCAATGTGGTTAATGGTTGGAACAGGATTCCATCCAAAGTGGAGCTAGTGTGAAGAGGAATGGAGTTAGATGCAATTGTTCCTTATGTAAGACGTCTTCTGAGATAGGTAAAAATCTTCTTCAGCATTGTGATTGGGCGAGCGCAATCTGGAGATGCGTCATTGTTTTTTTTTTTTGGGTTGCATTGGGTTATGTTGGGCTTGACGGAGGAGGTGTTGAAGTCATGGAAAACCCCGAACCAGCTAACTACCAAAGGAAAGGTCGTATGGAAATTGATGCCATTTTCTGTTTGTTAGGTGGTATGCTTGGAATGTTGCAAAATATTTGGGATAAGGTCTCAAACAAGGAGCAAATCATTATGAAGATTTTGATACTGTTGTGGAGTTGGTCGTCTCATTATCATTCTCTTAAAGGGCCATTTTTCGAGTCTTCGTATGTTAATTGGAATGCGTTGATTTTGGGATCAAATGGCTTTAAAGATCACCTGGAGTTATAAACAAGTCCCATTGATATAAACAACTTCTACCTTAAAAAGGAAGCAGTAGAATATCTGATCAGCCAACATGGGTTGTTGAACCTTTTCTATATTTCTTTAGAGGGTTCTCATGAACTGACTGCTTTCAGATTTGTGCTTATGTTGCCGTTGGAGCCAAGACTCAGAATTCAGGGGATTCATTTTATTCATATGGTCAATGTAACTATTTAAGACATTCCAGAGGCTCAAACTTTGTTTTGAAAATTGGAATAGAGAGGTGGTGTGCACAATAAAGGTAAAATGAGGCTTTGTGAGGAGTCATTGCTTATTAGACTGTCGGATAGGAAGAGGATACTGTTGTGTTGGAGGAAAGTGAGGTCAGCGGGATCAAGATCATAGTCGAACTAAAGAGGTTCATGGTGGGGGTGGGAGGGTGGAGATGTACTCTATTGGAAGCCAACAGTAGATTAATATATATAAATAAAGGCCGAGTGGATGAATTAATCTTTTCATGCTTATTCAGGAAGACTTTCATTCTCGTTGGTGTTCAGAGATCTTTTTGCCGAAGTGTCATAGACAGTATTATCCTATTCAGAATATGGTGGGGTATTTGATTTGCTAGAAATAAGTGGCATTCTGAAGGAAGAGTGGATGCTTGAGGAGATTTATATGTCAAACATGTTCTGTCGGGCCAGATGTAACTTTTGCAGGGACTTGACTTATGGTTTGTTTTTGTAGTAGGGGAAACCTTTACAATAACTACTTACTTTGTATTTGAATTTCATGGGACTTTCCAAATCATTTGTTATATTAACCCAAACTTGATTTTTTTGTTCTTTCTCTTCCCTCCCTTCTCACAATGCGTTGCCGTTGCATTTGTGTTTATAATGGGTGATGATCTCACCATGGAGACCAACCCCCAACAATTAAGCTTATCCTGAATTTTTTACAATATGAATTGCAGTTTTCAATTAAATGTTGTAGCATTTGTGTTTGTAATGGGTGATGATGATCTCACCATGGAGACCAACCCCCAACAGTGCTTATTCTGAATTTTTTAAAATATGAGTTGCAGTTTTCAATTAAATGTTGTATTGTCCATAATTCTTTACTTTTAACACTTGTATCTGTGAGAGAACTAATTTTTAACTATGTTTGGTTCAGATATGGGCATTATCTATTTGACAATAGCAGCTATGAGGAAGCGATGGAACAGTTTTGGGCATCTCAAGTAGATGTTACATATGTCCTCTCTCTATACCCAACTATTATTCTCCCCAAGTCATCAGCCATTTCTGAGCCAGAGAGAGTAGCTGATTTTGCACTGGATACTTCATACCTCTCAAGAGCTTCATCCGACATATCAGATGAACTAGAATCACCACCACCACGACCACCTCAGCTAATGGAATCTGATGGGCTTGAGTCCAAAAAGGAGAGCCACAATAGCCTCATGGCATTGATCAAGTACTTGCAGAAGATGAGATATTCTATAATTGAAAGGGCCACTGCAGAAGTAACAGAGGAAATTGTTTCAGATGCTGTGGGACAGAGTAGTTTATCTTACAACGTCAGTAGATTGAAAGTTCCAACTAAGGTAACTGTCCTATTTACTTGCATATGTTATGATCAACTAAGCTATACACATCATGCTATGCATATTTCTGTTTTAACATTTGGTGAAATAGGACATTCATATGGAAACAAATTAGTAAGATTGGGCCTAACATCCATTAATACCTGTGTTCGGTTTAAACATGATTCATGTTAACAAACATCTAATTGCTTTTATCAGCATTAGTCAGAAAAGATTCTAACATGAGTCTCTGCGTACTCACATACTATCACATATCTCTATTTTATTTCCTTTAGTATTTCTGAAATTATGAGTGGGTTCAACAGGTAGTGGTTTAAGGCTTGATGTGTATAGCTTCAGTGTTTTTATTTATTATTATTTTTTCTTTAATAAGCTCTTCTAGTATGTGTTTGACTTAAAAAAAGAAGTTATAAGCTCTTCTAGCAATGACAATGAAGAGGGTATGGACTTGGCTGTTGGTAAATTTTGGATGGACCTGAACTATAGTCCAAACAGCGTTGTGTTAATGATGACCCCGAAGCTGCCATGTTGCCATCTGTAGGCATTTCAAATCTGGTGGACAGTTAATTATAGAATGAGACTCGTGTATTCCCCTGGACTCAGATTGTTAAACGAAGACCTGAATATAAATTTACACTTCTTCATTTACCGATAGCCAATTAAATCATCATATAGTTGAATAATTTTGCATGTATGGAGATTTTATTTAAAACCCCAGTTCCACAAGTGCATGATGCAGTTTCATAAGTCTTTAAGGTTATTGTTCATATGGTTCTATGGTCTTGTTGAAGTCATTACTGAGGCACATAAGTCAAAGAATTGTGTTGTTACACTTGGTTATATGATTCCTCTATTTTCTCTGACTTATGTTCTTCAGGGTCGCAGTAACATGCATATTAGCTCAGGTTCTAGGGAATTAGCTGCTGTATTGGATACGGCACTACTGCAGGCTCTGCTTCACACTGGACAATCTTCCGCCGCATGGGAGCTGTTGAGAGGTCCTAACTACTGTGATTTTAAAATATGTGAAGAATTCTTGCAGCAAAAAACACACCATACAGCATTGTTGGAGCTCTACAAGTGCAATGGAATGCACCGTGAAGCTCTCAAACTCCTAAGTCAACTGGTCGAAGAATCAAAATCGAACAAATCCCACTCTGAGCTCAATCAAAATTTCAGCCCGGAAATGATTATTGAGTATCTCAAGGTAAAGTGGTAGGTTAACACATGATGTATATGTTATTTGGATTGAAAATTTTGAGGCAAAACGAAAAAAATCAGATTCGTACACTTGGTGTTTTTGCATAGTTTAGACAAAAAGTGATAGGTTTACAGTAAACTTAGTCTGATTTGCATAACAAACATTTCATATCCATAAGAAAATACATCCCTGACGTGATATAATAAAACTTAATATGATGCAGGTGCATCTAATGCACGTGCCTGCAGGATCAACACTTTTTAGGAATTGTTAGTATTTCCTTTCATTGCATATATTTAGCTTATAAAATATTTTCTTATAGGATTAGTTTCCTTATATTCACAAGTTTCTTTTTCTTATTTTTAAGGGCTATTTGCCATTCGCCCCTCATAGTAAATAGCTATTTATGGAGTACCCCGTCATTATTCACTATTTCAGTCTCCCCAGGACTAGCAGTCAACGTGCCTTCTTTGTTGTTTTCAAAATATTCGTATTTAGATGACTAAAAT
Organism: Berberis vulgaris; assembly: GCA_963556465.1. Classification (NCBI taxonomy): domain Eukaryota; kingdom Viridiplantae; phylum Streptophyta; class Magnoliopsida; order Ranunculales; family Berberidaceae; genus Berberis; species Berberis vulgaris. Next base: position 16,821,730 of record OY747129.1, on the reverse strand, counting down.
ACTCTTCACAAATCAAAGGTTGAGATTTAATGTTTTGTATATTGAACAGCTCGTCTCGAAGAAAACGAAGGGTCCAATTGAAATGAATGTACCTCGAGGAAAATCTAACAATTAAAAAAAACACATCATTTTCTTCCCCATGCCTCCTTCACCTCCTTCTCCCCCTTCTTTCTCCTTCTAAATGACCGCAACCACCTTCTTCATCCCCCTTTTCTGTTTTGCAGCCCTGCCATCACCCCTTCTTCCTCCCTACTCTTTGTCGGGTTGTGCAACAGGGGGGAGGGAGAACGGGGTCGCGGATGGACTGTGAAACAGAGAGGGGGAGGAAGGTGGGGGTGACGGGATTGCGAAACAGAGAGATGAGGGAAGGTGGGGGTGGTAGGGTTGTGAAATAGATGGGGGAGGAAGAAGGGGGGCAGCGGTCATTTACAAAAGAAGGGGGAAGGAAGAGAAGAAGGCATGAGGAAGAAGATGATGTGTTTTTTTAATATCTATGGGATTTTCCTCGAGATACGTTATCATTGAACCTTTGATTTTATTCGAGATACAAAACATTTTGTTAAGGGTATTTTGGTAATTTAAATATGGACATTTTGAAAACAAACGGTCAAGGCACGTTGACCGCTAGTCCTGGGGGAGACTGAAATAGTGAATAATGATGGGGGCAAATAGCAAATAACCCTATTTTTAAATACGTCTTCCTTTTATAACTGTAATCTGTTTAGTTGATTAATTTTGTTTCAAGAGTTAGAGAAGAGCTTATCAAATTGTTTGTGTTGATTTCTATCTCTTGAGTGATCTTGTGTTTGCTTCCACCAGAATCAAGACATTATTAGCATGGAGAAACATGAGATATGATGACTTTTGATCACAATCTTGAAATGTTAAAAGTTAAAATGCTTAAATGTCACACAAGGGTCTGTGTCATTCGTATACAAACACAGGATTGGCATTTTAGTCTGCGTTACAATATGCATCCTTCTTATAAAAAAGGTTGAAATTTAACTATTTTCATCGTTATCTGCATTCAAATGTCCCTTGCCTAATAATTCTGTGATCTTACTATAAGAAATAGGATTGTTTAGGTGTAGGTATGGAGGACCGTTCAAACAAGATGCCATAGGCACATGTTCTTATTTGATTTCATTATCATACAACCGCTCCTGTTAGGTTCAACTTTCCACTTCGAACTTATTAACTACACATGGTAGGTCTTACTTTATCTTAGGAGGTTGGGATTTTTTTATGATTGCAAAGGCTAAAAATATGTAGAGCTATGTGAATGGATTAAATTCTTCAAGGACCGCATTACTCAAATTTTCAATACTTGTCTTTGGACCTTTCAACTTTTTCGTTCACGAGTTTCCATATAAAACCTTGAAATAGAGGAACCCTTGTTGTCAGATCCGAGGTTCCCTCTGAATCACAACAAAATATTTTTGAAAGCATGTTCCAGTGTAATGTTGTGTTCCTAAACCATTTGATCTATTCTACCTGATGTTTTTCCATCTTGTATTGGCTGCTGCAAGTCATTATCATGATTATTACCTAGTTCATTGTCTTAAACTGAACTTGCATTGCCTAAAAGATTTTCTCTAATAAATATACACGCTGCCTATGGAAAATCCTTTTCATGTTGAAAACCAACCTCATCCACACAAAAAAAGTTGGGTACGAATGGGCACCTACTTCATATCCATGTCTTTATGGCTGTTGATTGTGTTCTCGTGATTCACTTTTTTTTTGTTTTTTGTTTTTTGTTTTTTGTTTTTTGTTTTTTGTTTTTTGTTTTTTGTTTTTTGTTTTTTGTTTTTTGTTTGGTGTTTGGTGCAACCCAAAAAGCAATATTTTACGTAGGTAGGATCCCCTACCATTGTGGATGCTCTAAGTTCCTAACTAACTTTGTGTTTTTTCTTATGCAGCCTCTCTGCGGTACTGACCCTATACTTGTTTTGGAATACGCGATGACTGTTCTTGAAAGCTGCCCAACACAAACTATTGAGCTCTTTTTGTCTGGGAATATTCCGGCAGATTTGGTGAACTCCTATTTAAAACAGCATGCGCCAAACATGCAAACCACTTACCTTGAACATATGCTTTCAATGAATGAAAACGGAATCTCTGGAAATCTGCAGAATGAAATGGTAATTGGATATTTCTTTCTCCGCATTACTTACAATTCAATATACTAATGTTTACTTGACTATCTTCTTTGTTTATGCAATATTGTTTAGCTAGGAGTGGTATGCGTGTCTATCAAAGGGGTGTTCGAGCAACTTCATGTAAATATGTATATATATATATATATATATGTTGATGTTTTTATTGGCTCAACTACTTGGTTGACAATATGATTATCATGTGGAGCAAACAATTTCTTTAAAAGCTTGACAGATGACATTGTAAAACAAAAGAGAGCCTATATACACAGGCCATACATCTATGCCAAGCATATAACTCGACAGCCACACTCCAATCTCATTGTAATAATTTCTTCACACTTCACTCTGTTCCAAGTGCTGAAGAATTTAAGTCGATGACCTTTCACATTGATACAATGTGAATGAGTTGCTCTAAAAGCTCAAACTGTTGAGGTATCTTGTAGGAATAGCAAAGCAGGCATAAAGTGTGCAGGAAGACAACAAAGGTCTTTCTCAAATCAGTGAAAATATTGTGGGATTTTTTCCTAGCTCCAAGGGCCTTAGGCTAGGGGACCCCCCTGTCCCCTTTGCTCTCTCTCACATGATTCAAAAGGCAGATGAAATTGGTATCATTAAGGGCTTGAAAGTCAAGTCAAGTCAATCTTGTTGACCAGTTGAAGACTCTTAAGAGAATCCTTCTCTGGTTTGAAGCTAATTCTGGGCTATCACTTAACTTCCACAAATCCTCCATCTTTGGGATTGGGAACATCCCCAACATACTTCAGTTCACTCAGATCCTTGGTTCTGATTCTAAGCCACTTCCCACCAAATACCTAGCCATACTTTTTTTTTTTTGGGGGGGGGGGGGGGGGGGATGATGTCATTGAGAGAATGGGTAAAAGACTGGCCACTTGGCAAACTAAATACCTTTCTAAGGCTGGGAGAGTGGTCCTAATCCAATCCACTCTAGCAAACATCCCCATCTACCTGATCTCTGTGTGCACCGTCCCTCATTTAGTGGCTAAAAAGATGGAAAAAATCTTGAGAGATTTTCTTTGGGGATCCTCTGTTGACATAAAAGCCTTTCATCTCATCTCTTGGAAGAAGATTTGCATTCCCAAAGAAAAAGGGGGCTTGCGGATCAGCCCATTGCCACTTTCAATGCAGCTCTCTTAAGCAAGTGGCTATGGAGATTTGAAACTGAAAACAAGCCTCGTGGAGAGCCCTCATTGCTGACAAATATGGGTCCTGTTTGGATAGCTGGAAGCAAGCAACTGATTATACTTTTTTCGTGGCTGGGGTTTGGAAAAGAATCCCTCCTCTTGTTGATCAATTCTAGCCTCTGGTCTCTTCAGTTATTGGAAGAGGCAACACCACAAGTTTCTGGAATGATCCCTAGAGTGATGTGGGTAGACTTCTGGGTCATCACTATTACCGAAGGTGGTTAGGTGTTTTAATTTTAGAAGAAACCTCAATGAATTGGATATTGAAGGCATGAGCAAAGTCGTTGACTTCCTAAACTCCCAGTCAAGATGCCATTCTTTGGTACGGCAAGAAGGGAGGTTTTTTTTTTATTATTTATTTTTTTTATTTTTTTTTTATTTTTTGTCAATCAAACTTGGCAATTGCATTAAAATGAAAAGAAAAGACGATACAGAGAGAGCTAGTGACGGAGATGGTTAGCTAGCAGACAGAGAAAAAAAACACAACCACAACAAAGCCCTCAGTTAGATAAAATATCCTCTCCCAACTAAAAATACACTAGTGGAAAGGTTGATCGGTGATGATTCCCCAAGTAATACCCCATTGCCAAACCAAAGATTTAATCAAGTTTGTGAGTTGGGTGATGTCTATAGATTTGTCTTTGAAAGTTCTGCCATTTCTCTTTCCAAACCCAGATGGTGGCTAGAAGAACCCTGTCCCACAACTAGTATCCTTTCATTGAAAGCAGCAACCCACTGCTATGGGTGGTTGACAGTTGACTTCATTACATATGAAAGCAACCAGTCTTCTAAAAAAAGGACACGAGAAGAAAATATGTTCCATGGACTCTCATTGGATCTGTCAGAGCACTGTTAGAAATGGTGATGCCCTTACTAACTAATAAACCCACAGTTGAGATTTTACCTTGACCTATGATCCAAACAAAGAAGTTGACTCTAGGGGAAACTTCCCTTTTCCAAAACACCTTATGCTCAAAAGGAGAAGGGAAGGAAGCAGGGTCTGTCTCTCTGCAGTAAAGTGAGTGAGAAGCTTCAGGTGTGAGTCACAGACAGTGAATTTTCCTAACTTTCCATTTCATTTCCACATGTCGTCTCTGTCAATTGTGTCCTGGGTAGCTTCTAGTTACAGAAGCAGGGCCCCCTTCTGAGTTTTAGATCTCAGCTTGGAGAGTTTGAGCTTGTGCCTTGGTAAATTTGAGATACAGTTGTTGATTTCGCCAAATAAAGTCTGTGTTGGACGAAGTAACTCACCTCAAGGCTTCTTGGCGCACCATTGTGTTGCCAGAACAAAATTCTATTACCATTCCCTAGATCCATGGAGATGTGCTCTTTCAAAAAGTTTTTTGAGCTAAGAATATTTTTCCACTAGGAGCACCCATGAGTGGATATTAGCCATTTAGCAAGCAGAATGATTGTCTTCCACATAGCATTCTTTAAGTACCAAATCTTCGTAGCCATTTAGCAAGCAGGGCCTTGTTGAAAAGGTTCAGTCTTCTAATGCCAAGACCACCTTGTTCTTTATGTTTGAAAATTTCACTCCACCTAACCCAGTGAAATCTTTTGCTATGCTGATTAGTTCCCCATCTGAAGTCTGCATACCTTCTCAATATCTTGTTGGATAGAAAGGTGCTCTTAATCAAAGTAACCCTACCTGCCTTAGAGACGTGTTTTGTTTTCCTCACAGTCAGTCTCCTTCTCAACTTATCAATGGTAGGTTTCCAAATTGCTATTCTTTTATATTTAGCTCTCAGAGGAAGGCCAAGATAGGTGGTAGGAAGTAACCTAGTTGACACTGTAGAATATTCACCATTGCATCAATGTGCTAGACATCTCTATAAGATAAAGGTTGGACTTCTGAAAATTTATGCTCAGACAAGAAACTACTTCAAACCAGAGGAGAACTGAATACAAGTGCCTCATACTTTGGCTACTAAGTTCCAATAACAATGTAATGTCTTCAGCATGTTGTAAAATAGGAATGGACTACCATGGGCTCCCACTTGGAAACCCCTGATAAGGTCATAATGCTCAGCTCTAAGGACCATTTGGGTTAGACCTTCAACTACCCAAGATAAGAGTAGAGGTGAGAGGGGGATCACCTTGTCTGATCCCTTTAGATGCTTTGAAGAAGCCTGAGCTGATATGATAATTGTCCTTATCCAAACCCTGTTCTCAACAGTATATATTCAAGGAATTGCCAACTGACAGTGTCACAAGCTTGTAGATTGCTTTGAAAAAATCAAGCTTGCAGATCAGGCCAGGCCTGGTAGACTTGTGCTTTTTCCCCTCCTCTTACCGTGTAGGAGTAGGACATCACTAACCTTTACACCTTCCCGAACGTATAGAGTAGATGGCCCAACTACATAATTTTTTCTTGGTTGGTGGGTTCCAAACCTTTTCCTTTTTTAATAACCCATTTACATTATATTTCATATGTCAAGTAGGTGAACCTATGGGTCCTTAGTAGCGTTGACAAAGAACAAGAGCCATTCTACAGCCAAGGATGATGCCAAAAACTTACTGAGGTCCCATCTCAAATTTGATAGCGAATTGCATGCATCCATTACATCATATACGATTCGGATAATACCCCTAAATACCCGAGACCTTACTTACAGCCATACCCAGTGTGCCCTTAAGTCAGATATGGTGGGTGGCCTCATTTTTTGTTGGAGCCCAGAGGTCCAGCCAGTCTAAAATCACTAAGTTCATTGGCAACAAGAGGACCATCAGTTAGTTGTCTTCCTTACACTGCAGCTGACTGATGGGGGGAACCAGAGTATGTATGTGGGCTTTGAGTTTCACTGCTAGGAACTTGGAGATTATCTTGCACACTGAAGATATGAGGCTGATCGGTCTGAACTGAGAAATGCTCATGGCCCTTTGATCTTAGGAATGAGAGAAATAAGAGTTAGGTTCAATCTCCAATCCAAGAATTGCTTGCCACAGGTTCAATCTTCAATCCAAGAATTGGTTGCTATTAAATTTTGCAATCACCTCCATGAATTTTGATTTGACTGTGTCCCAGCATCTTCGAAACAAATCGACTGGGTGCCCATCAATTCCTGAAACAAATTCTTCTAACTCTTTTAGAGCATTGACTACTACTAGCTTTAAGATGTTGGAGTCCCGAGAATCACTACTTTGCAGATCTAAAGTATTAAAAATTACTCCTGAAAGCTTGGGTCTCCACTATTCGTGAAACATGGTCTTGAAATGTTGCAATCAGCAATGACTGCATCTTGAGTTTGGATCACTGGGTTTTTCAGTGGGGAGAATGTTTGCAATCCTCAATGGGGAATCTGCAGAGCTCTATACCGACAACTTCATGGATCAAGCGTTTTTCCTCCCAAACTCAACTTCGTCATCTGGACAATATTACAAGGAAGAGATCCATCTGTGAACAGTCATCTGTGAAGTCTCAAGAGAAAATTCATGACAATCCCAAACCATTGTGTTCTTTGCAACAGCCAAGAGGAGACCGCTGATCACATCCTCCTTGAATGTCCATTTGTTCAGCAGGTGTAAAAAGCTATTCTCAATGAATTCAATACTGCTAGGCCAGTTCAGGGTCCTTTTCATGAGTGGTTGACTGTATGGAAAGTGAACAATCTTTCTGCAATGGGAAAGTGGATATGGCACAGACTTATTCACTTCGTTCTTGGGGTCTTTGGAAGAAAGGAATAGAATAATTTTTTTAAGATACTGGCCTAACATCATATGAATGCTTTTTGTTCATCAAAGAACACATATAGCAATGGGGGTCAGCCCATAAGTCCATAACAATACTCCTTTGGCAACTTCACTCCTTTGGACAACTGCATGTTCAGCTGGGATAATCTCTTTGATTTGTAGATTCTTTTTGTACTATCTAGTTTCTAGCTCCGTGTCTTTTCCTTTGTTTTTGTTGTGAGCATCTCACTCACCTCTTTACCTTTTTTACTGAAATGTCGTGAGTGTTTGATCTCAAAACAAAAAAAAATTATCTTGTAGGTATAACAACGGAGGGTGTATAAAGGCGAGTGATAGGCGGGTTTTTCAGATGATGCAATTATTGCCCTTAGAGCATCTCCAATTGTAAAAGTTAAAATGTGGGATGGTTCATCCCCCATTTTAATCAAAAGCAAAATTTAGGGGTTCTCTATTTCTTCATCACTCCAACCACATCCCCTATTTTAACTTTTTCATCATTATTTTAATATATCTTCAACTTTTCTATACCAATTTAATTTCAATTATACTATTATTAATTTCAACTTAATATAATTATACTATTATTAGTTTCTATTATATTATTATAATATTATTAAATATATACTATTATTAATGTCAACTTAAATATATAATATTATTAATTTCAATTATACTGTTATTTAGATACTTTTTTAATTATACTATTATTAATTTCAACTTAATTTAAATTTGACTAATTAAAAGATTTGGGAGTTTAAAAAAAAAATAGTATTAATAATTAGTATTAAAAATTAGAAAATCAAATATTTGGAATATTTTATTACTATTTTAGATATAGGGGATGGTTTGGTTCCCCTTAAAGGGGATGGTTTAGGGGATTGATTGGAGGAAGAAATTTCTCCATGAAACTTGGCTATTTTAGGGGATTGATTGGAGATGCTCTTATGCGTGGTCTGTTTTACTGTTTGGGATTTATGGTTCATAATTCACCACTTCAATCCATCTAATACTTGATATCATTGTTGTCATCCCAGTTTAGTAGTTCTTTATGAATTCTAAACTCTTGCTTCTTGATTTCTTGTGTTTAACAGGTGCAACTGTATCTCTCTGAAGTACGTGAATCATATGATGATTTGAATTCTCAAAAGAAATGGGATGAAAAAGTGTACTCCCCAACCCGGAAAAAGTTATTGTCGGCATTAGAGAGCATTTCAGGATATAACCCAGAAACTTTGTTAAAACGTCTCCCAGATGATGCTTTGTATGAGGAGCGTGCACTTCTGTTTGGGAAACTTAATCAACATGAGCTTGCCTTATCTTTATACATCCACAAGGTACTTTTCTCCTTCTATCAAGTTTATTTGATTTCTCTAATATAGGTGAAGTAGTCCCTTTGTATACTTGCACGCAGAAACATGTCTTTGATGAAAAAACTTGAAGCCATTGTCATGAAGTTTAAAAATAATATGCTATCATTTGATTATGGGCGCCAGAACTTCATTGATGAAAACGGTTGGCTAAACAAATGAGGAGACCAATGCTAAGATTCAAAGGTATTTAAACCCAAACCTAGAATGGAGCAGCTATCAGGGCATATAAGCCTCATTTATAAACATAAGCCTAAGAATAAATATATAATTCTTTACACCATTTTGACAAGAACTCCATTCCTCATGGGGTTGTTAGTTAACACCATTTTGATACACAGTGCTATGCACTTTCCAAGAATCAATGCCTACAATAAATTATGATATTGAAGGCGCCGAAATTATTGCTTTTCTTTGTTTCATTTTACTAAATTAATCTTATGCCTTAATGTAAATGTAGAAGTTGGAAAAGAAAAGAAATGATAATTAAAGTGAAGTTGGTAGTCCTCACCGTAAATTCTTGCAACTTTTTAATCCAAGTTTTTTTTAGAGAAGAACCTGGATATACTTTAGTTTGTTTATACCAATTATATTTCCTTGACATTTTCTTTTGAGAAAAAAATAAGATTTTGTTAGGTCCATTTGAGGGAAAATTTGCCCATAATTTTTTTCATGATTAGCCCCTCACATAGGTTGGAAAACAGTTTTTCAGGTCCACTTGATTTTCCTTTATTATCTTTTCTAATTTTTTCTCCGACCCCGCCCTTACGCAAATTAATTTTTAGGTAAGCGTGGAAAAAAACTCTTAAACTCGCATAGTTTAAAGCTAGATTGAACTTAAGACCGTTTGTAATTGTAACAACGAAATCCAATATACGATGAAGTTTTCATTATAGTGTCATTTACACAACGAACCCTGAAGTCGGTGGACAATTACAATTTCTCTTATGAACTCAAAAAAATTACATTTATTACCTTTTTTTAATAATATCAACCTTGCCCATATTAAATAACTAAACTACATATACATTTTCTCCCCTCTACCAACTACATAAATTCCTACTGAAAATTTAAATCTCACCTACTATTTATCATTAGAAATTGCCCCAATTTGAGATTTTATTTTTCATTTCTTTTATCTTTATTTGTTCGTTTTCTTTCTTTTAAAAAAAAAGATCACATATTATCTACAACAAAAGCATATCATTCTCAAGAAACAAATATTAAAATTTTTTTTTCTTATTATGTCCCAGAGATTCAAAAAAGAAAACACCATCACATTCAAAATTGTAACATTTAAGGTTAAAAAACATAAAATTATAAATCCAAAATAGAATTATTCAACGATATATTACATAAAAAAAATTAATATGTTTAAAGTCTAATCAAGTGGGTAGTTTCAAATAGGGTTGGGCAAGTACGGGTAACCGGCCCAAAGTGTAAAAACCGAAAACCGGACCGAGAAATTTGGGCCCGTGTTTATGAGGCCCGAAACCGGACCGAGTTGACTGGTTAACCGAGGTCCCGGTTAACCGAATTTCGGGCTGGTCTCGGTCCTAAGAGCAACATCCAATTGGATACAATTCATGGTGAGACACTGAGACAAGCAACATCAAAAAAAAAATCTCTGAAGAATCTCAGATCTGATCAAGATCCGAGATCAGGTCTGATCAAAGATCCGAGATCAAATCTGATCAAGATCCGAGAGTCTGATTCAGTTGAATATCTGATGAGCTTTGAAGAAGAATCAAGAAATTGTTTACAAGATTCTTTCCAGGGTTTGAAAGAACTGAAGATAGATGGGTTGGTGAACATGAAGAAAATCGTCCATGGTCGCCTCAAGTTTGTTAATTTGCCTCCTCTCGGAACTAACAGTACTAGTCCTTGTTTTCAAAATCTCAACTCTTTAACAATTTGGCGTTGCCCCAAAAGCTCATCTAATCTCAGATCTGATCAAGATCCGAGATCAGATCTGATTAAAGATTCGAGATCAGATCTGATCATTGCTTTCCTTCTTCTGTGTTCCAGAGTGTGGATGATCTGACCAGAGTGGGGAAGGGAGGGGAGAGGGAGACGGCCTCCGCTGTGAGAAGAGAAGAGGCGTCCGCGACTTCGCCTCCGCTGTGAGAAGGGAGGGGAGAGGGAGGTGGCTTCAGATCGGCCTCCGCCTCCGCTGTGAGAAGAGAGGGGAGAGGGAGGCGGCCTCAGATCGGCCTCTGCCTCCGCTGTGAGAAGAGAAAAGGCGTCCGTGGCTTTGCCTTCACTGTGAGAATGAGAAAACTGTTTTCCTCGCCATTTAGAATTTCTGGAGAATGAGTTGAAGTTGAGGGGGAAAGAGAATTAGTTAAGTGAAGAAGTCGGGCCGGGCCGGTTACCCGACGGGCTTCAGAAATGGAAACCGAGGCTCGGACCAGAAACTTCGGGCCGGGTCGGGCTTTTAAAATCGAAATTTTTTAATTAATTAAAATCGATCCGAACCGACCTGATCGGTTCGGTCCGAGTTTTCGGTCCTAAATGCCCACCCCTAGTTTCAAATAATATGCTGCTTAAAGAAATCACTCAACTGCAATAATTTTAATTTTTTATTATTGAAATAAACAAAAGTAAAAATAAGATAAAAGAAAGGGAAAAATAATCTCAAATCAGGGCAATCTCTAATTATAAGTCATATGTGGGATTAACCTATAAGTAAGAATTTTTCTAGTTGGTTGAGGGGAGAAAATATAAATGTTTGATTATTTAATATGGGTGAAGTTGGTATTATAGAAATTTAAGGCAGAAAATGTAACACAGTTTGAAAAAGCAAGGTGGTAAATGTAATTTTTTTGACTTCGTGGAGAAATTGTAATTATCCACCTACTTTAAGGTTTGTCATGTAAATGACTTGTCATTATACCTTTCATTTTTTTTTTTTAATTTATCGTTTTTCTTTTTTATAATATCATAACATCTTAACTATGTAATTTTTTAAAATGAAATCAATACCATTAGAAAGTTGTGCGTTAACTTTACAACTTATTATGGATTTATATCGTTATAATTTTTTAAATCAAGAATTACCCTTTAATAACAAATTGTTTAAAGTTTGTATTTTCTTATTTGTAAACTAGACTTTTATATGAAGAAAATTCGTTTGCACCCATAGCTTAATATTGAAAATTACGATAACAACCTTTGTTAAATTTCTTTTCACAACAATCCAACATGATCTTCATAATGGTTGTGATTGTTTTATAATTTATTGAACCCATTACCTACCATAGAATGTTATAAATATAAAATGCTTAATTTTTTAATGTTGTGTATGAAACATGTAAATCAGAAAATTAGTTTTCGAGTATAATTGTGTGGGTGCAATCAAAGACTAAAATTTTTTTTATCCAATAAGGTAGTCTTCCTTGTCATTTTTTTCTAGGAAAGTTATCTTCATTACAAAATGATTTTTTGATTTATCAAAAGACCCTTGATGATAAAGAGCGATACACATAATTAATTGGACGTCCCTCTTAGAGCATAAACCTTTCAACAATAAGGATGGTCTAAACCTATCTACAATAATGATGGTATAGATATACCTTTTCACGGAAGGGGTTTTTTTTTATACAGAAACTGCTACTTAACTTCAGTTTTCTAATCAAGAATTGATTTCAATGAAAAATACTTGATTGAACCTATCATTTATAGGAAAATAGATTTGGGAGAGAACTCTCCATTCTTTTTCTTAGGTCATTTGGAGGGAAAGGAATAACATAATTTTTAAAAACAAGTCAGGTCATTTGGAGGGAAAGGAATAACATAATTTTTAAAAACAACTCAGATAGTGTGATAGATATTAAATTGACCTTATGGGTTTGGAGTTACACTTGTATCTTAAACAACTCCCATTTCTCCATTATTATGTTTGATTGGGGAGATCTTGTGCATAAGCTGGACCCGGCTAGGATCAAAACGTTGACCTATGCAACATTTGTGTTGAGCTGGAAAGGTTTTGGTGTTCAAAGAGTGCAAGTCATTACTTATGAATCTCCTCGCAAACGTCTGTCTTAAGTGTGTGGAACACCAACCATTCACACCTCTTTGGGCTAGGCGTATTTCCAGCACACCTCTTGGCACAACCATCACCATTCCTCGAACTTGGTGCCTTTTGTCGACAACATATTTAAATGATGTTTTTTTTTGTTTACCCTTAGTGACCCCCTCACTTAGTGCTAGGTTCCTTTTTGTTTGATGAATATTTCTTTTGTTTTACTTATTGTTAAATTGCCAACTTCTCTAAAAGCTTAAGCTGATAGAGAGTGCATATCTAGCATATATCAAGGTTAGGATCTACGGAACGGGTGGAGTGGACATCTAGTCTCAATACTCCCCCTCAATGCAATGGCTGAAAAATACCGCAGCAATTGTGCTGGGCAAAAATCGAACCTCTGATCTTTTTTGAAGCAAAGCTCTAATACCATGTTAAATTGCCAATTTCTCTTAAAGCTTAAGCTGATATATCAAGGTCGGGATCTACGGAACAGGAGTGGACTTCTAGTCTCAATACTTATAAAAATATTAATAAATAAATTAATAAAAGTGATAAAGAAAAAACAATTCAAAAGGAAACCGAGGTTCTACCCTATATTAGGGACTATACATGACATTTCCCCGCTTTATTTGATATTTTATAGGCACCTTGTTTGATACAGAATCCTTTTCCCTTCCTAGTTTGTTCTGTTGCAAGTTTCTTTCATATTTTAGTAACTCGTTGCTTTGATTTGTGTGAAAAATGACACAAACAACTCATATATTTGTAAGTTTATTTTCTCTTCGCAAAATTTGGTCATTAAAGCTGGTAATGGATGTGTTGCTGATAATTGCAAGAGTACGGTTGTCATATCTCCTCTAAATGTCTTCATATGGAGGATGGTGCAAGGGAGAACTCGTAACTGTCGATAGCCTTTGTATGCATGGAGTCAATATTCCCAATAGGCGTGTTCTCTGTGATAGCATTGAGGAGACAATGGATCACCTTCCCCTGAATATCGGGAGAAGATTCTTGCCTGAGTTCCAGTTTTAATAAGAATATCTGAGGGACCGGATGCTTGACTGGAAATTAGATATTCTCTCCCTATTGGAGGACTAGTTAGAGGAACTCTTTGTTGTGTCATCTCAAAGGAAGGGAATTCAACAGATCTTTTGGGACTCAGACATGTTGAGACTTAAGAAGGTCTAAGCAACAATTGTTAATGTCAGTCAAAGAGTTGTTTTTCTGAAGATGGGGAACTTCGGTGAGGGAAATCAGGGATATCTCTTTCGATAACTTCATTTTAATTGGTCGCTCATTGTTCATAGATAAGTTGTCTTTTCTTTTGTTTGGGTTTACTCAATAGACACGTATTGTTCTCTTTTTTTTATTCCATACTAATATATTAGCATCTCATGTTTTATTCTTAAAATAATATATATTAAGAAAATATTAATGTTATTAATCAATGGAGGAGGAACTGGTGTGCTGAATAGATAGATCAAGATGAGGTGATGGTTCCTTCAGGAGTCGCCCTCATCTCTCGTGCAACCGTCCAAGTGAAGATTCTTAAAGGTGTATTTGTGCTTTTAAATTCTAACATTGAGAACTTTTTAACTCAAAACCCCATACCTCCATGCGGGTTTGTTATGTTTGGACAACATCAGTGGTCATGTATCACTTGATGCTTCATTGTAACATCTCCAAATTTGTTTGGGTTTACTTTTTTAATGAATTCAAAATTGCAAAAAGAATACAGGGAAGCTTCAAATAGTGGGTGAGTGATTGGAGTGCAGGGAACCTCACTCAAGTAAGTGGGGATTGGGCACACACCATCACTTGGATCACATGGAAAGAAAGAACTCAAGAATTTTTAAAGGGAAATCAATTTGTGGTATTGGGCGACCATAGCGAATATAGGAAACAACCTTCGCTTGGAATATTTCATGTTTTCGTGAGATATTTTTATTTGTGTAATAGTCTCTTGTATGTGATTGTTTCTCTCTAGCGAGCTTCTCGCTAAAAGGGGTGTTTTTGCAATATAATTTATGTTTTGCCTGATTTAAAAAATAAAAAATTAGGTGTGGGAATGTGACACCCCGATTTCTGAGGAGGTGGGATGCTAGAAAGGCTCGTAGCCCAGTGAGATGATGTTTGCTCTATTAGCCCAACATCTCTTAGATGGTCATCCAAGTAAAGATTTTTGATATTGGACTTGTAACTCTAACAACAATCCTTTCCAAGTCAACTAGCAAGGGGTGGTGGATGTCCCAACAAGTCCGAGATTCGAATCTATGCAATTAAATCGGAAAACGATCGCAGTGCGGTCCAGGACCGAATTACGATTAAGCTAGATTAATCAGGATTAATCAGATTTAATCGGTTAATTTTTTCAAAGTATATATTTTCAAAATTTAATCATAGTCATAGATTACAAAAATAAATTATAAATCAAAATGATGTAAATTTGTAATTATATAACTTTACTAATTATCTGTCAAACTACTTAAAAAGAAAATAAAAGAAAATTGTAGATTGTTTTAACAGTCAATCTATTAAGACAAACATTCAAAAGCAAAATAAATGCCATACTTAACAGGGAGAACCAACCTACCTATCCCAGTAACCCATGAAGGTAAACCATATTACTTTGCACCGAAGATATTTCTAGAATGGCCACTTTGTATAAAAAAAAGACTCCATATCCAGAGGATTATGTCAATATATTCTAGACCAAAGAATAAAGGAAGTCATGATTGAAGTGCGTGAAAATTGTGTGGATTTGTCGCGCATGATCATAAACTTCCAAAGAAATTGTGAGGTTTAGTTATTAGTGCTCTCAGTCAGAAGTCCAAAAATGTCAAATGCACAGAAAGATGGGTGTTCATCATCAACAACAAGTTCAATCTAATTTGTTCCGACAACAATCAAATGATTCACCAAATTTCATATTACTACAAACAACCTCAATCAACAAGCTCCCATAGTCTATATGAATTCTACACAGAAGGAAGGAGAAGAGGGGAGGCCGAGTGGGATGGGGACTGGGAGGAGAGGGAAGAGGGAAATTAGGGTTGAAGTGGTACATACCTTTTTTATTTGGTTCGAAGGAAGGGATGAAAAGAGTGACTGAGAGACAGAGATCGCCGTCGCCTTCTAGAGCCATAGATCTAGTCGTTGTCTAGAGATCTTCACCTTCTCTCTTCTTCTTGAGTTTAGATTTTTTTTATACATAGCGATAAATAGGCGACTCGCCAATTTTTTGGTGATTAATCGGTGTACGCTAAACCCAACCGATTTCATCCAATTCGGTTTGCTCAAACTCCGAATTGCGATTAATCGGCAATTTTTCGCTGCATTAATAGCTTAAATTTGAACCCCACCATAGCCAATTTATTTATTAATTAAACCCCCTATCTCCATGCGAGGTAGTTAAGTTGATATTGTATCCGTTGTATTAGAATGGGTTTGTACACTAAGCCTGCCTAACAATAGAGGACCAATTGGTTGTGAGTATCCTTCGCAACTATTTGCATTTGATTTTGTATAGATTAGGTATCACACCTGGAGATTGCAATACTTCTAGATAACATGTAGAATGGATATGAAATCATATCAGTTGGATTCTTCACAGGCATTTTTGCCTTCTTACGTGTTTATTTTATTTGATATTATTGTATTATTTTTCTTGTCATGCAATTAAACTTATAAAAAAAATTCAGAAAAAACATATAGGATTGTATTAACACCAAAAAAAGAAGGTAGTGCCCAGTGGAAAAAAAAACACTGGACACCACCTACAAAAGTATACATCAACAACAGAGTGACCTTGGTATCTATCCGCACTCTGCAGGTTAGCTAAATATTTCCTAAAAATCCTATTGTTTCTTTCTTTGCATATAACCCAAACAATATGGAACACTTCCATCTCCCAAATGCAGAAAAGTTAGAAAGACCCTTACTACTGCAATAAATTGCTCCACCTAGAGGATGTTATTGTTGCATTCATGTGGAACTCAACTAAGGCCTTATTCCAGAAATCTCTCACCAAGGGGCAGGAGGTCAAAATGTGATTAATAGATTCTTCAACTTTGCCACACCACACACTGATTGGATAAGGAGGCCGTCTTGATAATATTGTACAAACAGACATCCATCTATGGTTTTAGTAACTTTTGTTTCTGTTGCGTGATAAATGACACAAACAAATTGTATACCATTATCAAGTACATGCTCATATACTTGATACATATTTGAGATATTCTGAATGCAATTTTCATGTGCTATTATAGATGCTAAGTTGATGTTGAGCTTCCCATTTACACATGAGTTGGATCTTAACAATTTCTGAAGTTCTGTTCCATATCCCAGTTTTCCATGCCAGTGTATATACTGAGATAGGTGTTCATAATGTTCTCTTCCATTCTTATTTAAAACTAATGATTAAGTTGTGATAATTCTTCATAGTACAATGAAAACATTTAGAAATTGTTAATATAAGTACTCGTCTTGTATTAATGTAGTGGTTATTGTATTTTAGCTTCTCAATAACAAATTTTACCTGGTAAATTGTAGCTTCATGTTCCTGACTCGGCACTAGCCTACTGTGATCGTGTTTACGAGACTGGGAAGCATCAACCACGGTCAGATTTACATAGCAATATCTACCTGACTCTTCTACAAATTTATCTCAATCCCCGGAGGACAACTAAAGAGTTTGAAAAACGAATAAATGACCTTACATCATTGAAGAAGACTAATAGCCTAAAGATCAGTTTCCTTAAAACTAAGGGTGGTCGTTTAGGTAGGAAAGTCGCTCAGATTGAAGGTGCTGAAGAAGTACGAATCAGCCCCAGTGGTACTGATAGTGGGAGGAGTGATTGTGATGGTGATGGAGATGAACCAAGTGAGGAAGGAGTTTCGACTATTATGACCGATGAGGTATTGGATCTTTTAAGCCGACGATGGAACAAAATCAATGGAGCTCAAGCCCTTAAGCTCTTACCAAAAGGGACTAAACTACAGGTATCAATGAGAAATGTGGAGAGAATTTCTTTGCCCCAATATGGCATGTGCTTTTAGAAGATCATAAAATACTAAAGATATATATTCAAAGTGGTTAATTAGACATAGATGTTACATTTCATTATTCTTCCTCTTAATATCACTTGGTTTCAACACATACAACACATAAGTGCTAATAGGACGACACTTACCTTTTCGCTAATTCATACCGTGCTTCACATTTAGTTTTATGTTTTCTATTTTATTCATAAGAGAACAGATTTGTTAAAGCAGTGAATATAATTGAAAAGTTCATTTATTTATTTATTATTATATATATATATTTTTTTCTTTATCATCCATACTACTTGAACTGAATCTAATTCATCTTTCTTCTTCCACTTGTTCTATTTGTTTGTATGAACAGAACTTGCTTCCTTTTCTTGAGCCTCTACTGAAAAAATCCGGTGAAGCACATCGTAATTTCTCAGTGATCAAGAGTTTGAGACAGAGTGAGAACTTTCAGGTATGTTATACTATTTTCATAATTATCTTTTTTACATATTCTACCACCAGATAATGATATTTTCATCCGGTGAGGTGACAAACCATCACTGCTCGATTTGAAATTGTTTCTCATTATAAATTGTTCATGTTCAAAAACTTAATACACGTTTTCAAAAATGTAGAAGCTTAGCTTGGGTAAAAAAATATCAAGTTGACACGAGTCTTTTATTTATTTATTTATTTATTTATTTATATTAATTTCTGGGTTTGGCTCAATGACAAGTGATTGATCAGATGAAAAGTAATAGATACGTACACATTAAAATGCTATCAAATTAATTAAATCATGTTGCTCCTTAAATTTATTACCAATTTTGCCCTAGCTTGTTAGAGATGGGTATTAGAACCAGGCTTGGTCAAACACTTAGGCAACTAATGGGTTGGCCTAGGGCCCTCATATTTTTAGGGATAAAATTGTATATATTATGTTAAGTTTTCTGATCTCTTGGGAGAAAAGTTTTATTATGCTATTCTTTGTATAAGGGTTAACTTCAATTGCATGTTTTTATGAGGTTTTGAGCTCGAATCCCTACCCGACTTTATTTGGGGCCCCATTTCTTAAGTAACCTAAGGCCCATTGTTTAAGGTTGCCTAGGGCCCCCATTTATCTTGGGCAGGCAGTCACTGATTAGAACCTTGTCCGTATCTTCCTCAGCAAGAAATGAGAAGTAGAGAGCATGAGAAAAAAAAAAATAAGACAACCTTCATTAAAGTTTGAAGTCTAGTAGTTTTACTTTTATATTTCAATCAAGTCTCTGGAGCAGATGAGCATTATGTTCTTGGGGGCATTGTTGGAGGCCAAGCAAGGTGCCAAGGTCAGCCACTAGTGCCTTGGCAAGGCAAGATGTCAGTGCAGCGGAGCCCCTTTGTTTAAAGAAGTGACTGTGCATCTACGACCAACAAGTTTTGTGGATCCATGTTCAAAGTGACATTTGTTTTTCTTTTTTTTACTTAAATTTTTATTTTCCAAAGTCTTCAAACACAAACACTATCTTCTCACTCTTTTAGACCATAAACTCTTCTAAGCGATGAAAAGAACCTAAGAAACTATGAGTTTTCAACTTTGATTTGAATAGGGGTCAGTTTGCATTTAAAAAAAAATCAAACCTAGTGGAACTCAGAAGGGATTTTCCACCTGAATCGTGTTTGGAACCTATTATAACTTGTGGTGGTACAAGGTGAATTTAACATGTGCCGCAAACTAGAATTGTGGGTGAACATATTCATTGCCTTTTTCTAAAGGGTAGATTCTTATTTATTTCAGATTTCTGATCATGTGGAATTGAGTGTGAGAACTGATTAGGTTGTGGTTTGAGTTGTTGGTATGAGATGTTTTCTTTACTTTTCTCAAGTTATCCAAAAGGCACCCAGGGGGGCCTTGGTCGCCCTCCACCTTGACTAAGTTGTAGCATTGCAGTGCTCCAAGCTGGGGCGAAGCGCTTTAAATAAAACGAGCCTTTGGAGCTGTTTTGGACCCTAAGCAACTTTGATGAAGGAGGAAACCTCCATTGGAAATGTATGAATTGTAGTTTTCTTTGAGGAAGGAGATCTCTGTCTTCATCTCTCCTCTCATATTTGTCTCTTTATGTTCATTTCCTTGTGGGTGCATGTAGGAACTTCTATCTAAATTTGAAGCTTAAACACCTAAGTTGGTGATGTTTGAAAATCCTTAAAAGCTGTGGTAAATTTGGGGGTTCAGTTTGTTGAGCATGGATGCCCTAAATAACTTCTCAAAAATGGGGAACAAGTTCTTGTGTAATTTTTTGCGATTCAAATTCAAGTATGCAGGCCATCCTTAAAGATGCATTAGGTAGTCAATGATAAAAAAGAGCTTCTTTGGTGTTGCTGAGCAGAAGGTCCCAAGGATGCTGTTCAATAACACTTTAAAATGGGGGAGTGTTTTGGTAGTTAATTGATGAGAGTTGAAGCATGAAGAAACCTTTGTATTTGATTCAATCCGTGCACCTTGTGGATGAACTTATCTTGCCTGAGTGCCACAAGTGATCACAAGTCTAAGTCTTGAAATAAGTTAAACAAAGCTCAAAGCATTGCTTTGAGTGCCACAACTCTTGCTTTAATAAGTTTAAGGATTAACATGTATATATATATATATATATATAAACTACATATATAAGCTAAATGTGAATGCTAAATGGGAAGTGAAAATAGAAAACTGTGTCCCAAGCCCAAATTCTATATATTTTTTTAACAACTTCTTCATCGATATTTCTTACATTGTATTGAAATAACCTTGCAATTTTTAGTGTGACCACAGTAGGTCATTAGCAAGTCCTAGTTGAACCTTGTTCAGTCCTCAGTAAACTATTGATCTTTATGACAGGTGAAAGATGAGCTCTATAAGCACAGGAGAATAGTGGTGAAAATTGGCAATGATAGCTTGTGCTCTCTGTGTAACAAGAAGTTGGGGACAAGTGTGTTTGCAGTTTATCCCAATGGGAAAACACTCGTGCATTTTGTTTGCTTTAGAGACTCTCAGAGTATAAAGGCTGTTGCAAAAAACTCACCATTAAGAAAGTGGTGATATCAGTTGTTTTTTCTATCAGAAAATCATCTTCCTCCATTAATGTCACGTGGATGAGATTTGTTGTTGGTACTCAGTCACCAGTCTTAAAGGGATCTATGAAGTTTTCCAGCCTCTTGTAAGCTTGCCAGAAGAGTTATCTACCTTCAGTTACAAGTTCGGGAGTACTCTACCTTCAGTTTTGCAAACTCAGGAGTTGCTGCCAGATTTCTGCAACTCGAAGGCTTAGGAGGCACTATTGTGATTTCTGTGAGATAGAAGATTTCTGTTGTCGACTGCAGTTGCACAGCGAAAAGGCATGAAGTGGGCTAGATGACAGGTTGTAGTTGAAAAGGCTTTGATAGACCATTGATTACATGTCTACAACTGACCTGGTTTGCTGTTAAGCTTGCTATATATTGCAAGTCGAACAGCTTTCGGTGTATTTTTTAAGCTGTGGACTTCATTGATATATGTGTGCAAATTAAGTTATGGTTGGAGAGATGTAAATAAAAGAAAATATGTTGAAAATGAAAAGAAAATGACAATGGATTCATGATCATCAGTGATTGATCAATCATTTTGTGAGTGTTTGGAAATGTATAATAATATAAATATTGTTGTATTATCTTTATTTATTTGCTTGGTTTGTTTGTTTTCATGTATAATAATATTACACAACTTGCTTGTTAAAATGTGTTGCTGTTTTGATTTTTTCTTATTTTCCTTGATCATATAAGTTTAAGATCAATTTAGTCGTCTATTCTTAACGACAATACTGCTTTTAGCCCAAATCAGGTGCACCTCAGTGAATCAAGATTTAAAGAGTCAAGAGACTCTTTTACCCATTCTTTGACAACTTGAGACAGTGAACTGTTAGAAGACCCTCCTTTCTCCATACTCAGGTCAGCAGTCTCTTGAACTTCTTTTGCTCTCTTCCTGATATCCTTCCCTTGGTCTCCCTCCATCACCATTCTTATCATTCTCTCTATTTCATCGCGTCGTATAACTCCCTTTGATGAGGACCTGACTGCCACCTTTAGATCCTCTGCGAGTATCCATGCATTCAGATCCTGTTCAGCAAAGAGCGGGTATGCAATCAATGGCACCCCATGTACTATACTCTCCAGCGTCGAATTCCAACCACAATGAGACAGGAATGCACTGACCGAGTCATGACTTAGTATCTCCACCTGTGGCACCCAGTTTTGAGCGACAAATCCTACATCCTTTGTTCGAGTCGGAAACCCATCTGGCAAAAACCCTGACGAGTCATTGAGCTCACCAAAATAAGCTGCCGAAGCTATACTGTCATGGGGGGAACGTACCACCCATATGAACCGTTGTCCACTCTGTTCCAAACCCCAAGCCAGGTTCCGCCACTCCCAAATGAGATGAATAGCACCGAATCCAACGGTTGAGCATCCAGCAACATCAGGCAATCGATGGTCTCAATCCGGTCAAATGACTTGACTGTCACTAAAGGTCCGATCGGGTAGACACGTGGCACCTCGATAAGTCCTGAGTTCAAAGATCGAATGGTCTGTGGTTCAAGATCTTCGAAAGTTTTGATCAAGACCCCAGATGCCTTAACAATCTTGTGCGCAAGATGTAAGAAACAATGATGAGTCATACTCTTCCTATCCATAAAAACCTTGCCAAGGAACTCGATAGGGATCGGTTCACAGCCTGGTATCCTCAGCGAGCTCACAAAACTCACCTTTAATCTCTTGAGCAAGCTTTGGAACATGAACCATGTATGCAAAAGCAGTCGCGTTGGTTGTCACAAACAAGTAGTTGGACATGTTAAGCGATTCAGCAGCCATTTCAAATGCATCCGTTCCAAACATATCGACAATTAGGACCTTTGGCTTTGATGACTGAGCAGTGTCATCTATGTAAGATCGAAAGGCCGGGAGTGATTCACGTATAACAAAGGAAATTTGGTTCATGGGTTCAGTACTGTCATTAGGGTCCATGTTAGTGAGGTCAACTGGAGGTCGATGGATGAAGTGGAAGCGCTGCTGCTGCTGCGATGGTGGTGGGTCAAGTGATTTTAGAAGCTTGGTTTGAGCAGCGGAGGAAGTATCAACTGCGGTGGCAATAAAGAAAGAAACTTGGATGTTTTTGTAAAGAGAAACAAGACGGTTTGAGAGCTGGAGTGATGGAATGAGATGGCCCATCCCAGGAGTTGCAAGGATGGCTACATAAACAAGCTGATCATCACTACCTACAAATGATTCTAACATATTGATGAGCACCAATGAAGAAAAAGACGACTTTGTTGAACATTAGTTTGTCACTCTTATTAATATCTGCATAACAATCACCTGACGTTAGAGTATACTGTAGATAGGCATGGAGGGTGAAAACGAGAAATCATTATTAATTTACAAAAAGAAATAAAATATTTTGCAAGATTGCCTTTAGTGAATCAAATTAAAGGAGGCCAGGTGAGATTTGATTTAACACCAATTAAAGTAGGAAAGCACCAAATGCTGCATAATTGATATTTCTTTATTCATGGAATCCTATTCCATGGACTAGTAATCAAGTTCCTAAAAATACGTCTAATTCCAAAATTATGCTTTCAATCCTAAATCCCACAATGCATGGGCGTCATGCTGGGTGTTATACCTTAGCCAAATTCAAATGCCTATAAATAGGGTTCACTTTGTTTTCATTTATATACTAGAGTATGCTCCGTGCCGCACTCCACATAATTTTATTTTTGTTAAATATTGTGTACTGAACACCTCCGTCACTATCCACATTTTCGCTCTCAATTAGTATTGAACCGTAAGCCTATTTTAAACTAAAAAAATATATTATAAATTTTAGGGTTAGACTCAGTCAAATTTGAATCAGTTCTCCCCCAATCTTTGAATTCGCCAAAACATAAAGTTTAGAGTTTTTATTAAAATGTGCATTAAGATGCCAAAATCATTTTTTTGTATGATCGGCCGGTTTCATTGCTTTGAAAAATATTATAGACGTGAAGTACATTATTCATTTTTTTAATTATAAAAAATATATATATATTATAAATTTTAGCTCTTGTATTGATAATTGATTTTGTTGGAGAGTCACCGATCTGCTACGTTCTCGCCTGACTTTTTGCTGCTGTGAAAGTCCCCGCGAGTGTGGAGAGCTCAGATCGGGTTCGAGAGAGAGCAGATCTGGTTCGACTCCGACTCAGATCTCTCTTCTTCGATTCTTAATAGCAGGCGAGAGATTCTTCGACTCCGACTCAGATTTGCACAGATCTGACTCGATCCAGCCGGTTGGGGAGCTCTGATCGATTTGTTGCTGATTGAGTAGATCTGTTTATGGGCGAATCGATTTGATGACAACTCGATAGACTTTGACATGACTACCACGGACAGGCCACCGGGGAGCGAGGGAGCCGCAGTTGGCAAGACGACCGACACTCCTTCGTTTGCACAGATTGTGGGACGGTTCAGACCTGATGAAGTTGATGAGTCACCCACAGACCATGTGTATTCAACTTTTGATGGTAAGCCCTATGTTTCTCTATCGAATCTGGATCTTGAAAGAGGCAAGATGTATATTAAATATGCTTTGGTGATGAAGTTTGCTCAAGAAAGACCTTACCTAAGTGACATTAGAGATGCAGTGACTAAGTATTGGGGCATTCCCGGTGAATTTACAATTGGTGCCTTAGACTATCGACGTGTTCTAATCAAGTTTGAATCTGAAGAAGCAATGATCAAAGCTATGGCAAGAGAGAAATGCAATATCAAAGGGTACCCTTACAGGCTTTCAAAATGGGATTCTTCTTTTGATAGCAAGAGAGACTCCCGCAACAAACCGGTATGGATCAAACTCCCTCGTTTACCATTGGTTCTTTTTCAGCCTAAACTTCTCAAAGTAGTTGTATAATCGATTGGTAAATTTCTAGCCATGGACAGCCTTACAAGGTACCTCTTAAGACCATCTGTAGCTAAGGTTTGTGTTTGGATGAATATTTCAAAACCGCTTCAAGACAAAATATGGATACAAGCTCTAGATCTACCAGGTTTCTGGCAACATATTAGGTATCATTTTCCACCATTGTATTGCAACCAATGTGGCCTTCAAAGCCATACTGATCAAACATGCTGGGTGAAACACCCTGAGTTGAAGAAGTCAGTACCAACTCAACAACTATCGGAGAAAGAAAAAAGTAAGAAGGGGTCAGAAAATGCTGATCAGGAAGGATTCAAAAGAGCAGAAAACAAGAAGCACAAGAAACAATACTATCAACAAAAGACTACAAATCTTCCAGTCATTCCGGATTCGGCTAATGAACACAATGATGGAGCTGGTACTAATGGGGCAAAGAACAAAGTTGAAGTTGAAATCAGTTCAGAAAAGTTGAACTCAGCCAAGAAGATGGACTCAAATTGTGGATATACTTCTGAAGAACTAACACATTTGACGGATGCAGACAAAGTTATGCTCAACAGCTTTGCTCATAATGCAAATGACATCAAGGTTGCAATGACAGAAGAAAATCAGGCTGCAGTTGTAGAAGACCAGGCAATAGAAAAGAATGACAACGAATTAGTGGAAGAACATGGAAGTAAGTACCCAAATGAAATTGTGCCCAACTCAAACGAGGATGATAAAGTAGGAGAATCCAACAACATGCCGGCAACCAATAGTTCAGGTGCAAAGAAAGACAATAGCTCCCAGGATGATGGTGTGCAATTCGGGCACCACAGTGTGATACAACTCACTGAAGCAGAACTGAATAAAACGAAAGGTTTCCTTCCTCTTCCTGAGATTGAATATGCGTTAACGATGATAAATGAATACGAAAAGGGGAATGTAGTTCCTTCTACATTGCAAGAAGCTATTGCAAGTCATGGCAAAGATGCAGTGAAGGCAAACTACATTTGGTTAAAAGATGTATGGGAAGAGGATAAGAACCACACATGCAATAGATTGAGACATGAAATTTGTCAGGTTCCTGAAGAAGAGCATGAGCCAGGCCTCTCCAGTGATGATGATGTGTTTACAGAACCGGCCGCAAAGACGTTCTCTAACACCCACACCAAAGATTTTTGACTTTGTCCCCGAAAATCCATTAGAACTAAGAAAGCAAACAAAAGGTACAAAGGCTGAGTTGGTTTATAGTATAGGTTTGTTTTGGTGAATCCTCTCTTGTGAGAGTTTGTTTCAGTATTTGCTTTTACTTTTGTTTCATTTGTATAAAGGTTTTGGGGTCCTTAAAGTTAAAACCCAGCTCGATTTCCAAAAAAAAAAGTTTACCAAAATCTGACAACGATTTAGATAGTTATGATAAGTTTCATTTTACTAAAAAGAAGACACATTATTTTCTCTATTCGCCACATGTACATTCTATTAACTTTTTTCAAAAATTCTTTTTGTCATTCTACATGTTTTATATTTACAAATACGTCATCACAATAAATGAATCTCAACCCTCAAATTCAATACATTTTTCAACTTTCAATCCTAACCATCTTTTATCTCTAATCTTTTTTATTTGACTTTGTCCTAATCAGCAATGAATAGTAAAATACCACTTTGAATTATAATATGGATATATAGTTAGAATGAGATAGTATAAAGAGACTTTGTATATAGAAAAAATGAAACAATGAATAATATAGAGGAAAAGAGAAATGAACAGTGAATACGATAGTAAATAATATATTCTTTGTATGTTTATTTTCAACACCTTCCATTATTTTTAGGTCGAGGACGTGCTCATATTTGATTTTGTTGTTGTTGTTGCAAGGTTTAATACCCTTCAATCCTAAATCAGGGGTAGATGAAAGTTTCAACTTGAAACTAGCACTATCTATCTCATGGAAAAAGGTGACAAAATACTATCCCTAAATTCTACTCAATGCTTGGCTTGTCATCTGAGTTGAAGGGAGAAGAAAAGAGGGTCTCTCGCTCTTTTCCCATGAGATCTGGGAAACCTCAGGTTGGGTGTTGTGTTTTCTAGATTTTTTTTTCTTTCTTTCTTTACGTGACTCTTTATCTAAGCCTTCAAACTTTCCCAGTCGACATGGAATGACGCATTACCACTATGTCAACCAGGTTCTTATCCTGGTTGCCATATTTTTGTTGTAGTTATGAGATTTTGTTAATGTTACATTCTCAACAAAAAATTTTAATATTCAAAATTTATATATAATAAATTGTTAATTCTCTCGAACTTGTAGAGAGCGAATCCAATCATATACCAATTAGAAGCGTGAGCGGGGTCGTGGGACTGCAACATACATCGGTGGTACCAATCGTAAACTACACTGCAAATTCACATGGTACTACCATTGATAAACACATGGACAATTCAGGCCCATGGATAATTATATTGGACTTAATATTTCAACAATATATACTTCTAATAGGAGAGGGAGGGGTGAAAGGACATGCCACAATCTACATGAGTGTGCTAGAAAAAAAACTTCTTAAGTTGTCCTATATTTTGCAAAAATGATCAAAGAGAATAAACATCGCCCTGGACATGTCAATCTCCAAAGACATAAGCTTGTTAGTTCCCTTGGTGTCTTTAACACCTGTACTTCATCTTGAATATCATCTAGAAATATTTGTCATTTTCAAAAGATTATACCTTTATACCTTAGACATGTAGAAAACACCATTATACCTTTATAGCTAGAGTATGGCCCGTGCCGTTGGCACTCCACATAATTTTATTTTTATTAAACATTTTGTTACTTAATACCTCTATCACTAATTTTCACTCTCAATCAGTATTGAAATGCAAACATATTCTAAAGTAAAAATATATATTATAAAATTTAGGGTTAGACTCGGTCAATTTGAATCAGCTTGAGGAAATATTTAAACGTCGAGAATGAGTCTTCCCCAATATTTGAATTTGCCAAAATATGAAGTTTAGGGTTTTTGTTTAAATGTGCATTAAGATGTTCGACGCATTTTTTTTTCTGGTATGATCAGCCCGTCTCATTGCTTTGAAAAATATTGAAGACGTGAAATACCTTATTTTTTTAATTATAAAATATATATTTTTAAAATTTTGGAGCTTGTATTGATCATTGATTTTGTTGGAAAGATCTTCAAAAATGCATTTCAATGATACTAAGTTTACCAAAATTCGACGACGATGTAGATAATTATGATAATTTTCAATTTGCTAAAGAGCAATTCTAGATGTCGAGGTTTTGGGCGAGGGATGGTGCGTCGCACGCGAGCAGCTGACGTGGTGAAAAAAAAAAAAATTTGCGAGGGAAATCAAAATTTTGGGCGAGAAGAAGAGGGAATGGAAGATCTGAAATGCTCATTCTCTTCATTCATTCCCTCTCTCGCTCGCTCCCTCCCTCCCTCCCTCTCCCCAAACGAAGCTTGAGAAATCACCCTCCCTCCCTTCCTCTCACCAAACGAATATCTACAGAGAAGCCTTCATCTCCCCCAACGAAGCTTGACAGAGAAGCCTCCATCTCCCCCAACGAAGCTCGACAGAGAAGAGAAGTTGGAGACCAATCGCCACCCTCTCCCAAAAGGTACTGTATTTTCCCTCTCATTCTCTCCCTCTTTGTGAGTGATTTGTTGTTGGGGATTTCTAGATCTAGGGTTTCTACTAGAGCTAGGGCTAAAAATTTGCATTCTTCTTGTTGGGGATTTCTAGATCTACAAAGTAGAAGCCTACCCAAGTTCACCCTCTCCATCAGTGCTTCCCCATAGGATCTTCTTCAAAGCAAGCAAACTTGGGTCGATACACAACAGATCGTATTCCTTGTCCAGATTTGAGAAAACCCAGTTAAGATCAATAATTTCCCCCCTCTTTTGTTAACAGGGTTGGTTCATTCCCCCCCCCCCCCCTTTTGTTGATATTTGTTGCTAAGCCACTGTTAATTTCATCACACAATGACTATTTTTCATCTTCTCTGTTCGATTTGGTGATAAAAATGAAGTCTTTATCTTCTTCTCCTTCGGTTTTAGCTTGGGTCGACTTGCTTGAGTCTGATAAAAAGAAAACAATGAAAAGGGTATTAGGGTTGGGTTGGGTTTGAATGATTGTGCTTCATTTTGTGATTTTGAGGATTTTTGCTACCATGTAAAATTGCTATAGTCTTCTTGTTATGAAATTGCTACCATGTAGAATTTATGAACCCATGGTAATGGGGTTTTCTCAGTTTTTCAAATCCCAAGCTGATTTGAGACATGGGTTTTAATGATTTTGTGAAAAAAAAAGGGCAGGAGTGACTGTAACCCATGATGGGGTTATCTGGTTTTATGAGAAAAACCTCACTTTTGTAGATTTTGGTGTTTTTTGTTGGAAATGGGAATCTGGGTTTTGTTTCATTTATTTTGTTTGCAAGTTTTGGATCTTGAGGTGGGTCTAGTTGGGTGTATTTTGATGTTCTCAGTGGATGCTCTGTTTCAATGATAAAATGTGTATTATTAGCTCTGATCTTGTGTTTTGTGTCTTTACCAGCTTTCTCTTCAGAGTAAATCTAGACGCAGAGAGTGACATTTCCTCATATTGTAAGATTATTTTGTTTCTAGCACAATTTTATTCCCTCTAGTTCTTTTAATTATGTTAGAACTGTTGATTATAGATGTTAATGTATTTTTGGTTTCCACAATCAGGGTGAAATTCAGGAGATACTTATAGATGGAATGCAAGAGAAGTTTCCACTAGGAGGGCTCCATTTTGAATCGAGAAGCTACCAAACGTCTACTCTTGTTAACGACAAGATTGTAAGGAATTTGATTATCCTCTATGGAATATTTGATCTATTCCTTGCATATATGTTCATTCTAAGATGTTCCTTGCAATCATCTTTATATGAAATTTGCACGTATTTTTGTCCAGTATGTGATTGAGGGATTGGATGATGAAGCAAATTCAGCACTTGGTATTCGGATCTTTGACAAATTATCAAGCAAATGGTGAGTTTTGGTCTGTTGTATTGCTGCATTTTCAATCTGGATGTAATATTTAGTAAATTGATTTCTAGTAAAATTGGCAGGGAGAGTCCTGTGGTATTGGGTATAAGACCCAGCTTTTGCAAGTATCATTCAGCACTGCTTGTAAATAAAGACAGAATTTTGATCCTCAAAAGGGAATCTGCACTAGATGATTGCATCTGGTTGCTTGAGGTTAGCATCCAATGTAAAGTGATGTCAATATTGTTTGAACAAATATAACACAGGTCCCCCGTCATGTTCATGAGTTGCCTTTGTAAGTGGATGGAGCTTCATGAACATGACGGGAACCTGTGTTATATTTGTTCAAACAATATTGACATCACTTTACAAAAGTTTACCAGGAGTGCCTTGAATTGATTGCCACCCTAGTAGCATTTCCATCATTCTTACCTCACATTTCAGCATATGCAAACACTAACCAACTCCTATCTTCATGTAACACCTACCAAAATAAAGAAGGTATTTTGATCATGTATCATTACAATTAGAGTCACGGTTGGTAATTGGCAAAGATGATCATATAATTTATTTATTTGTATGGATCCCCACTTCAATGTTTATATGGGCTTCTTGTCATTGATTGTTGATTGTTATTTACAGTTACCATTAACACGACCTCGATCACCCAAGTTCGGCAGGAGGCCAAACTCCAGCACAGGCCTAGAAGCAAAGTCTCTGCCTCCAAAGAGTCCTTGTCCTTCAGTCAAGAGCGACAGCTTCAGGCATGCCATGGATAAGAGGAGCCGACCCCAAGTCGTCCAACCACTTCACAGCCTAAGAAGAATGCCCATGAGAATGTTTCCCCAAATCTCCAGAGTTAATGGATAACGAATGCCTGGCATTGTACGAGTTCTTATTGATGTTCAAGATTGGTATTCTGCAGTACAAAAGATTAGAAGTTTGTACTGTTACTTATTTGTAAATTCTGTCAAATTCTGTCAAACTTTGAAAGTTTGATATCGAAGTTAAGTGGTTGAATTTGCTGAAAATTTGATGCTAAAGATGCTACAAATTTGTTTGATATCGAAGTTAAGTGGTTGATTTGTTTGAATTTGCTGAAAATTTTGTGTATTTGCTGAAAATTCTGTCAAGATGCTTAATGATGAAAATTCTGTCAAGATGTGAATTTGCTGAAAATTCTGTCAAGATGCTAAAGATGAAAATTCTATCATGATGAAAATTCTGTGAAAAGGGTTTGTTTGATATCGAAGTTAAGTGGAATACTTTCTAGCATTCTTAGTATTCTTAGTACACTAGAGCATTCTTAAGTGGAATACTTTCTAGCATTCTTAAGTGACTGTATATTGCTATGGAAAGTTATTTACTGTCTGATGAATTATGTCTGATGAATTCACTGATGAATTCTAGTAGCAGTTTGTTAGGCCCCCTATTAGGATTACCTATACTAGGAGAAGGAAGGCTCTGTGATAGTGCTCTGTGAGTTCAATTGGTAACAGCCGTTAGGTGCTCTGTTACATAACAAATTTCTGTTAGTTTTCTGTTATTAAGAATGCTATAAATAAGAGACTAGAAGTAGCCATAAGATTCATTGATTGATTTGTAAAACTGTTACACAGAGCTTGTGCTCTAGGAGAAACTGAGCTTCTCGAAATGCTCTGTTAGGAGAGTAGCCTTCTCGAATTGGCTTGTTACAAGAGTTCATGTTACATTTCATCTCTATCGAATACAATTCATTTCTACAATTCATTTCCAGAATTCATATCAGCTGAACATCTGACATTGCAATCCTTTTCTTCAATTTCTGCAGTTCTTGAGTGTGATTTGTGCTTTGGTTGAATTGAATTGCTTCATTGAGTGACAACCTGCAGGAAAGAATACAAATATAGGTCAGACCATATCACAGTTCTGTCTGAGGAGTTATTTAATTGTCTCTTCACAAGCCAGTGTTCTTAAACCACACCCTTGTGATTTTCTCCCTGCACTTTGTTGTTCGTAAACCTTTGTGGTTTCCCCTCTCTCTAATAGCAAAGGAATCGCTACCCATAACACTGCCTACATCATAAATAACAATACTTTCAATCTTTCAAAACATAGACAACTGAGACATTGTAAATATAAATAATAAACACATTTTATCAAATCAAATGCTCGACAAATCTTAGACATTTCCCATTGAATTGAACTCAATCATGACATACTGTGTCTCGTTTTCTATCTGTTCCACAATGATTAGATATTTTACATCCATTAGGAAACAAATAAGTAACAGTACAAACTTCTAATCTTTTGAACCAACCCTGTTAACAAAAGAGGGGGGAAATTATTGATCTTAACTGGGTTTTCTCAAATCTGGACAAGGAATACGATCTGTTGTGTATCGACCCAAGTTTGCTTGCTTTGAAGAAGATCCTATGGGGAAGCACTGATGGAGAGGGTGAACTTGGGTAGGCTTCTACTTTGTAGATCTAGAAATCCCCAACAAGAAGAATGCAAATTTTTAGCCCTAGCTCTAGTAGAAACCCTAGATCTAGAAATCCCCAACAACAAATCACTCACAAAGAGGGAGAGAATGAGAGGGAAAATACAGTACCTTTTGGGAGAGGGTGGCGATTGGTCTCCAACTTCTCTTCTCTGTCGAGCTTCGTTGGGGGAGATGGAGGCTTCTCTGTCAAGCTTCGTTGGGGGAGATGAAGGCTTCTCTGTAGATCTTCGTTTGGTGAGAGGAAGGGAGGGAGGGTGATTTCTCAGGCTTCGTTTGGGGAGAGGGAGGGAGGGAGGGAGGGAGCGAGAGAGGGAATGAATGAAGAGAATGAGCATTTCAGATCTTCCATTCCCTCTTCTTCTTGCCCAAAATTTTGATTTCCCTCGCAAATTTTTTTTTTTTTTTTTCACCACGTCAGCTGCTCGCGTGCGACGCACCATCCCTCGCCCAAAACCTCGACATCTAGAATTGCTCTTTGCTAAAAGAAAAACACAATACTTTCTCTCTCCGCCACATGTACATTTCACAAACTTTTTTTTAAAACTTTTTTTTAATTATTTATGCCTTTCTAAATGTTCTATATTTACAAATATGCCAAATGAATCTTAACCCTCAAATTCAATATATTTTCCAACTTTAAATCCTAACTATATTTTATCTCTAATCCTTTCGATTTGACTTTGTCTCAGTCAGTAATGAATAGTAAAACATTATTCTGAATTATAATATGTGGGTCAATGACATTTTTTTATTGGTTCCCATACACCAACTTTATTTACATTGATTGAATCGACTTGAGCAAAAACCCCTTAGATGAACGGAGAGAATAAAAGTCAAAGCAAGGAGAGCACAAAGAATGGGTTGGTTAGCCTTCATTCTAAGCTTCTTGTGACAGAAAAACTTGAATGATGTTAGTTTTGTTCATTGGTTTATGTATACTTAGAGTTACTTGATGTCACATGTTTCAAGTGATTTGTCAACATTGCTCAAAACTTTGAGTAGTAAAATAAATTTCAAGTGATTCTCCCTTACTTATTTCCCTTCAGTTTGTATTTGCTTGAAAACGGAATGAGACATCATGTGTCGAGCACATGATACAACTTTCCCTCCAAAACCAAATCCCACGAAGTAAAAGTTTTTTGTAGTCGCATTTGCCAAGCACATGCTATTTATCCTGTGTGTTGTGCATGAGACTATTCCTTGCTTGTTGTCCACGTGCTGATGCTATCATGTGTTTAGCACATGATGACAAATTAAGTAGAAACATTGACCATTAAGTAGAAACATTGACCACTCGCCATATCTTCCTATCGAGGAAAAACTCAGCAATAAGATCATATTTATGCACAATTTTATTACCTTATTTCTCTATTTACTTAGTTTTTGTTTTTTTAAAATAATTACTGTTTTTATGTTTTTGTAGGTTGATGGGAGCAAAATCCAAAGAAGCTAAAAGGATGTTGTCCTAATTTAGAATAAACTTGTTGCACAGGGAAGTGTTCTCAGATTGGGAGACCTGGGGAGAATATATATATATATATATATATAATTAAAAAAAAAAAACAAGAGAGAAATTATTCTCTCAGAGGCCATACATAACAGCCACCACAAAGCACAAACATGAATCTCTCTTACCAATCGAACATCTTCCTCGCCGCACAAAACATCGATCGCTACCCAGCCTGTAGATACAACATCCATCGCATCGCCTCGCCACACCCAACCCTCACCTTGCACAGAGCATCAATCGATCGCATGCACATGACTCTGATCGCACAGACCCAGCACCGATCGCTTCTCCCACCAGCCACACACTTTCGCTCTCTCGATTGTACCCAACAGTAGGTTGATTGCTGCGGCGTCCCTCTCTCTGCCTCACGACCAGTCTCCCTCGCCATATTGAGCAATGTATGATAGGTGTCTAATTTGCTAATGGCGTTCTTGTGAGTTAACAGATCAATTATCCATTTGAGAAGGGGACGTTAAGCCCTCGTTTTCGTGGAGAGCATGCATGCCTTGAGGAGGCGTTATCCAACTGGAGAGGAACGAACGTTGCATCACCTGCAAACCAGCGTTATTAATACAGTCAAATGTGAAGTAGTGTTTGGTGCTTGAAATGACCCTAATACCAATCATGAGTGCTGTGATCCTGGCCACTCTGCCTCAGAGGCCTTGAATGGGTTACGAATCAATACTAGTACCTTTCACATTCAGGTTTCTCTATTAGCATAGACATTTCTGTTACCACAAAGAAGAAAGAAGAATCTAATGCCTGAACTTGAATCCAAGAATAGGGTTCGTAAATCACAATTGCATCTTACAATGTATGAATACTTAATTATTTTGATGAGTAACTACATGTATATATTCATCAAACTGACCGAGCTGTTGGCAGCTGAAGTAATATGCTGAGTCAATGTAGATTATTGATAATTTAATTCTTAAAAGAAATAGATAAATATGATTAAAATAGAGTTTTAAAAGTGTTACAAGAGAAACATACATAATGAGTCAATGTAGATGCGCAGTAGATTTAGGTAAAAGCTCTATGCGGGTTCTCATGTTCTAGTAATGCTGCATAATCACCTCATCATCGATGCCATTAAATATATCTTTCTCAACATGTGTAATCAAACTATCTGCCATCCATTAATCTTCCATACGATTATGTAATCGATTCTTGACAATCTTCATAGCAGAAAAAGTTCTCTCGACACTGGCAGTTGCAACTGGTAATATTAAGGCTTAAGTAATAAGCCAATATTCATATTAAAAAAATGCTATCCCAGATTCCCAAATTATCAAATTTGTAATGTAAATCAATAATTAACACATGAAAGAAAAGGAACCTCACCAAATACCAAGAACGTGAGATAATGGCCTTTTTAGCAGATGAAATTAAATACTCACTTAAGCTTCAATGATCAAATACCCACTTTGTCAAAGCCTAAACAAATAAAAAAATTAAATTAAATATGAAACTCTCCTGTATAAAGATGATAAATCAGATGCTTAAACAAACGTGAAATACCTCACCAAAGCTTAAAGAAATATGGAACAAAAGAAACGAATTTACTCCCTTGGATTTTTCTATCTCTTTCTTTGATTGATTAGAATAAAATTTTGAATAAATTTAATAAAACGAAATTCTTTCATCTCTGTCTCTTTTATCTTTTTTATCACTTCCAGTCTCTAAGAAAATGAGACTCTGATATCTCTGAGTCACTCAGCTCACTCTTCATCTCTGAGAAAGTGAGACTATGATATTTCTCTCATTTCTCAATTTGTTTTCATCAGTCTCAGAGAGATCGAGATCGAGTTTGATTTCATCAGATTCAGAGAGATTGAGAGGTCGAGATCGAGTTTGCTTTCATCAGATTCAGAGAGATCGAGTTTGTTTTCATCAGACTCAGTGAGATCGAGAGACCGAGTTTGTTTTCATCAGAGACTCAGAGAGATCGAGTTTTTATCAAAGATTTTGAGTTTGTTTCATCAGACTCTGAGGTGGATCCAGGAGAGATCGAGTTTCTGATCTCTTTCGATTTTCTGATTCCATGATCTCTCTGATCTTCCTTTGAGATCTTTCTTTATCTCTCTCTGATTTCTCTCAAGTTTCTGATCTCTCAAAGTTGATTCGTTGTTTCAATTTTGGATCGCCAAAGAGGGAGACAAAGACCCAAGGTAAGAAGAGATGTTAAAGTTTAAGGTGATTTTGTTGTTGTCCACTTGTCCTGTTGATTTCATTTAGAACTCATAATCAAACAAACTCACCTTGTTTTGCAGAGATAGAGAAGAAGCTATTATTGAGGATCAAAGGCGTGGAGGTGGAGATTAGAGGCGGCGACTCAATTTTTTTCTTCAATTGTGATATGTGATTTGTGATTGTAATCGTTGGTTTTATAAGAGGGGCAACATAAAATTTCTAAGGGAGGCAAGATTGAAATTGTATAAACTTTGATAGATTTTTTTCAAAACCTAAGGGGTCAAACCCAAGCTATAGATCCGCCCTTGGATAGGTGGTAGTACATGGAAAAAGAACTGAAGGGAACTGTCGGAGGTGTTGGTACGTGATCATACTACAGTTGGAGATATAGATGTTGCATGGCAAAGGCGAACCCCACATCCCCAGACTATGCGTGTACAGGGATATATATAAAAAATGTGCCAGTTCTTATTTTGATTGATTCAGGCTCAACTTTGAACTTGATAAGCCCCAGAATAGTACAAAAGGTGGGAAGGGCATTAACGCGTTCGGTGGTGGTAATGGAATACTAGTGTAAAGAAAAATGTGATATACTTCTCAGAATGCAAGGCTATCATCTCAGCATGGACATGTACGTGCTACCTGTGAATGTAAGGTATGATGTGATTCTGGGTGGAACTTCAAGGATTTAGAGATGCAATTCTTGGACCGAGGAAATCATTACACTTTGAAAGGCATAACTCGAAGCATGATGATAAAGATGGTTTACTTTTTGAAGAAAGAAGCAATAAAAAGGCATAAGCATATTTGTTTGTGTTCAGGTTATGTTTAGTTTCTTAATTATGTTTTAGCAAAGTTCCTGTCTGTAAGGGTTGCATCCCTATAAAAACAAAATTTTAATTATAAAAAAAAATTGGATACTTTATAAATTTGAGATATCTCTAATTCCCCGGCGCTTTAGGAAGCTCACTCAAGCTTTCAATGTTTCTGGCAACACTACAGAATATCGTGGTAACAATGACTGTAAGTTCGTTTGGTCCATCAGTTTCAGTTGATGATTTCCAAGATGAGCATTCAGAAAGTTTGCGATACCTAAAATTTTTGTATGCTCCCTATGATAGGTGGCAGTTTGTCCTTATTTTCACTGAAATCTAACTTTTGCAAGTGTTTTAACCTATAAATGGAATAGGTAACAATCTAAACAAGTGCAACAAACATTGAGTACCTCAAAGTTCAAATTTCACTATTGAGCTTGGCTAGGTTTCAAGTATATTATTGTGACTTAAAACCCTACATCTGCGTGAAATGTATCTCATTGCACAGACCATACTTGACAATAATACAGACAAGAAATTTCTTCTGATTTTGGCAATTCATGTAAAGTCTTCTTTGTATTGTTCAAATACCACAAAAATTAACTACAAAACCAATTCTTAAGAAACGAATATAGGAAAGAACATTTCAGAATAAATAACATATGCTAAATAAACTATTAGGGGAAAATAACATAGTAACTCAATCTACGTGTTGGAATGGTAAAGCTCTATATATTATTGACAAAGAAAAGGGCCTATAAATAGGCTTTACATCAAAACACTTCATCATAGCACTAACCACAACTCCTATAAAATAGTATCACACAAGCCACTTTCCCAGCCACGAAATCAAATAACCAAATACCTAAAGACTCGGACAAACCTTCCAATGACTAGAGCTTCCAATAAATATTAACAAATATGAAATAAAACATTTAAATCTTAACATCCTCCCTGATGAAGATTTTATTAACCTAAATTAATAAGTTAATAAACCCTACTTGTAATACTGCAAATGCACGACTGTCTAACTTGTAGACAGTGGCAAATATGGGTCGATCCCACGAGGATTGACGAGACAGTCGAATTCTAAGACTTATTTAAACTAATTTATAATTGGGGGTTGCAGATGAAAATTACTAAATTAAGATAATTACATTGACAACTAAAATTAAACTAGTAAGATGATAAGAGAGTAGACCGAGACATCGAATCCACCACAGGTTCTTCGAGATTTGTGTAATCCAAATTATTGTTTTCGAGAATCAACACGACTAACCTACAGATTAATCTAAGTTCGCAATTGATTTCAGCAAAGACATAAACCCTTAGCATTGCATGTCTTTTTACGGCACACACAATCACAAGTTTATTTTAACTAATTCTAAACCCCTAGCATTGCATGTCTTCTTACGGCACACACAATCACAGATTCAAATTAATTGATTAATGCAGGCTTCGAATATCAACAAAGGGAACTTCTAACTACCGATTAGTTTAGATAATTATTCCGGATATAATCGGTGAAAGCAAATTATTGAAATTCAGAAATCAATTGTGTTTAACGTTCAAGCATATAGAAAACAATAAATTCAAATACGACAAATTCTAGGAAACCCTGTGGTTTCATCTTCGCCTCGACGCGGGGTCTAGAAGATCATGGTGGATGACGTCACAACATTGGTATAGGTGGAATCCATCAATTCCTGCACGAACACGCGACACGAGAAAAAGCTGCTGGTGGACTTTGGTGGCTCAGACAGAAACCTGGGTGAAAATAGCCTACTGTTTGAAAAAAAAAATTGGTTTCCCTCCAACTTCCTCTGGATTTCGTTTTCGTCAAGCTCCTTCGTCCCTGCTGCGTTTTCTTCTTTGCTGAACCTGCGTGAGAAAGAAAAATCAGAGATAAAGAGAGGGGACGGGAGATGGAAGGAGGAGACGGAGTTGGATGCGAAGTGGTGGCTCGGCGGTGGCCGGACGGTGTCGTGCGAGGTGTTGGCTGCGGACTCTGTTTCATGGCGGTGATGGATGATGTGATCCCCTGTCTTGTTGTTGCTCTGTGCGGGAAGAAAGAAAGATTGCAACGGGAGGAGAAGAGAGAGAGATTGCAATGGGAGGGAGGGAACAAAGAGAGATGAGGAAGGAGTTCTGGTGATGGTGGAGCCAGTGATGTGCACAGTGTTCTAAAAATCGGCCTAAGCGCTAGGCGGTAGAAAAACTCCCAGATTAATGGCTGGGCGGGATTTGGGCGGCCTAGGCGGTCTGGGCGAGTTTTTTTTTGTTTTTTTTAATTAAGACTGATTGTGTTCTTATTTTATTTTTCTTTCCTCTTTTTTAAAAATAAACAATTTTATTATTTTTTATTCAGTATATGTCTAAATGTAGCAAAAGATGATTACTTAATGGAATTCTCAAAGGATTTGTCAGTACCAATTTTAGTAATGTAGATTTTATCAAACATGACTGAGGTTATTCATACAAATTAAAGAAAAATAAATGAGTAGGTTTGGATATTTGTCCACAAATTCAACTTTGTATAAAGTACCCATCATGACCAACTTCAGTCATTAGAGTTTCAATAAATTTTGTTCATGATTGTTAATTTTTCATGTTTTTAAATTTTGCATATGTATCTTGACATTAAATTGGATGTAATTGATAAGGTATTATGCTTAACTTTTGTAAATTATTAAAATTATAATACAAAACCTAAGACCGCCTAGGGCCCTGGGCGCTAGGCACCCGCTCGCCGCCAGCCCACCGCCTAGCGCTTTTTAGAACACTGGATGTGCAGGGTTTTGTTGGTGGCCGACTGGTATGGTGATGGCTCTGATGGTGGTGATGTTGGTGGTCGTGTTTTGCGTTAGGGAAGGGAAGTGAGGATGGTTGGGTTGTTGCGAAACAGAGAAACGGTGGTGTTGTGAGGGAGAAACAGGGGATGAAGTCGTGATGATGGTATGTTTGTGAAGGTGGTCTACGACAGGGACAACGAGTGAGATGGAGAGGTGAGGTCGCTGTCGGTCCTCCTATCGAGTGAGGATCGCCGGCAGGGTGGATTTGCGTGGTGGCTGGAAAAGAGAGGAGGAGAAAAAAACGTGGAAGAGGAGGCCCCAGGAAAGGGGAGAGATGAAGACTATAAATTGGTTTTATCTATTCTCCTAGGTTGGGTTTGGGTTTCTAGGTCAACTTTTGGGCTTGGGCTTAGGTTAAATTAGGTAGACCTAGGTTTGTTTGGGTTAGGTTTAGACATGTGACCCGCTACTTTGTACTACCACTAGAATCAACTAATTGATCATTCTTCAAATTGTCGCCTTAATGCGATTTCATCGTTCACGCTCAGATTCCTACAAAGACATGAAAACGAAATAATTAGAATAAAATATAATAATCGAAACACTAACATATATAAATTAAGGGATATATTATGTATTAATTACGCGAATATCAAATACCCTCAAACCTATATTTTGCTAGTCCTCGAGCAAAACAATAAAAATAAAATTCTAACTCACTTTCGCAGGAATCATCGGTTGCACTTATCTTAAACATGCAACAAGGCTTTAAACCCCTAGATTACCTCTAGTGGACGAGTTATAGTCTCGTAAGGGTTTCCAGAAATGTTACCCACAAACATTATGACTAAATAAATTTTCAAAATATGGTAACTTGATCACTCTATCTATTATCCTCAGAGTAATCATCTGATTGCCAAAAATTCTAGAAAACAATTAACATTGTCTAAATAATATATCAAAGAGTCTAACAATGATTTAATAGTACCCAAAGGTTAAATAAATTTCATCAATTATTCTCAACTCGAAGTGTGTGTGTGCATAGCCTTATCAACATAACTTTTTTTTCTCAGTAAATATACAACTAGATAACCTTTGGATAGTACGCTTCGACTACAAATCTCTCTTGTTACTCAGAAATGAATCACTCATAGATTGGTTAGTTATCACTCAATTTATATGTGAGAAAGAGAATAAATTATGGAAACACAAACATCTCACATATAATAATCATGAAAAATGGACTTTTAAAATAATGAAATGAATATGATCTCATAGACAGGAATATCAATTACTTTGAGAATGTTGAATCAAACTCCATAATTCTTGTCTATTTAATTTTCACGTCTATGAACCAGACCTTTACTTAAGATCAATTAGGCATTTATTAGGTTGAAATGAGGCTAAGATTTTGGCTAACAAGAATGAAAAAATGTATGCAAAAATTCTCTGAGACTGGATACACCCTTTAATAAACACGTGGGGACTTTGAAGAGTAAACCAATGTTGTACACCATTAATTTTTCTTCATTCGAAATTCTTCTTCATATTTTTTTTTTCTTCGAAACGTCAATTTTTTTTTATTTATAAAATCAACGACATGCTTTCCCCTTCTGCACAATGAAACGTTTCAGTCCCGAGGTTCATGGAATATTTAGTTTCAGCTCTTTTTATTTGCCCATTTAAAAAATATATCAATCATACACATTCTTAGAGACATTTGGAAAGGATAAAAATAATATGGGATATTACTCCATAACTGTAGTAGGTAATGGAGATGGGGTTAGCAAAGAAAAAGTCTATTTAAAGGCTCAAAGGGCTGCAAATGGATATTTATCATTAGGTAGGCTAAAAGGCTAAAGAATGGTTCAAAGAAAAAAAATGTTTATATCACTTCTTAAGCTTTAGTCGGTATTATGACATCTCAACTAAATAAACCAAGAAGTTCTAGTGTAATAATTCAATTTAACGTCATTCTCAAAGCAATCAATAAAAGAAACAAAAATAATGAGATTATCAACGAAATAATGCGGACTCAAGTAAAGTCAGAGTTTATTTAATTACCCTCAAGAAAAATAGAATGTCTCGAAACTCACAGTCTCCACTATTATTCTAAGGTTTTCTAATTAATATCTTACTGATTAACTTCAAATTATGCTAACTTGGCTTATAGTGCAAGAGTGGTCGAGTAAAAAAATATCATGAAATATATTTTTAACTTAAAGATAATATCAAACCATATGTTTTCCTATTGATATATAAAAGTGACAAGTGAAAGCATGAATTCCTCAAATTTAAAGGCATACTTTAAAGCACATCCTCTTCATTGGAAAGGAACTTAGATTTTGAATGCATTTGCAAATCGAAAAATTTTCACACAATCATAATTAACTATGTATTCAATGGAGATTGAGTAGAATACAATAGTCAATTGTGAAATACATTTCAGTTCAAAATTTTGAAGAATGCAGAAAAACTCATAAACCTCACCCCCAAACCAAAACCAAACATTGTCCTCAATGTATAAAGTGATGATCATGACAAATGTAGGAAAAATAAAATATGAGAGTTAGAGTGATATTACCATGGGAAAGTTTTTACCAATTTCGACGAAATCATCCACCATGAATGCTAAAAAAGATAAGAACTGTGGACTCATCATGGTAAATTGATAAAAACAATACAGGACACAAAAAAATATACAAATGAAAAAAAAATTACATGTATCAGTTGTAAGTCAAAATTGTTACGAAGTTAACGAGTAAGAGTGAAATGCAACTAGAAATAACTCAAAAATCAATCCAGACTAACCATAATGACACAACTGAAGCTAGGCTACCTCCTAGGAGCGCTTGGTTTAACGTCGTCAGCTCGACATATATTCTTCCTCATAAATGATGTACCATGAAATGACAAGGAAGAACATAGCGAACACTCCCCCAAACCTAAACACTTAGTCCACGATGTAGATTGGATCATATAGCAACAACCGAAAAAGTTGAGGATCCGTCCAACATATAGTAGCACCCACATGCAGCACAACAGAAACTAACACATCCCTAAAACGACGAAGACGCCAAGCAAAATCATAGAGAAAATGCAAACGAACCCGCGGTCATAAAGAAGTCATAGGGATCTGGAGCAGAAAGTTGTCACCAACATGGATATCAAGAAAATGACTCTTTCCTACTCCTAAAAAGGTACATCCTATGTCTGGTGTCAAATAAGAAGATTGAATGTGTTGCACAATAGGATGGTCAAAACTAAAATCATCCCCTAAAAACAAGGGATCCACATAGGTAACGTCGGTCACTATTAAAGGGATGGAAAGAGGTATGTCTATAGATATATCAGGGGGTACAGGCTCATCATAACAAAATTAATTGCACAAAGATGATGAGCTAGACAGCTCAACAACACCCCCAAACCTGGAATTAACACTATCTATGGGATGTATTCTCTCCAAAGAATATTGAAAATCAGACTTCATGTAGGAGTCACTAGGAGGACATATGTCAAATGGGTCATCATGAAAAGGAGAGAAAGGGAATGGCTCAAAAAGCCCAATAGTATCAGCAGAAGGGTTTAGTTTTGACTCACTGAGTGGAATGAGTTCCACTTTAGGCTTCCATGTGTAACCCGAATCCATAATAGGGGTTGAATCAAGCAAAACATTCACTTCCCTAATGGAATCATCAATATCGAAGTCTAAACCGAAATGAGTCAAACATACTGCTAAGGGATCATCTGATGCAGACTGCAATAAGGAATTCTCCACCGAACTCTCAATCATGTTAACTTCACAAACATCCTCGGACTCAGAAGGTTGTGGCTTACATTAAAAACATTGAGTTTGATGGTCATGTTGCCAAATGATAGTTTCATGATTCCATTCCTACAGTTAATAATAGCATTAGATGTGGCAAAAAATGGATGACCCAAAATAACTGGAATGTGACTGGAGGGGTTGTGAATAGATTGTGTATCAAGAACTATGAAGTCCACTGGAAAATATAATTTTTCAACCTTAATGATCACATCCTCTATAACACCGCGGCGAGTTTTGATTGACATATCTGCCAATTGTAGTGTTACTTTAGTCGGTTTTAGTCCGCCGAGACCTAATTGCTCATAAACAAAGTTTGGAAACAAATTAACACTCGCCCCCAAATTCAACAATGCCTTATCAATCATATGATCACCGATAACACAAGAAATAGTCGGGCACCCAGGATCTCTATACTTAGGCGGAGTTCTGTGTTGAATAATTGAGCTTACTTGCTCGGCGAGGAAGGCTCTCTTTTGCACATGTAGCTTTCGCTTTTGTGTGCAAAGATCCTTAAAAAATTTGGCATAGATAGGAACTTGTTTAATAACATCGAGCAATGAAATATTAATGTGAACTTGTTTAAAAATTTCCATTACATCGTTAGCATTTGTTCCTTTTTTTGCTAGAGCTAACCGTGATGGAAACGGTGCCCTAGTCAAATAAGATGCTTGAGTGGGGTCAAAGTCAAGAGACACATCTTTAAAAGGTGAGGCTTTATCAACCTCCTTGTCAAATGGAGATGCAACATGCTTTGACTTAGACGGAGATGCAACGACACTCGAATCGGGCACTTGTACCCGATTGTCAACCTGTTTTCCACTCCTAAGGGTAGTAATAGATTGGACATCTTCATGGTGTGACTCAGATGTACTACCAACTGTGAATTGACCATTCGGTTTTGGAACAGGCTGACTAGGAAATCTCCCTAGCTCTCCCTCAGAAGAAGACTGAGTAATCTTACTCACAGCTATCTCAAGTCTATTGAGGGCTTGAGATTGGTGTTGAGTCATGGCTTTCAACTCAGATATGTCCTTAGAATTCTGCTCAATTATACTTTCTGAGCACTACAAAAACCGATTAACCATTTCCTCTAAACTTGATGTATTGGATGGAAGAACTTGGTTAAGGTGGGGCCTAACAGGGCTAGAGGCTTGAGGAGCCTTGGAGACAACAACAGGTCCCCCTTGGTGTGGACCATGGGCCCAATAGAGATTTAGATTTTGGCGAACCCTGAATTATAATAGTTAGGTTGCGGATTATTGCCAGGTCGTCGCATCTCATTAAAAGAGTTAACTTGCTCAACATAGTATGCAGGATAATCGTTTTGCAAGTCACAATTAGCTATTGAATGACCAGGACTCGAACATGTAGCACAGACTTTAGATGAAGTGTTTGCGGGAAGTGCAGGTTGAGTCAAATTCAAAAGTGCATCTATCTTTTGAGCCATGGTCATAACAACTATCTCTAACT
Source organism: Berberis vulgaris (assembly GCA_963556465.1). Taxonomy (NCBI): domain Eukaryota; kingdom Viridiplantae; phylum Streptophyta; class Magnoliopsida; order Ranunculales; family Berberidaceae; genus Berberis; species Berberis vulgaris. The sequence continues at coordinate 16,777,195 of OY747129.1, read as the reverse complement.
TCGAGGCAGAAGGGGGGTGAATAGATGTATCTCTAACTTCTTAAATACCGCCTTTTCACCTATCAGACTCCTATCTCGAATAATCCCATTGCTGAGAATTTTCAGAAAGCGTTTCAAAAAATTCCCATATCTCATTGACACTCATCTTCATTAATGACCCACCACTAGTGGCATCAATCATACGACGGTATTGAGGGGTTAAACCCTCTTGGAAGTATTGAACTAGCAGCCACTTCTCGAATCCGTGATGGGGACACAGGACAATGAGCTTATTAGCCCTCTTTTTGTTGAAAATTAGATAAATCTCATCGGAGGGCATTTGTTTTATGAATGGGGAAATACTTAGTCAATAACTTTGTTGACAACACATCCCACGTTGTGATGGATTTTGACTCTAATGAGTTTAACCACGATTTTGCCTTATCTTTCAAAGAAAAGGGAAATAACCTAAAACGGATCGAATCATCAGAAAAGTTTTGGTACTTCAGGGTAGCGCAGATGTCAAGAAATTCTTTGACATGAAAATAAGGGTCATCTTTCTCAAAACCATAAAAAGAGGGCAAGAGATGAATAATAGATGGTTTGTGTTCGAAACTGTTTGCATTTGTCTCAGGTAAGACGGGGCACTACTAGGAAAAGGGGCGAAGTAATCCTTAAAGGCCTTCCCCTCAGCCGGACAAGGATGATGAACCTAAATAGGTATTGGGGACTTCAAAGAACTCCTCGAATTCTTGTCGAACAAGCCTACTCTTAGAATCACGCACCCAGGTACGCATAAACTATTGGATATCGAAGGTTCAAAGTCAACACTCCTAAACAGACTTCAATTTTTATTTTATTATTTTTTAAATTTTTTTAAAATGCAAGCCTAACCTCTATAAGAAGATGACCTAACTCTAAAAAATAAAAACAATGGAACCCTAAGTGACACGTAAATGATGCACAAACAAAATAAATGGCAGACGACCTTAGAGCTTTTCTTTACTAATGCGGGGCTGAAATTCAATTCAATTTACCTAACCGTGGGAGAGGCACGGTAATGTCCTATCAATCCGCCACTACAGAGTTGCTCCTACCTCTTTTTCCACTTTCTAGCTCAAAGTGAAATGCCAGTTCAAAAACTATTCCCAGATGGGATATGTTCCTTCACTCGACCACTTTAAGCTATCAAACGTCCAAAGAGGGTCCCTATCAGTGTCACTCATGTCCTAGATAATTGTCTTGCTACAAATTTTAAATAGTGAAGGCCTAGGTTCCTAACCCTAAAATAGATGGTGATTAACCTATCCGCGAGAGAGGGCACGAAAGTTTCAACTAAATCCTGCCACTATTAAAATTTGCATGCAATACTACCTAGAACAAGATAAACACAAGTGATCACACAGAAACTGCGTTCAGATGCGGTGGGTATAAGTTACCTCCAGCGTGAACCTCTTTCGGGTTACTTGCGACGCCGGGTAGAAGTCGATTTCTGAGAGTTTCCTCGCGAATCACAATATTTCACTTCGTTCCCACTTGAGCTCCTATGTGTGTGACCGCCTGCAAAAATAATTCAAACTCAAGCAAATAAAACAAATAAGAAAGTGACTCGTAACACTATTCCTAAAAAGAAAATTAAACCTAATTTAAAAACTAGC